>OU342742.1:546520564-547153599 GCA_910589775.1 Avena eriantha
AGAAGGCAACATCTGTGAAATAAAAACTTTCCCGGGCACCATGAGCATGTCCTCCCTTTTCCTCTGCCAGCGCTGCCTCTTCTCGCGCGCCTCCGCCTGGGCGGTGGTCACTAGGGACCGCGTGCGCTTTGGCTTCGAGGCATCGCTAGGAGGGGAGGAACGTCATCACCATCTTTGGCAGCATCACCTTCACCATTATCAGAATCCGATTGTTGACCATTAACTAGCTTCATCGGATCCTCACAATAAGGAAGCTTATCATGTGGGTCCAACGTGGGGTTGTCCTCCTGGGTGGGGAATAGCTCCGGCTCTGTTGCCGAGTACTGATACATTGCAAATGTATCTATAATTTTTGATGTTCCATGCTTGGTTTTATCCACTTTCTTTTGTTTTGTCCACACTTTGGAGTACTTTTCATATGATTTGTTGGACTAACCTATTAACAAGAGCCACAATGCTAGCTGCCTGTTTTCTGCTGTTTTTGGTTCCAGGAAAGTCAGAAAATGAATATTCTCGGAATTGGATGGGATAAAAGCCAAAGTGCCTATTTTTCCGGAAGTCATCAGATGCCAGAATATGAGACGGAGAGGGACCAGGGGCCAGCCACACCATAGGGTGGCGCGGGTCCCCCTTGGCCGCGCCACCAGGTGGTGTGGGCCCCTCCGGCCTCCACCGACCTTGCCCTTTTGCCTATATATTCCTCCCGGTGCGAAAACCCTAAATCGTCCAGCCTCCAGCCACAAAAAGTTTCGCAGCACCGTCGCCACCGAAGGGGAGATCCGGGGGATAGAAAGTCTATGTTCCGACACCCTGCCGGGACAGGGAAGTGCCCCCGGAGCCATCTCCATCGATCTCCACCGCCATCTCCATCACCGTTGCTGATTCCCATGATGATGAGGGCGTAGTTCTTCCTCGAGGCTAAGGGTTCTACCGGTAGCTATGTGTTCATCTCTCTCTCTATGCATGATCTTATTGAGATCATGAGCTTGTAATCTATAGATCTACCTTGCTACTCAAGTGCTTTAATAGATCTCTGCTCTCCCCATGTGTGTGAAGTTGACAGTGTGCACACCATGGTGGCACTTAGGCTAGAGATTACAAATACTTGTTATGAGTTATATTTGGAGTTGGATGTCTTTATGAAATTGTGGTGTTTGTTGGACCCATCTAGTACTCAAGGTGACAGTGTGGGGTTATCTAGATGGGAAAGATGAACTTTGAGGTGTGCTGTTATAGCCCTACCATCGATTTGTCCAACCAGAGAGTAGTTAAGAGTAGTATCATAAAGAGAAGATACTTATATGAGAGTGTTCACTAGTGAAAGTATGATCCCTAAGCCTTGTTTCTAAGCATTGAAACTTCGTTTGCTACTAGATCTATTACATGTTTGCTTGCTTCCATCTTTATTTTAGTTTTACTTTAGTCTTTTCCACGCCATCAAGCTATTTTCTATCACCTTTACCACTTATAATTATTTATACCACTTGTATTTCACTATCTCTTCGCCGAACTAGTGCACCTATACACCTGACAAGTGTATTGGGTGTGTTGGGGACACAAGAGACTTCTTGTATCTTGATTGCAGGGTTGCTTGAGAGGGGATACCTTTGACCACTTCCTCCCTGAGTTCGATAAACCTTGGGTGATCCACTTAAGGGAAAACTTGTTGCTGTTCTACAAACCTCTGCACTTGGAGGCCCAACAACTGTCTACAAGAATAGAAGTGCATAGCCATCAAGCTATTTTCTGGCGCTGTTGCCGGGGTGGTAAGGTAAAAGGTATTCACACCGGAGGATTAAAGAAGAAGAACCTCCCACGGCAAAGGCCTATTTTTTGGCGCTGTTGCCGGGGAGGTAAGGTAAAAGGTACTCACATCCTCCGGTGTGAGTGCTCGAAGTTATTTCCTTTAGATTCTGCAATTTTGTCTTTTTGTTTCTTGTGTTCACTAGTTAGGCTTAATGGAAAATAACAACAAAATTAGAGAGCTTTATAGTATTTATCTTGAGTTAGGACATGAAGTGTTTGAAGAGAAAATTAAAAAACCTATGGAACTTTATTTGCATGCTAATAACAATGTTGTTAGTATGAATTCTTTGGACACCATTATTGCTAATGCTATGGAAAATTCTAAGCTTGGGGAAGCTGGTTTTGATAAGCATGATCTTTTTAGTCCCCCAAGCATGGAGGAGAAAATTTACTTTGATGATACTATGCCTCCAATATATGATGATTACAATGATGAATATGTTATTTTCAGTCCACCTACTATTGAGGGGAAAATTCATTATGACTACAATATGCCTCCTATATTTGATGATTATGGTGATGAGAATAATAATGATAGCTATTTTGTTGAATTTGCTCCCACTACAATTAATAAGAATGACTATGATTATGTGGAGAATATTAATTCTTTTATGAATGTGGCTCATGATAAGAATGTTTTATGTGATAGTTATATTGTTAATTTTATTCATGATGCTACTAAAAGTTATCATGAGAGAGGGAAACATGGTTTTATGCATCTCAATAATATTAACTTTCCCCTCTTTATGTTGAAATTTTTGAAGTTGCACTTGTTTTGCTTTCCTATACTTGTTGCTTTGTGCTTTCATGACTTGTTTCTTTATAAGATTTCTATGCACATGAAGTGGGTTAGACTTAAATGTGCTTTGAATTTGCTTCTTGATGCTCTCTTTTACTTCAATTCATATTTCTTATGTGAGCATCTTCTCAAACTATCAGGCCTAACTTAAAGGCGTTAAAGAAAAATACTTATTGGGAGATAACCCAAAAGTTTTAGATGAGTCTTGTAAGTTATTACCTTTATAATAACCGCTCCTTATTCTTTTTATTTGCTTTTTGTGCCAAGAGTAACCTCTATTGAGAGAGAAATAATGATTGGGAAAATTGTTGTCCTGAAACAGATTTCTGTGCTTCACCGTACAAATTCGTGTAGAATATCTGTATATGCTCTTTTGAGGCGTGAATTTTTGTGCTTCTGCCCCAGGTTGTTATCTAACGTTCGTTAGTTCAACACTTTTTGATTTGAACAACAGAAAGACTTATTAGTGTTGAAACTGAACCCAAAGACTTATTATCTTGAGTGCACTAATGTTGCTAATAAAGATTGTGTGAAGTTTTATATGAAGTAAAAATTTCAGGTGTATGGAAGGAATGAGTAATGACATGAATAATGGACTAAAGCTCGAGCTTGGGGATACCAAGCGTGTCACGCCAAGAAATATCCAAGAAGTAGAAGCATCAAAGCTTGGGGATGCCCAAGGCATCCCCCTTCTTCATCAATAAAAATCCTAGGTTTCTTCCAAACGCTTCATTTTTATTATTTCATGCACAGTTGTGTTATTTTTGGAGCGTCTTATTTTTCGTTTTCGTTTTGGTTTTCGTTTGCTTGGTTTGTTTAGTTTTCTGAATAAATTGTTTGGACCCCCTCTTTCATACATTGGTTTTCAAATAGTTTGGTTTGGATTGGAAAAGAGTAGGAATGTTCATGCTTAAGTGGTAAAAAGAGCTTGTTTTTGACTGTGGCCTATGCTTTGTCATGCCATGCTTGATATTGTTTTGTCTTTATGCTTAGTATTCTTTGCTGTAGCATGACTTGTTATAAACAATTGAGATTTCTTAATGTGCCTTGGATGAATCATGCGTTGTTTTAGCATATTAAAGCATATTATAGTGGTATTCTCCCTTGATGCTTTATTTGGGTTGACTTGGCGCATGCTCACACCATGTTATGACTATCCAAAGTCACCATAGCCTTTATGATCCTTTAGTTTTCAACTTGTAGTATCACTTTATGCTTTTATTAATGATGTTTTGTCGCTCTTCATGATTATGGCCATTATTGCTCTCTTAGTTTGCCGCTCCTAGTCTTTTGCTAGCCTCCGCAACCAAGTATGAGTTCCACTGATGCATCCAACTCCCTAAACCAAGTTATTCCAAAGAGTCCACCATACCTACCTACTAGCTTATGCTATTCCAAGTATATTCATGTTTTTGTTTACCTTCCAAATTAAACTTGTTATGTGAAAATTAGTGATTAAAGCTCTCACAAACTTGATGGCACACTTTAATTTCTTGCAATTAATAAACTTCACCCATTGTGTCCATGTTTGTTGTGTATATGCTTGCGCTTTATAAGTTGAAGTTAGCAGAACCATGTATCATGGGGAACTCTTTCAACATTGCACCTGTACTTTGTACCCCGTTGATATCATGTTCTTTTGCTTATGGATCCCGGTGGTGTGAAATAAAAGTGGAAATTGTAAGATCATGGAGTTCGTATGTGTGTTAGAGAAACGCCTGGGCCGCTAGCCTAAGCCATGCCTAATCATGGTGGAAACTTGCAGCATCACCATAATGATCACTCTATGAAGCATCCTCAATAAAAACCTATGCAAATATCAAATAAAAAGATTGCTGAGATGCTCATTGTTTGCTTGCCTTGTCATTTTGATTATGGGATAGCTCATGTATCATGTGTAAGGGGTACCGCGTTGGCGGTTCTTTATGATACATATGTACTTACAATGACAAGAGCTTACTCGTGACTAAAGTTGAGTAGCATGAGGTTCCGTCTTCGTAAGTAAGGGGCATGATATTTCGGCTTATAACTTGTCAAGCATATCCTCTTAGTTGTGTCACTTTAACCTTAATCACCTTCAAGATGCTTATGATAGGGGCAATAAGAGCTAAAAGCTATAAGTACCATAATTTTTGGAAGCTCTTTATGAGACTTGAATCCCTACTTCCTTTTACAAAGGCCTTTCTTCCACCAATATACTGAGTCTCCACCTTCTATCTTTATGCACCTACTTTGAGAGCATAGTGGCCATTCTTAGTTCTATGTGCATTGTCCCAAGACTAGTTGATTGATGCATAACTTGATATTGCTTGTTTTAAACTATTTGTATCTAGTCACTCTTATGAACTTTGAAGGTGTCCTATGCATTTATATTTGCTACTCTATGAGGGACAAGGTGAATGCTATTATGCTATGTTTTCTTTATGTGAAACAAACAAACGTCTTGCAAAGCATTGTTATTCATGAATCTTTTGTTTGTGCCTTTTCATGTTGCATCATAGTTTCTTTGTCTTATTGCTAGAACTTTGTCTTTCATGTTATGATTGAAGTACTATGATCCCAGCTTTGAATGTTTTACAAATACTTTGATCAAGTCTTTGATGGTGCATGTCACCTCAAAAATTATTCTTTCTTTTAATCACTTACCTACTCGAGGACGAGCAGGAGTTAAGCTTGGGGATGTTGATACATTGCAAATGTATCTATAATTTTTGATGTTCCATGCTTGGTTTTATCTACTTTGTTTTGTTTTGTCCACACTTTGGAGTACTTTTCATATGATTTCTTGGACTAACCTATTAACAAGATGCCACAGTGCCAGTTGCCTGTTTTCTGCTGTTTTTGGTTCCAAGAAAGTCAGAAAATGAATATTCTCGGAATTGGATGGGACAAAAGCCAAAGTGCCTATTTTTTCAGAAGTCATCAGATGCCAGAATACGAGACGGAGAGGGGCCAGGGGCCAGCCACACCATAGGGTCGCCCGGGTCCCCCTTGGCCGCACCACCAGGTGGTGTGGGCCCCTCCGGCCTCCACCAACCTTGCCCTTTCGCCTATATATTCCTCCCGATGCGAAAACCCTAAATCGTCTAGCCTCTAGCCACGAAAATTTCCACAGCGCCGCCGCCACCGAAGGGGAGATTCGAGGGACCGAAAGTCTCTATTCCGGCACCCTGCCAGGACGGGGAAGTGCCCCCGGAGCCATCTCCATCGATCTCCACCGCCATCTCCATCACCGTTGCTGATTCCCATGATGATGAGGGAGTAGTTCTTCCTCGAGGCTAAGGGTTCTACCGGTAGCTATGTGTTCATCTCTCTCTCTATGCATAATCTTATTGAGATCATGAGCTTGTAATCTATGGATCTACCTTGCTACTCAAGTGCTTTAATAGATCTCTGCTCTCCCCATGTGTGTGAAGTTGACAGTGTGCACACCATGGTGGCACTTAGGCTAGAGATTACAAATACTTGTTATGAGTTATATTTGGAGTTGGATGTCTTTATGAAATTGTGGTGTTTGTTGGACCCATCTAGTACTCAAGGTGACAGTGTGGGGTTATCTAGATGGGAAAGCTGAACTTTGAGGTGTGCTGTTATAGCCCTGCCATCGATTAGAGTGTCCAACCGGAGAGTAGTTAAGAGTAGCATCATAAAGAGAAGATATTTATATGAGAGTGTTCACTAGTGAAAGTATGATCCCTAGGTCTTGTTTCTAAGCATTGAAACTTCATTTTCTACTAGATCTGTTATATGTTTGCTTGTTTCTATCTTTATTTCAGTTTGCTTTTAGTCTCTTCCACACCATCAAGCTATTTTCTATCACCGTTACCACTTATAATTATTTATACCACTTGTATTTCACTATCTCTTCGCTAAACTAGTGCACCTATACACCTGATAAGTGTATTGGGTGTGTTGGGGACACAAGAGACTTCTTGTATCTTGATTGCAGGGTTGCTTGAGAGGGGATACCTTTGACCACTTCCTCCCTGAGTTCGATAAACCTTGGGTGATCCACTTAAGGGAAAACTTGCTGCTGTTCTACAAACCTCTGCACTTGGAGGCCCAACAACTGTCTACAAGAATAGAAGTGCGTAGTAATCAAGTACCTGAGCGGTAGGCGGTCTGGCTCGAACATCATGGGATCATGTGGATCCATCTCGTCCTCAGCCAGCTGTGATGTGAAGAGCTATCCGAACAAGTCAAGAAGTAGCAAAAACAATAAGCTCATGAAATAATCCCATCCGGGAGAAAGAAATCTTACTCGAGGTGCCCGATAGGCCCGGTCAAATAGATGATACGAGTAGGACCATGACTCCTCAAGCTCGTCCTTCAAGATCATGGCGAGCCAGTCTTGAAGGGCCTCAAACGACATGTCCAACCGGGAGGTCTAGGTAGGATCCATCACTCTAGAAAGAAAGCACATCTTGTTTACTCTCTTATGGTGAGGGAGCACCTAGTGTGCTATCCATGACAACATGATATCCGCATAGTAAGCCTGCTCTCCCTACCATCATCCTCACTCGGACAACCATCTTGTCGATGTCCACCTACTCCCCCAGCCCTTCACCTCCCAGCTTGCCCTCAGAGACGATGTTCTCAAACTTGGGCAGCCAGATGTAGTCCATCTACATGGCGTTGCTCATGTAAAATTACATGTTCTGCTAGAGTTTGACGGTGCCCAGCAGATCGAGCCGAGGCATGGGCGAGGTAGGGAGAGGTTAGATGGCAACGCAACCAGCATCCACCAGCGGCCCATCCTTCTGGACCGTATGGGATTTCAAGAAGGAAAACTTCAAGAAATCCCGATGTCGGGCTTGGCGCCAAGATAGGACTCGCAACACGCCATGTGAAAGTAAAGTTGCGCCATGGCGTTGGCACCAAGATGGTGAAGGCGGAGGTGGAAGAAGTTAAAGAACTCAATAAGAAAATCGCTTGCGGGTAGACCAAACTCGGGGAGAAAGTGAGCAAGGAAGACGACATGCTTGCCCTTCTTCGATTTCCTGGACCCGCTCCCCTTTCGGCGCCAGGCGCACCTTCACGAACCTCTCTAGGGAGAGGAACCGTCCCTGCCGGTACTTCGCAATGTGTTGCTCAGTGATCATCGAGCCACACCACCCCCCGTGCTGCATGGGAATCCTATCCGTTGGCGGTGCCATGGTGGAGAAGTGAGGCCCCATTGATGCGGTAGTACACTGTGGCGCTGATGACACTAATCTGGCAGCATGGCGTGAGTAAAGGAGAAGAGAAGCAGCACGCATAGACGCGGCAATGGCAAGAAGAAGAAGAAAAGAGGAGGAACTTGGTGAAGGGGAAAACCCCATTTCCCTAGCATCCCTATTTATCCCATGGCGAGGACATGACGGTTCACCTCTATTAGGGCCACGTGGTAGGCAACCGCCCTCCGCTACCCCAAAGATTCGGTTCTGGATCGCATGTGGCAAAAGAGCTACCCGCAGAAGATGCAAGGGGGAGTTAACAAGGCGCGCACACGGTTATCAAAAACTTCAACGACATGATATCTCTTAGAACTGATGGACGTGGAGGATGCAAGCGCTGACCTTAGTGGCGTGACTTTTTTGTCTGTAGGCTCCGACCATGCCAGTTGGCCACCTCCGTCATCGCTTCACACAGTAGGTGTTTACCAATTACGCATCCAGGCTACTCCAGCCGGGTATCAAGAACCACAATTTAGGCAAGCTCTAGCCGAAACCATCAAAAATTACATCAATTCTCTCAGTAGAGTAGAGAAACTTCTCCTCAGGGCGATGTCCCAACATGCTCGGGGGCTAGTGCCGGGGGATTACCCTGGGGTAGGCTAAGCTAGGCCGAATGGCCCTCATCAGAGGGTCAGGCCGGATGGCCAACAAGTATGAATACCAAGCAAGTTGGCTAGCTCCAACCAGTCAAGCACCAAGAACTACCGGCTGGTGTCGGGGGGATGACCCTCGGGTAGGCCAAGCCAGGCTCAACTGGCTAGCTCTAGGGAAATCTAGCTGGATGGCAACAAGACAAAGAACCCCAGCTAGGTGATACGCTTCACCCGGTCTGCCTCAAGATTCCCCAGCTGGCCCGTCTAGCCGAGGGCCAGGAAAGTTGGCTAGGTGGCCGCCTCTATCCGACCGCCTCGGATCCATTTGCCAAAGGTACGGGAGGGGGTGACGCTCCTTGCTGAGTGCACCCTTGACCGGACAGGCTGGCAGGCTGCCCTACCGGCACTACCAGACGAGGGTGCCAAAGCGCCGAGGCTGGGAGATGACAAGTAAAGCTCCGGCTGACGGATAAAGCACCAAGCTGATGGATAAAGCACCGGGTGACGCCCATGGCAGAGGCGCTGAGACGCTGTGGCGCTATCCCCACCTATACTGGAGCTTGACTGGGTCTGATACATTGCAAATGTATCTATAATTTTTGATGTTCCATGCTTGGTTTTATCTACTTTGTTTTGTTTTTTCCACACTTTGGAGTACTTTTCATATGATTTCTTCGACTAACCTATTAACAAGATGCCACAGTGCCAGTTGCCTGTTTTCTGCTGTTTTTGGTTCCAGGAAGTCAGAAAATGAATATTCTCGGAATTGGACGGGACAAAAGCCAAAGTTACTATTTTCCCGGAAGACTCACGGAGCCAGAAAGAGAGTCGGAGAGGGGCCATAGGGTGCCCACACCACCCCTAGGAGCGGGTCCACCTAGGCCGCGCCAGGGCATGGTGTGGGCTCCCTAGCCGCCCACCGACCTTGCCCTCTGGCCTATAAGAAGCCTCCCGAGGCATAAACCCTAGATCGTCAAGCAAAAAGCCACGAAAAGTTCCGCTGCACCGCCGCCACCGAAGGGGAGATTCGGGGGACAGAAAATCTCTGTTCCGGCACCCTGCCGGGACGGGGAAGTGCCCCCGGAGCCATCTCCATCGATCTCCACCGACATCTCCATCACCATTGCTGATTCCCATGATGAGGAGGGAGTAGTTCTCTCTCGAGGCTAAGGGTTCTGCCGGTAGCTATGTGTTCATCTCTCTCTCTATGCATGATATTATTGTGATCATGAGCTTGTAATCTATAGATCTACCTTGCTACTCAAGTGCTTTAATAGATCTCTGCTCTCCCCATGTTTGTGAAAGTGACAGCGTGCACACCATGGTGGCACTTAGGCTAGAGATTTCAAATACTTGTTATGAGTTATATTTGGAGTTGAATGTCTTTATGAAATTGTGGTGTTTGTTGGACTCATCTAGTACTCAAGGTGACAGTGTGGGGTTTTCTAGATGGGAAACATGAACTTTGAGGTGTGCTGTTATAGCCCTACCATCGATTAGAGTGTTCAACCGGAGAGTAGTTAAGCGTAGTATCCTAAAGAAGAATATATTTATATGAGAGTGTTCACTAGTGAAAGTATGATCCCTAGGCCTTGTTTCTAAGCATTGAAACACCGTTTACAACTAGATCTGTTACATGTTTGCTTGCTTCCATCTTTATTTCAGTTTTACTTTAGTCTTTTCCACGCCTTCAAGCTATTTTCTAGCACCGTTGTCTTATATCCATACCACTTGTATTTCACTATCTCTTCACCGAACTAGTGCACCTATACACCTGACAAGTGTATTGGGTGTGTTGGGGACACAAGAGACTTCTTGTATCTTGATTGCAGGGTTGCTTGAGAGGGAATACCTTTGACCACTTCCTCCCTGAGTTCGATAAACCTTGGGTGATCCACTTAAGGGAAAACTTGCTGCTGTTCTACAAACCTCTGCACTTGGAGGCCCAACAACTGTCTACAAGATTAGAAGTGCGTAGACATCAAGCTATTTTCTCGCGCCATTGCCGGGGAGGAAAGGTAAAAAGTATTCACACCGGAGGATTAAAGAAGAAGAACCTCCCACGGCAAACGCCTATTTTCTGGTGTGAGTACTCGAAGTTATTTCCTTTAGATTCTGCAATTTTTTCTTTTTGTTTCTTATTTTCACTAGTTAGGCTTAATGGAAAACAACAAAAGAATTAGAGAGCTTTATAGTATTTATCTTGAGTTAGGACATGAAGTGTTTGAAGAGAAAATTAAAAAACCTATGGAACTTTATTTGTGTGCTAATAGCAATGTTATTAGTATGAATTATTTGGACACCATTATTGCTAATGCTATGGAAAATTCTAAGCTTGGGGAAGCTGGTTTTGATAAGCATGATCTTTTTAGTCCCCCAAGCATGGAGGAGAAAATTTACTTTGATGATACTATGCCTCCAATATATGATGATTACAATGATGAATATGTTATTTTCAGTCCACCTACTATTGAGGGGAAAATTCATTATGACTACAATATGCCTCCTATATTTGATGATTATGGTGATGAGAATAATAATGATAGCTATTTTGTTGAATTTGCTCCCACTACAATTAATAAGAATGACTATGATTATGTGGAGAATATTAATTCTTTTATGAATGTGGCTCATGATAAGAATGTTTTATGTGATAGTTATATTGTTAATTTTATTCATGATGCTACTAAAAGTTATCATGAGAGAGGGAAACATGGTTTTATGCATCTCAATAATATTAACTTTCCCCTCTTTATGTTGAAAATTTTGAAGTTGCACTTGTTTTGCTTTCCTATACTTGTTGCTTTGTGCTTTCATGACTTGTTTCTTTATAAGATTTCTATGCACATGAAGTGGGTTAGACTTAAATGTGCTTTGAATTTGCTTCTTGATGCTCTCTTTTACTTCAATTCATATTTCTTATGTGAGCATCTTCTCAAACTATCAGGCCTAACTTAAAGGCGTTAAAGAAAAATACTTATTGGGAGATAACCCAAAAGTTTTAGATGAGTCTTGTAAGTTATTACCATTATTGCTAATAAAAGTCTAAGCTTGGGGAAGCTAGTTTTTATGAAAATGATCTTTTTATTTCCCCGGCTTTGGAAGATAGCTATTCTATTGCTTATGATGATACAAAACCTCAAATATATGATGATTACAATGATGAATATGATATTTTCAGTCCACCTACTATTGAGGAGAAAATTAATGACTCCAATATACCTCCTATATTTGATGATTATGGTGATGAAAATAATACTGATAGTTATTTTGTTGAATTTGCTCCCACTACAATTAATAAGAATGACTATGTTTATGTGGAGAGTATTAATTCTTTTATGCATGTGGTTCATGATAAGAATGTTTTATGTGATAGTTATATTGTTAATTTTATTCATGATCCTACTGAAAGTTATTATGAGAGAGGGAAACATGGTTTTATGCATCTCAATAATATTAGGTTTCCCCTCTTTATGTTGAAAATTTTGAAGTTGTATTTGTTTTGTTTTCCTATGCTTGTTGCTTTGTGCTTTCATGACTTGTTTATTTACAAGATTCCTATGCATAGGAAGTGGGCTAGACTTAAATGTGTTTTGAATTTGCTTCTTGATGCTCTTTTTTACTTCAATTCATATTTCTTATGTGAGCATCTTCTCAAACTATCATGCCTAACTTAAAGGCGTTAAAGAAAAGTACTTATTGGGAGATAACTCAAAAGTTTTAGATGAGTCTTGGAAGTTATTACCTCTGTAATAACCGCTCCTTATCCTTTTTATTTGCTTTTTGTGCCAAGAGTAACCTCTAATGAGAGAGAAGTAATGATTGGGAAAATTGCTATCCCGAAACAGATTTTTGTGCTTCACCGTAAAAATTCGTGTAAAATCTCTGTACGTCCTTTTGAGGCGAGAATTTTTGTGCTTCTTCCCCAGGTTGTTATCTAACTTTCGTTAGTTCAAAACCTTTCGATTTGAGCAACATAAGGTCTTCGAAAAAATTCGTATTTACCTGCTGATCTGTTTTGACAGATTTCTGCCATTATTTGCGTTTGCTTCTTGTTGGTTCCTTTTTGAGTTCTTTTGGGAAATTGAGCTTTTTGAAGGAAGTGCTACAGTAGCTAGTGTTTTAATGGAAGTTTATTGGTGTTAGAACTGAACCGTAAGACTTATTTATCTTGAGTGCACTAATGTTGCTAATAAAGATTGTGTGAAGTTTTGTATGAAGGAAAAATTTCAGGTGTATGGAAGGAATGTGTAATGAGATGAAGGATGGACTAAAGCTCAAGCTTGGGGATGCCACACGTGTAACCCCAAGAAATATCCAAGAAGTACAAGCGTCAAAGCTTGGGGATTCCCAAGGCATCCCCTCTTCGTCAATAAAAATCCTAGGTTTCTTCCAAACGCTTCATTTTTATTGTTTCATACACAGTTGTGTTTTTCTTGGAGCGTCTTCTTTTTCATTTTCGTTTTGGTTTTTCGTTTGCTTTGGTTTGCTTAGTTTTCTGAATAAATTGGTTGGACCCCCTCTTTCTTACATTGGTTTGCAAATAGTTTGGTTTGGTTTGGAAAAGAGTAGGAAAGTTCATGCTTATGTGGTAAAAAGAGCTCGTTTTTGACTGTGGCCTATGCTTTGTCATGCCATGCTTCATATTGTTTTGGCTTTATGCTTAGTATTCTTTGCTGTAGCATGACTTGTTATAAACAATTGAGATTGCTTAATGTGCCTTGGATGAATCATGCGTTATTTTTAGCATATTAAAGCATAGTATAGTGGTATTCTCCTTTGATGCTTTATTTGGGTTGACTTGGCGCATGCTCACACCATGTTATGACTATCCAAAGTCACCAAGCCTTTATGATCCTTTAGTTTTCAACTTGTAGTATCACTTTATGCTTTGATCAATGATGTTTTGTCGCTCTACATGATTATGGCCATTATTGCTCTCTTAGTTTGTCGCTCCCAGTCTTTTGCTAGCCTCCGTAACCAAGTATGAGTTCCACTCATGCATCCAACTCCTTAAACCAAGTTATTCCAAAGAGTCCACCATACCTACCTACTAGCTTATGCTATTCCAAGTATATTCATGCTTTTGTTTACCTTCCAAATTAAACTTGTTATGAGAAAACTAGTGATTAAAGCTCTCATGAACTTGATGGCACACTTTACTTTTATTGCCCTTAATAAACTTGAACCATTGTGTCGTCTATGTTGTATATGCTTACACTTATTTGTTGGGGATTAGCAGAACCATGCTTTCATGGGGAACGCTTTCAACATTGCATTTGGTACTTGTACCTAGTTGATATCATGCTCTTTTGTATATGGATGTCGTCGGTGTGAAATGAAAGGGGAGCTTGTAAGTCCATGGAGTTATGTATATGTGTTAGAGAAACGCCTGGGCCGCTGGTCTAATCCATGCTGACATGGTGGAAACCTGCAGCGTAACCATAATGAGCTGTCTATGAAGCATTCTTCTTATAAAAAAAGAGTCCTATATTGAGAAAAAAGAGATAAAGAAAAAAAAAGAGATATTATGAAAAGAGGAAAGAGAGAAAAAACACCATATTCCCATGGTAAATAACAAGATTGTTGACATGCTCGTTGTCTGCTTGCCTTGTCATTTTGATATGGGGATTCATCCGTACCATCGGGCAAGGGGTACCCCGTTGGCGGTTCTCTATGATACACATGTACTTACGATGACAAGAACTTACCGGTGACTAAACTTGAGTAGCATGAGGAGCGACCCGCGTATACAAGGGACATGAGATTCCTAACTTATACTTCGTCAAGCATGTACACCATAGTTTGTTCACTTTAACCTTAATCACTTCAAGATGCTTATGATAGGGGCAATGAGAGCTGAAAGGTATAAGTACCATAATTTTTGGAAGCTCTTTATGAGACTTGAATCCCTACTTCCTTTTACAAAGGCCTTTCTTCCACCATTATATTGAGTCTCCACCTTCTACCTTTATGCACCTACTTTGAGAGCATAGTGGCCATTCTTAGTTCTATGTGCATTACCCCAAGACTAGTGGATTGATGCATACTTTGATATTGCTTGTTTTAAACTATTGTATCTAGTCACTCTTATGAACTTTGAAGGTGTCCTATGCATTTATATTTGCTACTCTATGAGGGACAAGCTGGATGCTATTATGCTATGTTTTCTTTATGTGAAACAAACAAACGTCTTGCAAAGCATTGTTATTCATGAATCTTTTTGTTTGTGCCTTTTCATGTTGCAACATAGTTTCTTTGTCTTATTGCTAGAACTTTGTCTTTCATGTTATGATTGAAGTACTATGATCCCAGCTTTGAATGTTTTACAAATACTTTGATCAAGTGTTTGATGGTGCATGTCACCTCAAAAATTATTCTTTCTTTTAATCACTTACCTACTCGAGGACGAGCAGGAGTTAAGCTTGGGGATGTTGATACATTGCAAATGTATCTAGAATTTTTGATGTTCCATGCTTGGTTTTATCTACTTTATTTTGTTTTGTCCACACTTTGGAGTACTTTTCATATGATTTCTTGGACTAACCTATTAACAAGATGCCACAGTGCCAGTTGCCTATTTTCTGCTGTTTTTGGTTCCAAGAATTCAGAAAATGAATATTCTCGGAATTGGACATGACAAAAGCCAAAGTTACTATTTTCCCGGAAGACTCACGGAGCCAGAAGGAGAGTCGGAGAGGGGCCATAGGGTGGCCACACCACCCCTAGGCGCGGTTCCACCTAGGCCACGCCAGGGCATGGTGTGGGCCCCCTGGCCGCCCACCGACCTTGCCCTCTGGCCTATAAGAAGCCTCCCGAGGCATAAACCCTAGATCGTCAACCAAAAAGCCACGAAAAGTTCCGCTGCGCCGCCACCACCGAAGGGGAGATTCGGGGGACATAAAGTCTCTGTTACGGCCCCCTACCGGGACGGGGAAGTGCCCCCAGAGCCATCTCCATCGATCTCCACCACCATCTCCATCACCATTGCTGATTCCCATGATGAGGAGGGAGTAGTTCTCTCTCGAGGCTAAGGGTTCTACCGGTAGCTATGTGTTCATCTCTCTCTCTCTATGCATGATATTATTGTGATCATGAGCTTGTAATCTATAGATCTACCTTGCTACTCAAGTGCTTTAATAGATCTCTGCTCTCCCCATGTTTGTGAAAGTGACAGCGTGCACACCATGGTGGCACTTAGGCTAGAGATTTCAAATACTTGTTATGAGTTATATTTGGAGTTGAATGTCTTTATGAAATTGTGGTGTTTGTTGGACTCATCTAGTACTCAAGGTGACAGTGTGGGGTTTTCTAGATGGGAAACATGAACTTTGAGGTGTGCTGTTATAGCCCTACCATCGATTAGAGTGTTCAACCGGAGAGTAGTTAAGCGTAGTATCCTAAAGAAGAATATATTTATATGAGAGTGTTCACTAGTGAAAGTATGATCCCTAGGCCTTGTTTCTAAACATTGAAACACCATTTACAACTAGATCTGTTACATGTTTGCTTGCTTCCATCTTTATTTCAGTTTTACTTTAGTCTTTTCCATGCCTTCAAGCTATTTTCTAGCACCGTTGTCTTATATCCATACCACTTGTATTTCACTATCTCTTTGCCGAACTAGTGCACCTATACACCTGACAAGTGTATTGGGTGTGTTGGGGAAACAAGAGACTTCTTGTATCTTGATTGCAGGGTTGCTTGAGAGGGAATACCTTTGACCACTTCCTCCCTGAGTTCGATAAACCTTGGGTGATCCACTTAAGGGAAAACTTGCTGTTGTTCTACAAACCTCTGCACTTGGAGGCCCAACAACTGGCTACAAGAATAGAAGTGCGTAGACATCAGGGTCCTAGACCACCGACTGGACCTGGTCAGCCGACCCGCTTTGTAAACCCAAAGCCCAAACAGTAAACCCTAGAGCCCACATTGTAACCTGCCCTTCCACCAGTATATAAGGAGGGGTGGTGCCAGGTTCTAGGTAAGGCATTACGAGTTACAAGTTAGCCTGAATCACCAAGTTAAGTAGTTCATCTCCCTCTAGCTCCCGATAGCAGCTAAGGAAACAGCTCAATGAGCACTTGTATTGAGCATCTGCTCCCTATATAGTAGATCCTTACAGGAGTAGGAGTGTTACCTCGACAAGTGGGCTCCAAACCTGGGTACATCACTGTGTCTGTATTATCTGTGACCAACCCATTGCGAGTATCCACCGATAGCATCCTGATTGTCCCCTCTCATGCCATCCCTGATGGCACTGCCGTGTTCCACATCACGAGAGTTGGCGCCCACCGTGGGGCACAACGCTTCGGCTGGGGTCATCTTTTGCATGAGACTTCCACTCATCGCCAGTGAGCGAGTTGCCTCTGGCCTCGCCCTCACTTTCGGCTCCTTTGATTGCGTCCTCGACAACGCATCCTGCTTTAATGGGGAAACTTTCCCAAGTGACGGCTCTGTAATGCACTTCGGCGAGCATCGCGTCTATGTCACCACCATCGCTGAGGAGTTCCATCGCGAGGTCATCACCGTCTCCGGCGCACCTCCAGGCTTCTCCACCCCGCTCCTCGCCAGCGGCAGCGTGGAGGTCATGATGGCCGACGCAGGCGATGGACGCCGCCCACCTCTGGAGCATGACGCTGGCGCCAACGACGTTGCTCCACGCGAGCAAGACGCGGACCCCTTGGTGGACTCCATCCAGAACCTCCGCATCCCCATTGCTCCCGAGCTGGACCCGGCCGCTACATTAGCCGCGCTGGAGACCACACGCCAGAACCTCCTAGAGGAAGCTAGCAAGGTCACCGCCCGCCAACGACGCCTAGACGCCACCATGCGAGACTACAACACCGCACACGGCTTCTCCCACTTACCCGGTGCCAATCGACATGCGCCGCCCCAGAGCCACAACTTGGGTTCAGAGCTGGACCGGGCTGCTGACTCACGCTTCGCCGCAACACAGCCGGTTTACAGTACCCTGGACAAGAACATGAGGGCCGCGGAAGCTGCCGCCGTGGAGCTTATCCACCTAGAGGGTGAAGAGCTACGCTGCCAATAGGCACGCGTCCAGCTCCTTGTGGCTACATCAAACAAGCAACAGGCTGAGGCAGATGCAAGCCTCAGCGGCAACAGCAAGAACCAACAACCTCGCCGGGTGGGCGATCCAGCCGCAGGTGGGAGGAATACCTCCTCTCCGAACGTTACAAGGCAGGACAACCGACCGCGTGGCAAATCGGCCGGCCGTGGGCAAAACCCACGTGAAGCCACCAGTAGGAACTGCGATCCGGCTAACGAAGCCGGAAGAACCAACGCGCCACCCAAATCCCTCCTTTCAGGACGGCTTGGCCCGCTCAAGCCGGAGGAACCGCGAGATGCGCGTGCAATCATCGACCTGCTGGTTCAGTCATGCGCACTAGAGGAGGAAAGTCCAGCTGGCCCAAGATGTTTTGGACCACGCATCCAGAACGAACCGTTTCCAAAGGGATTTTCGCTCCCAAGGGACACGCCAATGTACAATGGCACGGTCAAGCCAGAGGACTGGCTGGTGGATTACACCACCGCGTTGGGCATTGCGAATGGCAACCACTAGGTGGATGTGCGCTACATCCTGCTCATGCTCCTTGACTCAGCTAGGACATGGCTCAACAGTCTTCCCGACAACAGCATCAATTTTGAGCAGGCGTTCGTCCGCAACTTCACCGACACCTACAAGCACCCGGGTCACCCTGGCGAAGTCGCCCTCTGCATTCAGGGTAAGGACGAAATTGACCGCTCCTACATCACCTGGTGGACGAACATGCACAACTCCTATGAGGGGGTGCGCGAACATCAAGCAGTCGATTTCTTCATCCGACTGTAGGGACGACATCATGCTCAAACACAAGCTTCGTTGGGTGGAGCCCACTACCATGGATAAGACCATGGATATCACAGACAAGTACGCCACCATAGAAGTGGCGATGAAAAGATCCGTCCGGCTAGATGACCAGGGACATATCATCGTGGAGGTCACTGTAGACCGGCGCCAGCCGGAAGGGAGTAATCACAACTCCAAGAGGCATGACAACCACCACGGCAAGAGGAAGGACGACCAACCGGATAACCAATATGGTTGTAGGCAAGTGGCAGCCGTCCAAGAGGACCCGACTGCAGGCGGCAGCCGGAGATAGAAGCCAGACGACCAACCATCTCGGCCCAAGTACACCATTGAGTCAATGCTTGATGACCCATGCATGTTCCATAGTGGTGGCAACAAGTCGGCTACACATACAACCCGCCAGTGCACCTGGACAAAGAAGATGGCCGAGGTTTGTGGTTTACCACTGCCAGCCCTCCTCTGCCAGCCGATGGGCAGCAAGACAACCGCGAGTGCCAAAACCTCTAGGATGAAGACGGCGGAGACTATCCCCGCCGCGTAGGGAACTACCCCATATTCACCACCGAGACGGAAACCAAGCACACCAAAAGGCGCCGTGAGGTGGAGGTGAACGCAATCATTCCTCCAGTTCCCCAGTTCTTGAACTAGTCCGAACAAGAGGTCAAGTGGAGCCGGAAGTACTGCCGCATCCGGGCACATACGCCATGGTCCTAGACCCCATCATCATCTCCAAGAAACACTCATGTAGGTTCTCCCGTGTCTCGGTGGACGGCGGAAGCAGCATCAACCTCCTGTACCGCAGATCCCTAGACCAGCTCGGCATCAGTGAGTCCCAGCTAGAGCCATCCAGCACCTCCTTCCATAGAGCTTTTCTGGGTCCATCGCATTCGCCCATCGGCAAGATCTAGCTAGACGTCATCTCGGGCTTGAGGACAACTTCCGCTACGAGCCTATTTGGTTCGAGGTGGTTAACCTCTGCAATGCTTACCACGCCATCCTGGGACACCCCGCGCTCACCAAGTCCACGACGGTACCGCACTACGCATACCTCAAGATGAAGCTCCCCGGGCCAAAGGGGGTAATCACCATCACGGGTGACTACAAACAGTCGGTGAAATGCGCCACAGATGGCTCCAAGATCGCCGAGGTGATGATCATTGTAGAAGAGAAGCGCATCATCATGCAGAACATGGTGGCCATCCAGGCGGACATGCCGGCTGGTGAGCCAAAGCCAGCCGGAGAGGCGTAATTCAAGCCATCAAAGGGCACCAAGAAGATCCTGCTGAACGAGGCCGAGCCGGACAAGTTCGTCCTGGTCAGAGACGGCCTTGACAGTAAATAGGAAAGCGCGCTCGTCGATTTCCTCCATGAGAATCAGGATATCTTTGCATGGTCCCCCAAGGACATGCCTAGTGTTCCGAGGGAACTCGCTGAGCACTGTTTACATGTTAGGCCAGATGCAAAGCCAGTAAAGCAGTCACTATGCTGCTTTGTGGAAGAGAAAAGAAGAACCATCGGTGAAGAAATCACCCGGCTGCTCACAGCCGGATTCATCATGGAGGTTTTCCACCCGGAATGGCTAGCAAACCCGGTGCTGGTGCTGAATAAGAACAAGACTTGGCGCATGTGTGTTGACTACACCAGCCTCAACAAGGCATGCCCCAAAGATCCGTTGGGCCTACCAAGGATAAACCAAGTGATCGACTCCATAGCCGGCTGCGAACTATTGCCATTTCTAGATGCGTTCTCCGGCTACCACCAGATCCGGCTGAACCCCGCTGATCAAATAAATACAACATTCATCACCCCATATAGGGCCTACTGCTACACCACCATGCTATTTGTACTAAAAAATGCAGGTGCCACATATCAGCGCTGCATGCAGAAGTGCCTACAATTACAAATTGGCAGAAACATGCAAGCCTATGTCGATGACGTGGTGGTCAAAACAAAGGAGAAGCAGACACAACTCGAAGACCTAAAGGAGACATTCGCCTACCTTCGCCAGTTCCAAATGAAGCTAAACCCGGAGAAATGCGTATTTGGCGTCCCAGCCGGGTAGCTTCTCGGTTTCCTCGTCTCTAAACATGGAGTCGAGGCCAACCCAGAGAAGGTCGGTACAATCGAGCGCATGCAGCCGCGGCAGAACCTGTGGGACATGCAGAAGTTTACCGGATGCCTGGCCTCCCTCAGCCGGTTCGTCAGCCGGCTGGGCAAGAAGGCACTACCCCTGTACCAGCTCATGAAGAAGACGGACAAGGTCATCTGGGCGACGCAGGAGGACGAGGCTTTCCGCGACCTCAAGCGGATGTTATCCTCCCCACCAATACTGGTGGCCCTAGCCGCAAAGGAACCAATGCTGATGTACATCGTGGCTACCAACCGGGTCGTCAGCGTCGTGCTGGTGGTAGAGAGACCAAAAGAAGGAAAGGCTCAACCAGTTCAATGCCCGGTGTACTACTTGAGTGAGGTACTCTCGCTATCAAAGTAGAACTACCCTCACTATCAGAAGCTGGTGTATGGCGTGTACATGGCTGCCAAGAAGCTGAAGCACTACTTCCAAGAGCACTCCATATGGGTAGTGGCGTTATCCCCCCTATCAGAGATCATCGGCAACAAGGACGCCATAGGCCGGGTGGCAAAATGGGCAATAGAGCTTGCCGCGCACTACACCCTGTACAATCCAAGAATGGCAATCAAATCTTAGGCCCTGGCGGACTTCCTCGTCGATTGGACAGAGACGTAGTACCTGCCTCCATGTCCCGACTCCACGCACTAGAAGCTACACTTTGACGGCTCCAAGATGTACGGTGGACTCGGAGCCAGGGTCGTCATCACCTCCCCAAACAGGGACCGACTAGAGTACGTGCTATAGATCCACTTCCACGCGTCCAACAACGTCGCCGAGTACGAAGCGCTCGTCCACAGCCTCAAGATGGCAAAAGAGATCGGCATTAGGCGCATCCTCTGTTTTGGCGACTCCGAACTGGTGGTACAACAAGTATCAGGCGATTGGGACGCTAAGGACGCAAATATGGCACTATACCGCTTCTTCGTACAACAGCTATGCGCCTGTTTGAAAGGATGCGAGTTCCACCACGTGCCTCGAGTGAACAATGAAGCCGCGGATGTGCTCACCCACGTGGGGTCAACAAGAGCAGCAATTCATCACGCCTCGCCCTCGAGCACTTGCGCAAGCCCTCCATCACGCCGTCTCCGGAATCCGACTCCATCATGCTGAACATGGACCCAGGCACCACCGGCTCCAAGCAACCTGGTGCCGCACCGCACCCGGGGACTGCCACGCTGCACCCGGTGACTGCCGTCTCCATCCCAGGGACTGCCACGCCGCACCCGGGGACTACCGTCTCCACCCGGGGACTGCCGTCTCCATCTCGGGGACTGCCGGCTCTGGTTTCCCACCCGACAGACCACCTAATGAGCCCGAGCCGACCGGTAGCGAGGAAGCCAAACTGATCATGCAAGCCGTCTACGCCATCTAAGAAACACCCTCATGGGGCAAGCTGTTCATGGACTTTCTAGCCAAAGGAGAACTGCCGGATGAAGAGGTTGAGGCGAGGCAAGTGAAGCGTAGGGCAAGCGCATACACAATCATCAATAACGAGCTTTAGAAGTGTAGCGTGGGTGGAATATACCAGTGTTGCGTAAGCCAAGAGGAAGGAATCCGGCTGCGGGTGGACATTCACCAAGGCGAATGCGGTCACCACACATCATCGAGAGAAATAGTGGCAAAGGCCTTCCGCCATGGGTTCTACTGGCCCACGACACTGGAAGATGCTGAACAACTAGTGAAGGCATGCAACGGATGCCAATCGTTCTCCCAGCAGAAACACACCCCATCATCAACACTCAAGATGATCCCTATCACCTGGCCGTTTTCCTTCTAGGGCTTGGACCTGGTAGGCCCATTCAAAACAGCGCGGTCCCGACATGACACATTGCTGGTGGCCATGGACAAGTTCACCAAATGGATCGAGGCAAAACCAATCAAGAAGCTGGGTGGATCGATAGTGGTCAAGTTCTTCACCGACATCATCACGCGGTTCGGCTACCCAAACAGTATCATCATAGACAATGACACAAACTTCGCCAAGGGGGCCTTCACGTGTTTTTGTGGTGACAAGGGAATCCGCCTAGACTTGGCCTCCGTCACACACCCCCAATTCAATGGACAGTGCGAGCGAGCAAACGATCTGGTACTAGCCGGAATTAAGCCAAGACTGATCAAGCCACTGATGAGGACTCCTGGATGCTGGATAGAGGAACCGTCGGCAATGCTATGGAGACTACGCACAACTCCCAACCTCTCCACCGGTTTCACGCCATTCTTCTTTGTCTATGGAGCAGAGGCAGTCCTGCCAACCGACATCGAATTCGACGCACCACAAAAACTTCTCTACACAGAGTAGCAAGCCAAAGAAGCACAAGAAGACAACGTTGATCTCCTTGAGGAGGCCTGAGAGTTGGCCTTATCCAGGTCTGCCATCTATCAGCAGAACCTGCGCCGCTACCACGCCAGCCGGATCCGCAATGTCTCATTCCTTGAAGGCGACCTCGTCTTGCGTCTGGTACAAGACACCAAGGGGATGCACAAGCAGGCTCTGCCTTGGGGAGGGCCATTCATCATCAGTCGGGAGCTGCATAACAACTCATACTACCTGATCGACACCCGCCAGCCGGCAAAGAACAGGATGGACTGCTCTGGTGAAGAAACTGAATGCCCGTGGAATGCGAACCTGCTTCGCCCATTCTACACTTGAGTAAAGGGCAAATGTATCTTACCGTTATGTAATGAACAAGTTGAGGGGCCTCGACATGGTCTCGGAGACTCCATAATAATTCAGCATTTTCTGCTGCACTTAAAATTCTCCGGCTACATTGTTTCTAACCCTGGACCCGGAAGTCTCCCTCAGGGACTCGCCGGATGGCCTAGAAGGCCGCAAACTCTAGAAAGATGAATTACTGTACGCGGTTCAAGAGATCCCTCTTTGATTCTGACTGCAGACCGCAAGCCGGCAGACAAACACGGCAAGAGCAGAAAACTCGAAGGCTTGTACAGGAAAAATCCTAAGGAAAACAAGACGTCTAGACGTTTTGGTTGCGCCTGCTCGTTCGAAGCCGGTGGCCAAAATCTGAAGTATTGCATTGTACGCTAACTAAGCAAACCCTTGCTTTCCGCCAAGCACTGACAAGGGCACAGCTTCAAAGGCCAATGCTCGCTAAGAAAAGGACTAAGCTACCAGTCTTGTGTGAAACGGCAAATTTTTCAACCAAAAGAGAAACTAAAAACCATGTTTATCCTACACATGTCTAACATGCAAACCATTGTTTGTATCTTTCATCCTTGCATGAGCCAAAGCATCCTAGACGGAGGCTAGCCGCCAGACGGCAAAGGAACACAAAGGAGCTTCGACCTGGCTGGATTCTCAAGCCGGCCCGAACCTTGGGGACCACACCTTGTGGGTGCGCTCGCATGCCCCCCCACAGGAAACCTGCAACAAGCAACAACACAAAGGAGCTTCGACCCGGCTAGATCCTCCATTCGGCCCGAACCTCGGGGACTAGACCCTATGGGTGCGCTCACACGCCCCCACATAGGAAACCTGCAACAAGCAACAACACAAAGGAGCTTCAACCCGGATGGATCCTCCAGCCGGCCTGAACCTTGGGGACTACACCCTATGAGGCACTCGCACGCCCCCACACAATAGAAAGCACACAAAAAGTGCAACACAAGATAACATAAAAAAGGGGAGACAAAACTCCAGACAGAATTTGTCAAACAGCAAAAGTCAAGTGTTCACCAAAGAACAGTCAGTACCATAAGCAAATAAGTTTTCAACCAAATACAAATACTCCTAGCATTTTGGGGATCAGGCCCAAGGGTCATTGGAAGGGCCAGAGGCATCGGCTGGAGCGTGGCTACTTGAAGCAAGGTTGGTGGAGGTAGGGCCTAGCGTAGCCAGGGCGTCGTCATGTAGAGGGCTGTAATGATATCCCTCTAAGCCGGCAGGGTCGGCGAAATCCCGATTCAGCTAGACGAAGCTCCCAATTTTGACACCGTAGGAGTGGATGTCAGGAACTTTAGCCCGAAGCTAGTCATAGCTGGTCCCCTAAAGAAACCCTCTAGAGAGACTCTACAGGTCCACGTCTGGGTACCAAGACTTCAGCAGTGCCAAGAGAATCTCGGCACTGCCATGAGTAGCCCAGTCTCGTGCCATGTCCATGAGATCTGGGGCTCCAGAGAGTGTCCTGGCCAAGGCGGCCATCGTGCCCGGGCAGTCGGTGTCAGGCCAGACGTAGTCGAACACCTCAAGGGAAGCACCACGCATCCGGTTGGCCTCTTCGCTGATGACCGTCATCAGCTCCACCGGGTGCAGATCGCGCCCGATGTCCGCCTCGAGGACACGCACCAAGGCTTGGTCGGTCGCCTTAGGATACTGAACTGCACAAGGAAAAAGGAAATTGTCAATGTTCCGGCTGTAGCGGGAGGAGAAACGAGCTTGCCAAAAGAATCACTTACTAACGACCATCTCAGTGATCTGACAAAGCTCCCCTAGAGTCGCCTTCTCCCGGGCCTGGGCGGTCTTCAGATCCTCTGCCTAGCGGGCCTAGATCTGCTCGAGGTTCTTCAACGCCTCGGCCCGGATGTCCATAGTCTTCTTTGCCTGGCAAGCCTTGACCTCCATCTGCTACTGATGCAACAACAGCTAGCTGATCTGGGCCTGGCGTTCCTGGTTGGACTCCTCCAGCCAGGCGACCTCTGCCTTCAGCCTCTCCACCTCCCGGTCCCTGTCCACTAACAGAGCTGCAGGGGGTACCCAATGGTCAAAAAGAAGCACGAAAACTTGCACAGCTGGGAAGACAAAGCAGAGCTAGCAATCTTATGCCCTAGGTCCTGCGAGTCTTAGCAGCTTCAGCAAAGGCTTTCTGCAAAAAGAGCAGAAGGACTAAGAAGAGAATAGCATGAAGGGTAACAAAATACGACGGAGGAGTTATTTACCTCAAGGGACGCCCCTAGCACCCTAGCTTTTCCAAGCCCCTGCTTCATCACATCCACCAGGTGACGAACCTGGCCCAGGGAAATGGGCGCCGACTCAGAGAGCTGTGCTAGGACGTAATCTGGTGGTGGTGCGACTGGAGCCGACCGGCTGCCGGTAATCTGGAGCTTGTCGTCATCACCGGAGGCAACATGCCATGCCTACGGAACCCCCGCGCCTGAGCCGAGAACCACCTCCCTGCCTCTATCTTCGGCCGCCAGCTGCGCAGGGGCCTCCCTCTCCACCTCCACGGGATCCTCCACCTGGTAGGCAGCAGAACCTGCCTGAACCTGGCCCAAAGCCAAGAACAAATCGGCAGCTCGGGTGGCAGTAGAGGCCCGATGCAGGACCAAGAGACCAGCCGGCACCACCATCGCCGCCGCGTCAGCCGTAGCCTCGGCTAGGTTGGCAGCAGAAGTTGCAGCCTTAGCTGTCTTTGTAGCAGAGGCTGCAGCCTCAACTGCCCTGGCAGAAGAGACAACAGCCTCTACCACCTTCGTAGCAGAGGGCAGCAGCTGACCCCTCTGCTCTAGCCGGAGGAGGGTCGGACGCTATGGCGATGGTGGCGGAGCCGGTCAAGGACATCGCCTCACTGAAAGAAGGTCGAGAAGGGCACAATGAGCAAGGTAGAAACCAATAGATACACAGAAAGGATAATAAGGGCACATACCCGACAACGCTCGGCACGACGGACACATCCCTTGCACGGCGGCTCCTCTTTCCCCACCCCCAGTCGGAGCAGTGCTAGTGGAAGCAGCTCGCTTCCCGCACGCCTTTGACACGGTGGGCTCAGCCAGGTCCACGTCCTCGCCATGGGAGGCTACGCCAATACATGGGCACAACGTCAAGTGTATGACAAAAGAAGAACAAGTAAAATCCGGGCAAGAAAACATGCTCACCGGGTGGAAACTCGCAGCCCTCGTCGGCCCAAGTGGGGAACCGCTTCGGCTCTATCTGCGGGAACTTCGGCGGCTTGTGGTCGGCGGTGAAGTCGGGGATCTCACCCTCCCCCATATTATCTTCTGCTAGCTGCACCGTAAAGCGCTACTCAACAAGGAACATAAGAAGCAAGGAGAAAAAATTCCTCGGGAAAGGTTTACCCGGAGAAAAGGAAGAAAGCCTGACCTTCAGGGGTAGCTGGCCATGGTGGTACGGCCGGTAGGAGAAGACCAAGTCCTCCACCAGCGTCTCCTTCGAGATGGTGGCGAGCCATTCCCGAAGGGCCAAGAACGACACCTCCAGCTGGGACACCCGGGTGGGGTCCAATGGCCTGGTCAGGTGGCAGATCTTGTGCGATCGCTGCTACAGTGGAAGCATGCCATTCGTCATCCAGGATAGCAGGATGTCTCGGGACGTGAGCCGCTCCTTGTCCACCAGTACCATCACGCGGGATACCATCCGCTCCATGTCCGCCTGGGCGCCCAGGTTCTAGACGGTCCAGGCCTTCCGTGTGGAGGAGACGTTGGCGGACATCGGTGCCCTGATCCAATCGACGTCGGTGTTGTTGCGCACGTAGAAGTATGACCGCTGCCACAACTTGACGGTGTCGGGCATCTCTAGCCGTGGCATCGACGACGACGCCCTGGGGTAGACGGTGCAGCAGCCGGTCTCCGTGAGGGGGCCGCCCTTCCCCACCATCTAGACCTTGAAGTAGAAGAACTTCAAGAAGTTCTCCGCGTCCGGGCGAACCCCCAGGTAGGCCTCGCAGCAGGCCACGTGATGCGACAGCTGAGGGACGGCTCTGGCGCCGAGGTGGTGGAGCTGAAGGTCGAACGACACCATCAACTCCAAGATGAACCTGCTAAAAGGAAGGCGAAGCCCACGGGCGAAATGGGCAAGGAAGACGACGGCCTAACCAGGCCGGGGGTTGGGGACCTGCTCCCCCTCCGACGCCAGGCGATGCTTCACCAGGCGCTCCGACAGGATGAGTTTCCCCTGTCGGTACTTCTACATAAGCTCGTTGGTGGCGTACGAGCCGCATCAGCCTCCCGCCTGGTTAGGAAGCATCTCGACAGGCACGGTGGCCGTGTTGGAGAAGCGGGGTCCCGTCATCGCGACGAAGGAACAACGGCGTCGACGATCAAGGAGAGCGGTGGAACAAGGTAGTAGCGAGGAGGTAGAAGTGCAGAGGGCAATGGGCCCAGGGAGAAGGCGAAGTAAGGGAGAAGCCCTCCCTAGCGCCCCTATTTACCGAGGCAGGGCAACCACGCCTCCTGCACTCCCCTACGCCACGTGGCACAAGAACTTCTCCACTACCCCCACGACGCTTCGGTGCCGGATCGCTTGTGCCGGAGGAAATGCCACAGAAGATCCCATAGGCGTTACTACGAAGGCCAAGCGCGTGCACGATCCCCAAGAAACCGCTATGATGAAGGCGTGTGCATAGTTACCAAAACTGCAGCGGCAGGCCAAGAGATCAAACTAACGCGACGAGCGCCAGAGGAGGCAGGCACGCCTAATGACAACATTGACATCATCAACTGGGCGATTCACCTTCCCAACCGGGAGACGCAATCGTCGCTCACACCCTGTGGGTGGGCCACCAGACCCATAGCCGGTAAACTCCAGCCAGGGAAGTGGGCATCTCAAGCTCGAAAACAACAATCATTACAAGACAAGCACTACAAGAAAATTTGCGAGATGTTCTTCATCCGCAATCATTTCAACAACAGCCAATGAGCACGTAGGAACTTCTCCGCAAAGCGAAGTCCCAATGCTCGGGGACTAGTGTCGGGGGGATGACCCCGAGGTAGGCCAAGCTAGGCTCAACTGGCCGGCTCCAGGGAAATCTGGCCGGATGGCCACAAGACAAAGAACCCCAGTCAGGTGATACGCTTCAAGAATAGCGCTCTTTCTTTCTTTCAATTACGTTTCTTGAATGGTTCTGCACTTAGATCAGTCAGTACACATGAAACCCTTTAATCAAGTGAGTGCCACTTTAACTCAGCTCTTTCCTAGTGATCTTGATTGTCCCTAGAAGCATCTCTTATTTTCATATAGAAATGAAATGGTTTAGTGGAAAAGAGGGAGATCCGGACTCACTTCTACCAATCGAAGATTATCATATGGTAATTCAAGGCAAATGATAGTCAGAAAATCGTATCAAAATGCAGAAGTTAGGCTTCTTCCGGTTCTAGAGTAGTGGCTTCAAGCTCCAGTCTTAGTTTGACTAGAGATCAAATCGAAAAAGGCTCCCCGTGGACTCTACACAGGAGCATGACTTCTTTCTAAGCCTAACATAATTTGAATTTCTCTGACATTCCATATTTCTCTTCATGTCTCGTTTCGAAATGATTTTCTCTAAAATGTTAGGTAAAATATTATTAGGTTTTCATTCAGATAACTTATTACATCACGATATCTTTTTCTTCCTCATTCTTATTTTGGTTTTCGTATCACGGATGTTGGTTCATTTTTTATGGCAGCGGCAGCGTTCTCCAGTTTGGGCTCTTCGCATTTTCACTTCTTTTGTGGTTGTTCCTAGTAGTTTGAGTTTAAATTTTAATGAGGGCGCACACGCCGCGGGTCACGAGCAGTTGGGATTCGTCGTTTCTTCGTAGTTGTCGCAATCACTTCAAGCAGTGGAAAGAACAAAAAATGTGCGGAAAGTCCTTGGGCTGTTGAACAGAATCCAACCACACTAGAATGGTTGGTACAAAGCCCTCCAGCCTTTCATACTTTTGGAGAACTTCCTGCGGTAAAAGAGACAAAAATAAGCTAGACGCTTCTAACCCTCCCTTTCTTGATTCTAATGAGTTTGATCTTATTATTCATGAATCAAAGCTTTGATTATTTTATTGGGCTTTGTATTATTCATGAATCAAATGGATTATTGGGCCTAGAAAAGGTCTAGACTCCATATTTTTTATTCTGATTTTCTATTGTGTGAAGAACTAGACTCCGAGACAGACGGAATCTAAGATAAGAACCTAACAGAAGTTTTGCGACTCCTTCATGGAAGAATATAGGTCCTGGAGACAAACACTACTTGTAATCAAATAATCCAAAAATCTCTTGATACCAGTTTCCATTTCTCGGGAGACGCATGCTTAGAGCTATAAGAAGAATGTATAGCTATATCAGCTTCATTATCGATTCAATGGTACGCATAAGGAGGATTTATGAACCATACGAGTTGACCAATGACTAGTGAATGGAATCTGAATATGATTGCCGTGGTAAGAAGAGCCAAGAAGAAGAGAGGTGGGAGGCAGACTCACTAAGCCATTCGGGCTAGAATCTACACCTGTTCGCTGCTGCACGTGAACTATATCTCATATCAAATGCCATTTAAGATAGTTAGAATGTTTTTTAGATATCGAAACACTCCTGGGGACGCCTGACCTTGATGCTCTTGTAGAAAGAACTTGATGTTGATCAGTTTTCTAAGGTGAAAAGAGGGGGCGAAGGAGTACGAGCAGTCGAGCTGTGGACTTGGAAGGGTACTTCGAACTGGGTTAATAGACCTGCCCCCTGGTAAACCCTGAAGGAAGAACACTAGGATAGCGAGGGACCAGAAGCGAGCAAACATAGGAATCAATCTGTCTATGAATGCAAGCACGGAATCCAATCTTATTAACCACGGAAGTCGAACGATCAGGGGAAGGATGGATATGCGTAATATCCAAGTCAAGTATAAGTTGACAAAGGTAAGCGTGAATGCTTTAGGTTCGCTACGATAGTAGTTACTCACTGGGTCAACAAGTCACGGTATAGTTGTTTACAAGGTTGGATCAACTGACTTGAGAAAGAGAATGCGGCTGATCGCCATGAGCGGATACGGATCTGGTTTGGATAGCCCAGCCATCTGGGTTGCCAACTACGGATTCTCGGGTGAATTCGATTCGTAGGTGTTTCTGGTCGTCGCTTCGGTGGTACTGGTCGCGGGACGGGTAGCTCTTAGGTGGTAGGTGCTGGTCGTGGGGGAAAGCCCAGTCACGTGGTACTCCGACTGAAAAGAGGGGATGAATAGTCTAAGGGGCTAGGTTTGAATCGTTAGTACTAGTAGGAATCGCTTCTTCTACCCTTCTCTTATTTTCATTTCCTGCTTACTATTGAAAGAAAAGCTCATGGAATGCTAGGAGTGCAAATAGTGAGTTGACTGCTATAGTATGTAGTGCTGGACAAGAGAGTATGGTCGAAATAGTGCTTGTTACTCACTCGCTATTTTGGTGCAGGTTTGACTAATTCACTTTCTACGTGCCCTCTTTTCGTAGATTGGAAGGACCCTCGCTAGATATGTTGGTGTAGGGAATTCTTGTTCTCACATATAGATAGTGGGACATGCGTGCTTAGAGATAGTCTCAGGTGTAATCTTTCCAAAAGTAGTAAGTAAAAGACCCAATCTCCTTCTAACAAGACAGGGTATTCACTACTGTAAGGTACTGAGAGAACAGGTACTTAGATCACAGACTTTGACACTTCTTCCTCACTTGAAGAGGAAAAAGATTATTGACTTGCCGGGGAGGGTCATGGACTGGCTGGCACGAAGCTTGCATATCCAAACCTGGCGCTGGCTGGTGAGGCAACAAAGAACCTGTCCTCTCTGATGAATGGTGAGGATTGGTCACATAGGTGACCTACAGCTGGGTATATACACAAAAAACCTAAAAACGAGAGGAAAGACTCCATGAATCATGGTGTATGGAGCTCTCATTCCCCAGTCACCAGTCTACGATTGGCAGTACCGCATCGATTGGGAGACATAGAAAGCGATCATTTACACAAATTGATCCACCTACCGCCTGTGCAAGAGCAAGAGCGTCAAGCTTGGCATGAAAGGCAGTGACGTCAGAAACCTATTTTTGCAAAGGTTACCAGACTTGGGGTTAGCTACACGGAGCGCTCGTAAACATAAAAGCACGGTACGAACTTTTATGCAACGGTTAGGTTCGGCATTTTTAGAAGAATTTTTTACCGAACAAGAGTTAGTTTTTGCTTTGATGTTCACCAAAACAAGCCTTTTTTCTTTCCGTGGATCGCACAGTGAGCGTATTTGGTATTTTGATATTATACGTATCAACGACCTGGTGAAGCCTCTTAATTAATCATTAGACAAAACTAATAAACAGAAAAGAAAGGGTAGATAAATGATGAAGACAAAACTTTAATAATTTACATTCTGAAATGTTCCTTTTATTGTAATAAAGAGTAGGCGAATCAACTTACTAATTTACGAATACTAAAAAATTAGTAGAACTTCCTCTTTGGGATAGAAATAGACTATTTCTACATAGGGAAAGTCGTGTGCAATGAAAAATGCAAGCACGATTTGGGGAGAGATTTTTCTCTATTGTAACAAAGAAGAATTATCTACTCCATCCGACTAGTTCCGGGTTCGAGTCCCGGGCAACCCATATGGAAAATAAAAAAGCGGTCTGCCTCAAGGTTCCCCGGCTGGCCCGTCTAGCCGGGGGCCAGGAATGCCGGCTAGGTGGCCGCCTCTACCCGGCCACCTTGGATCCGTTGTCTAATGGTATAAGAGGGGGTGGCGCTTCTTGCTAAGCACACCCTTGACTGGACAGGATGGCACGCCGCCCTGCCAGCACTACCAGACGAGGGCACCAAAGCGCTAAGACTGGGAGATGATGAGTAAAGCTCCAGCTGACAGATAAAGCTCCGGCTAACGGATAAAGCACCAAGCTCATGGATAAAGCACCAGGTGACGCCCAAAGCGGAGGCGCTGAGACGTTGTGGCATTGTCCCCACCTGTACTGGAGCTTGACTAGGTCCTGGACCACCAGCTAGACCCGGTCAGCCGGCCCGCTTTGTAAACCCAAAGCCCAAACAGTAAATCCTAGAGCCCACATTGTAAGCTACCCTTCCATGAATATATAAGGAGGGGTAGTGCCAGGGTTCTAGGTAAGGCATTACGAGTTACAAGTTAGCCAGAATCACCAAGTCAAGTAGTTCATCTCCCTCTAGCTCCCGATAGCAGCTAAGGAAACAGCTCAAGGAGCACTTGTATTGAGAATCTGCTCCCCATTTAGTAGATCCTTATAGGAGTAGGAGTGTTACCTCGACAAGAGGGCTCCAAACCTGTGTACATCATTGTGTCTGCAGTATCTGTGCCTAACCCGTTGCGAGTAGCCATCGATAGCATCCTGATTGTCCCCTCTCATGCCATCCCCGATGGCACTGCCGTGTTCCACACCAAGACAGCTGGCCCGTTGATACATTGCAAATGTATCTATAATTTTTGACGTTCCATGCTTGGTTTTATCTACTTTCTTATGTTTTGTCCACACTTTGGAGTAATTTTCATATGATTTCTTGGACTAACCTATTAACAAGATGCCACAGTGCCAGTTGCTTGTTTTCTACTGTTTTTGGTTCCAGGAAGTCAGAAAATGAATATTCTCGGAATTGGACGGGACAAAAGCCAAAGTTACTATTTTCCCGGAAGACTCACAGAGCCAGAAGGAGAGTCGGAGAGGGGCCATAGGGTGGCCACACCACCCCTAGGCGCGGGTCCACCTAGGCCGCGCCAGGGCATGGTGTGGGCCCCTTGGCCGCCCACCGACCTTGCCCTCTGGCCTATAAGAAGCCTCCCGAAGCCAAAATCCTAGACGGTCAAGCCTCCAGCCACGAAAAGTTCCGCAGCACCGCCGCCACCGAAAAGGAGTTTCGGGGGACAAAAAGTCTCTGTTCCGGCACCCTGCCAGGATGGGGAAGTGCCCCCGGAGCCATCTCCATCGATCTCCACCGCCATCTCCATCACCATTGCTAATTCCCATGATGAGGAGGGAGTAGGTCTCTCTCGAGGCTAAGGGTTCTACCAGTAGCTATATGTTCATCTCTCTCTCTATGCGTGATCATATTGTGATCATGAGCTTTGTAATCTATAGATCTACCTTGCTACTCAAGTGCTTTAATAGATCTCTGCTCTCCCCATGTGTGTGAAAGTGACAGCGTGCACACCATGGTGGCACTTAGGCTAGAGATTACAAATACTTGTTATGAGTTATATTTGGAGTTGGATATCTTTATGAAATTGTGGTGTTTGTTGGACTCATCTAGTACTCAAGGTGATAGTGTGGGGTTTTCTAGATGGGAAAGGCTTACTTTGAGGTGTGCTGTTATAGCCCTACCATGGATTAGAGTGTCCAACCGGAGAGTAGTTAAGAGTAGTATCACGAAGAGAAGATATTTATATGAGAGTGTTCACTAGTGAAAGTATGATCCCTAGGCCTTGTTTCTAAGCATTGATACACCGTTTGCTATTAGATCTGTTACATGTTTGCTTGCTTCCATCTTTATTTAAGTTTGCCTTTAGTCTTTTCATGCCATCAAGCTATTAATTATCTATACCACTTGTATTTCACTATCTCTTCGCCGAACTAGTGCACCTATACACCTGACAAGTGTATTGGGTGTGTTGGGGACACAAGAGACTTCTTGTATCTTGATTGCAGGGTTGCTTGAGAGGGAATACCTTTTACCACTTCCTCCCTAAGTTCGATAAACCTTGGGTAATCCACTTAAGGGAAAACGTGATGCTGTTCTAGAAACCTCTGCACTTGGAGGCCCAACAACTGTCTACAAGAATAGAAGTGCGTAGACATCAAGCTATTTTCTGGCGCCGCTGCCGGGGAGGTAAGGTAAAAGGTACTCACATCCTCCGGTGTGAGTGCTCGAAGTTATTTCCTTTAGATTCTGCAATTTTGTCTTTTTGTTTCTTGTTTTCGCTAGTTGGGCTTAATGGAAAACAACAACAAAATTAGAGAGCTTTATAGTATTTATCTTGAGTTAGGACATGAAGTGTTTGAAGAGAAAATTAAAAAATCTACGGAACTTTATTTGGATGCTAATAGCAATGTTGTTAGTATGAATTCTTCGGACACCATTATTGCTAATGCTATGGAAAAGTCTAAGCTTGGGGAAGCGAGTTTTGATGAGAATGATCTTTTTAGTCCCCCAAGCATGGAGGAGAAAATTTACTTTGATGATACTATGCCTCCAATATATGATGATTACAATGATGAATATGATATTTTCAGTCCACCTACTATTGAGGAGGAAAGTAATTATGATTACAATATGCCTCCTATATTTGATGATTATGGTGATGAGAATAATAATGATAGCTATTTTGTTGAATCTGCTCCCACTACAATTAATAAGGATGACTATGCTTATGTGGAGAATAAAAATTATTATATGCATGTGGCTCATGATAAGAATGTTTTATGTGATAGTTATATTGTTAATTTTATTCATGTTGCTACTGAAAGTTATTATGAGAGAGGGAAACATGGTTTTATGTGTCTCAACAATATTAAGTTTCCCCTCTTTATGTTGAAAGTCTTGAAGTTGCACTTGTTTTGCTTTACTATGCTTGTTGCTTTGTGCTTTCATGACTTGTTTCTTTACAAGATTCCTATACATATGAAGTGGGTTAGACTTAAATGTGTTTTGAATTTGCTTCTTGATGCTCTCTTTTACTTCAATTCATATGTCTTATGTGAGCATCTTCTCAAACTATCAGGCCTAACTTAAAGGCGTTAAAGAAAAGTACTTATTGGGAGATAACCCAAAAGTTTTAGATCAGTCTTGGAAGTTATTACTTCTGTAATAACCTCTCCTTATCCTTTTTATTTGCTTTTTATGCCAAGAGTAACCTCTAATGAGAGAGAAGTAATGATTGGGAAAGTTGCTGTCCCAAAACAGATTTCTGTCCTTCACCGTAAAAATTCGTGCAAAATCTATGTATGTCCTTTTGAGGCGTGAATTTTTGTGCTTCTGCCCCAAGTTGTTACCTAACTTTCGTTAGTTCAAGACTTTTCGATTTGAGCAACAGAAGGTCTTAGAAAAAATTTGTCTTTACCTTCTGGTGTGTTTTGACAGATTTCTGCCATTTTCTGCATTTGCTTCTTGTTGGTTCCTTTTTGAGTTCTTTTGGGGAATTGAGCTTTTTGAGGGAAGTGCTACATTAGTTAGTGTTCTAATGGAAGTTTATTTGGTGTTAGAACTGAACCTTAAGACTTATTTTTCTTGAGTATACTAATGTTGCTAATAAAGATTGTGTGAAGTTTTGTATGAAGGAAAAATTTCAAGTGTATGGGAGGAATGTGTAATGAGATGAAGGATGGACTAAAGCTCAAGCTTGGGGATGCCACGCGTGTCACCCCAAGAAATATCCAAGAAGTACAAGCGTCAAAGATTGGGGATGCCCAAGGCATCCCCTCTTCATCAATAAAAATCCTAGGTTTCTTCCAAACGCTTCATTTTTATTGTTTCATGCACAGTTGTGTTTTTGTTGGAGCGTCTTCTTTTTTGTTTTGGTTTTATTTTGCTTGGTTTTCTCAGTTTTCTGAATAAATTGGTTGGACCCCCTCTTTCATACATTGGTTTTCAAATAGTTTGGTTTGGATTGGAAAAGAGTAGGAAAGTTCATGCTTAAGTGGTAAAGAGAGCTTGTTTTTGACTGTGGCCTATGCTTTGTCATGCCATGCTTGATATTGTTTTGGCTTTATGCTTAGTATTCTTTGCTGTAGCATGACTTTTTATAAACAATTGAGATTGCTTAATGTGCCTTGGATGAATCATGCGTTGTTTTAGCATATTAAAGCATATTATAGTGGTATTCTCCTTTGATGCTTTATTTGGGTTGACTTGGCACATGCTCACACCATGTTTTGACTATCTCAAGTCACCATAGCCTTTATGATCCTTTAGTTTTCAACTTGTAGTATCACTTTATGCTTTGATCAATGATGTTTTGTCGCTCTGCATGATTATGGCCATTATTGCTCTCTTAGTTTGTCGCTCCCAGTCTTTTGATAGCCTCCACAACAAAGTATGAGTTCCACTCATGCATCCAACTCCCTACACCAAGTTATTCCAAAGAGTCCACCATACCTACCTACTAGCTTATGCTATTCCAAGTATATTCATGCTTTTGTTTACCTTCCAAATTAAACTTGTTATGAGAAAACTAGTGATTAAAGCTCTCACGAACTTGATGGCACACTTTACTTTTCTTGCCCTTAATAATCTTGAACCATTGTGTCGTCTATGTTGTATATGCTTGCACTTATTTGTTGGGAATTAGCAGAACCATTATGTCACGGGGAACGCTTTCAACATTGCACGGGTACTTTGTACCTAGTTGATATCATGCTCTTTTGTATATGGATGTCGTCGGTGTGAAATGAAAGGGGAGCTTGTAAGTCCATGGAGTTATGTATATGTGTTAGAGAAACGCCTAGGCCGCTGGTCTAATCCATGCTGACATGGTGGAAACCTGCAGCGTAACCATAATGAGCTGTCTATGAAGCATTCTTCTTATAAAAAAAAGAGTCCTATATTGAGAAAAAAAGAGAAAAGTGAAAAAAAGAGATACTATGAAAAGAGGAAAGAGAGAAAAAAGCACCATATTCCCATGGTAAATAAGAAGAATGCTGAGATGCTCGTTGTCTGCTTGCCTTGTCATCTTGATATGGGGATTCTTCCGTATCATCGGGCAAGGGGTACCCCGTTGGCGGTTCTCTATGATACACATATACTTACGATGACTAGAACTTACCGGTGACTAAACTTGAGTAGCATGAGGAGCGGCCCTCATATACAAGGGACATGAGATTTTTGACTTATACTTCGTCAAGCATGTACACCATAGTTTGTTCACTTTAACCTTAATCACTTCAAGATGCTTATGATAGGGGCAATGAGAGCTGAAAGCTATAAGTACCATAATTTGTAAGCTCTTTATGAGACTTGAATCTCTACTTCCTTTTATAAAGGCCTTTCTTCCACCATTACATTGAGTCTCCACCTTCTACCTTTATGCACCTACTTTGAGAGCATAGTGGCCATTCTTAGTTCTATGTGCATTGTCCCAAGACTAGTTGATTGATGCATAACTTGATATTGCTTGTTTTAAACTATTTGTATCTAGTCACTCTTATGAACTTTGAAGGTGTCCTATGCATTTATATTTGCTACTCTATGAGGGACAAGCTGAATACTATTAAGCTATGTTTTCTTTATGTGAAACAAACAAACGTCTTGCAAAGCATTGTTATTCATGAATCTTTTGTTTGTGCCTTTTCATGTTGCAACATAGTTTCTTTGCTTATTGCTAGAACTTTGTCTTTCATGTTATGATTGAAGTACTATGATCCCAGCTTTGAATGTTTTACAAATACTTTGATCAAGTCTTTGATGGTGCATGTCACCTAAAAAATTATTCTTTCTTTTTATCACTTACCTAAGCTTGGGGATGTTGATACATTGCAAATGTATCTATAATTTTTGATGTTCCATGCTTGGTTTTATCTACTTTCTTATGTTTTGTCCACACTTTGGAGTACTTTTCATATGATTTCTTGGACTAACCTATTAACAAGATGCCACAATGCTAGTTGCTTGTTTTCTGCTGCTTTTGGTTCCAGGAAGTCAGAAAATGAATATTCTCGGAATTGGACGGGACAAAAGCCAAAGTTACTATTTTCCCGAAGACTCACGGAGCCAGAAGGAGAGTCAGAGAGGGGACATAGGGTGGCCACACCACCCTAGGCGCGGGTCCACCTAGGCCGCGCCGGGGCATGGTGTGGGCCCCCTGGCCGCCCACCGACCTTGCCATCTGGCCTATAAGAAGCCTCCCGAAGCCAAAACCCTAGACGGTCAAGCCTCCAGCCACGAAAAGTTCCGCAGCGCCGCCGCCACCGAAAAGGAGATTCGGGGGACAAAAAGTCTCTGTTCCGGCACCCTGCCAGGAGGGGGAAGTTCCCCCGAAGCCATCTCCATCGATCTCCACCGCCATCTCCATCACCATTGCTGATTCCCATGATGAGGAGGGAGTAGTTCTCTCTCGAGGCTAAGGTTTCTACCGGTAGCTATGTGTTCATCTCTCTCTCTATGCGTGATCATATTGTGATCATGAGCTTTGTAATCTATAGATCTACCTTGCTACTCAAGTGCTTTAATAGATCTCTGCTCTCCCCATGTGTGTGAAAGTGATAGCGTGCACACCATGGTGGCACTTAGGCTAGAGATTACAAATACTTGTTATGAGTTATATTTGGAGTTGGATATCTTTATGAAATTGTGGTGTTTGTTGGACTCATCTAGTACTCAAGGTGATAGTGTGGGGTTTTCTAGATGGGAAAGGCTTACTTTGAGGTGTGCTGTTATAGCCCTACCATGGATTAGAGTGTCCAACCGGAGAGTAGTTAAGAGTAGTATCATGAAGAGAAGATATTTATATGAGAGTGTTCACTAGTGAAAGTATGATCCCTATGCCTTGTTTCTAAGCATTGATACACTGTTTGCTATTAGATCTGTTACATGTTTGCTTGCTTCCATCTTTATTTAAGTTTGCCTTTAGTCTTTTCACGCTATCAAGCTATTAATTATCTATACCACTTGTATTTCACTATCTCTTCGCCGAACTAGTGCACCTATACACCTGACGAGTGTATTGGGTGTGTTGGGGACACAAGAGACTTCTTGTATCTTGATTGTAGGGTTGCTTGAGAGGGAATACCTTTGACCACTTCCTCCCTGGGTTCGATAAACCTAGGTAATCCACTTAAGGGAAAACTTGCTGCTATTCTACAAACCTCTGCACTTGGAGGCCCAACAACTGTCTACAAGAATAGAAGTGCGTAGACATCACCCGTCTAGCCGGCCAACCATAAGATCAGGTCGGAGGCCCTGCTCCATCCGGTTACCTTGGAATCAACACTGGTTATCCAGCACACATGATGATGAAACTACGAGCATGCCTCCGAATCTTTGGTGACGCGTTAGATAAAGTAGCACGCCTCTGGCTCCCAGGCGATGCGTCAGATAAAGTAGTGGTGCCTGCTTACTCAAGATGATGAGCTCATTGGGGAACCCTAAGAGGAAGGTATGATGAGTATAGTAACAAGTTTTCCCTCGGTTATGAAACCAAGGTTATCGAACCAGTAGGAGAAAGGGAACACCTCCAAGGTGTTGTTTCCAACACTACTAGGAAAACGGCTATAGGTAATATGCACATCCGTGGCGCACGTGCTAGTGGTGCCCACGGCTAAAATAGGCGTGGCGCACTGCCTAAAGGTGCCCTACGGGTAACTATAGTAAGCATGGCGCACATGTGCGCGGTGCGCCACGGATGTGTGTGGGCCAGGGCACTATCGGCCGTATACCACAGAGCCGTAGCGCACCTAAGCTTAGTGCGCTTTGAGCGTGACCGACAGTTGTGGCGCAGTTGGGCACCATGCGCTATAGGAAAAATCAGGCCACACTGTTGTGCAACTAGGAGAACAAGTCTGTGGTGAACGGGTGGCATGTGCGCCACGGCTGTTCTTTATGCCTGCGGCGCACCACGCCATGTGCGCGCCGGATGTGCGTGCTGCCTGCTACATTTTGGCAGATAACCTTTTGCACATTGCCTAGATCCACCATCTCCCACTTCACTTTCCCCTCCTTCCTCTTTGGATCTCGCCCCCCCTCCTTACCACCTCAATTTCTCCACTCTTTCACCATTTGTAGCTTGTAAAACTTACCTTGGATGCTACATACATAATACAGGAAGGCTCTCCTTCCGGCCACCATCTCTCGGTCTCTCACCTCTCCTTCGAGATCTTCTCGCGGTCTCTCATCTCGGTAAGTTGTCTTTGTAAGAGGGATGTGTTTATGTGTATGGATGATATGGTCACATATCTATGGAGAGGATCGATGCTCTCATGTTTTTGGAGAGCATGCATGCATGCTCTCTCATATATTGGCATTGTTTTGCCAAAATGTTGATTTATTTCCATTTTGGCAAGACTTTGGCATTTCGCAAAGGTCCGAATTTTAGGATAGGTCATGCCGAAATTTTCCATTGACCATTGCATGCATGCATTGGTTCTGTGGTTGTAATAAACTTCTAATTCTACAGTGTACACCGCGTAGGAAACCATGGTCCGCATAATGAGTGAAGGCATTGTGGATAGATTTTTGAAGTGCGCGACGGCTGACATGATACGAAATAACATGACGGAGATAAGATGTCCGTGTAGAAGATGCAAACTCAATTGGTTGATCGACCCAAATTCCGGAAATCTGCAGGCGCACCTGCTTCGCCATGGTTTCATGGATGGCTACACTCGGTGGATAAGTGATGACAAAGACGATGAGGCCGTAAATGGGGCGGCAGAAAATGAGGAAGGCGGGCAACATGATCATGATCACGGCAAGGACGGGCGAGATGAAGAAGAGTCTCCTGGAGATGGTGAAGGTGCGGAAGCAGACCATGATGATGATGATCTAGATGCCGGAGCAGACGATGGAACAACGTCAGGTTGGGTGCAGGACCCTTATGTTCAGGAACTGCTTCTCAAGCAGACGAGTAACGCCAGGGCTGCTGCTAGAGAGAAATCCAAGCTTGCGCAACTTGAGAAAGACACGGTTACTCCATTGTATGAAGGATGCAAGCCTGATGATACCCAGTTGAATGTAACGCTCAAGGCTATGGAGATGAAGGCAAAACATAAATGGACCGACGCAAGCTTCGACGATATGATGGCATTCTGGCACGATCGTCTCCCGGAGGGGAACATGTGTCCAACTAGTATCGAGGACGCCAAGAAAATCGTGTGTCCTCTTGATCTACCGCACATTAGATACCACGTCTGCATCAACGATTGCATCATTTATCGGGGCGAGGACGCGGAGAAAACCACATGCCCGGTGTGCGGCGTTAGTCGATACAAGAAAGGGAAGAAAGCTCCTCGAAAAGTGGTATGGTACTTTCCTATCACTCCTCGTCTGCAGCGCTATTTCGGAGACCCTAAGGAAGCAAATCTCATGCGCTGGCATGCGGAAAGAAAGAAGCCAGGAGATGACGATGACCCTGAAAAGGATGAGCTGCTGACGCACCCTTCAGATGGTAGCCAGTGGAAAGCATTAGACCTTGAATTCCCAGAATTCGGTGGAGATTCGAGGAACATCAGGCTAGGTGCAAGCACCGATGGACTCAATCTGTTCGGTAGCCAGAGCAGCACGCACAACACTTGGCCCGTGTTTGTATGGATGTACAACCTCCCTCCGTGGTTGTGCATGGAAAAGAAGTACATACAAATGAGTATGCTAATTCAAGGGCCAAAACAACCTGGTACCGACATCAATCTATATCCCGGGCTATTGAAAGAGGAGCTAGCCATGTTATGGGAATCCGGAGCCAATACGTATGACGTTGTCGCACAAGATTATTTCACTATGAGAGCCGCGTTGGTCACTATGGTGCAAGACTATCCAGGTTGCAGATATTTCTCGAGGCAGGTTATCCAAGGATTCTACGCATGCGTTAGGTGCATGGATAACACGACCTATCTCCAACTAGAGAAAGATCCAGGGTCTTCGAAAACCGTGTTCATGGGGCACCGAAGGTGGCTTGGAAAGAATGATGCATGGAGAAAACATGGAGATCTGTTCAATGGAAAATCCGAGACCCGAGGAATCCTAGAGCGGAGGAGCAGCGAAGAAGTGGATGAATTGCTGAAAAACTGGAAAGAGTGTCCTAAACCGGGAAAGAAGCGAAAGAGGCAGCAAGACAAGCCGTTGATGAAGGTATGGAAAACAAGGTCTGTTTTCTGGGAGTTGCCATACTAGAAGTTTCTCCGCACGCCTCATAGCCTTGACATCATACATATCACGAAGAACGTGTGTGAGAGTCTAGTCACCACCCTAATCAACATGCCAGGTAGGACAAAAGATGGTCCTAAAGCAAGGAATGACTTGATATTCATGGGCATCCGGAAGGATCTTCATGGAGGACGCCCTACTCCTGATGATCAGGAAGATGACGATGATCATCAGTCGGAGGCGACACAAGGTCGTCGAAAGGGTAAAAAGGTCAAGAAGAACGAATATTACTGCCCCCTTCGTGCTTCACACTAAGCCAGGATGAGATCAAACAGTATTTCAAGTGCCTTCTAGGAGTCAAATTTCATTATGGCTACGCGGGCAAGATAAGCAGGTACCTAGATGAGGCTAAGCAGAGGTTTAGTGGGATGAAGTCTCACGACTGTGCCGTGCTAATGACGCAGATACTTCTAGTTGCACTATGAGGTATAATGGACGAGCATGTCCAAGAAACATTATTTGGGCTCTGCAAGTTTTTCGACATCATCTCTCGAAAGTCAATTGGCGTGAAACAACTCGGGAGGCTACAAGAGGAGATCGTGGTGATACTATGCGAGCTCGAGATCTACTTCCCGCCCACATTCTTCGACATTATGGTGCATCTGCTGGTCCATATCATGGAGGATATCATCCAACTCAGGCCGATGTTCCTCTGGAGCATGATGTCGTTTGAAAGGATGAACAGACACATCAAAGGATACGTTCGCAACAGGTCCCGTCCAGATGGAAGCATAGCCAAGGGCTTTCTGGCCGAAGAGTGCATCTCTTTCTGCACGAATTATCTAGGCATCGAGAACCCTGTCGGTCTTCCTATCAATAGGCACCTTGGCAAGCTCGAAGGATCAGGTCACCGAGAGGGTCGTCGCGTACTGCATGCAGACTACGATTGTTGACGCGCAGCCTTTGATAGAGCAAACCTAGTCGCGCTACAACATTTAGAACTGGTCGATCCTTGGGTACAAAAGCACAAAAGGTCAATCGAGAAGAAATATAGTGACCGGGGCATATAGAGGACGTAGGGAGAAATAATCAAAGAGCACAACTCAGATTTCACGCGTTGGTTTAGGCAGACGCTCCTAGATAATCCCCCGCAACCGCATTCTGCGGAGCAAAACATCATATTCACCTTGTCGCAGGGACCCATGCACAACCTGGTGACCTATCAGGCGTATGATATCAACGGCTACACGTTCTACACGGAGGAAAAGGACAACAAGTGTGACTATCAGAACTCAGGCGTAACATCAGAATTCTACACCGATGACAACGTGAAGGAAAGATTTTACGGAAGGATCGAGCAGATCTGGGAGCTCGACTACTATGGAGAAAAGGTGCCGATGTTCTGTGTCAGATGGGCCAAGAGCGTCGAAAGAGAAGACCGGTATTTCACAACCATGTTAATACCTGAAGCAGCCAAATCCAAGGCCGCCGGTGCGCACGTCCCCGCGAAAAATGAACCGTGGGTGCTGGCTAGCAAAGTGGACCAATGTTTTTTATTACCGACCCGACAAAGCCTAGTCGTGTTGTCATGAGGAGAGGAAAAAGAAACATCATTGGAATGGATGGAGTTGCCAACGAGCAAGATTTCGACCAGTACGGTGATCCAAAGATTGAAGATGACGACGACTACGATGAAGAAACATACATCACAAGAAGAAAAAGGAAAACCTTACCCAAAAAAGGTAGCCCGTTCGAGCGAAGAAACATAAAAGTGCTAGGGCTAAATTATTCAACCGCGACAAAGAAGGGAAAAAAGATTGTAAAACGCTAGCTCAAAAAAGATTGTAAAACGCATGCTCAAAAAAGATTGTATTGATGCATATGGATGGCATATTATTAATGGACACATTATTCTTTAATTTCTTTCTACTTTGAATCACTTTTGTACCACTTTTGATGATATATATGTACCGTTTTTGTCATATAAAACATATAACAGATATTTTATATAGTTTACATAATTTTTGGGATATTTTTTAACATTTTAAAGTAGTTTTAATGTAAAAATAAAAAATGGGGGCACCAGGGTTCGAACCTGGGTGCTCCAAGTTTAGTGAGCGTACATAGCTAGGGCGGAACCAGTGGGATATGGAAGTGCTAGTGTCAACAAACAGGGCGGCAACCTCTTGTTTGACTTGACACGACACCCGTAGCGCACTAGGTAAGGGTGCGCTACGGCTAAGTGTTGTGACAAGTCAACTGCTACGCACGGTCATCTCCCATCTCCCATGTATCTCATAACCTAAGCTGCTACCGACGCGCCGCTGCCACTCGATCTGCCGCCTCCGCTCGCCCGCTGCTTGCCGAGGAGGAGGAGAGGAGGCCGCCGCGTCCGTGAAGGAGGAGAGGAGGCCGCCGCGCGTCCGTGGAGGAGCTCCGTCCGCTCTCTTCTTCATCGTCCGCACGCTCTTCGTTGTCGTCATCTTTGAGGTGAGCGTCCCCTCTCCCCTCTCTCCCTCTTTCCCCTCTCTGACCTGGAACACAAAAACATAGGGTTCCTCTACATCGTGCTCTTCTTACTTGAGTCGCGGACAAAAACATAGGGCTGCCTGCCGAGGATGAACGTAGAAGCAGCAGCAGCTTGCGCAATCAAGATAGTTAAAAAATAGCTGATAAACTTTGGTTGGTCCAGATAGTTAGTTGTCCATGGATTTAGCCCCATTTTACTGCTAGAAGACCAAAATTTCTATGTTACAGTTGAATGTTTTATGTCAACTGTGGAGTAACTATCCAAAGCATTCTAACTGTCAATATTTTTGTAAGAGGTAGCATTTCTGATGGTGTATTTGTGGTGGTTAATTAAGCTACCCATGTCAATAATGCATGTCCTACTTAATTAAGCTACCCATGTCTGCTCTTTTTTTGCTGTGATGAATCATAAGGAAAATCTTATTTCTGTTTATTTATTTCAATATGTTATTATAGTAAATGATTTTAGTATTTTATTATAGTGAAATGCTCGACCAAGAACTATAGATATAACTGTCATTACCCTGATCAATACCAAAAAATCCATTATACAAGTCACATATCTGCAAGTAAAAATGTATTAACAGAAAGATGCTTCCTTTGACATGCATTTTACAAAAGCCACTTATAAAAGAAGAATGGAGTCTCTTTAAATGAAGTGGAATGTCATATTTGAACTAGTTCCTAGGTTACAATTAGCTTATAGGAGTCTCTTTAAAAGAAGTGGAATGTCATATCTGGACCAACCAAAGTTTATCATTTTCTGTTTATCATTTGCTGTCAAAATTGGATACAAAAGTAGAATAGAGTCTCTTTAAAAGAAGTTTATCATTTTATGTTTATCATTTTCTCTTTAAAGTTTATCATTTGCTGTCAAAATTGGAGATAGAAGTGTTCCTTTTCTGTTTCCTTTGCTTTGAATATATCACTGAATAATTAAGACTATCTAGGCATTATGATTTTCCGGAATTTTAATGAAAATGAAGCTGCCTAGGAATCTTGCTCAACATGGAAGAATATATGATGTTGGAGGCCTAAGAATAAAATGAATAGAATGAAATAGAATTTTATTTCCTGTTCTTGAATAGAATGAAACAGAAAATGAATTTTATTTGATGTAATTTGCTTGTTGTCAATTGCCGTTCTTGCTATAATTTTATTGAAGTGCACTTGCTGTAATTTGCTTGCTTTCAAGACAACCCGAAAGTTCTACATCTGATATATGTTCCCGCCTTCCACCATTCTTGGTTATGCTCTCCTTTCGATCCCAGTTAGAGTCGTTGCTGTGCTTTGTTGTATTCGTAGCTATATTTCCCTGCTTAGTTATATTCGTATGCAGGTGCTTGTATGAAATGAATCCCGATTTTCGCCGAAATGTTGATTAACTTCCATTTCGGCAGAAATCGGGCACTCCTAGTTTAACAAAAATGAGCAAAGGCCATGCCGGATTTTTCCGCGCACTTTACTAACCATTATTTGCCTTTTATTAGTGCAAACATGTGTGACAACGACGAGGCTGGATCTTCTCAGCGTATCAACGCTGAAGGAGAAGTGAGACCTCAAAACAGACCCTTGTCATTCTGGGAGGAGGTCGAGCGGCTAGAAAGAATGATAGAGGGTGATGAAGAATACAACCCTTCCGAGAGCGACCCCAATGAGATGGAAGATGCGGAGGAAGAAGAAGCAGCTGAAGGAACGGCGGATGATGAAACCACTGATGGCGGCGAGGGCACAACAAGTGGTAGTAATCCGCCTAAGAAGAAGAAGGAAAGGCGCCCGAACACGGTCGGCACCGTGAGAGAGGAAATTACCGAAGTGAGCCCAACAGGGGTTCCTTTGGCGCCTGACCATGTGGTCAAAGGGTACGGTGGGCAAGTGGTGGCTATCACCCGGACCGCCATCTCGATCAACACCGAGAATCTCTGGCATAAAGATAATGGCCATTTGCGCACACTCCTCTTCGAGAAGCTGCACGCAAGATACAAGTTCCCCCTTCAGTATCGGAACACAGATTATCATGGGAATGAAGTAAATAAATCCGCCCTCATGAGGATGAGCACAGCCCTAGCCAGCTGGAGAACCCGGATAAAGAAGAAGATATTTAAAGAAGGGAAAAGTCTCGAGGAGATCCAGAAGATTGACCCGCTGATACTTCCAAAACGTATCTACTTTCTCGAACACTTTTGCTATTGTTTCTCCTCTATACTTGTGTGATTTGGATGCAACTAATGCGGACTGACGCTGTTTTTAGCAGAATTGCCTTGGTGTCTACTTTTTGTGCAGAAAATCAACTATCAGGAAAAATCCCGGAAAATATGCCAAAAATCCTATTTCACCCAAAGAATCCAGGAGCCAGAATACGATACGGAGAAGATCCAGGGGTGGCCACACCACCTGGTGGCGCGGGCCAGGCCAGGTCACGCCAGGGGGTGGTGTGGGCCCCCCAGGCACCCCTTCGGCCTCTCTCTTCGCCTATAAGGAGCCTTCTGACCTAAAAACTTCGAGGGGTTTCAACGTTTTTCCAGAAGGAGTTCCGCTCTGCCGCCACCACTAGATTCCATGAAACAGCACTAGAAACTCCGTTCTGGCACCCTGCCGGGACAGGGAATTGGAGGAGATCATCGCCATCATCATCACCATCGCTTCTCCATCGACCATCCATGTTTCCCCCATCTATGAGTGAGTAATCCCCCGCTGTAGGCTATGGGGATGGTAGGGATTGGATGAGATCGTTCATGTAATGGCATCAGATTGTTAGGGCATGGTGCCTAGTATCTTTTATTAGTGTTTTATGACTTTGTTGCGACTTGTTGTGCTTAATGCTTGTCACTAGGGCCCGAGTGCCATGATTTCAGATCTGAACATGTTATTGATTCATTATGATAGTATTGTTTTTGGTCTTATCTACAAGTTGTATACACACGTTGTTGTCCGGAACCTATGGCCCCGAAGTGACAAAAATCGGGATAACCGGAAGGGAATGGCTTTGATGTGAGGATCACATGTGTTCAACGAGTGTTAATGCTTTGCTCCGGTACTCTATTAAAAGGAGCACCTTAATTGCCAGTAGTTCCCTTGAGGCCCCGCTGCAAACGGGCTGGCAGGACAAAAGACGTTGTGCAAGTTCTCATTGCGAGCACGTATGACTATATATGGAACACATGCCTAGGATTGTCTAGTACTTGTATGTTTTATCTTATTTATCTGTAATTGCCCTATGTTCTGATTGCTATGTGAATTGTCTTGTCCATGCAACGCCTGTCCATCCATCCCTATGCCTACCGCACTCGAATCCCACTGTTTACTGCTTTTGTTACTACTGTCTTTGCTTTACTACTGTTGTTACTTTGCTATTCCTACTACAAAACTGTTGCTACTGATAAACTGCTGTGAGCAAGATTATTTCCAGGTGCAGCTGAATTGACAACTCAGTTGTTAAGGCTTATAAATATTCTTTGGCTCCCCTTGTGTCGAATCAATAAATTGGGTTTCACTTCCCTCGAAAATACTGCGATACACCCCTATACTTGTGGGTCATCACCCGCAGATCACCGAAGATCAATTCCAGGAGTTCAAGGCCAAGTGCAAATCCGAAGCAGCCAAGGCCTCGAGTAAGTGGGGAAAGGAATTGCAGGTGATGAATATAGGTCACCATCATCTCGGATCTGGTGGTTACAGAGGTGCGGAGCCCAAATGGGATAAGGAGGACGACGAGTATAGAGCTAAGGGGATACCTAACCCCTTTTCGAAATTCGAAAACAAGCAGCTTCGAAACTTTATCAGGGCTCGTTACCATGTGGACCCGAAAACCAAAGAACTCACCGTGGAAACTAAAGTGAAGAACTTTGAGGTTCTTGCGATAAGTAATTTAATTACCGTGGATCAAGTCGATTACATTCTAATCGATCAAGTCGAATTTCTAAACGGTTCACGTTACTTCTTCTGCAGGAGCAGGAAATTGCTAGTCAGGGATCCCATGGTTCCTCATCCCACGGGTCGACGACGGCCACCTGGTGGGATAACCCTTTTAACAGGGCGATGAACCAGGCCAAGAAAATCACGCCGGTTACAAAGAAGCCATCGTCGGCTGGCCGTCTGGCCGGCTTTGGGGCTAAGAATTGGTTGGATCATTTTGGTCCACCCCCGAGGATGCGTGTAGAGGGAAGGAGCAACAAGGAAAACCGTGAGGTTTAGGAACTTAAGGAACAAGTGGCGCGGATCCCGCAGATCGTCCAAGACAACCTGGCAATCACCCTCACCTCCATCCTGCCTACCTTGGTGGAGTCAATAGCGAACTGGAGTGCGGGTGGTTGAGAAGGGCCGTTCCCAATTCCAAGCATGGTCAGTAGCCACTCAAACAATGCGGTGCCGGCGAACCCGGTGAATTATGTGTTTGTGACTCCGCCCGCTAGCACGGCGGCGCCGGAAGCATTGGTGACTCCACCCGCTAGCACGGCGGCGCCGGAAGCATTGGTGACTCCCCCTGCCATCACCGCGGCGCCGGAGCTTAATGCAACCGATAGGGAGAATACACCAGCGGTCGGCACCGCGCCATCAAGCAGCCCCTCCGTCTCTTGCACGCCCGTCGTCATATGCGGTGCCTCGAAATTAGCCGAGCTCGACGCCATCACGGTAAACCAAATACTTTACTGCCTTGCCATTTATTACTCTTATGGCATCTTTTTAATGACATACATGTTTTTCACAGACGGATGTTCCATGCACTCTCTAAAGCTTCGTGAACAACGAGTTGAGGGATGTTGCCAAGGGTACCCTTGCACCGCACGTTCCACTCAAAGCCGATGCCAGATAGCGTGCATAGGGTTAAAATTATCCGGGTGCTAAGGGGCTGCGACGACCTAGAACCTCCCATTCAACCCCCAGGAGCGGATGAAGAAGAGCCGACTGTCCTCAGAAGTTGCTTCGGCTTATTCCTACTATGGCCAAAGAGCATGATTCGTTTGGGGACGGCCGGGGCCATCACCCCACAGACAACAACACTGCCTGTTGTGCCAGCACCAAGCCATGGCAAGACCCCCACACCGCTACCGCCGTCACCTCCACGCGATTGTTCGGCTGGTCATATTGACATGACCATGGCGCAGGATCCGAACGAGGATGACGAAGATTACTTTGATGATTTCATCAACACTAATCTTTTTCCCGGCGACCTAAACGAAGACCCAGCTGGTGGCCCCGCAAAGAAAGCCACTTGCAACAAACGTCTCTTTGGTTCTCAGGAGACGCCTCCAGCTTGCACCTTCACCGAGCCAGCGGATACATCCAACCGGCCCTTTGTTCTAAGCCCTGACACACTACATAGGGCGATCGATGCTCAGATTGCGGTGCCTACCCACTTCCCAAAAGGCAAGAAGACCAGGAAAAGAGAATCTCGTAGCTCGAGCCAGCCGGTGGCGTCAACTGCGAATCCGATTAGGTTTCAGGACGGGCCACCAAGACCCAAGGGTATTATGTGGAGGATGCATGTAGCGGGTGAGCCCATGCTAACTGAGAAATTGCTCAGGCTCGCCACTTAAGAAATGAGGAGTGTGCATGACGGTGTGCTGACGATAGAGAGACGCCTTCTTGCGGAGAAAGATCCCTCGCACCCGGTATTCGTGGTTAAGGTGCCACGAGGCTTGGGCTTCGTCGATAATGTCCACGTGGATCTGTTCTTCCTGCGGTTTGACGACATCTTCAATATGTTCCACCTGTATCCGCTGCACTATACCATGGTACGCCTATTTTCTCTCAACCTGGCCATTCAGATCATTAGAGAGAACACCCCGAGCATCGCTATAGTGGACCCCTACTACATGTGTGATGGCTGCTTGGGAAGCGCCATTGAACGACAATTCGTGGCCTTGTACCTACAAGGCATCTTGGTGGCGAACAAGACAAAAGAATACATTCTCGTGCCTTTCTTTCCCGAATAAGTCATTATTCACTCGCCGCCATAACATGCTTTATTAGATTTTCATCATTCTTTTTCCAACACATTCCGTTTGAATTGTTTTGCGCAGAGATCAACACTGCACACTCATCTGCTTGTCGCCGAAACATTCGCAAGCCACGTATTTCGACTCAAGGAGTCAAGAAAAGAAGAAAAACTACGACAAGATCAAGGAAGTTCTGGATGATGCTCTCACCGGCTATGCCTCAGCGGAAGGCGCCACCTTCGTGCGTAAGAAGCTCAAGTTTGGCAGGCACGTCTTCACCCATGTGAAGGAATTCCCCTGCGTGAAGCAGCCGGCAGGCAGTCAGAAGGAAGCCTACTATGCACTCCATCACATGAGGGCGTTCCTACTAGAGCAATAGAATTCTACGCTGCCAGATCATCTCAAACGGTGGGCCGAAGTCAAGGCCAGGATCAATGATTCAGATATTAGACAAGAGATGTATCGCATCCAGCAACAATTTGGGGCAATCATCAGCCGTGATGTCATGACTTCAGGGGGGTCTTCTATGGAGGCAATCCCTCGAATAACCGTGACGTAATAGATCGCCTAAAGATGCAGGGTGACTATAGGGCGTTCATGACGAAACAAGGCGTCCTCCCGTTCCCTGAGCCGAGCCAGAAGTTTTGATGTGTTGGTCTAGTTATAGTTCTTTATCCCCATAAGTACTTGTGTGTGTCGACATGTACATGCTACTACTTGGTATTTTTTGCTTACTTTGTTACCTTATTTGATAACTATATATTTATATGCGACTTTTACTTATTTTTTCACCTACCATTTAATTATTATTGCCAACTTTTAGATGACGTGGTACGTCGTGTACAAGGGACGGGTTCCCGGAGTCTACGATGATTGGGAAGACTGCCGGAGACAGGTGCACCGTTTCAGCGGCAATAGCTACAAAGGGTACAACACTATGGCGGAGGCGGAAGCTAGATACGCGCGTTATCTAGCGGGAGTTAGGACGAGGAACCGGATGAAGACCTATACCTCCGTCGCGGTGATGGTTATCGTCCTTGGTTGTCTGTCCTGCATGTTCCTACTTTAGATGTCTAGGCGAGCTTCCGCGAGCTCTAACTTGGTCGAGACATGTATTCATGTCATCACTAGCTACTTTGTAACTTGATCGAAATAATGTAACTTATACTGTGTATTTATGTATGTGACTTATCTATATGTATTTGTTTCTATCTTGTCTGTGTATTTATTTCTGTACTATATATCTGTGTATTTATTTTTGTACTATATATCTGTGTATATCAGCTGTATTGTATATAATCTGTATTGAATATCATCTGTATTGAGTATATTTTTTTGAAAACCTCAGTTGTGGCGCACATATACTTGGTTAGTGGCGCACTACGTTGGTGGCACACGTTGTCAAATACTAGTAGCGCACTATGTCATGCGCCACAGGAAAAACAGTAGTGGCGCACAAGGCAGTGCGCTAGCACTAACTAGATGCTAGTAACGCACTATGTCATGCGCCACAAGGAAAACAGTAGTGGCACACAAGGCAGTGCGCTACCACTAACTCGAGATACCTGTAGCGCACCTGGCAGTGCGCTACGGGCACTTTTTAGCCATAACACAGAAGTCGTGGCGCACCCCTAGTGCGCCACGGAAAGGGAAAATAGGTGCGCCACAGACGTGCGGTTTCCTAGTAGTGCAACTCGGAATCCTACACAACACAATCACAGAACTTTGCCCCCAACTCAGTGAGGTTGTCAATCTCACCAGTTTTGCTGAAAACAAAGGATTAAACGTATTGTGTGGAAGATAGTAATAACTTCCAGAAAGTAAACAGAAAATAGTAAACAGTTGTAGATTGATGGTAAAAGAAAGGACTGGGATCCATAGTTCACTAGTGGTGATTCTCCTTAAGATAGATGACATGTTGGGTGAACAAATTACAGCGGGGCAATTGACAAACATAGAGAAAGCATACATGCATATACTAATCATCTTGACTCATATGAGATTTGATTGGGCATTATAACATTATACATAGACCATAATCCAACTTCATCTATGACTAATAATCCACCTTCAGGTTATCATCTGAACCCCCTCCAGTATTAAGTTGCAAGCAATAGATAACTACATTAAGCATTGTGTGTAAAGTAAACAATATGATTGTTCTATGAACAAAGGATTGTTGTTTTCTCCCTAGTAGCAACATCACATCTAGTACCTTAGAGATTCTGTCACTTCTCCAGATTAATAGAGGCATGAACCCACTATCGAGCATAAATACCCCCTCTTGGAGTTGCTAGCATCTACTCGGCCAAGATAGCTAGTAACAACGGAAAGCATGCAAGATCACAAATAACAAAGACATGATAAAATCAATAATCAATCTGAAATAGCATCTCAATATCCATCGGATCCCCGCAAACACAACATGTATGATTACAAATAGATGATCTTGATCATGAACAGAGCTCACAATATCTAAACATGATAGCACAAAGGAGGAGAACCAACCATCTAGCTACTACATGGACCCGTAGTCCAAGGATGAACTACTCATGCATCACACCGAAGGCAGGCATGGTGATGAAGAAGGCCTCCAGGGTGAATTCTCCCCTCTGGCAGGGTGCCGAGAAGAGCTTCAGATCCCTCCCGATCTAGGGATGGAGATGATGGCGGCTACACACTCTTTCGTGGAATTTTGATCGGGTACTTAGGGTTTCTGTATCGGAAGCGATATATAGGCGAAAGGGGAGGTCGAGGGGGTGACCTAGGCGGCCACACCACCCCCTAGCGTGGGCCAGGCCTGGCCACACGGCCAGGTGGTGTGGCCGGCCTCTAGCACCTCTCAGTCTCATCTTCTGACTCCTTGTGCCCCTCGGTGAAATATTGACTTTGGCTTTTGTCCCGTCCAATTCCAAGAATATTCATTTTTTGAATTTCTTGGAACCAAAAACAGTAGAAAATAGGCAACTGGCACTGTGGCATCTTGTTAATAGGTTAGTCCAAGAAAGTGTATAAAAATACTCCAAAGTGTGGACGAAACATAAGAAAGTAGGTATAAACCAAGCATGGAACATCAAAAATTATAGATACGTGAGCAACGTATCAACATCCCCAAGCTTAACTCCTGCTCGTCCTCGAGTAGGTAAGTGATAAAAAGAAAGAATAATTTTTGAGGTGACATGCACCGTCATAAACTTGATCAAAGTATTTGTAAAACATTGATAGCTAGGATCATAGTACTTTAACATAGCATAAAAGATATAGTTCTAACAGTAAGACATAGCAACTATGTTGTAACATGAAAAGGCACAAACAAAAGATTCATGAATAACAATGCTTTGCAAGACGTTTGTTTGTTTCACATAAAGAAAACATAATAAGAATGGTATTCAGCTTGTCCCTCATAATGTAGCAAAACATAAATGCATAGGACACCTTCAAAGTTCATAGGGGTGACTAGATACAAATAGTTTAAGAACAAGCAATATCAAAGTTTTGCATCAATCTATATGTCTTGGGAAAATGCACATTAAACTAAGAATGGCCACTATGCTCTCTCAATAGGTGCATAAAGATAGAAGATGGAGACTCAACATAAAAGTAAAAGAAAGGCCTTCATAGAAGGAAACAGGGATTCAAGATTCATAAAGAGCTTCCAAAAATTATGGTACTTATTAGCTTTTAGATCTCATTGCCCCTATCATAAGCATCTTGAAGTGATTAATGTTAAAGTGAATAAACTATGGAGTATATGCTTTACAAAGTATAAGTTGGAAATCTCATGTCCCTTGAATATGAGGGCCGCTCCTCATGCTACTCAAGTTTAGTTACCGGTAAGTTCTCGTCATAGTAAGTACATATGTATCATAGAGAACCGCCAACGGGGTACCCCTTGCCCGATGATACGGAAGAATCCCCATATCAAAATGACAAGGCAAGGAGACAATGAGCATCTCATCAATCTTCTTATTTACCACGGGAAAATGGTGTTTTTTCTCTATTTCCTCTTTTCTCATCTCTTTTTTTCTTTTTTTGTTTTTTCTCATTCTCTACCTCTTTTTTATAAGAAGAATGCTTCATAGATTGCTCATTATGGTTACGCTGCAGGTTTCCACCATGATTAGGCATGGATTAGACCAGCAGCCTAGGCGTTTCTCTAACACACATACATAACTACATGGACTTATAAGCTCCCCTTTCGTTTCACACCGACGACATCCATAGACAAAAGAGCATGATATCAACTAGGTACAATGTACAAGTGCAATGTTGAAAGCGTTCCCCATGACAGCATGGTTCTGCTAATCCCCAACGTATAAGTGCAAGCATATACAACATATATGACACAATGGTTCAAGATCATTAGGAGAAGAAAACTAAAGTGTGCCATCAAGTTCGTGAGAGCTTTAATCACTAGTTTTCTCATAACAAGTTTAATTCTGAAGGTAGATAAAAACATGAATATAGTTGGAATAGCAAATGCTAATAGGTAGGTATGTTGGACTCTTTGAAATAACTTGGTTTTATTTGGAGTTGGATGCATAAGTGGAACTCACACTTGGTTATGAAGGCTAGCAAAAGACTGGGAGCAACCAACTAAGAGAGCAATAATGGCCATAATCATGCAAAGCGACAAAACATCATTAATTAAAGCATAAAGTGATATTTCAAGTCGAAAACTAAAGGATCATAAAGGCTATGGTGACTTTGGATAGTCTTAGCATGGTGTGAGCATGCACCAAGTCAACCCAAATAAAGCATCAAAGGAGAATACCACAATACTACACTTTAATATGCTAAAACAACACATGATTCTTTCAAGGCACATTAAGCAATCTCAATTGTTTATCACATGTCATTCTATAGCAAAAATCACTAAGCATAAAGCCAAAACAATATCAAGTATGACATCACAAAGCATAGGCCACAGTCAAAAACAAGCTCCTTCTACCACTTAAGCATAAACTTTTCCTACTCTTTTCCAATCCAAACCAAACTTCTTTGAAAACTAATGTATGAATGAGGGGGTACAACCAATTTATTCAAGCAAACTAAGAAAACCAAGAAAACGAAAACCAAAAACAAAAACAAAAACGAAGACGCTCCAAGAACAATACAACTGTGCATGAAACAATAAAAATGAAGTGTTTGGAAGAAACCTAAGATTTTTATTGATGAAGAAGGGGATGCCTTGGGCATCCCCAATCTTTGACGCTTGTACTTCTTAGATATTTCTTGGGGTGACACGCGTGGCATCCCCAAGCTTGAGCTTTAGTCCATTCTTCAACTCATTATATCATTCTTTCCATACACCTGAAAATTTTCCTTCATACAAAATTTCACACAATCTTTATTAGCAACATTAGTGTACTCAAGATAATAAAAATATTTGGGTTCAGTTCCAGCACCAATAAAAATTCCATCAAAAAACAAGCTAATGTAGTACTTCCCTCAAAAATCTCAATTCCCCAAAAAGAACCCAAAAAGGAATTAACAAGAAGCAAATGCAAATAACGCCAGAAATCTGTCAAAACATACCAGCAGTTAAAAACCATTTTTTTCTAAGACCTTATGTTGCTCAAATCGAAAAGTGTTGAACTAATGAAAGTTTTATACCAACCTGGGGCAGAAGCACAAAACATTACAGCTCAAACCGACGTACAGAGATTTTACACGAATTTTTACAGCGAAGCACAAAAATCTGTTTCGGGATAGCAACTTTTCCAAGTATTACTTCTCTCTCATTAGAGGTTACTCTTGGCACAAAAAGCAAATAGAAAGGATAAGGGAGGTTATTACTGAATTAATAACTTCCAAGACTCAACTAAAACTTTTGGGTTATCTCCCAATAAGTACTTTTCTTTAACGCCATTAAGTTAGGCATAAGAAGCAAGAAAGGAATCAAGTGTTTTTAAATGAAGAAGCATTACGAGCAAATTTTGTTTTAATGTGAGAGGCAAAAGTAATCTTCCCTCTCTTATTAGGTAAGTGTTCTATACCTTTCTTGAGTGGGAGTTAATATTTAATGGTGCCTTCTTTCATATCAATAATGGCACCAACAGTTCTTAGAAAAGGTCTTCCCAAAGTAATAGGACAAGAAGCATTTCATTCAACATCCAAAACATAGAAATCAACGGGTACATAAGCATTTTTAACCATAATAAGAACATCATTAATACTCCCCATGAGTTTTTTAGCATTATCATCAAGTGGGACATTTAAATAACAATCTTCCAATGGTGGCAAATCAAGCATATCATAAATCCTTCTAGGCATAATAGAAACACTACTATCAAGATCACATAAAGCTTTGAGATCAAAATAATTCACTTTCATATTAATGATGGGTTCCCACCCATCTTCTAATTTCATAGGAATAGAATCTTTATGTTTCATCTTTTCTTATTTAATTTTTATGTGAGCATCAATAATGTGTTTTGTAAAGGCCATATTCATAGCACTAACTTTAGGACTTTTAGCAAGCTTTTGTAGGAACATAATAACTTTAGAGATGTTGCAACCATCAAGATCAAAATCATAATTATAATCTAAAGTAGTAGAGCTATTATTTCCCATATTCCGAAGAATTTCAGCAATTTTATTAGAAAAGGTTCCATTGGGTTTACTAGATTCAACATTAGTGGTAGTGATAGTAGAAATACTAATATTTCTAGCTATTTCATCTTCTCTTTCCCACTTAGCACGCAATTCAGCTAATAGTCTAACATTTTCATCAATTCTAACTTGTATGGCATTAGTAGCAACAAAGAGATTTTCAATAGTTTCAGGTTTAGCAGCCATTTTATTCAAAGAAGATTGTGCTTCAGCCAAAGATGCTATATTTCTTTCAGCATTAGAGAGATTTTCCTCAATAGTTTTATTGAAAGCAGTTTGTTTACTAATAAAATCTTTAAGCATAACTTATAGTTCAGAGGGTGCACTTCTATTATTGTTGTAGGAATTTCCATAAGGCATTACCATTGTTGGGAGGATATGGCCTATAGTTATTCTTACCAAAATTATTCCTATAGGCATTGTTGCTAAAATTATTATTCCTTATAAATTTCACATCAACTTGCTCTTCTTGAGCAACCAAAGAGGCTAAAGGAACATGATTTGGATCAATATGAGCTGTCCCATTAACAAGCATAGACATAATAACATCAATTTTATCACTCAAGGACGAGGTTTCCTCAATAGAATTTACCTTCTTACCTCGTGGAGCTCTCTCAGTATGCCCTTCAGAATAGTTAACCATCATATTATCCAGAAGCTTTGTTGCAGCACCCAAAGTGATGGTCACAAAGGTACCTCCAGCAGCAGAATCCAGTAGATTTCTTGAAGAATAATTCAGTCCTGCATAAAAGGTTTGGATAATCATCCAAGCAGTCAGTCCATGAGTGGGACAATTCTTTACCAAAGATTTCATTCTTTCCCAAGCTTGAGCAACATGCTCATTATCAGATTGTTTAAATTTCATTATTTCACTTCTCATAGATATAATCTTAGCAGGAGGATAGTATTTTCCAATGAAAGCATCTTTGCATTTAGTCCAAGAATCAATCTATTTCTAGTTAGGGATTTTAACCATCCTTTAGCTTTTCCTATCAAAGAGAAAGGAAACAATTTGAGCTTATAATATCTCCATCTATATCCCTATGTTTTTGCATCTCACAAAGTTCAACAAAGTTATTAAGATGAGCAGCAACATCTTCAGTACCAATACTAGAAAATTGTTCTCTCATAACAATATTAAGCAAGGCAGGTTTAATTTCAAAAAAAGTAGCTTCAGGAACAGGTGCAGCAATAGGTGTGCACATGAAATCATTGTTGTTGGTGCTAGTGAAGTCAGACAACTTAGTGTTTTCAAGAGTAGTCATTTTTTGTGTTTTTAATAAAGAAAGCAAACTTAGTACAACTAATTTTTTTGTGTTTTTGATAAAGAAACAAGCAAACAAAGCAGAAAAAAACAAACAAAAAAAATTAACAAAGTAAAGAGATTGGTTATGAGGGACTCCCCTTGTGAAGATGTCCTTGACTCCCCGGCAACGGCACCAGAAAAAGTCTTGCTTACTCAAGATGATGAGCCGTTGGGGAACCCCAAGAAGAAGGTATGATGAGTATAGCAACAAGTTTTCCCTCAGTTATGAAACCAAGGTTATTGAACCAGTAGGAGCAAGGAAACACCTCCAAGGTGTTGTTTCCATCTTGGAATCCTGCACAACATAATCACAGAACTTTGCCCCCAACTTAGTGAGGTTGTCAATCTCACCAGTTTTGTTGAAAACAAAGGATTAAACATATTGTGTGGAAGATAGTAATAGCTTGCAGAAAGTAAAAAAAAACAGTAAATAGTTGTAGATTGATGGTAAAAGAAAGGACCGGGATCCATAGTTCACTAGTGGTGATTCTCCTTAAGATAGATGACATGTTGGGTGAACAAATTACAGCGGGGCAGTTGACAAACATCGAGAAAGCATACATGCATATACTAATCATCTTGACTCCTATGAGATTTGATTGGGAATTACAACATTATACATAGACCATAATCCAACTGCATCTATGACTAATAATCCACCTTCAGGTTATCATCCGAACCCCATCCAGTATTAAGTTGCAAGCAAAAAATAATTGCATTAAGCAAAATGTGTAAAGTAAACAATACGATTGTTCTATGAACAAAGGATTGTTGTTTTCTCCCTAGTAGCAACAACACATCTAGTACCTTAGATATTTCTATCACTTCCCCAGATTACTAGAGGCATGAACCCACTAGCGAGCATAAATACTCCCTCTTGGAGTTGCTAGCATCTACTCGGCCAAGATAGCTACTAACAATGGAAAGCATGCAAGATCACAAATAACATAGACATGATAGAATCAATAATCAATCTGAAATAGCATCTCAATATCCATCGGATCCCCCAAAACACAACATGTAAGATTACAAATAGATGATCTTGATCGTGAACGGAGCTCACAAGATCTAAACATGGTAGCACAAAGGAGAAGAACCAACCATCTAGCTACTACATGGACCCATAGTCCAGGGATGAACTACTCACGCATCACACCGGAGGTAGCCATGGTGATGAAGAAGGCCACCAGGGTGATCTCTCCCCTCCGACAGGGTGACGGGAAGAGGTTCAGATCCCTCCCGATCTAGGCATCGAGATGACGGCGCCTACAGACTCTTTCGTGGAATTTTGATCGAGTACTTAGGGTTTTTGTCCTGAGGGCAATATATAGGCGAAGGGGCAAGGTCGATGGAGCGTCAGGGGGCCCACACCCCTGGTGGCGTGGCTAGGCCTGGCCGCGCCACCACCAGGTGTGGTCGGCCTGGCTCCCCTCTTCATCTCCCCTCCGGACTTCGTGTTCCTTTTGGTGAAATATTGACTTGGGGTTTTGTCCGGTCCCATTTCGAGAATATTTCCTTACTAGCTTTTCTGAAGCCAAAAATAGTAGAAAACAGGCAACTAGCACTCTGGCATCTTGTTAATAGGTTAGTTCCAAAAAATGTGTAAAAATACTCCAAAGTGTGGACAAAACATAAGAAAGTAGATATAAAACAAGCATGGAACATCAAAAATTATAGATACGTTTGCAACATATCAACATCCCCAAGCTTAACTCCTGCTCGTCCTCGAGAAGGTAAGTGATAAAAAGAAAAGAATAATTTTTGAGGTGACATGCACCATCAGAATCTTGATCAAGGTATTTGTAAAACATTGTTAGCTGGATCATAGTACTTTAACATAGACATGAAAGATATAGTTCTAACAATAAGACATAACAACTATGTTGTAACATGAAAAGGTACAAACAAAAGATTCATGAATAGCAATGCTTTAAAAGACGTTTGTTTGTTTCACATAAAGAAAACATCATGAGAATGATATTCAGCTTGTCTCTCATAGTGTAGGAAAACATAAATGCATAGGACACCTTCAAAGTTCATAAGGGTGACTAGATACAAATAGTTTAAGAACAAGAAATATCAAAGTTATGCATCAATCAACAAGTTTTGGGACAATGCACATTAAACTAAGAATGACCACTATGCTCTCTTAATAGGTGCATAAAGATAGAAGATGGAGATTCAACATAAAAGTAAAAGAAAGGCCTTCATAGAAGGAAGCAGGGATTCAAGTCTCATAAATAGCTTCCAAAAATTATGGTACTTATTAGCTTTCAGATCTCATTGCCCCTATCATAAGCATCTTTTAGGTGATTAAGGTTAAAGTGAACAAATATGAGGATATGCTTGACAAGTTATAAGCTAAACATCTCATGCCCCTTACTTACGAAGACCGTTCCTCATGCTACTCAAGTTTAGTCACAAGTAAGTTCTTATCATTGTAAGTACATGTGTATCATAGAGAACCGCCAACAGGGTACCCCTTGCCTGATGATATGGAAGAATCCCCATATCAAAATGACAAGGCCAGCAGACAATAAGCATCTCAGCATCCTTTTATTTCCTATTTGCATAGGTATCTCTTTTTTCTTTCCTGTTTGCATAGGCTTCTTTTTTATAAAGAGGATGCTTCATAGATTGCTCATTATGGTTACGCTACAGGTTTCCACCATGATTAGGCATGGATTAGACCAGCCGCCCAGGCGTTTCTCTAACACATATACGAACTCCATGAGCCTTACAAGCTCCCCTTTCATTTCACACCACCGGGATCTATAAGCAAAAGAACATGATATCAACTATATAAAGTGCAATGTTGAAAGCGTTCCCCATGATAGCATGGTTCTGCTAATTCCAAACTTGTAAAACGCAAGCATATACACAACATAGATGGGCACAATGGTTCAAATTTATTAAGTGCAAGAAAAGTAAAGTGTGCCATCAAGTTCGTGAGAGCTTTAATCACTAATTTTCACATAACAAATTTAATTCGGAAGATGGATAAAAACATGAATATACTTGGAATAGCAAATGCTAATAGGTAGGTATGGTGGACTCTTTGGAATAACTTGGTTTTATTTGGAGTTAGATGCATGAGTGGAACTCATACTTGGTATGGAGGCTAGCAAAAGACTGGGAGCGACCAACTAAGAGAGCAATAATGGCCATAATCATGCAAAGCGACAAAAACATTATTAATTAAAGCATAAAGTGTATTACAAGTCGAAAACTAAATGATCATATAGGCTACGGTGACTTGGTATAGTCTTAACATGGTGTGAGCATGCGCCAAGTCAACCCAAATAAAGCATCAAAGGAGAATACCACAATAATATGCTTTAATATGCTAAAACAATGCATGATTTTTTCAAGGCACATTAAGCAACCTCAGTTATTTGTAACAAGTCATGCTAAAGCAATAATCACTAAGCATAAAGTGAAAACAATATCATGCATGACATGACAAAGCCTAAGCCATAGTAAAAAACAAACTCCTTTTATACCACGTAAGCATGAACTTTTCCTACTCTTTTCCAATCCAAACCAACTTATTTGAAAACTAATGTATGAATGAGGGGTCCAGATAATTTTTTCAAGCAAACTAAGCAAATAAAAACTAAGAACAAAAACAAAGACGCTCCAAGAACAACACAACTGTGCATGAAACAATAAAAATGAAGTGTTTGGAAGAAACCTGAGATTTGTATTGATGAAGAAGGGGATGCCTTGGGCATCCCAAGGCTTTGACGCTTGTACTTCTTGGATATGTCTTGGGGTGACACGGGTGGCATCCCCAAGCTTGAGCTTTTGTCCATACTTCATCTTATCACATTGTTCTTCCCTACACCTGAAAATTTTCCTTCATACAAAACTTCACACAATCTTCATTAGCAACATTAGTGCACTCAAGATAATAAGTCTTTTATGTCAGTTTCAACACAAGTAATACTTCCATTAAAACACAAGCTACTGTACCACTTCCTTTAAAAATTTCAAATGATCAAAGAGAACTCAAAAAGAAAGAAATTAAGAGGCATATGCAAATAATGGTAGATATCTATCAAAACAGACCAGCAGGTAAAAACCAATTTTTTCGAAGACCTTCTGTTGCTCAAATCGAAAAGTGTTGAACTAACAAAAGTTGGATAACAACCTGGGGCAGAAGCAAAAAAATTACAGCTCAAACCGACGTACAGAGATTTTTCACAAATTTTTACAGCGAAGCACAAAAATCTGTTTCGGGATAGCAACTTTCCCAAGCATTACTTCTCTCTCATTAGAGGTTACTCTTGGCACAAAAGCCACACAAAAAGGATAAGGAGCGGTTATTACTAAGGTAATAACTTCCAAGACTCAACAAAAAGGTTCCTAACGAAATTTGGGTTATCTCCCAATAAGTGCTTTTCTTTAACGTCTTTGAGCTAGGCATAACAATTTCGATGATGCTCACATAAGAAATATGAATTGAAGTAAAAGAGACCATCAAGAAGCAAATTCAAAACAAATTAAAGTCTAACCCACTTCCTATATATATGAATCTTATACGCAAAGAAATTCACAAAGAACAAGTGACGGGCATAGGAAGATAAAACGAGAGTAACTTCAAAACTTTCAGCAAATAGAGAGGTGTTTCAGTACCATGAAAACTTTTACAACCGTATTTTCCTCTCTCATAATAATTTTCAGTAGCCTCATGAATAAACTCAACAATATAACTATCACATAAAGCATGCTTTTCATGATCTACAAACACATAATTTTTATCAAGCTCAAAAATAGTGGGATTAAAACCTTCAAACCCACTTTTAGCAATTTTATAACAAGATGACTGATCAATCTCATTTTCAATAGTAGTACCGTTAATATTATCAACCAATATAGGACCATCATCTAGAGATTTATTATAAACATTTTCAAAAGAATCCATAGGAACATAAAATTCATCCTCCTTTAGTAAGCATGGGGGACAATCAAATATTGTAAGGGGTAAAGAGGTACTCTCATTAGAAGGTAGGAATGGGTAGATCCATTCTTCGTCCTCTTGATCATCACTCTCCTCCTCTTTTTCATCCAATGAGCTTCCAGTTTCAGCAATTTCTTCTTCCATAGGCTCCTGCAAGGCATTAGTCTCTTCCGCTGGTGGAGAGCATCTATTAAGATATTCAAGAATATAGACATTTTATTCCTTGTAATTATCAAAGAAAAATTTAAGTATATCATAGAGCTCATATTTATAAGGTGCATCATCAGTATTTTCAAGCAAATAAGCTAGTTCGAATGCACCCTTCCAAGCAATAAATTCTTCAATTTGTTCCACATCATAAAAGTCATAATTTCCCTTAACATAAGAAGATATGGTAACATCATCATTAGACTCACATTGAAAAGGGAGGTGTTTATACCTCTTACAGCAACAAGATTTATCAAAGCAATAAGTAACATTATAAGTAGAGCAAGCGTTTCTCGCAATTGTGTACAATTTATCAATTTGTTCCCATAAGTGTTTCCCTTTTTGTGACAAGCGGTGTTCCTTATAATAATATTTTTGTTCTTCCATAAACCCACCTTGCCAATTAGATTCAGTTTCAAAGAAACCAACCATTCATAGGAAGCATGATAAAGCAAGACAATAACAGACCAACGGAAATAACAACTAGAGTAGGAACTATTTTTTTGTATTTTTGATAAAAAGAAGCAAGCAAACTAAAGTATAATAAACTAAGAAAAACAAAAAACAAAGTAAAGAGATTGGTTATGAGGGACTCCCCTTGTGAAGATGTCCTTGACTCCCCGGCAATAGTGCCAGAAAAAGCATGATGATCGGCTCACACGTCAAGCTCGTTGGGGAACCCTAAGAGGAAGGTATGATGAGCACAGTAGCAAGTTTTCCCTCAGTTATAAAACCAAGGTTATCGAACCAGTAGGAGCAAGGAAACACCTCCAAGGTGTTGTTTCCAACTTGAAATCATGCACAACACAACCACAAAACTTTGCCCCCAACTTACAGTGAGGTTATCAATCTCACCGGTTTTGCTGAAAACAAAGGATTAAACGTATTGTGTGGAAGATAGTAATTGCTTTGTAGAAAGTAAACAGAAAACAGTAAATAGCTTGTAGATTGATGGTGAAAGAATAGACCGGGGTCCATAGTTCACTAGAGGTGATTCTCCTTAAGATAGTTGACATGTTGGGTGAACAAATTACAGCGAGGCAATTGACAAACATCGAGAAAGCATACATGCATATACTAATCATCTTGACTCCTATGAGATTTGATTGGGCATTACAACATTATACATAGACCGTAATCCAACTGCATCTATGACTAATAATCCACCTTCAGGTTATCATCCGAACCCCCTCCAGTATTAAGTTGCAAGCAAAAGATAATTGCATTAAGCAAAGTGTGTAAAGTAAACAATACGATTGTTCTATGAACAAAATATTGATGTTTTCTCCCTAGTAGCAACAACACATCTAGTACCTTAGAGATTTCTGTCACTTCCCAGGATTCCTAGAGGCATGAACCCACTATCGAGCATAAATACTCCCTCTTGGATTTGCTAGCATCTACTCGACCAAGATAGCTACTAACAACGGAAAGCATGCAAGATCACAAATAACATAGACATGATAGAATCAATAATCAATCTGAAATAGCATCTCAATATCCATCGGATCCCTGCAAACACAACATGTAAGATTACAAATAGATGATCTTGATCATGAACGGAGCTCACAAGATCTAAACATGGTAGTACAAAGGAGAAGAACCAACCATCTAGCTACTACATGGACCCGTAGTCCAGGGATGAACTACTCACGCATCACACCGGAGGCAGCCATGGTGATGAAGAGGGCCTCCAGGGTGATCTCTCCCCTCCAACAGGGTGCCAAGAAGAGCTTTAGATCCCTCCTGATCTAGGGATGGAGATTATGGCGGCTACAGACTCTTTCGTTGAATTTTGATCGGGTACTTAGGGTTTTCATCCTGAGGGAAATATATAGGCGAAGGGGCGAGGTTGGTGGAGCGTCAGGGGGCCCACACCCCTGGTGGCGTGGCTAGGGCTGGCCGCGCAACCACCAGGTGTGGCCGACCTGGCTCCCCTCTTCGTCTGACCTCCGAACTCCGTGTTCCTTTTGGTAAAATATTGACTTGGGCTTTTGTCCAGTCCAATTCCGAGAATATTTCCTTATTAGATTTTCTAAAACCAAAAACAGCGGAAAACAGGCAACTAGAACTGTGGCATCTTGCTAATAGCTAAGTTCCAGGAAATGTGTCAAAATACTCCAAAGTGTGGACAAAACATAAGAAAGTAGACATAAAACAAGCATGAAACGTCAAAAATTATAGATACGTTTGCAACGTATCAACATCCCCAAGCTTAACTCCTGCTCGTCCTTGAGTAGGTAAGTGATAAAAAGAAAAGAATAATTTTTGAGGTGACATGCACCATCAGAATCTTGATCAAGGTATTCGTAAAACATTGATAGCTGGATCATAGTACTTTAACATAGACATGAAAGATATAGTTCTAACAATAAGACATAACAACTATGTTGTAACATGAAAAGGTACAAACAAAAGATTCATGAATAACAATGCTTTAAAAGATGTTTGTTTGTTTCACATAAAGAAAACATAATGAGAATGATATTCAGCTTGTCCCTCATAGTGTAGGAAAACATAAATGCATAGGACACCTTCAAAGTTCATAAGGGTGACTAGATACAAATAGTTTAAGAACAAGCAATATCAAAGTTATGCATCAATCAACAAGTTTTGGGACAATGCACATTAAACTAAGAATGACCAGTATGCTCTCTTAATAGGTGCATAAAGATAGAAGATAGAGACTCAACATAAAAGTAAAAGAAAGGCCTTCATAGAAGGAAGAAGGGATTCAAGTCTGCTAAAGCGCTTCCAAAAATTACGGTACTTATTAGCTTTCAGCTCTCATTGCCCCTATCATAAGCATATTTTAGGTGATTAAGGTTAAAGTGAACAAATATGAGGATATGCTTGACGAGTTATAAGCTGAAAACCTCATGCCCCTTACTTACGAAGACTATTCCTCATGCTACTCAAGTTTAGTCACAAGTAAGTTCTTGTCATTGTAAGTACATGTGTATCATAGAGAACCGCCAACGGGGTACCCCTTGCCCGATGATATGGAAGAATCCCCATATAAAAATGACAAGGAAAGCAGACAATAAGCATCTCAGCATCCTTTTATTTCCTATTTGCATAGGTATCTTTTTTTTCTTTCCTATTTGCATAGCCTTCTTTTTTTTATAAAGAGGATGCTTCATAGATTGCTCATTATGGTTACACTGCAGGTTTCCACCATGATTAGGCAAGGATAAGACCAGCCGCCCAGGCATTTCTCTAACACATATACAAACTCGATGAGCCTTACAAGCTCCCCTTTCATTTCACACCACCGGGATCTATAAGCAAAAAAACATGATATAAACTAAATAAAGTGCAATGTTGAAAGTGTTCCCCATGACAGCATGGTTCTACTACTTCCCAACTTACAAAACACAAGCATATAGGCAACATAGATGGGCCGACTGGTTCAAGTTTATTAAGTGCAAGAAAAGTAAAGTGTGCCATCAAGTTCGTGGGAGCTTTAATCACTAATTTTCACATAACGGGTTTAATTCGGAAGGTAGATAAAAACATGAATATACTTAGAATAGCAAATGCTAATAGGTAGGTATGGTGGACTCTTTGGAATAACTTGGTTTTATTTGGAGTTGGATGCATGAGTGGAACTCATACTTGGTACGGAGGCTAGCAAAAGACTGGGAGCGACCAACTAAGAGAGCAATAATGGCCATAATCATGCAAAGCGACAAAACATTATTAATTAAATCATAAAGTGATATTACAAGTCGAAAACTAAATGATCATAGAGGCTATGGTGACTTGGTATAGTCTTAACATGGTGTGAGGATGTGCCAAGTCAACCCAAATAAAGCATCAAAGGAGAATAGCACAATAATATGCTTTAATATGCTAAAACAACGCATGATTATTTCAAGGCACATTAAGTAATCTCAATTATTTGTAACAAGTCATGCTAAAGCAATAATCACTAAGCATCAATCCAAACAATATAAAGCATACATGACAAAGCCTAAGCCACAGTCAAAAACAAACTCCTTTTATACCACTTAAGCATGAACTTTTCCTACTCTTTTCCAATCCAAACCAACTTATTTGAAAACTAATGTATGAATGAGGGGGTCGAACCATTTTATTCAAGCAAACTAAGAAAACGAAAACTAAGAACGAAAACAAATACGCTCCAAGAACAACACAACTCTGCATGAAACAATAAAATGAAGTGTTTGGAAGAAACCTGAGATTTGTATTGATGAAGAAGGGGATGCCTTGGGCATCCCCAAGCTTTGACGCTTGTACTTCTTGGATATGTCTTGGGGTGACACGGGTGGCATCCCCAAGCTTGAGCTTTTGTCCATACTTCATCTTATCACATTGTTCTTCCCTACACCTGAAAATTTTCCTTCATACAAAACTTCACACAATCTTCATTAGCAACATTAGTGCACTTAAGATAATAAGTCTTTTGGTTCAGCTTTAACACAAGTAAAACTTCCACTAAAACACAAGCTACTGTAGCACTTCCTTTAAAAAGTTCAAATGATCAAAGAGAACTCAAAGAGAAAGAGATTAAGAGGCAAATGCAAATAAAGGCAGAAATTTGTCAAAACGGACCAGCAGGTAAAAACCAATTTTTTCGAAGACCTTCTCTTGCTCAAATCGAAAAGTGTTGAACTAACGAAAGTTGGATAACAACCTGGGGCAGAAGCGTGTTGAACTAACGAAAGTTGGATAACAAACTGGGGCAAAAGCACAAAATACTACAGCTCAAACCGATGTATAGAGATTTTTCACGAATTTTTACAGCAAAGCACAAAAATCTGTTTCGGGACAGCAACTTTCCCAAGCATTACTTCTCTCTCATTAGAGGTTACTCTTGGCACAAAAACCACAAAAAAGGATAAGGAGTGGTTATTACAGAGTTAATAACTTCCAAGACTCAACAAAAAGGTTCCTATCGAAATTTGGGTTATCTCCCAATAAGTGCTTTTCTTTAATGTCTTTGAGCTAGGCATAAGAATTTCGATGATGCTCACACAAGAAATATGAATTGAAGTAAAAGAGAGCATCAAGAACCAAATTCAAAACAAATCTAAGTCTAACCCACTTCCTATACATAGGAATCTTATGAAGGAAATATGCCCTGAGAGGCAATAATAAAGTTGTTATTATATATTCCTTATATATATGATAGATGTTTATTTTACATGCTAGAATTGTATTGATCGGAAATATCAATACATGTGTGTTTAATAAACAAAAAGGGTTCCTAGTTATGCCTCTCTTATAGACTATCTTGTTGATTAACAAGATGATCAAGGTTTCCTGATCATGGACATTGGATATTGTTAATAACAAGGTCACACCATTGGTGGAATGATGTGATGAACATTCATCCGAAGTATAGCATTACGATCAAGTAATTATGTTTATATTGCTATAACATCATACGAAGTAATCTTTATCCTTAGACCATGAGATCATGTTAATTGCTAACACCGGAAGAGTATCTTGATAACATCAAATGTCACACCGTAACAGGGTGACTATAAAGATGGGTTCAGTACTACGAAGGTGTTATGTTGAGGCTCATGGATCAAGAGTGGAATTTGTCAATCCAGATGACAGCTAGATATACTCTGGGCCCTCTCGGTGATATCACATTAGGATAGCTTGCAAGCAAGTGATGTGATCACTAGAATGTTATATCACGGGAATGAGAAAAGAGTGCATGTCGGTAACGAGATCAAACTAGGTATGGAGATACCGATGATCGAATCTCGGACATGTAATATATCGAGAGACAAAGGGATTTAGTTACAAGCGTTAAAGGTTCTCACGATCACAGAAGTCATCGTTGAATGTGTAGGAGTCAGTACGGATCTCCAGGTCCCGCTGCTGATTATTGATCGGAGAAGGGTCTCGATCATGTCTGCATTATTCGCGAACCGTAGGGTGGCACACTTAAGAGTTACCAGACACCATTTTGTAGCACATATGTTTCAGACGAAAGAACTGCAAAGCACAGGAATTGTTTCAATAGAAACCGGAAATTGTTTCGGGTGAAATTGCAGAAGGTGGTTCTGCATGTGATATTGAAATATTGCAAGGGGGCTATATGTGAATGTTTGTTAATTAAAGTAATTAACAAAATTCTGAATAAATTTAATAAAAACAGTTTTATTAAATGAGAGAGCATTAAATTTGGAGAAATTTAATGCATTTAAAGTGGAGACTTTAAAAGGGAATGTGAAGAGGCATTTTAATGTGGAGGGGTTACCTCCACTTGAATGGGGGAGGTGAGGGGTCACCCCCCCATGCGCCGGCCATGGAGAGAGGGGGCACCCCCTCCTCCTATAAAAGGCCACCCATTCCCTCCTTCATCCTCACACCTCCTTGTGAAGGATCTCTCTCCCCTCTAAAATTATTCCCCCATGGTCTCGGATTAGCGAGATACATGTTCCCGGTGGCATTTCGTCTGGAAGGAGTTACTGCTTCCGCTGGATCGCTGGAGCGAGGATGTGGAGGTTGTCCGGTGGCTTGAACGTGTGTGCGAGTGCGGATGCGCTGCTGAGTTGCGGCGCTCGGACTTCCTCACAATCTTGAGATCGGCAAGTGTACGACTACATCAACCACGAGTTCCTACTCGTTAACAAAGCTCGTTGTCTACGAGGGTAAGTTCTCGTTGGATGTATGTCCACCCGTTGCTTTGTACCTAGTAGATAGATCTTGGCGTGTAGTTCACACCGTAGGAATTTTTTTGTTTTCTATGTTGTGGACCCAACATCTTATACACAAATAAATTCACAAAGAACAAAGTGACGGGCATAGGAAGATAAAACGAGAGTAACTTCAAAACTTTCAGCAAATAGAGAGGTGTTTCAGTACGATGAAAACTTTTACAACCGTATTTTCCTCTCTCATAATAATTTTCAGTAGCCTCATGAATAAACTCAACAATATAACTATCACATAAAGCATGCTTTTCATGATCTACGAACACATAATTTTTATCAAGCTTAAAAATAGTGGGATTAAAACCTTCAAACCCACTTTTAGCAATTTTATAACAAGATGACTGATCAATCTCATTTTCAATAGTAGTACCGTTAATATTATCAACCAATATAGGACCATCATCTAGAGCTTTATTATAAACATTTTCAAAAGAATCCACAGGAACATAACATTCATCCCCCTTTAGTAAGCATGGAGGACAATCAAATATTGTAAGGGGTAAAGAGGTACTCTCATTAGAAGGTAGGAATGGGTAGATCCATTCTTCGTCATCTTGATCATCACTCTCCTCCTCTTTTTCATCCAATGAGCTTCTAGTTTCAGCAATTTCTTCTTCCATAGGCTCCTGCAAGGCATTAGTCTCTTCCGCTGGTGGAGAGCATCTATTAAGATATTCAAGAATATAGACATTTTCTTCCTTGTAATTATCAAAGCAAAATTTAAGTATATCATAGACCTCATATTTATAAGGTGCACTATCAGTATTTTCAAGCAAATAAGCTAGTTCGAATGCACCCTTCCAAGCAATAAGTTGTTCAATTTGTTCCACATCATAAAAGTCATAATTTCCCTTAACATAAGAAGATATGGTAACATCATCATTATACTCACATTGAAAAGGGAGGTGTTTATACCTCTTACAGCAACAAGATTTATCAAAGCAATAAGTAACATTATAAGTAGAACACACGTTTCTAGCAATGGTGTACAATTTATCAATTTGTTCCCATAAGTTTTTCCCTTTTTGTGACAAGCGGTGTTCCTTATAATAATATTTTTGTTCTTCCATGAACCCACCGTGCCAATTAGATTCAGTTTCAAAGAAACCAACCATTGATAGGAAGCATGATAAAGCAAGGCAATAATAGACCAACAGAAATAACAACTATAGTATGAACTAATTTTTTTTGTATTTTTTATAAAAAGAAGCAAGCAAACTAAAGTAGAATAAACTAAGCAAAACAAAAAACAAAGTAAAGAGATTGGTTATGAGGGACTCCCCTTGTGAAGATGTCCTTGACTCCCCGGCAACGCTGCCAGAAAAAGCTTGATGATCGGCTCACACGTCGAGCTCGTTGGGGAACCCGAAGAGGAAGGTATGATGAGCCCAACAGCAAGTTTTCCCTCAGTTATGAAACCAAGGTTATCGAATCAGTAGGAGCAAGGAAACACCTCCAATGTGTTGTTTCCAACTTGGAATCCTGCACAACACAACCACAGAACTTTGCCCCCAACTTACAGTGAGGTTATCAATCTCACCGGTTTCGCTGAAAACAAAGGATTAAACGCATTGTGTGGAAGATAGTAATTGCTTTGCAGAAAGTGAACAGAAAACAGTAAATAGCTTGTAGATTGATGGTAAAAGAATGGACCGGGGTCCATAGTTCACAAGAGGTGATTCTCATTAAGATAGTTGACATGTTGGGTGAACAAATTACACTGGGGCAATTGACTAACATCGAGAAAGCATACATGCATATACTAATCATCTTGACTCCTATGAGATTTGATTGGGCATTACAACATTATACATAGACCGTAATCCAACTACATCTATGAATAATAATCCACCTTCAGGTTATCATCCAAACTCCCTCCAGTATTAAGTTGCAAGCAACAGATAATTGCATTAAGCAAAGTGTGTAAAGTAAACAATATGATTATTCTATGAACAAAATATTGATGTTTTCTCCCTAGTAGCAACAACACATCTAGTACCTTAGATATTTCTGTCACGTCCCCATATTCCTAGAGGCATGAACCCACTATCGAGCATAAATACTCCCTCTTGGAGTTGCTAGCATCTACTCGGCCAAGATAGCTACTAACAACGGAAAGCATGCAAGATCACAAATAACATATACATGATAGAATCAATAATCAATCTAGAATGGCATCTCAATATCCATCAGATCCCCGCAAACACAACATGTAAGATTACAAATAGATGATCTTGATCATGAACGGAGCTCACAAGATCTAAACATGGTAGCACAAAGGAGAAGAACCAACCATCTAGCTACTACATGGACCCGTAGTCCAGGGATAAACTACTCACGCATCACACCGCAGGCAACCATGGTGATGAAGAAGGCCTCCAGGTTGATCTCTCCCCTCCGACAGGGTGCCGGGAAGAGCTTCAGATCCCTCCTGGTCTAGGGATGGAGATGACGGCGGTACAGACTCTTTCGTGGAATTTTGATCAGGTACTTAGGGTTTTCGTCCCGAGGGCAATATATAGGCGAAGGGGCAAGGTTGGTGGAGCATCAGGGGGCCCACACCCCCTGGTGGCACGGCTAGGGATGGCTGCGCCACCACCAGGTGTGGCCGGCCTGGCTCCCCTCTTCATCTCCCCTCTAGACTCTGTGTTCCTGTTGGTGAAATATTGACTTGGGATTTTGTCCGGTCTAGTTCCGAGAATATTTCCTTACTTGCTTTTCTGAAACCAAAAACAGCAGAAAATAGGCAACTGGCACTTTGGCATCTTGTTAATAGGTTAGTTCCATAAAATGTGTAAAAAATACTCCAAAGTGTGGACAAAACATAAGAAAGTAGATATAAAATAAGCAGGGAACATTAAAAATTATAGATACGGTTGCAACGTATCAGAAACATTGAGGAAGAGTTGTATATAATGCAACCTAAAGGTTTTGTTGATCCTAAGGATGCTAACAAGGTATTCAAACTTCAGCGATCCATTTATGGACCGAAGCAATCATCCCAAAGTTGGAATATCTGATTTGATGAAGTAGTCAAAGGTTTTGGATTTGTCCAAACCGTCGGAGAATCTTGTATTTACAAGAAAGTGAGTGGGAGATCTATTGCATTTCTAATATTATATGTGGATGACATATTTTTGATTGGAAATGACATAGAACTTTTTAAAAGCGTAAAGGATTACTTAATTAGTAAGTTTTCGATGAAAGATCTTGGTGAAGTTGCATACATATTAGGCATCAAAATCTATAGATATAGATCAAGATACTTAAGAGGATTGTCACAAAGTACATACCTTGACAAGATTTTGAAGAAGTTCAAAATGGACGAAAGTAAGAAAGGGTTCTTACCTATGTTGCAAGGCACTATTTTGATTAAGACTCAAAGACCGGCTATAGCAATAGACAGAGAATTGATGGACTGTGTCCCCTATGCCTCAGCCATAGGTTCTCTTTTGTATGCTATGCTATGTACAAGACCATATGTGGCACATGTTGTTAGTTTGACTAGCAAGTAGCAATCTGATCCAGGTTTGGAACATTGGAAGGTAGTAAAGGATGTCTTTAAGTACGTGAGAAGAACTAAAGACATGTTTCTCGTATATGGCAATGAAGAAAAGCTCGTCACAAGGTGTTATGTCGATGCTAGCTTCGACACCAATCCGGATGACTCTAAGTCACAATACGGATATGTGTTTTTAATGAATGGTTCAGCGGTGAGTTGGAGGAGCTCCAAGCAACCAGTAATTGTGAGATCTACAATGGAGGCGGAATATATCTCTACTTCAGAAGCAATAGAGGAAGTAGTCTGGATGAAGGAGTTCATTTCCAAACTAGGTGTGGTTCCAAGTGCTTTGGATCCAATGGTGATCTATCATGACACCAATGGTGCCATAGCCAATGCTAAGGAACCAAGGTCTCACAAGAAGTCCAAGCATATAAAGCATTGCTTTAACTCCATCCGGGAACATGTTCAGGATGGTGATATAGAGATTTTCAAAGTACACACGGATCTGAATGTGGTAGACCTGTTGACTAAAGCTCTCCCAAGGGCAAAACATGATCAACACCAGAACTCTATGGGTGTTAGATTCATGACTATGTAAACTAGATTATTGACTCTAGTGCAAGTGGGAGACTGAAAGGAATGTGCCCGAGAGGCAATAATAAAGTGGTTATTATGCTATTCTAGGTTTATAACAGATGTTTAAATTTCAAGCTATAATTGTGTTAATAAGGAAACATTAATACATGTGTGATTTATAAATATAAAAGGTTCCTAGTAAGGCCTCTCTTAATACTAGCTTGTTGATTAACTGATGATCACAGGTTTCCTGATCATGAACATTAGATGTTGTTAATAACAGGGTCATATCACTGGAGAATGATATGATGAATAATCACCTGAAGTAGATGTAACAATACAATCATTTCCTCAAGTTTATATTGTTATCACATTCGTGGTAACTCAATGTCCTTAGACCATGAGATCAGGTCAATCTTCACCAGAAAGGTACTTTGATTACATCAAATGTCACTTCATAACTAGGTGATTATAAAGGTGGCGTCGCGTACTTGGAAAGTGTTAGTTCAGGCTCATGGATCAAGAATGGGATTTGTCCATCCAGATGATGGATATATATACTCAAGGCCCTCTCGGTGATATCACATTGACATAGCTTGCAAGCAAGTGATTTCATCACTAGAATGTTATACCACAGGAACGAGAAAAAGAGTATTTGTTGGGAACGAGATTAAACAAGGTATAGATGCAAAAGGAATTTGATTACAACGAAAAAGGTTCAGACGATCATTGGATTTTCGTGGAACCCTTTCTTACTTTCGTTAGCGGGACCTAGAGATCCATAATGACTCCCACTAATTCAAACGATGAACTAGTGATCGTGTGAACCTTTTTTGCAGTAACCAATTCCTTTTTCTTGCAATATTTTACTTGTTCGAGATCCAATCATTTGGTATCAACCATACCTAGTTTGATCTCGTTACAGACAAGTACTCTTTTCTCGTTCAACATTCTTAGTGATCTTATCACTTGCTTGCAAGCTATGTTAATATGATATCACCGAGAGCGAGAGGGCCATGAGTATATCTCTCCGTCATCAGGATGGACAAATCCCACTCTTGATCCACGAGCCTAAACTAAGACTTTCCAAGTACTCAACATCATTTTTATAATTACCCTGTTACAGTGTGACGTTTGATGGAATCAAAGTAATCTTCTAGAATTAGTGATTGACGTGATCTCATGCTCTAAGGATTAGAGTTACTTCGAATGACGTTATAGAAATATAAACATAATGGCATGATCATATTACTATACTTTGGGAGAATGTTCATCACATCATTCTACCAATGTTGTGACCTCGTTATTAACAACATCCAATGTCATGATCAGGAAACCTTGATCATCTGTTAATCAACAAGCTAGTGTAAAGAGAGGAATTACTAGGAAACTTTTCTTTGTTTATTAAACACACATGTATTAATGTTTCCGATTAACACAATTGTAGCATGAGAAATAAACATTTATCATAAACATAGAATATAATAGAGTAACCACTTTATTATTGGCTCTCGGGCATATTCCCTTCAGCAGGCGGCCGGGACACTGAGCCCCGTGGCAGCGGCGGGCGATGCATAGGGGAAGCGCGCTAGTGTGGGTGCGCAGAAGGCGGCACTACGATGGCAGGAGGAAGCGCAGGGAGGCATGGCTAGGTGCACGACCACGGGCGGAGGGCGACATAGCTGCTAGGAAGATCAGAGGCATGCATGGACACAGGGGAGGGGTGCGGCTGGCGGAGCTTGCAGGGGAGGAGTGCGTGCATGCACGTGCGATGAACCACGACGGCCTGGGCATGAAGATGTGCGGCACAACGCTTGGCCGTGCGAGCATTGTGAGGACGTGCGGCCGCGCGGGAGTAGGGCGATGCGGCGAGGAAGGCGCACGCACAGGGGGCGACATAGAAGGGCACATGAGAAGTGACACCGACGAAGGATGTACGCATAGGGGCATGCACAGACTCAGTCGAGCGACAGAGGTTGAGAACGGATGCGTCAGTGTGCGGCAGCGCTGCAGCCGGCGCGGAGACGAAGACATCAGAACCGCGAAAGGTGTAGTAGGCCAGAGACATGGATGAGGACGACTCAGACGAGTAGCACAGACAATGGAGGGCGACACAGATGAAGATGGCACGGAGACGGTGGGGAGCCCCACAATTCTTGTCAAGGGGAGGGCGACAACGACACGGATGCGGTGATGAGCCCCCGCGAAACTTGAAACGATGTCGGTGACGACATGGGGCTAGCGGCGAGCCTCCTGGAAATTTGAAACGGTGTCAATGATGATGATGTGGGGGCAGCATTGAGTTTGGGGAACTTGAAACAGTGTCGGCGACAAGGGCATAGGGGAGGAGGCGAGCCCCCGGGAAACTGGAAACAGTGTTAGCGACAACGATGTGGGCGGCGGCGGTAAGCCCCTGGGAAACTTGAAACAGTGTCTATGACGATGGCGCGAGGGTGGAGGCGATCCCTCGGGAAACTTGAAATGGTGTCGGTGACGATGGCGATGAAGAGAGGTCCCGTGTGGAACTGGCTCTGTTCGCAGCCATCTTACCCCATGGTGGGTGCCAACTATCGTCGTATATGGAACGACGGTACCTAAGAAGGTATGATAGAGGTTGGGAGCAAGCAGGGAAGCTAGTGACGACGTCCGCATGCGAGATTGGGCAGAAGCAAGCGTAGCGAGACACTCGAAGTACCCAGGTTTGGAGCCCTCTTGCAAGGTAAAACTCGTACTCCTACCGATCTAACTATCTGGATGAACACAAGAACTACAAGGGCTCCTCGAGCTGTATGAACTAGCAAACTACTAGAGACCAACTGGTGTATGTGTGTATGTCTGAGAGTGAGAGAGCTAGCAGGGAGCTATCTCCCAGTGAGTGTGATCGATCTAGTGTGTATATGCATGTCCCTGAGAAGGACTCCCTGGTGCACCTTAGAAAGGGGTTCCCAGGGGACAAAACAGGGTCCACGAGGCCTACCTACACTATTCCCTATGTCATCTAGTAGTGTCATATACAATGCTGCACTATAGCTAGGTAGAAGCAGCGTGGCTACAGTGTCTTTAGTCTTCTCGATGTACGCTTTTTCTAGAATCCAGTGTGGTAGGGGGCCTTGGCGCTGGGCAACTGATGCTGATCGGAAGGAGGAGACACCGACTGGGATTGGTGGAATCATCCTAGGAGCAATCATCGATCTGGCTGGGCGAATCGGCCTAGGGAGATCGATTAGGAGGCCACTCGGCAAAAGCAGCACCGGTCGGGGAAGCCCAGCCGAGTGACTAGCGAGCCGGCCCAACCAGGAGAAGCAGCAAGGCTCAGCCGGGGCGTAGCGGGGTTCAGCCGAGAATGGGCTGAAGCGGCCCAGCCAGGCAAACAGATGAGGTGGCCCAGCCAGAGTTTGACGCAGGGATGGGCCCAGCCATGACTGAGCGACCCAGCTGGGTCGGTAATGCGGGAGCGCACGCAAGGGCCTAACCGGGGGTTTGTCTTGGAGAAGGCCCAGCCGAGGGCTAGCACATCTGGCCCAGGAGGGAGGAGGAAATCTGTCGAGGTCGTGGGCCAGCTAGGTAGCTGCAACCAGCCCATGACGCAGTTCTCTCAGCCGTTTCTTTATTTTTACTGATGAAGATGCATATCTTGTCTGTTTCTGGTACTTTGGGACACCTAGGGTCCATCCCCTAACTAGAAACAAAGCAAGTTTAGTGGCACAAGGGTATGCCCAAATAGAAGGTATCGACTATGATGACACATGTGCGCTCGTTGCTCGCCTTGAAGCTATTCATCTCTTGCTTGCATACACATATTTTCATAACTTGAAGCTTTATCAAATGGATGTAAACAGTTCATTTCTTAATGGTCCCTTAAAGAGTTTGCATATGTAGCTCAACCCCCAGGTTTCGAAGACTCGTGCTATCCCAACCATGTGTATCTACTCCATATGGCACACTATAGACCAAAGCAAGATCCTTGTGCTTGAGCACCTTAGGGATTTCTTACTCATGGATGGGTCTACCATGGGTAAGGTTGATTCCACCCTTTTCACCAAACAGGTTAAAGGGGGTGGCTTATTCATAGTTCAAATTTATGTTTATGATATTATCTTTGGTGGAGCTAATGAATCTCATAACAAAGCTTTTGCCGAGTTGAGGACTATGAAATTTAGGATGTCCATGATGGGGGAGTTGAAGTACTTCCTAGGCTTCATTGTGAAGCAACTTGCTCAAGGCACCTTTATCTCCCAAGAGAAGTATGTGACGGACATGCTCAAGAAGTTTGACATGACCAATGCCAATCCCATGAAGACACCCATGCCACTAAATGGGCAACTTGGTCTTGGAGAAGGTGAGAAGTACCTGGATCAAAAGGTATATCACTCCATGATTGGTTCCTTGCTCTACCTTTGTGCTTTTAGGCCGGACATCATGTTAAGTGTTGGAATGTGCTCATTTTCAATCCTCTCCCAAAGAGTGCCATTTGATGGCAGTCAAACGGATTTTTAGATACCTTGTTCTTACTCCTACACTTGGGCTTTGGTATCCAAAGGGGTCAACCTTTAAACTTGTTGGCTATTCGGATTTCGATTGGGTCGATGATAAGGTTGATCATAAGTCAACCTCCAGGGCTTGCCAATTCATTGCTAGTCGTTGGTGAGTTGGTCATCCAAGAAACAAAACTCCACCGCCCTATCCATCGCTGAAGCCGAATACATATCCTTGGCATCTTGTTGCGCTCAATTGTTATGGATGAGGCAAACCTTGAAATACTATGGTGTGTCTCTTGGTATGGTGCCTCTTATATGTGACAATGAAAGTGCAATAAGGATCACCAATAACCCCGTCCAACATTGTCGTACCAAACATATTGACATCCGCCACCACTTCCTACGTGACCATGTCGCAAATGGTGACATCAGTCTTACTCATGTGGGAACGATGTTCCAATTGGCAGATATTTTCACGAAACCTTTGGATGAAGCCTGTTTTTTCATGTTCAGGAGAGAACTTGGCATTCTAGATCGTAAAAATTTGGATTAATTTACTTCTTGCACTATGTTCTTACTCTTAACTTTCTATGTAGCCTAGTCGCGCAACAATATGGGGATAGGCATCTTACCATGTCTTGGTTGGATGAATACCTATCTGTGTGTTATAAATTGATCTCATGTCATCATATGGGTCCAAGCATTTATCTTTGAGGCGTCATGACATTTGTGCTTAAACATAGGGGGAGAAATCCCCCGCCAACCATCTATTTCTTGTGTATCGTGTGAATTGGCTCTCGGTGATCTCGAACCCATGCCCATTGTTGTTATTCATATCTTATTTCTCTTTTATTCCAATGGGTATGGCTAGAATAATTGTTTTTTCATCTTTACACCATCTACTTCTATGCCACAAATACCCATGTTTTTTAGTCTGGGGACTTTCGGCGGTGAAGCCGGCGTCCCCGGCCCTACCACCATTTGGTCTGGTGAGCGTCGACCGTTCTGGCGATGATCGAACATACATACTGAGCATGCTGTTTTGGTCGCTGCCGAACGGTTCGGCCTCCACCGGTTGGTTCGTCGGTTACTCCAGTCCCGTCAGACTTATCACTGACTTGAAAATTCTAGGGTATAAATTCTTCGCGCGTGGAGAGCAGTTGGACACTTCACCTCTTTCCTCCCTCGTGCTCTAGGACCATGGCTGCTGCCCCACCCCTCTCTACCACCCTATAGGCCATCCCCTCCACCAAATCCTTCCCAAACTTCACCAATCTGTATATCGGGTCATTTGAAGACATTCCCTTGAAGGATTTGTTCTCCCGTTGACCGCAATGGGAGATCAGGGCTCTCTCCACGTTCTTACTTATGGTTCATGCTCTTGTCACAACTTTGGCAAGGGGAATCATGGCTTCTTCGGTGTCTATGGGTACCTTTCTCCTTATCTTGCCCTAGTTTTCCTCCTTCCCCTAGGTGTTCAAGGACTAGGGTTTGCCATCTAGTGTATCCCCTTGTTTTCGGATGCCACCCACGTCAAATCATGGCCTCCCTCGTGATCACTAGTAAGATTTGTGCAAGTCTTTGAGCCACCTTTAAAAATTCATTGAGACATTGTCACCCTGTATTGATTTTGGTGCCCCATCCGGCCCACCGGACCTGGTGATGACCGTTTCGGCGGTGGCCCTGGTCCACCGGATCTGTTGTTGATCGTTTTAGCGGGTGGCCCGGTCCACCCATTCTTCTGCCGGCTTCTCAGCATGTGGTCCGATCTGCCGACTCTAGCACCGGATGGTTTGGTGGTAGGACCGGTTTATTGGGCATGTTGCCGAAACCCTCTATCTCCGACTTTTCCAGAAGTGCACTTGCTCAAATCTGCTTCTATGTTGGGCTCCTCTCATGTGGCATGTACACTTATTTATGGTTTTCTCTTTTTGCGATTCTTGTTGCGGATTCTGACCACAACGAGTTTGAGCTTGAGCCATATGTTGAGACCACCAAGAAGCGGAAGTATGATGTGCATTGTCACCTTCTGGTCGTTCCAGTAGCCATCACATCAAGCGCCAAACATCAAAAGAAACAACAGTAGGGGGCTCAGGTACTGCCCTTGGTCAGTCCGGTCAAAGGGAAAAATCTATTGCTAACAAGGAAGCTATGAAGGGCAATGCCCTTGGCTCCACTAAATAAGAGGTTCCTCCCAGTGTCAACACCTATTCTGAGTTGTCTGCTGTTGAGTGGAGAATCCTTAGGAGTGAAACCCTTGCCGGTTGTGTGAGCGCACCTATCAGGGTCAAGACAAGCTCTTCTGGACAGATACTCAGCGATGTTTTTGGGATGATTTTTACGATCACAAAGGTTGCATGAATTCGGGCTTCATTGCCCCCCTCAAGTATATCAATGAGGAGCACTTTTCGTGGCATGTCAATGGGGATTCTCAATTCATTGATGCCACCTTGAAGAAACTGGATGTGTATGATCTCATCACCATCAATGTGAAGCTTATGTCCGGTGCCATCTGTCAGTTATTCTGTACCGTGTTCTTCCACTCCGACCCTACTTGCACCATCACGTGGATAACTGGCACTGAGCCTTATTATGCCACTTTTGCTGATTTATGTGCTGCTGTGGGATATGCTGAGGATAGGGTCGGTGGTTTCCGTCTCCACTCTGAGAGAGCCATGCTTGATGATCGTATTGGTCATTGTTATCCTGAGGAACCAATCCATCCTCCACTCAGTCTTTCTGAGATGTTCTACTATTACATATCCCTTGCCAAGCTATTTTGTCAAAATATCGTAAGCACAGCAGGTGATGAAGCAAATTATCATGGGTATCACAAGAACCTGATGTACTATTTCCATCCCCGCCATTTGAGGCATATCAATGGTTGTGACTTCATCTACTCTGAGATTAAGCGATCCGTGGAGAAGTGCATGATGCCCAACTATTGCCAATACATTCAATGCATGATCAATGCTACAGTGCCTATCATAGGATGTAACACCCCAAAAAGATTAATCAAGATTATCAAGTTCTAATCACCCAAGTTTGGGGTTAACAAAAACTTTTATTATTAAATTGAATATGAGGGTATGTGTGATTTGCATTAGTGTATGAATGAGTGCAGTTGCCATGTTTGATTGCTACAAATGACAAGGAATGATTTAAAGATGAATACTACATCATCTAGGCCAATTACAAACAAAATCAAAAGAAAAGAAAATCAAATATGAATCATATGATCAAATGGTCATTTTGACCAAAATTATCCACTAGATCACTTTGAGTGTTCCTAGTAAAAGATTTCTAGTAGAAACTTTCCCATTTATTTTCACCCCTTGCCAGACCAAGTCAAAGTGAACCCAAGCCCACTTTACAAACTCACAGAAACTATTTTCAAATCTATTTAAAGGATAATTCAAAATTGAATCAAGTATATGTACTAAGATCACCATTTTGCAAAAACCACTCAAATCAATTCACCTTGGCAAACCCAAGCAACCAGAGACTACCAAGCATAAGATTTGATCAATCACCAAAATTTAGCCAAAATTTAAATCTTAAGTTCATGCGGCCATTTGGTCGAGCACCTGGCAGACACAGAAAACCCTAGCCTAACTTATACTGTTTTGAGCAGTGATCACTCACCCCATTGTCCCCTCATCACTCCCCTGGTCTCCCCCCAACACCCAGCAGTGCAAGACACGCATCCCCCCTTTGCCGTTGCACCAGTGCAGTGCCGCCCGAAGCTCGCCGCTCCGGCTGACCAAGAACCGCTCGCCACAGCCAACGCCGCCCACGTCCATGATGTCCAGGAGACAGGCCACCGTCCACCGCCACCCCCTGTCCAACCCTCGATCGCAGGAAAGCCGTGGACCACCCGAAAACCACCGCGCCCATTTCTTTGCTACCATGCCGAGAGCGCGCCAGAGCGCCGTAGCCGACACGCGCACACATGCTGTGTCTCGCCCTCTCCGCACGTGCAAACACTCGCCGTGACCCTAGCTACTCCCCAGACATACTCGTTCGCCGTTGCGTAGACCGTAGCCACCGTGCACCGTCTCGAACGCCGCCGCTCCCGCGCAGAGCATCGACCTTTCCCAACCAATCTCGACCGCCCCTTGATGTTCCATTAAGCGTGTGACGACCGCCCTGAAGCACCGTGTCGAACCCTACCCTCAGCTACGCCAATAGCTTGTTGTACCGCCATCGCCGGAGGAGCCAGACTATGCCGCAATGTCCCCATCACCGGTGTATAAATAGAGGCCACCCCAGCCTCAATTTTCCACACCATCTCACTCCCCACTCCTCACAGAACCTCCCACACCTCTCCCCGGAGCAAGGCAAGCATCAGCCCACCGGAATTTAGCCGGATTTCCACCACTGCAGAGGAAGAAGGGAGACGTCGGTTGGAGCCACCCTAGGAGCTGCCATGACCGCGCCTCGAACCGCCGTCGATGACAACCCCATTCGCCCCCATCACTGACCCTAGATGGAGCCCTGGTGAACCTCACACGACTCCCACTGCCGCGTTAGGTTTAGTTTCTCGCCGGAGCTGTTCGACGTAGACGATGAATGTCAGTTGTTAGATCGTATTCTAATCGTAGGGCTTAGATTGAAACGTACCGTTTCGGGTTAGATGAGCCACTGACTAGTGGGACCCCCCTATCAGCGGCCCGCTGTGCTAGCACAGTGTAGCTGGGCTGGCCTGTTTAGTTTCCCGCGTAGAGCCCGTTGATTCAAATAGGATTTTTCTAATTTAGTTAAAACCAGATTATGTCATTAGATTCAAAAATCAATTCAAAGAGATTCACTAAACCAAATTGCATGATTACAATTTTGTTAGAAAGGTATTCAAATTATCTATCCAAGCCCATTGGATTCAAATCATTTGAAATATAGATCACCTATACCAAAAATAATAAGACAGAGGCTTTTGCCACTTCAAACATTTTTCAAAAATCAACCATAAATACTTTGGAGTTGATTCCAACTCGCAAAACTCACATTTGACAAGATATATCTGAATATATAAAAATATTTAGATTTACATGCACTGATCTTGGACTAGTACTAAAAAATGCTATCTAGGCATTTCTAGTCACTTTAATTTTATTAGATAGTAATTTTAAACTTTATAAAATGTGACCACCACTTTAAATCACATTCCCAAGTATTAGAATATGTGGTGATGACATGTATCAACATGATCCCATATTTTAATTGGAGAATATTAAATCATAAGAATTATCAATGAGTAGAAATTACTTTTCCAAAATAAGATAAACAAGACTAGGCCTTTATTTCATGTGGTGATTGTGATGATGCTAGATCATCTTGTGTGAACCTTAGTTTGCTAAATATAAATAGTTAAGTATTGTTTGATGATTGTGTACCACGTATTCATTTATAGACGCTAGTATCGACCCGGGATACGAGGAAGAGGAGTACTACGAAGAAGAAGAAGAGAACTTCAACCACTGCACTACTCAAGGCAAGCTAACACTTGAAAGTTTCATAACTATGCAAGCCTAGCACTACAAGTTAACTATGCAAGTTAATACTTGCCAAATTTATAATGTATGCAAGGTGCATTAGCCATTCTTTGGTTATGCAACCTTGATTATACCAATCCCAAGTTTTACTTGCAAGCTGTATTCTTTTACTTTTACCAAAGTCTTTAATCTAGTTAGTGTTTTGTGAGTATTGGAAAAATAGGATAGATACCATAAAGAGTATAAAACTAGGCCTAACTAGTTATACTTAGATGTCATCAAAAGGCATAAAACTAGAGTTGGATAGTTACACTTGATTAGCACCCCTCATTAGTGAATACCCTCAACTTTAGTGGCTAGTGCTAAGCATAAACGTTGATCACTTTAGATGGGAATACTTGGTGAAAATGATTATGAAAACCTTGGAATGATGGTTCATTATATTGAAATGTTTTGACATGTGTTATGAACACAAAATGATCTGATGATGAAAATGTTGAGGCATGAGCCTCGGCCCTTTTATAAAAAACTGATGGTTGGGTTTGGATGCGATACCATTCCAATTTTACCATACAACCACAATACCTGAATTGGGTAGGGCTTAGCTGGAAGTTTATATGCTTTAGTATGGGTTCCCTTGTGGAAGAGGTTGAGCTGAGGCTACTTCGTGATGAATGTCCACCTATGCAGTGCCCAGGATGGCAGATGGCCATGGCTGGGAGGCCAAGCTCATAGGGGAGGTGCCTATACTAGGGTGTGTAATTGAAAGGTTATGATTGATTATCCGCATACTAAGTATGATTGATTCAGGGTTATCCCTGACGGATGTATTGAATTTTGTGGTGAAAGTGTACCTCCTTTGCAGAGTGTCAAACTATTCGAATAGCCGCATCCGCGGTCATGGACAGTTGGAGTGGCCATACTATTCTGTTGTCAGATGTTTTTTTCAAAAATGACTTGTGAATTGAACTATGACTTTGACTTGACCACACAGGATGTGGACATGAAAACTAGATTCCCACTTAGGTGATTTAGAACATTAAATTAGTTTTCTTTACTTCTAAACTCAGTATGAGATAAACCTGGCCTTTTGCAAATAAACCTAGAGCTTAAGATTCCTACTAGAACTACCTTACTTGTTAGTGATAGTTTGCGAGTACTTAAAGAGTACTCATGGCTTTGTCCCTGGCTATTCCCGTGGCCAGACTATGAGGAGGACTACCCGGAAGATGGACATCAGGAGGTCTATGACAGCTAGGATCATCTCCTATCGTCATCATTGCCTCTGACTCTGAAGATGGAGCCCCTACTACGTTTACTTTCCGCTGTTTTGATTGTACTAAAACTGGATCATGAGATCCTTTATTTGTAAGATCTCTATTATGGTTTGTAATGGATGATGTACTACGGTACCAATTCTGTTATGTCTTGCAAAAATGGTAATCCTGGGATTGCGATGTATGGCATAACAGGCATCTGGGATTAAAAATCCGGGTGTTGACAAGTTGGTATCAGAGCCATCCTGACCATAGGAGACCCTGGTTAGAATGGATGTCTGAACAAAAAACTTAGTTTCAAAACAAAAGAAGTGAGTATTTATGAAAACCTATTCCCACTCTTATCCTTTAGATTCTTTCAAAAAGATTCATGTTCCTCAAAAATTCTTGCAATTCTACATAAAATTTGACACACTTGATCACCCCACTAACTTGCTCACCCTAAATTCTTATAGATGGAGGTCAAGTATAGTAAGTTCTACCAGCTGGGCAAATGTGGCCACCTGATATTTGAGAGGGATCTAGATGCACTATGAGAGTACCTTGAGCGCCCGCACCCGGAGTTCTTCAGGGCCCAACTCAACGATCAAAAGGGAGAAGAACTACAGTGGCTGATAGTTGCAGATATCAGAGGCAAGATGGAAGCACCCACTTCTGAGAAGATCCAATTCAGCTTGAGGGAGAACAACTGGCTAGATGGATTAGCCAGGGCCATGCATGAAGCTCTTGCCCATCTGTGTGGGCAAAACATCAACCAGATCTAGGGAACTCGCTATTTTCACTACGCGAGGCGTGATTCTATGGGAATGCCCTTGGAGATGCTAGGACATCCGGAGCCGAAGCACCAGGTGGATAATATTGACTTCATGTTGTATGATAGACAGAAGGAGTTGGACAACATCCGTGCCTACGCCAACCACAACCATGCCATTGCAGTCAAGAAGGACCAGACCCTCTCCATCCTCGCTAAGGAGCACCAATCACTTCGTCATCATCGTGACAAGAAGGATCGCACCATCGATCGTCTTTGCAAGAAGGTGGCCACTCTCGAGAAGACCATCCGTGAACAGGAGATCCAGCTTGAAGCGAAGGAGGAGGAAGGCGAAGATATCCGTGGAGATCTCTACTCTTACCTCAGTGATGATGACGACTACCGAGAGGACAATGCCATGGAGTTCCACACTGATGATGATGATTCCGCCTTCATTGATGATGATTAGATTCACTTGAGCACTACCTAGGGATGACTTGTATCTAGTCCCACTGTATCGTAGTTTCACAAAATGGTTCTTAAAACCATCTGTTTTCTATTTTGTGTTGTGGTATGTGTTTGTAATGTGTTCTTGAATGAATGAATGAATGAATGAGAGGAAGTTGTTAGTTTGCAAACCTGAGTCAAACTCAAAGTTTAAAGCTTTTGAAACAAAACCATGAACCTTAGAGAATTCCCTCTTATCTCATTATCTATCTCAATCTTCAGATGACTCGCGGAAATCCAGGAGGAAGCAGATCATCTCAGGACCCAATGTTGCAGATTCTGCAAATGTTAGTTTCTGACCGTGAAGCTAGTAGAGCCGAACGTCAAGCCAACTTAGCCACTCTGCAAAAGATAGCTCAGATGGCTCACAATAATCAAGGCCATGGAAACCAAGATCATCATGGATCCAAGGTCAAGAACTTTTAGAATACCAACCCACCTATATTCAGTAAGTATGAGGATCCCTTAGATGCTGATGACTGGCTGCAAACCATGGAGAACAACTTGGAGGTCGCAGGAGTTGAAGCCAATGAGAAAGTAATGTTTGCCACCCATTATCTGGCAGGAGATGCAAGAGCCTAGTGGAATAGTACTCATACCATGAATGAAGGGCAAACGATGACTTGGGAAGCATTCAAGATCAAGTTCAGCCGGACCCATGTGCCCCAAGGTTTGGTCACTAGGATGAGGGATGAGTTCAGGGAATTGAAGCAAGCGAGAATGACTGTGGTGGAATACAGTGACAAATTCTTATCCTTAGCTAGGTATGCCCCTGATGAGATTAGCACCAAAGCAAAGAAGAAGGAAAGGTTCCTGAATGGATTACATGATGAGATGCAGACTGTGTTAGTCAACATCCATTTTGTAGATCTAGAAGAACTAGTGGACTCTGCTATCCAGATGGAAGGGAAGATAAACCAAGCCAATGAAAATCGCAAGCATCGCATGATGCACCAGCCCAGATCCCACCATACCTAGAAGTATCGCCCCAACCCGTCTGTAGGATATGCCCCAAGAAACAACATACCCCCTATGTCTCGTCCAAACTACCCCAATCGTAGCGGAGGCAACTTGAAGTCTGGAGAAAACCACAACAATAACCCCGACAACTCCAACAACAACAATACTGCCCCAAGGACTGGAAGTAATGCTATGCCTATTGCAGGAAAAGACAAGTCCCAGATTACTTGCTTTGAATGCGGAGTCAAGGGTCACTACTCCAACGAGTGCCCCAAGAAGCTTGCAGCAACCACCAATGTGAATGCACCCGCTCAGCAGCAACGCCGTGTTCAGCCTGGAAGGAGATTTTCCCCAGGGAACTCGCTCAACCAAAATGGCCGTCTATTCCACATGAATGCTGAAGAAGCTCAAAAAGCGCTAGATGTCGTGCTAGGTATGTTTTCTGTTAACTCAGTACTTGCAAGAGTGTTGTTTGATTCTGGAGCATCGCACTCGTTTGTTACAGAAGAATTTGCATGCACTAGTAAGATTCAACCCACAAAATTGAAGCATGTTATGATAGTTCAAATACCTGGTTCAACCACCAAAGCTAGAAAAATTTGCAAGGCTGTACCTATCAAAATCCATGGAATAGATTTTTATGCTAATCTAATATTACTTAGAACCAAAGGTTTGGAAGTAGTACTAGGAATGGATTAGATGTCGAAACATAAAGGATTAATCGACTGTGCCAAGAAAGCCATAACCATGACCAGTAGCACTGGAGTATCAGTAGAGCATGTATCTGAGACGCTGCTCTGTCAATTAAAATGCAACAAGAGTCTAGCCCAACCAACCCTAGATCAAGTCAGAGTAGTCTGTGAATACCCCAACGTGTTCCCGGATGAATTGCCCGGTATGCCCCCAGATCGGGATATAGAGTTCATCATTGAACTAATTCCTGGAACTGGACCCATAGTTCAGAGACCTTATAGTATGAACCCATCTGAATTAGTGGAGCTGAAGAAACAACTTGATGCTATGCTGGAGAAAGGTCTGATTCAACCAAGCGCGTCACCATGGAGATCGCCTGTTTTGTTTGTGGATAAGAAATATGGAGGTAACCGTTTTTGCATGGATTATCGGAAGCTGAATGATGTCACCATCAAGAACAAGTACCCACTGCCGAAGATAGAGGATCTATTTGACCAGTTGACTAGTGCCAGAATGTTTTCTAAGATTGATCTTAGAACTGGTTATCATCAACTCAAGATTTGTGTAACGGATATCCCAAAGACCGCCTTTACCACCAGATATGGATTGTATGAGTACACGGTCATATCTTTTGGATTAACCAATGCCCCCGCTTATTTCATCAATCTCATGAATAAGCTTTTTATGAACTTCCTGGATAAGTTTGTTGTTGTTTTCATCGATGATATTATGTTCTATACCAAGTCAGAATAAGACAACGATCTACACTTGAGAACCATCCTTGAAACCCTTAGAGAACATCAGTTGTATGCCAAGTTTAGCAAATGTGAGTTCTGGTTAAAGGAAGTAGGATTCCTAGGACATATTGTGTCGGCAGGAGGAGTCACTGTCGATCCTGCCAAGATCAAAGATGTTGAAGAATGGAAAGCCCCAACCACTCAAACCCAAGTCCGTGCATTTCTCGGATTAGCGGGATATTACCGCAAGTTCGTAGAAGGATTTTCGAGCATTGCAAGACCAGTGACCCAATTGTTGAAGAAAGATAAGAAGTTTGAATGGACGGACAAATGTGAAGCAAGTTTTCAAGAGCTCAAGCATAGATTGATTTCAGCCCCAATTATTATTATGCCAGATATCAAGAAGCCTTTTGATGTGTATTGTGATGCATCCAAGATTGGTCTCGGATGTGTGTTGATGCAAGAAGGCAAAGTTATAGCATATTTGTCTAGACAACTAAAGCAACATGAGCAAAACTACCCTACCCATGACCTTGAACTAGCAGTCATAGTTTTAGCTTTGAAGACATGGCGTCATTACCTTATGGGTAACCGCTATGAGATTTATTCGGATCACAAGAGTCTGAAGTATATTTTCACCCAGAAGGAGCTGAATATGAGGCAAAGGAGATGGATAGAGTTAATCAAGGATTATGACCTTGACATTCACTATCACCCCGGCAAAGCCAATGTGGTAGCGAATGCTCTTAGTAGACTACCATGTAGATTAAACACCATGATTAAAGAAGCCCAGCCAAGTTTGCTTGAAGAGTTGGAGCAGTTTAGAATGGAGATAGTTAGCAAAGGATTTTTAGCCAGTATTGAACTTCAACCCACTTTGATCAGTCAGATCAAGGGAGCCCAGAAACGAAATGCAAGTATCGACGGAATCAAGCGTCGTATCGGTACAGGGAAGGTACCCGGATTCACCAAAGATGAAGAAGGAGTTTTGTGGTACAAAGGACGTATCTGTGTGCCAGCAGATTCCGAGTTGAAACAAGTCGTCATGCAAGAAGCTCATGATACTCTTTATTCTATCCATCCCGGAGGAACGAAGATGTATCAGGATTTGAAGGAGCAATTTTGGTGGCACAAGATGAAGAGAGAAATCGGAAGCTACATAGCCAAGTGTGATATCTGTCACAGAGTCAAAGCGGAACATCAGCGACCCGCAGGACTTTTGCAACCATTGCAGATTCCAGAATGGAAATGGGATTCTATCGGAATGGATTTCATCACCGGTTTGCCTACATCTAGTAGGGGAAATGACTCTATGTAGGTCATAGTTAATAGACTGTCCAAGGTAGCCCATTTTACACCTGTCAAGACCACCTACCAGAGTTCGAAGCTAGCAGAACTGTACATTTCTAGAATCGTTAGTTCGCATGGAACCCCTAAGACCATAGTGTCGGATTGAGGAACCCAGTTTACCTCAAGATTTTGGCAGAAAGTCCAGGAAGGATTAGGAACCAAGCTGAACTTCAGCACAGCCTATCACCCGCAGACCGATGGACAAACTAAAAGAGTTAACCAAATCTTAGAAGATATGTTGAGAGCTTGTGTGCTAGAATATGGATCAAAATGGGAAGATTATCTGCCTTTCGCTGAATTCTCATACAATAATAGTTATCAAGCTAGTTTGCAAATGGCCCCCTTTGAATTTCTATATGGAAGGAAGTGTCGTACCCCCCTGAATTGGTTGCAAGTAGGAGAGAGTCAGATTTTCGGACCTGACATCCTACGAGAAGCCGAAGAGAAGGTCACAAAGTCTGTGAACACCTCAAGACCGCCCAATCCAGACAGAAGAGTTATGCTGACAAGAGACGTCGAGACCTGACCTTCAATGTCGAAGATTTTGTGTATCTCAAAGTATCACCCTTGAAGGGAATGCAGCGTTTTCGTCTGAAAGGAAAGTTAGCCCCCAGATAAATTGGACCCTTCAAGATTTTGAATTGCCGAGGAGAAGTATCATATCAATTGGAATTGTCAGAGGAGATGTCATCCATACATGATGTGTTCCATATCTCGTTACTTTGCAAATGCCTAGAAGTTCCGGAGAAGACCGAAGTGTTCAAGAACATCGATCAACGAGCCATAGATATCAATAAGGATCTGACATATCGTGAAGTAACCATTCATATTTTGGAAGAAGCCTTCAGAACCACCAGGACCCGAAGTGTCAAGTTTCTCAAGATCCAGTGGAGTAACCATACTGAAGAAGAAGCTACTTGGTAGCGAGAAGATTACATTAGGACTAAGTTTCCAAATCTCTTTAGTTCCTAGTTTTTCTTAAATCTCAGGATGAGATTTTGTTTAAGGAGGGAAGTTTTGTAACACCCCATAAAGATTAATCAAGATTATCAAGTTCTAATCACCCAAGTTTGGGGTTAACAAAAACTTATATTATTAAATTGAATATGAGGCTATGTGTGATTTGCATTGGTGTATGAATGAGTGCAATTGCCATGTTTGATTGCTACAAATGATAAGGAATAGTTTAAAGATGAATACTACATCATCTAGGCCAATTACAAAAAAAATCAAAAGAAAAGAAAATCAAATATGAATCATATGATCAAATGGTCATTTTGACCAAAATTATCCACTAGACCACTTTGAGTGTTCCTAGTAAAAGATTTCTAGTAGAAACTTTCCCATTTCTTTTCACCCCTTGCTAGACCAAGTCAAAGTGAACCCAAGCCCACTTTACAAACTCACATAAACTATTTTCAAATCTATTTAAAGGATAATTCAAAATTGAATCAAGTGTATGTACTAAGATCACCATTTTGCAAAAACCACTCAAATCAATTCACCTTGGCAAACCCAACCAACCAGAGACTACCAAGCATAAGATTTGATCACTCACCAAAATTCAGCCAAAAATTCAAATCTTAAGTTCATGCGGCCATTTGGTCGAGCACCTGGCAGACACAGAAAACCCTGGCCTAACTTATACTGTTTTTGAGCAGTGATCCTCACCCCATTGTCCCCTCTTCACTCTCCTGGTCTCCCCCAACACCCATCAGCGCAAGACACGCATCCCCCCTTTGTTGTTGCGCCATTGTAGCGCCATCCGAAGCTCGCCATGCCGGCCAACCAAGAACCGCTCGCCACAGCCAGCGCCGCCCTCATCCATGATGTCTAGGAGACAGGCCACCGTCCACCGCCACCCCCTGTCCAACCCTCGACCGCAGGCAAGCCGTGGACCACCTGAAAACCGCCGCGCCCATTTCTCTGCTGCCATGCCGAGAACGCGCCAGAGTGCCACAGTCGACATGCGCACACACGTCGTGCTTCGCCCTCTCGGCGCGTGCACACACTCTCCGTGACCCTAGCTACTCCCCAGACATGCCCGTTTGCCGCCACGTAGACCGTAGCCACTGTGCACCGTCTCGAACGCCTCCACTCCCGCGTAGAGCATCGACCTTTCCCGACCAATCTCGACCGCCCCTTGCTACGCCATTAAGCATGTGACGACCGCCCTAAAGGACCGCGTCGAACCCTACCCTCAGCTATCGCCGTTGCCGGAGGAGCCAGACCATGCCACAATGTCCCCATCGCCGGTGTATAAATAGAGGCCACCCCAGCCTCAATTCTCCACACCATCTCACTCCCCACTCCTCACAAAACCTCCCACACCTCTCCCCGGAGCAACACGAGCACCAGCCCGCCGGAATTTAGCTTGAGTCCGCCACTACAGAGGAAGAAGGGAGCCGTCGATTGGAGCCACCCTAGGAGCTGCCGTGACCACGCCTCAAACTGTTGTCGACGACAACCCCATTTGCCCCCATAGCCAACCCTAGCTGGAGCTCTGGTGAGCCTCACACGACCCCCACCACCGCGTTAGGTTTAGTTTCTCGCCGGAGCTGTTCGACCTAGACGATGAATGTTAGCCATTAGATCGTGTTCTAATCATAGGGCTCAGATTGAAACATACTGTTTCGGGTTAGATGAGCCACTGACTAGTGGGACCCCCCTGTCAGCAGCCCGCTGCACCAGCGCAGTGCAGCTAGGCCGGCCCATTTAGTTTCCTGCGCAGAGCCCGTTGATTCAAATAGGATTTTTCTAATTTAGTTAAAACCAGATTCTATCAGTAGATTCAAAAATCAATTTAAAGAGATTCACTAAACCAAATTTCATGATTCCAATTTTGTTAGAAAGGCATTCAAATTATCTATCCAAGCCCATTGGATTCAAATCATTTGAAATTATAGATCACCTATACCAAAAATAACAAGACAGAGGCTTTTGCCACTTCAAACATTTTTCAAAAATCAACCATAAATGCTTTGGAGTTGATTCTAACTCTCATAATCACATTTGACAAGATATATCTAGATATGTAAAAATATTTAGATTTACATGCAGTGATCTTGGACTAGTACTAAAAGAATGATATCTAGGCATTTCTAGTCACTTTAATTTTATTAGATAGTAATTTTAAACTTTATAAAATGTGACCACCACTTTAAATCACATTCCCAAGTATTAGAATATGTGGTGATGACATGTGTCAACATGATACCATATTTTAATTGGAGAATATTAAATCTTAAGAATTTTCAGTGAGTAGAAATTACTTTTCCAAAATAAGATAAACAAGACTAGGCTTTTATTTCATGTGGTGATTGTGATGATGCTAGATCATCTAGTGTGAACCTTAGTTTGCTAAATATAAATAGTTAAGTATTGTTTGGTGATTGTGTACCCCATATTCATTTATAGACGCTAGTACAAACCCGGGATACGAGGAGGAGGAGTACTACGAAGAAGAAGAAGAAGAAGAAGAAGAGAACTTCAACCACTGCACTACTCAAGGCAAGCTAACACTTGAAAGTTTCATAACTATGCAAGCCTAGCATTACAAGTTAACTATGCAACTTAATACTTGCCAAATTTATAACGTATGCAAGGTGCATTAGGCATGCTTTGGTTATGCAACCTTGATTATACCAATCCCAAGTTTTAATTGCAAGCTGTATTCTTTTACTTTTACCAAAGTCTTTACCTCTAGTTAGTGTTTTGTGAGTATTGGAAAAATAGGATAGATACCATAAAGAGTATAAAACTAGGCCTAACTAGTTATACTTAGATGTCATCAAAAGGCATAAAACTAGAGTTGGATAGTTACACTTGATTAGCACCCCTCATTAGTGAATACCCTCAAATTTAGTGGCTAGTGCTAAGCATAAAAGTTGATCACTTTAGATGGGAATACTTGGTGAAAATGATTATGAAAACCTTGGAATGATGGTTCATTCTATAGAAATGTTTTGACATGTGTTATGAACACAAAATGATTTGATGATGAAAATGTTGAGGCATGAGACTCGGCCCTTTTATAAAAAAATTGATGGTTGGGTTCAGATACGACATCATTCCAATTTTACCATACAACCACAATACCTGAATTGGGTAGGGCTTAGCTGGAAGTTTATATGCTTTAGTATGGGTTCCCTTGCGGAAGAGGTTGACCTGAGGCTACCTCGTGATGAATGTCCACCTATGCAGTGCCCAGGATGGCAGATGGCCATGGCTGGGATGCCAGGATCATAGGGGAGGTGCCTATACTAGGGTGTGTAATTGAAAGGTTATAATTGATTATCCGCATACTAAGTATGATTGATTAAGGGTTATCCCTGACGGATGAATTGAATTTTGTGGTGAAAGTGTACCACCTCTGCAGAGTGTCAAACTATTCGAATAGCCGCGTTCACGGTCATGGACAGTTGGAGTGGCCATACTGTTCCGTTGTCAGATGTGTTTTTCAAAAATGACCTGTGAATTGAACTATGACTTTGACTTGACCACACAGGAGTGTGGACATGAAAACTATATTACCACTTAGGTGATGTAGAACATTAAATTAGTTTTCTTTACTTCTAAACTCAGTATGAGATAAACCTGCCTTTTTGCAAATAAACCTAAAGCTTAAGCTTCCTACTAGAACTACCTTACTTGTTAGTGATAGTTTGCGAGTACTTAAAGAGTACTCATGGCTTTGTCCCTGGCTATTTCCGTGGCCAGACTATGAGGAGGACTACCTGGAAGATGGACAGCAGGAGGTCTATGACAACTAGGATCATCTCCCATCATCAGCATTGCCTGTGACTTTGAAGATGGAGCCCCTACTACGTTTACTTTCCGCTATTTTGATTGTATTAATATTGGATCATGAGATCATTTATTTGTAGGACCTTTATTATGGTTTGTAATGGATGATGTACTGTGGTACCAATTCTGTTATGTCTCGCAAAAATGGTAATCCTGGGATTGTGATGTATGGCATAACAGGCATCTAGGATCAAAAATCCGGGTGTTGACACATGACTTCCTTGTGGCCAGCGTGAAGACATGGATACTTACACTTTGCCTCTCCATGGTCATCATGTGGATCTGCCCTCGATGCGGCCTTCTGTGCATAGGACCAACACTGCTCATGACCCTCAATTGGCGACTTCCAGTTCTCGCTGCCCTGCCCTTCTTCGCAAGAAGGGTCTCGCCAAGTTCTTCACCAACCTATGGAACATGTGCTAGAGTTCATATGTTGTTGTCCATAGGAGTCTTGAGCTCAGTCAGGAGACTAGGAGAAAGCATAATGCTTTCATGGTAGAGAGAGGCCACCATGTTCTCTTTGTTGGAGATGAGTTGACTCCCGTCCCTTATGTCAACTTTGTTATGCCACCAATTGATGAGGATATGTTTAGAGGCTTTGATCCATCACATATGCTAGGTTTTGCTCCCTCTAGCTCTGTTACTGCCCATGATGATGATGTTGCTGATGATGAGGATGGTGGTGAGCACAAAGAAGATGAATATGATGAAGACGAGGAGGAAGAGGACTCTGCTGCTCATGATCACTTTGTTTGAGCTCTAGTCGTCTACTCTCTTATTCCTTCATGGTGTTTCGATGCCAAAGGGGGAGAAGAGAGTAGAGTCTACTTAGGATACAGGTTCTTTGTCAAGGTTTCCGGGGTTCGCTGTATGCATAAGCCTTGCTACTCTCTTTGGTTCTTATGGGCTTTTTTACTATTTTCTATTTGCTCTTTCAAACCATTTGGATTTGTGTGGTGTGTTGGACAAGTTTGTCTTAATATTCTAGTACCTGGATATTGTGATGCTTTTCTGTATGCTTAATTCTACTAGATATCCTTGTTATTAACTTGTCAATACCATGCGTGTTTCCTAAGGATTTTGGGGGAGCTCTCCACATCCAAAATTGTTGCACTTTGCACTCAAACGCAAAGTCAACCAAGTGCATACTTTATGGGGGAGCTTTCTTAAAATCCTCCATGAAAACATTTTTCATAAGCTTATTATAATATCTCTATGTGACTCTAGCTCGGTTTGTCATCGTTAACCAAAAAGGGGGAGATTGAAAGGGCAAATGCCCTTATCCAGTATTCTAGTTAATGCTGACACTAGAGCTAAAGTGCGGACTAACATTTTCTACGAGTGTATACATAGGTTTTAGTCTGCAAGTGATGATGAGAGATGGTGGGAGACCCCCCATTCGCTACTCAAGAAATGAGTCGATGTTTTCATTACTTGTACTCTCTCTTTGTTATTTGAGTCTAGTAGGAAACACCGCGCTATTAAGAGGGGTGGTCTCGATGAGCTCTTTGGGATGCTTTACACTGTATACATATCCTAACACCAATCAGATTCACACCCACCCAAGTTGAACCATAGTCGTCATTGAAGAAGAGCATGTTTTGGGTCTCTACGAAGTTGGCAAGATCACTAGCACGACTGGCCTAGATGCCAAAATGTTTGGAGGTCGCCGAACCATTCTTGCCCCTGCCGGAATTGCCCTCAGTATAGGGGTTCAGTGGCCTTCCAAATATTCCGGCGGTCGCCGGTTTATCTAGCCAGGACTTCGGTCCTCCGAACATGGCAACAACCTTTCCGACATGGGTTTCGGCTTGCCGTCTTTGTCATCGATCTGTCCAGCGCTGTTGGACTTATAGCCGGTTCTGGAGCAGGAAACCCTAAACTGCTAGTTTTCAACCACACACTATATATATCCCTTTCTTCTCCACTTAGAGGTTAGGTCAATCATTCATATTCATTCTTTGATCTCTCTCTCCATTGTTGAAACACCAAAAGCTTGAGGATCTCCCATTCTACCCAACCAAAGCCAAATCCCTTTGTTAGAAAGCAAGAGTAGGTCCCGATCTACATTTCCACCAAGCTAAAATCCATTCCCCCTTGAGTTCATCGAGTTTGCTTGATACTCTTGGGTTTGTAGGAAACCTGTAGCACCCCTGAGATTAGGGCTAGACAAATCCCAGACCTTAGCCTAACATAATCCTAACATAGAGCTCGAGGATATACAGTGAGAGAATATGTAACACAACAGTGACCCAATGACACAAAATTATTACAACAAGCTCATAAATGAGCAGAGAACCAAATTATTACAAGCAGAGGTCACTGACCACAAACGTCAAACAATGGAAGTCAAATTATGCTATTAAGTATAGCAAACTTAACAAATGGCCTAAGAGGCTTGAAGCATAATGATGACATCCCAACCCATAGATTCTAGGCTTCTGGTCGGGAACCCCCAGCTACTCGTCAGTTTCAATGTCGTACCAAACTCGTCTTCGGGGGAACACTTACTCTGCTACAAAAGTATCAACAAAGCAAGGGTGAGTATATAGTGTACTCGCCAAGACTTATGGCTGGTGGAGTTAATTTTCTTAAAGCTATCTTTGTTTGTAAAGAATAGGGAGTAGAAGCTCGTCTAATCAGAACATTTTCAAAATGGGATAAGAGAGCGACATCTCCAACTAATTGATCATCATCTTTTGATATCCACCAAATCATCATCAGAACCTCAACTAGGATCACCCCATTGTACCCTGAGGAAGCATCCTTAAGCACACATTGATCTGCCAAGTATTACGATTAGGTTAATATTCTCTATGACCTTAGAATCTGGTCACCAAGTCATCCTTAACCGTGGGCATGACTTTTTAAAAAGATTTAACCCTGCAGGGGCGTACAACTTTACCCACACGAACAACCTTCTTTTAATGCCCCTAGGAAAACGCACTTCCCTTATGCACTGACAGAGGGCGGTTGAACACGTCCTTCACCTTACTTTTTCCTAGATCCATGAGTCACCAAGATGGGTAGTCCGTCTACTAAAGTCGGTCGGACTCTTAGTTTGGTACCAACCTCTATGTCCAAGAATCTAGAGTCTAGTCCCGTAGATCCCTCCTCCTTGGACACGCCCTGTATGATGCACCATCTTCAACCCATCTGAAATGTAGATGCCAACTCCAAATCCAAACTATGGACTCATGGATCGAAACTAGGCAATTTAAGGAGTCGAGGGGGAATTCCACACTCTCGTGTGGTTGCATGCTCGGTCTTGGTTCCAAACGCAAGAACTTGGGTCCTAGGGGTGACGAGTATGAGACTACGAATACCACATCCACCGTGGCCTCTCATACAAACCTTAGCATGATTAACCTCCACCACTCATCTCATCTCATCAACATATCTTGATCTCCTATCATACTAGATTGATTTGCATCTCTGATACATCTTCTAGATGAACCAGCCTTATCAGCTAAGCATGGCTAAGCAGGACTTAGATAAAACTCTAGAATTGCACGCAAGCCAAACCTACTTATGCTAGAAGGAGTGGATCGGGTAATATAGACTTCAAAAGGGAGTAATACAGTAGATAGGATACTCTATCTATGGAGAAAGATCATAGTAGAATCGTATGCATCATGGAAAAAATTAAAATACTTTGAAATTATGAGATTATATAATGGTGGGGCTACGCTCATCCCCTCTAGGTTAACCATCTTACCCTTTTACAAGTAAACTGATGACAATAGGATGGTCAGATTTGTAATAGACTGGCCTGACTAAAACATACCCGATGACTAGGTAATCTTTCGGTCCTGTCCTATTCAGCCTGGCATCGTTGCTCGAAAGACCGAGTTGGGCTAGCCCAACCGTTAACCGAGACCTTGGGATGACGAATTCCTACTTTATTAGTCATCACCTTAAAAAGAAAAGGAATAATTTGCTACATGATAACATTATTTTCTAGCATTTGCAGAAACATATCATTCGATTGTATGTTTGTCGGGTACTATAATTTTGTGGGCACGTTTGATAGAACACACAGCATGACAAAAGAGAAAGTTTAGCACTTTTGCTTGGTGTGACCATGCTATGGATGAACTCGTTGCCTCGGTATACGTGTCTATATATTAATATATACATAGAGAGTTGTTGTTTTACAAATCATCCGTGTCACAAATGGTCGCTTAACAGCATCTCCACCGGGTCAACCCAACCAGCTCGGGCGTGTCCGAACTCGTCCGCGCGGACGCGCGCGACGTGTGCGGCATCGCAGCGGCATGACCCATCTGTGCATCTAATTTACGTGACCACTGGGTCGGCCCGGACATGCAGCGCTCGGGCGTGTGTCCGACCATATCTTTTGGCGGTCCCTTCCGCCAATGGCACACATGCCACTCCACTTCTCCCTCCAAAAATCATCTCCCAAAATTCCCACTGGCAGGAGCGACGGGAAAGGCGATGGATCCCGCCGCCATGGTCGACGCTGCGCCCTCCGACGTTCCCGCCGCCAAGAAGCGCGGCTGGCCGAAGAAGCATGCGGCCGACGTGACACCGGCGGAGCGAAAAATTGAGACGGATAAGCACGCTGGCCGACGGCTTGCGGCGCGAGGTCGACTCGCCTAAGCCAAGCTCGAGAAGGAGCGCCGGGAGGACAACGAGCGCATCCTCACCGCGCAGAACATGGCCAACCAAAAGGAGCTAGCAGTGGATGCCGCCAAGCACGCCGTGCACATGATAAAGCAGGAGGCGATGACCGCCGCGTTCGGTGGCATGTTGGCCTTCGGTGCCGGCGGCTTGTCCATGGCTGACGTGTCCTATACCAGCTCCGTCACGTCCACCCCTTGCGGCCAGCCTAGCACGCCATGCCCGCTCACACCTTCTGCCGGAGGCCACACTAGGATCGCCACCTAGACGACGGCGGCAATGACGAAGGCTTCGCCAACCCTATAGGGGCCCGTGCCCGCCGGCCTAGAGGCCACAAGGCTACGAAGTCCGACATCGCCCGCCAGGCTGGTTCGTTGGCATTCCAGGAGACGCTGACGAAGATCATGGAGAAGAAGGAAGAGGCCATCACCGAGAGGGAAGAGAGGCATCGTAAAGAGAAATAGGCCACCGCCAAGGCATTTATCGAGCTCCAGACGAGGTCAATCGACGCAAAGGAGGCCTACGCCAAGGCCAGGCTGATCGAGATCGAGGCGAAGGCAAAGGCGAGGGAGGCCGATGCCAAGGCCAAGGAGGCCGAGGCTAGGTCTAGGGTGTTGGAGGAAGAGGCCAAGGTCAAGGAAGCCGAAGCTAAGATCATGGTCGAGGAGACTGCCATCATGCTCACTGACCTGGACACCATCGCCGACCCCGATCGCAGGGCTTGGGTCGCTCGCAGGCAGCAATCCATCCGTGGTCGCGATGCTTGAACGGCAATGGCGACACCGGCTGCATCCTTTTGGACATAGAAGCCATTATTCTTTTGGATATTGTGTATGATATTGCCCCCTTTTGTACATTTCAGAACCATTGGCCACTAGTTGGCGATGCCCAAAGGGCGATGACACATGTCTGCCAATTTATCTGCTAGTCACTTTGTGTGCCATTGCCTGTGAATTTGAGTGCTCGATAGCTTGGACAGCGATGGCGCCAAACAACGCCAGGCGCGGACATTGGGTCCCGCCGCAAGCTGGACAGGCCGGACCGCGGCCCCAAAATGACCGCGTGCCGACCAAAACGAACAGAAACGGACCCTTCGGTCATGCGTTTGGGTCGGCCCGGTGAAGATGGCCTAATGATCCATTCCACCCGACAAGCTACAGGGTTACTTTGGCTAACCTACCTCCACCACGAATCTTCCACTCTTTACAAATTTTCTTAACCTTACATGCAACTACCCAAAGCGAACATCCTATGACCGATTTTGAAGAAAATGTGTCAAATTTACCTTTTTTATCATGTAGTGCGTTCTTGCGAACGTGTCATAAAATTATAATGGTATCCGACAAAGACACTTTCAGGTGGTGTGTTTTGGCGAACAATAGAAAATAATGGTGACTTGTACTCAAAAGAAAAATCCTACCTCACGATGCCAAACTTCTCCAGTTCCGTGGGATTATAAGTTGTCCCCTACTCTAATCAAACGGACCCTTCAATCTTCATGGCTACAAACAAATCAGATCCGCTTTTGCCGTTTATCGCTGCCTGGTGAAATGAACTGTCCTACTCTACTCCCCTCCACACCAAGAAGCACGAAATGGTACGCCTTGTTCCACCCTACTTGCCACCGGCAACATAGTACGGCGACCTGATTGCACGAGCTGATCCCGCCTCTGTCTGTCTCCACATATCAGCTAAGGTCCACCCGCAAAATGTTCGGCGGAATGCTCTGCAGGGCACAAGCAGTTTAAAGTAGAAGAACAGGCACACTATGTGTTCGATGGAATGCCTGTCAGAAACAAACCACGCCGCCTTGCCCGGGTGAGTAAGCTGGCTGCACTTTCTATACCTCTTCTGCTTGTGCTGTCCGTAGATTATTTGTTCATTGGCTGTGCAGCGGTCAACATCATTTGGAATTCGGTGTTGAAATGGGCTGGTTTTGCACAGGTCGTTCAGCTGTCTAATCAAAGCCTCAAAACCTGGTGGTAACAAGCATTGGCAAATACTCAGAACAACACAAGCAGGAAGAAACTAAATGCAATAATCGTGCTTGTCTCCTGGTCGATCTGGAGGGAAAGGAACAACCAGGTTTTCGAGAACATGTACATAACAACTTCACAAATAACTGATAAGATCCAATCTGAAGCAAAGCTGTGGTCGTTTGCAAGTGCGGAGCATTTCACTCTGTAGGGCTGAAAGTCATAGACTAGTGTGTGAGTTCTCGGTCGGGTCTGTTTTCCAAAACCTGTGTATAGCTTGTACTGTTGCCCTTCTATGGGTTTTCTCTCTTCTTAATAATATATACATGCAGTTCTCCTCCATGGTTCGAAAAAAAATCAAGTACAAATATATATCTTTATGCTGGTAACACCACACCACAGGATCCAAGTCCACAGCACAAATATTTACAGCCTGGCAAAATATTCACACCCATGTGGCCATGGCTGAATTCACCCTTTACATTGCCCTGCTCTGCTAGTTTTTTAATCAAATGAATATATTTTAGTTATTAGTATTTAAATATTAATAGGTTAATCAGAAATCAGAATCTAGGCTGATCGATAACAAAGTAGTAAGCCAGGGCAGCAGGAACTGCAGCCATCATACCAACAATTATCCTGCAAGAGAAGAGATAATAAGTTTGTTGTTCCACCGTAAGCGTTTCTTGTTTGTGTTAGAGTGGTAGAAGATTAACTTACGCAGTGCTTAGGATATCTGCGTGCACATTATACTCCTTCGCAAACACAAATGGCACAATTCCTTGAGGTAGAGCTGCCTGCGCGGAAGCTTCATGGGTCAGGCATAATTTGTTGTCTTCAAGTTTCATGCAATTACTGATCACCACATGTACAGAGGTCAACTGAAAGAACGGAGTAAAACAAAACTTACCTGCACAATGGCCACCTTGAGCAATATTCCACGCATCCCAACAGCATAGGAAGAGACCACCATCAGGGCTGGTCCTAGGAAGAATCTGATGCTTAGTGATAGTAGCATCTTCTTAGTTCCGCAGGCTATAATTTTTGTTTGTAGAGCAGTGAAAAGGCCTGTAATAGAAGCAGTTAAAAGTTACTATTACGTAACTGATTTTTACAAATCTTCATATGCTAATTGTAAATTTGCTGGTGAAATTCACACCTAGGCTGAACATTGCCATTCCCAGCCCTCCATCTGAGAGTATTCTTATGGATTTGCTGATGATCATGGGTAACTGTATTTGCCACCTGAAAGTATGTTATGTAGCTACATGTGATAATTGCTGCATTTAAGTTTGAGAATGTAAATTTGATTCATATAAACCCATGTTAATACCTGAAGCTAATTAGTGCCCAAATCAGACCGATCAGGCATGCGTACATGTTCGGATTCATCACTAGCTTCTTTCCAACCACCAACAGAAAGTGAAAAGCCCTAGAACATCTTGCTGATACACCTTTCGGCTGGTCTTCTTGGTATGTAGTTCCTAGAGTACCTGATTCTTCCTCAGCTTTGAAACAGGACATAATAATAAAATGTTAAGCTAATTAGATCAACTAGCTAAAACCACATTAGAGAAGTCGACATTACTTTCTGTAGATGAGCATGTAATAGGTAGAGATATTATAACAATGGCCCATGGGACAATTTACAGAAGTTCATCGCATTGTTTCAGACAAATAAATTGCATAAATGATCAGTTGCATCCCAATAAAATCCCTCAAGTAAATGCCGCTGTAAACTATCAGACAGTGGATAGTCGTTTCTTTTGAATGAGCTCTAGTACTTAAGTTACTCTCTATCTTCCTGAATGTTAAATCTCACTGGAGGTTTCTGGAAAAGAACAGCAACACTAAGAATGCACTTCCGAAGAAGGAAAACAAAGAAATGAATGCCACAAAACCTCTTGTATCTTTAAACTCGACTAAAAACATGACTACTTAATTGATGCTGTACAGATGAGACGACTTTATATGTCATCCTTAATAGATTTCAGGTTCTTACCTACAATTTCAGATGATGGTGTGGCAGCGATTCCTTTAGCAGCCCGAAATTCAAGCAGAAATAGAAGAAGTGTGTACCAAATTAGGCTCTGTAGGACAACTATCTGACTTATCAGCTTGACGGCTTCATCACCATACATTCCTTTCAGCAATGGGATACCAACAATCAGCGTATTGGGAAGTGTTGACAAAGAGAAGCCTGTAATTAGCCAATCAAACTTCTTCTTGCAACATGCTCTAGAAATTACTGCGAATCCCAGCAGGGCGAGCGATTTCTGCAGAATATCTGCAGATATGAGCTTGAGGTTCATGTCATAAGGATTATTTGTAGAGATGACCTGGAAAGAGAGAAGAGGGATGGAGAACTTGGCCACGAATTTGTTGATCCCAGAGCACTGCTCTGGGGTGAACAACTTCCACCATTTTATGGATAGGTAGGCTAGTATCATGGCTACATACAACGGTATTGTCGCTTCAAGAACATGGTAGATGGAAGCCCAAGATATCATAATGGAGGGAGGAGCCTGAAGAACACTCCAAATCTCCTGCCGGGCTGAGATCTAGAAAGCATTTGGGCACACTGTAGCCGCCTTATATAGACCACAGACAGAAGCCAGGTTTTGTGTGAACTTTTCCATGCAGGGGTTTAGCTTTAGCAGAGCCTTTCAAATTGTCCAAGTTACCCATGCTGATTAAATCCCTCTTGCACCTTTGTTACTAGACATCTGAACAAAAACCTATGTATGTAGGACCCCTCTTTGCAAATAATGATAACGACTGACCATGTTTGTGTCGAATTGTAAAGAAGTGAAATGATTACGTGGACTAAATCGTGTCTTTATGAAGGTTCATGCCTTTCAACCAGCTAAAAGTCCCTTATTGTCATCTAAAAAAATGTCCCTTATTGTTTTTCTCTATCTGCTTAAGTATAATATTAGTGAAAGAGCATTCCAGGATACTGTGAAGTGTATGGCCTTTTTGTACGATTCCCTTTGTCTTGTTGACTGAGTGGGCCTCTATCTTTGGTCATGTTAATAACTCGATGAACCTTCTAATATTTGTGGTGATCTTGAGCTATAATCAGTTGCTGGTCATGGATTTTATTAAGGGAGCTCATCGTCTACACAGAGATGTTTTGTTGCTTTTTTTCTGCGCCTTTTTTCTGTAGGTAATCTCCTTAAGATTTTCACGGAAATAAATTATTTTCTTCCAAGCAGTACAATGACCAAGGCATGTGCCCCAACAGTTCAAAGGCAGAATAGCATTTTTTTTCTTTCCTGTCCTTTTGTTTTCCGGTCAGCAGAATAAGACTTTGGAAAAAGAAATCGTGTGACAAGTCCAGCAAATGATACAGAAGCTTTGGCATAGGTTGTCGGTCTGGTGTTTAATCGATCATTACATTCTTTCAGTGTCCAATTGGTCCAGCAGCATGGGTGGTCCACACTTCACTATGAGAAGAACTATTGAGCTAACTTGCTATGTTTTCTTCACACAGATAAATCCTTTGCTTCCGGGGCCGTATGGTTCGGTTGTTTTCAGGTTTCGCGGCGTCGCTTTCTCAGGAATTTCTTTTTTATTTTTTCTCCAGCTTCCTGTGATGTACATTATCCCTGGAAAGCTGGTAAGTAGAAGGCAAGAATAAAGAAGTTAATTGTGGGAGAAGCAACGAAGATATGTGTAGTACTTGTCCACTTCACCAGATGTGTTTTGTGCTTGGGCAATTGTAGCAAAAAGGGCCGAATGAGTGCTTGGTGAAACTTGCTTTGAGGCCATGGCATTTTTCCCATAAGTAGGAGCAGTGCATCTTCTTTTGCTCAAGTGAAGGCTTCCCATTTACTGCCTCGACCTCGATAATCTTTATGCTCTTCATAAGCCTGTGCTCTGTCCTTGTCTGCAGCCCCTGCAAGCCAACGAGTGACCAGTCTTGTAGAATGACCCAGGCTAGGTTTGTCTTTACCGCTGATCGTTTTCTCTCTTTGCATGGATCGCACTCTACGCTTCGGCTACGATGCTTGTACACGGGGTATTCTCTCTCTCTCTCTCTCTCTCTCTCTCTCTCTCTCTCTCTCTCTCTGCCGATAAAGGGAGATTCTTGTGAAATGGGTTCTCTCTGAACAAAAAAGAGAGTTAGATCCTGATAAAAGGGATGTGTAGTAATGTCATTGTTTATATTATTTGGAGAAGGTTAAGGATTGAGCTCGTGTTATTAAACACTACATCTTTCTATGATTCTGATCTTGGAATAGAACTGTTTATTACGCCTGTACTTTTTTGCGAAAATTCCACCGATCCACTCCCTCTAATCCATAATAAGCGCTGCTGTATTAATAATCACAACAGCAGCGCGGTGCAAGTAGATTAACCCGGCAAGGCAAACATCATTGGTTTTTTGTCAGTTTTGCCAAGGCCCTCCCTCCCTGGACATGGCAGCTGGCACTGCTTGGCAGCCCTCGCAAGTTTGCAGGTATCCGTGCATTCTGATCTTGACGTTGCAGGGTCCAGAGAGTATCTCCTTTGGCTTTATACACCATCGTCTATAGATAGATCTTTTACCTTCTTTGCATGACTCTGAACTTGTCTCTTCCAGGAGGTGGAGGTTCATGAAAGCGTAGTACAGTCCGCAGACTAAAAGCAGGCGCCCAGCTGGACGCTGTTCGTAACGTGAGCTGCACAGGGTCTGCAGAGTCTTGTCTGATAATGCACCGGATTTCACTGTTCTTCTGTCAAGAGAACACGGGGACGGCCATGCACCGAGGGTGTCATACACGTTGCTCCGGACCCAGGTTGTCAAGATCGTTACTTCCCCCGATTAGTACTCCCCCATTTCCACTATCCGAAATATGATTTCGATTTGTCTAAATTCATATAGTATCTTGTATTGACCCAAAAAAATAGGAAGATTATAGGACTGTCTTTGTGAAGTGTGAATTTGCATAGCATGTATAGTATTTGTGAAAGTGTGGATTTTTTTTTTGCTTTAGAAGATATGGAAGATTGAAATTAAACTATAGAGTTGAGTTTTGACTTAGTCCAACTCTAGGATTTGAATTCAAATTTCAAAAAGAGTTCATATTTTCAAAATTTAGGATTCAAATGATTCGGACACATTAAATTTGAGTCCAAAACTCAAACAGACTCACATATACAAGATAAGATTCTAAAAAGAATTAGAGTCATTATTTGAGTTCAAAATGGAGGTTTGACTTATTCAAACTTGAATTCAAATACACATAAATAAAGAAAGAAATTTCACAAAGTTATAAACAAAATTGGACAATACTGATGATAAGAATATTTATTTATTAAAAATGAGTACAATGTTTCTTACATGAGGATTTCTTACAGGTAGGAGTTAATCCTATTACAAACTACAAAATAAAAAGGAAAGAACCTAAACTACACTAGCTACTCTTGTTTTCTCATTCTTGCTCTTCTTAACCTTCTTGCCCATATAACCTGCAAAATAAACACCAAAGACAAGAAACCATAGTTGGTTTAAAATTTTGGATCCACCAAGTGGTGAATCCATTTGATGTAGAATCCATTGGCAAGGTCCAGGAATCCTGAACCTCAATTGTTTGAGGTTTTGAAGAAAACAAGATGTCAGCAGTGGTAGCACCTAGGGCAACTAGTACTAGCACATATGCATCTCCATTGTTGGAGAACACCACAGATGCCATGCCAGCTAGATGCACTAGCACATCCAAGTAGTTAAGCCCTAGATAATTAAGATAAGAAATCAATCATATCATCAATCTCCACATCCCCATGTACGATCATGAGATCCACCTACGGATGGCAAGATTGATAACAGAAGAAATTATGTTAATCTACATTAAACCTACATAATAAAGCAAGTAGTATTTAAAGCTACACACTTACAGTAACACTGAACCAAAGGTTTAGGAAAAAACAATAACAAGTAGTAGTAATGAATGAACACTTAAGAACACATATGTATATCAGTATAACAGTAACTAATAGCTTAAGAAAATATTTAAGAAAACAACTAAGGAAATATAAGTAAATCTAGATAGAATACTTGAGTTGTGGATTTTGACCATATTAGTGACAAGACACAATCCATGAACTTAACACTAGTAGTAAACCTAAAAGCTACTAACAGTTAACACTAAAAAGAAGCAGAACAATAAAATCCAGTTAAGAAAATGTCACAATATTGATTATATCAATGAAAGGATAAGTACCAACTAAGCATAGGATATTCTAAGCATTATTCTAAAGCTTGAACTACACAATATCATTAGTGAAACCTTCATAGACTAATTAACTGAAGAATGAACTATTAATTGAAGAAAGTGTGGAGCACACAAATATTCAAAGACAAACAGAGATCATTACTAAGAACCAATATCCAAGTCGAGTAGTAGAAGCCTAAGTAGTAATCTAGAACCTACCAAAAGCCTCTAGAACATTCTAGAAACCATAGAACTCCACTACTGCAAGCAACTAGAACCAAACCTAGAAAGGGATAGCCAATAGTTGAAATTTTAGACGATGGAGAGAAGTGGAGAGGGGGAAGAAACACCTACCTTTGGCCAAACGGGAGCCAAGCTCATCGGGGTTTGAGAGGAGGAAGACGACCACCATGGAGGCACATTGAGCACCTAGAAGGGTACCTCAACCTGCACCTGCCAATTAACTCGGGGAAGACACCAAGGGAGTAGTCCAACACCATCTACACAGCATACGAACATCGAAGGAGCGTCGGAGCATGGCGGTGCTGACGTGGGATAACCTCAACAATGTCCATAGTCATGGACTTGGGTTTTGGGGAAAATGAGAGCGTTGGTGATTTCGTCGGCTTATTAGGCAAACAAGGGAGACGTGATTTACCCAGGCCCAGTCCCTCGTAGAGGAAAGCCTGCTCCCGCTTCTCTGATCTTTATTGATGGATAGTACAAAGTCGCCGAGTTGCTAGATGCGATCTAGCTTATAGTGATTTGGTGAATCGAAAACTAAACTGACCTCCCCGTTAGCTCCTCCCAGCCCTTATATGAGAGGATGGGTCTCAGAGTCCTGTACGGGTCGGTTTACAGTTGGAAAGAGAGCTCTGTGATTATGTTGGTTACATCTTTGGGGTTCTACCTTGATCATCACGTCTGGTTCCTAGGCTTCGGATGCTCCTAGGACTCTTTGTTTCTTGTGGGCCTTACATGCCTTAGTTTAGATATGTACCAGGTATACCAATCACAAGAACCCGATAATTCATACCCATGTTAGGTGCGAGTTCACGAAAGCCCTAGGCTTAGGGTTAGGATTGGGGGAAATCGAGAGAAAGCGAGCAAGAAAAATCCGATCGGTGGAAGGAGAGAGTAGAGCAAGGGGTTTGACTAAGAGAAAAGGAGGTGGCAATTTCGGCCGGAGGTGGCTGAAATCGGTGGAGAGGTGGTGACGACATGTAGTTGCTAGTGTGGGAGCGAGCGCGGCCAAGCGAGTGAGAGAGAGGGGTGCGGGCGCGGGCGAGCGAACGAATGAGAGACAGAGTGAGTGAACTGGTTCGGTACAACCAAAGTAAGTCAACTAGTTTTGACCCTTTGGGTCTAAACAGTGGTGCCGGGAAAATAACAGTAATTTCATAATTACTAAAAGTTTCATTAAACAAATAAGACTCTAGGAGTTTCAGAAAAATAAAATAAAAATAGTTCTAAATAGGGAAAAATATAAGCATTTCAAATCCTATTTTTCTAGAAAAATAGTGTTATAACCATAAAAATTCCTAGTTGATTACTGGAATTAAAAGAAATGCTTTTAATAGAGTAAAAATACTTTAAACCCCAAATAATATTTCCTAAATTATTGGAATATTATTTTCAACCCAAAAACACACATTTTGATTTCTTCAAAGTAATTTTATTGTATTATATAAAAAAATTAAGTGAAATTCATATAATATATATGAAAATTCTAAATTGAACTCAATAAAACCCTAAATAGGGAAAATTCACCTAAAAATAAAATAAATCCAAATCAAGAGAAATGAAACCACGATACTTGAATAATTGCATTCATCTAGTTGCATTAGAGCATCACTTGGTTTTTACCAAAGCATTGTCTTTATTGGACAATGATTGTTATTTCCAGAACCCGAGGTCAAGGGTTAAACAGAACCTTTAAAATGCAATACATCACCTTTAGCAGGCAAGTTCAACCCTTGCAAAGTAAATGTGAAGTCAAGCTTCACATGAGAATTGCAAGTTGTAAAATTCAAGTCAAAATCTAGCCAACCTATATTTTGTAAATACTTTTCCAAAAAGCTTCACCAACAAAGTACATAAACAAAATATTGTTTTCTTAAATTATAAATTGTTGGGAAATGAAATCATGGTGGAGTACATGATGGAAAATCATGTGGGAAAGATTTCATTATACCGGAGAAATAATTTAGGACTAAACAATAACTGTAGTCATCATTCCAAGGCATCGTATAAACTGCGCTGACCACAAATCTTGGAATAGGACAAGCAAGTCAAAAGTTTCTTACTAGTTCTATATACCTTCAGATAACTAAGTCAGATTGTATTCCGGAGAGGAATGGCAGTGGCTGGAATCCCATAACATTCCCATCTTGTGCTACAAGATGATGACTTTAGTATCTTAGTCGTACATCAGTTCAAACAGCGGTCATTAACCGGGTTTAATTCAACAGCCAGGTTACTGAATTTCGGTAGATCTCGACATGGCTTGGAGAAACTTGGTAACTGTCCTCACACCTTAGGAAGTGTGATAGGGGAAATAAGGCGAAGGACGTTTGTGGGAAATTAGCGCATCTCTCGAGAGTATAAAATATGACATGTTACTTCCTATCCGGGGAATGAATTGTGAATGCAACGTGGAGAGGAACTTAATAAAGTTCTAACAACCCATGAAGATTGATATGTGTAGTTTTTCTAAACTAAAACTTAACTTTTCTAAAAAATCATTTTCGAAAACCAAGGAACCTAGATAATGGTTACACCACACACCAATTATAGAATTTCATGAGTATGCTCATACTCAAATTATCTTCTTAAACCCTTGCTTGAATTTGAGAGTTACAAGATAGAGTAACCCAGACCACAACAATAACAGAGGAGAGATCTACTCCGAGGAACCAAATCTTTCAGGAGGTATTGAAGGAATAGACTATGGTATAGAATATGGTGTGGAGAATAAAGAACTCGAAACATAATTATAGTTTATAGGATAGCATAAATGAGTTGAGCGGCATGACCAGAATGCCACTACAGGGCACGGTGTAGGGAAGTTGTGAACCCCGATGCAATCCAATGGAGGTAATGTCCCAAGGAACATTGCCAGCGGGATAGAGGCGGATAGATTTCTCATGAGCACTATGTCTCGGGCTAGCCAGAAACTCACACCCATCTTAAACATGGCAAAAATTGTACGGGGACCCTCATAAGTGATACACCCGCATAAATCTCGGGCTACTAACCTCGGCACATAAGCGATACACTCGCACAAAGCATGAGCTAGTAACCTCGGCACATAAGCGATACACCCGCGCAAAGCTCAAGCTACTAACCTCGGCCAGACCTGATACATAGGGCTCCAATACATAAGCACGGGCTACCAGTCGTAACCAGACCTAATGGAATAGAAAAACTTAGCATGAGACAGTCAAAGAAGAAGTTTGCATCCGGAGGGTTTGAATCAAGATATTACAAGCGTTGTGCCCACCTAAGCATGAGTTAACATAGTCTTGATCACACGTCGCTTGTTCATCTACTCATTACAACTGAAGCCAGAGCAGGACACCCTAGACATGAGGAGACCGAGAAAACTCAGAGGGAGCAAAAAGTCATGAGTCCATACATGCGATCCTCCTTAGGAATGGAAGGGGGGCCTAAGAAGTAAAATGCCTCCGTGGCTCTAAGAAAGGAGAAGAGAAGAGGGAGGAATGGATGGAGTCCTTTAGTAGCCATAGTACCATTGGTCCACTCTGAAGGCCCATTGGAGGTCCTGTAACTTTCACCTAGCGGGATATCTTGCCATAGCTAACAAAGAGGTGTCGCTCATAGCTACGCCCTTAGCTGGGGACCTATATCTTCGAGTTTGGATTTATCCTCTCATAGAAGGGCCACGTTGAGCTTCTCCTCGGCGAGTTAGGCCTATGCCTGGTCCCTCTGGTATCCAACTGCAAACAAGCCTTCCCAATCTGAAGCACGGATCTCCTCCCAGGTTGCCACCCGCCGACGTATCTTGTTCCTTTTGTTGGAAATATTCCCTAGAGACAAATAATAATATAGATTATTGACATATTTCATTAAGTTCATAATAGGTTTTATATCATGCTATAATTGTATTGGTAGGAACATCAATACACGCGTGGTATGTAAACCACCAGAGTCCCTACTGATCCTCTAGACACTAGTTCATTGGTCAATCGATGATCGGTGTTTTCCGATCATGGACATTTATGTCAATTGATAATGGGGTCATTTCATTATGTGAATGAAAGTGATGGACGTACCCAACACAGGAATTGTAACACAATCAAGTCATGAAGTTCACCGTTACAATCACTACGAAACGTAGTAACCAATTCCTTAGACTGTGAGACCATATTTAATCACTATCACCCGAGAGTACCTTGATTGAATCAAACGTCACTCGGTGAACCGGTGATCATAAAGGTGTCTTCAGGTATTTAGAGGGGCATGCAGATGCGAATGTGTCAAGAGCGAGATTTGTTCTTCCACGTGACGGAGAGATACTCTGGGCCCACTCGGAGACATGACATCCATAAAGCTGTAGTGTGTGACTAGGTCATGGGGATGGCATAGCTCGAAACGAGTAAAGTTGTACTTTTTGGTAATGAGATTGAACATGACATGGCAATTTCATTAATCAGGTCTTGGACAAGTAAAGTATCAAAGTAGCAAAGGGAATAGGACTCTATGTTTAATGGTTCAACGACAAAGATTCTTGTGGAATGCACAGGGGTCATTATGGGCATCCAGGTCCCGCTGATGATCATTGGTCCGAGAGGGGTCTTGGCCATGTATGGAGTGTTCCCGAACCGTTCGGGGTATTACGCTTAAGGGTTTGACAATGCTCAGAGATCATTTTGGTATCATAGGAATCACCGAAGAAAAGAGAAGGGAAAACCGAAAGGGTTTCGGGAAAGTCCGGCAGGTGTCCGGAGTTGTCCGGAAGGAGTTCCGGTGCAACGTAAATTAAATAATATGTAAATATAGGTTAATTATTGAATTATACATTTATTTAATGAATTAAATATGATTTAGTGGGCAACCCATGCCTAATGGGATAATTCCCTAGGGGAAAAGGCCCAAGAGGGAGGGCAACCCAAAGGGGAGAAGGGAGGGGTGGCCGCATGGGACCTGGTGCCCCATGTGGGGCCCAAGGAGGGCCTTGGCCAGCCAGCCAAGGTGGCTCCCCACCCTCTCCTCTCCTTTAGTCCCATATGGCTAAGCCAAGGGACTTGGGGGCTCCCTTCCCCTATATAAAGGAGGGCATATGGAGGGATTTGAACACACCAATTAATCCCAAGATTTGAGGTTTCCCCCTCCAAGTGCCCTCCTCTCTCACCATCTCTCTCTCTCTCTCTCTCTTGTGAGCATGGATCCACTATAAGGTTACACGAATGAGAGTGTTCTTCACCACGGAGCGCCGTCACGCTGCGAGGATTCCGGATCTAGGAGATCTACTTCTGCAACCTCTACTGGATTAGGGTCTAGGAGTCGTCTTCAAACATCGTATGTGTGTGACCCCCTACGAGGCGCTGTAGTAGTGGCGCTCGAGCCATTCGAGCCATCAGAGTCATTAGAGCTAGTGGAGCCGTCCGAGTTCAGAACAACCTTGATGTTGGCGTTTGTACGACTACATCACGCACGTTCTCCTAAACATTGACAAGGATTTTTGATCTTCAACTTGGTAAGTTTTTGAAAGGCCCCTCCTGTTACTACATTACTAATAGATAGATCCTGGCATTAGGGTTCTTGGCGTAGGAAAAATTATTATTTTTCAGGCGCTAAACCTCAACAGTGGTATCAAAGCCGATATGTGTGTAGTTATGCTAGTACGGGTGGAACATATATTGATTGTGTGGGCGTTGATCATATAAATGTTACCCTCCCACGTGTACTTGCGTCTACCGTAGCACTTCTTGATCAAAGCGGACCCCAACCGACTTTACGCGTTCGTTCGCGAGACTGGTCCATGCTTGACATACGGCTTGCACCATATAAGAGTCAGTTTCTCTCGTAGTAGTTGGTACACCATTTACAACGGAGGGCCCTGAAAGGGGTGTAGTAGAGACAATTATTTAATCAATGTTGTGGTTCGAGTTTGTAGGTAAGAAATGGTTCTTGTGTGAAAGCCCTAGTAGCCACGTAAAATATGCAAAAGATAAAGTAGAGGCATCTAACTTTATTTTGCAGGGGTTCGTGATATAATATGGTCAAAGTAAAGGTAAAAGTAGTTTACTTTCCTATTTCTAAGTTGTAGTAATAGGATGGTGGCATCAAGAGCTTGGCGCCACATACTGGAGCGCACGATGCAGATCATGGCGCGACGATCTACGGCCATGTCATGTCACACTTATTTACATTTGATGTTTAATTGTGTGCATCTTGTTTGTGCTAGTATTAGATACTCGATGGTAACATTAATAGGACGATCCCTTAATATAATATTGTGTTCTCCCTTAGTGTGCACCACCAAGAAAGTTCTCCGATATGAGGCAGACCTTGACGATCGGGTGTTAGATATATATGCATTCACATATGGTGGGTGTAAGACATGTTGCACATCAGAAACACGTAAGGTTGAATTGGCAAGCCTAGCATGTATAGACATGGCCTCGGAATACGGATGATCGAAAGATCCAGCATGAGTCACATGAATGATGTGGTTGACAATGGAGAATGTATACCTTTGCAGCTATTTTGCCTGCTGATGGCTCAAAATACGATGAGCTCATTGGGAACCCCAAGAGGACGGTATGATGAGCACATCAGCAAGTTTTCCTTCAGTTATGAAACCAAGGTTATTGAACTAGTAGGAGCAAGGAAACAACCCCAAGGTGTTGTCTTCCAACTTGGAATCCTGCACAACACAACCACAGAACTTTGTCCCAACTTATAGTGAGGTTGTCAATCTCACCGATTTTGACGAAACAAAGGATTAAACGTATTGTGTGGAGATAGTAATTGCTTATAGAAAGTAAATAGTAAAATAGTAAATAGTAGATTGTAGATTGATGGTAAAATACTGGACCGAGGTCCATAGTTCACTAGAGGTGATTCTCCTTAAGATAGATGACATATTGGGTGAACAAATTACAGCGGGGCAATTGACAGACACCGAGAAAGCATACATGCATATACTAATCATCTTGACTCCTATGAGATTTGATTGGGCATTACAATATTATACATAATCCAACTGCATCTATGACTAATAATCCACCTTCAGATTATCATCCGAACCCCCTCCAGTATTAAGTTGCAAGCAATAGATAATTGCATTAAGCAAAGTGTGTAAAGTAAACAATACGATTGCCCTATGGACAAAGGATTTTTGTTTTCTCCCTAGTAGCAACAGCACATCTAGTACCTTAGAGATTTCTGTCACTTCCCCAGATTACTAGAGGCATGAACCCACTATCGAGCATTAATACTCCCTCTTGGAGTTTCTAGCATCTACTTGGCCAATATAGCTACTAACAACGGAAAGAATGCAAGATCACAAATAACATAGACATGATAGAATCAATAATCAATCTAAAATAGCATCTAAATATCCATAGGATCCCCGCAAACACAACATGTAAGATTACAAATAGATGATCTTGATCATGAACGAAGCTCACAAGATCTAAACATGGTAGCACAAAGGAGGAGAACCAACCATCTAGCTACTACATGGACCCGTAGTCCAGGGATGAACTACTCACGCATCACACCGGAGGAAGGCATGGCGATGAAGAAGGCCTCCAGGGTGAACTCTCCCCTTTGGTAGGGTGCCGGGAAGAGCTTCAGATCCCTCCCGTTATAGGGATGGAGATGACGGTGGCTATAGACTCTTTCGTGGAATTTTGATCAGGTCCTTAGGGATTTCGTCCCTAGAGGATTTTATAGGCGAAGGGGCAAGGTCGGTGGAGTACCAGGGGGCCCACAACCCTAGTGGCGCGCCCCCAGGCCTCGCCGCCACCAGGTGTGGCCGCCCTGGTGCACCACTTCGTCTCCCCTCCGGACTCTGTGTTGCTTCGGGTAAAATATTGACTTTGGCTTTTGTCCGGTCCAATTCCGAGAATATTTCCTTACTAGCTTTTCTGAAACCAAAAACAGCAGAAAACAGGCAACTGGCACTATGGCATCTTGTTAATAGGTTAGTTCTAGAAAATGTGTAAAAATACTCCAAAGTATGGACAAAACATAAGAAAGTAGATATAAAATAAGCATGGAACATAAAAAATTATAGATACGTTTATGACGTATCAACATCCCAAGCTTAACTCATGCTCGTCCTCGAGTAGGTAAGTGATAAAAAAAGAATAATTTTGGAGGTGACATGCACCATCACAATCTTGATCAAGATATTTGTAAAACATTAATAGCTGGGATCATAGCACTCTAACATAGAGATGAAAGATATAGTTCTAACAATAAGACATAGCAACTATGTTATAATATGAATAGGTACAAACAAAAGATTCATGAATAACAATGTGTTGAAAGATGTTTGTTTGTTTCACATATAGAAAACATAATGAGAATGGTATTCAGCTTGTCCCTCATAGTGTAGCAAAACATAAATGCATAGGACACCTTCAAATTTCTTAAGGGTGACTAGATACAAATAGTTTTAAGAATAAGCAATATCAAAGTTATGAATCAATCAACAAGTTTTGGGACAATGCACATTAAACTAAGAATGTCCACTATGCTCTCTCAATAGGTGCATAAAGATAGATTATGGAGACTCAACATAAAAGTAAAAGAAAGGCCCTTCATAGAAGGAAGCAGGGATTCAAGTTTCATAAAGAGCTTCCAAAAATTATGGTACTTATTAGTTTTCAGCTCTCATTGTCCCTATCATAAGCATCTTTAGGTGATTAAGGTTAAAGTGAACAAATATGAGGATATGCTTGACAAGTTATAAGCTGAAAATCTCATGCCCTTACTTACGAGGACCGAACCTCATGCTACTCAACTTTAGTCACGAGTAAGTTCTTGTCATTGTAAGTACATGTGTATCATAGAGAACCGCCAACGGGGTACCCCTTGCCCAATGATAGGGAAGATTCCCCATATCAAAATGACAAGGCAAGCAGACAATGAGCATCTCAGCAATCCTTTTATTTCCTATTTGCATAGGCTCTCTTTTTTCTCTTTTTTTCTTTTTATTTCTTTCCTATTTGCATAGGTCTTTTTTTATAAAGAGGATGCTTCATAGATTGCTCACTATGGTTATGCTGCAGGTTTCCACCATGATTAGGCATGGCTTAGACCAGCCGCCCAGGTGTTTCTCTAACACATATACGAACTCCATGAGCCTTACAAGTTCCCCTTTCATTTCACACCATCGGGATCCATAGGCAAAAGAACATGATATCAACTAAATAAAGTGCAATGTTGAAAGCGTTCCCCATGATAACATGGTTCTGATAATTCACAACTTACAAAATGCAAGCATATACCCCATATAGATGGGCACAATGGTTCAAGTTTATTAAGTGCAAGAAAAGTAAAGTGTGCCATTAAGTTTGTGAGAGCTTTAATCACTAATTTTCACATAACAAGTTTAATTCGGAAGGTAGATAAAAACATGAATATACTTGGAATAGAAAATGCTAATAGGTATGTATGGTGGATTCTTTGGAATAACTTGGTTTTATTTGGATTTGGATGCATGAATAGAACTCATACTTGGTATGGAGGCTAGCAAATGACTGGGAGCGGCCAACTAAGAGAGCAATAATGGCCATAATCATGCAAAGTGACAAAACATTATTAATTAAAGCATAAAGTGATATTACAAGTCAAAAACTAAATGATCATCGAGGCTATGGTGACTTGGTATAGTCTTAACATGGTGTGAGCATGCGCCAAGTCAACCCAAATAAAGCATCAAAGGAGAATATCACAATATTATGCTTTTATACGCTAAAACAACGCATGATTCTTTCAAGGCACATTAAGCAATCTCAATTATTTGTAACAAGTCACGCTACAGAAATAATCACTAAGCAGAAAGCCAAAACAATATCAAGCATGACATGACAAAGTCTAAATCACAGTCAAAAACAAGCTCCTTTTATACCACTTATAAGCATGAACTTTCCTACTCTTTTTCAATCCAAACCAACTTATTTGAGAACTAAAGTATGAATGCGGGGTTCCAACCAATTTATTCAAGAAAACTAAGCAAACGAAAACTAAGAACAAAAACAAAGACGCTCCAAGAACAACACAATTGTGCATGAAACAATAAAAATGAAGTGTTTGGAAGAGAACCTGGGATTTTTATTGATGAAGAAGGCGATGCCTTGGACATCCCCAAGCTTTGATGCTTGTACTTATTGAATATTTCTTGGAGTGACATGGGTGGCATCCTCAAGCTTGAGATTTTGTCCATACTTCATCTTATCACATTATTCTTCCTTACACCTGAAAATTTTCCTTCATAGAAAACTTCACACAATCTTCATTAGCAACATTAGTGTACTCAAGATAATAAGTCTTTCGGTTCAGTTTCAACACAAGTAAAACTTCCATTAAAACACAAGATACTGTAGGAATTCCTTTTAAAAGTTCAAGTGATCAAAGAGAACTCAAAGAGAAAGAGATTAAGATGCAAATGCAAATAATGGCAGAAATCTGTCAAAACGACCAGCAGGTAAAAACTGATTTTTTCGAAGACCTTCTGTTGCTCAAATAGAAAAGTGTTGAACTAACGAAAGTTATATAACAACCTGGGTCAGAAGCAAAACAAATTACAGCTCCATCCGACATACAGAGTTTTTTCTCGAATTTTTATAGCGAAGCACAAAAATCTATTTCGGGACAGCAACTTTCCCGAGTCTTACTTCTCTCTCATTAGAGGTTACTCTTGGCACAAAAACCACACAAAAAGGATAAGGATAGGTTATTACTGAAGCAATAACTTCCAAGAATCAACAAAAGATTCCTAGATAAATTTGGGTTATCTCCCAATAAGTGCTTTTCTTTAACGCATTTGAGCTAGGCATAAGAAGCAAGAATCAAGTATTCTCAAATGAAGAAGCATTAAGAGAAAATTTTGTTTTAATAGGAGAGGCAAAATGAATCTTCTCTATCTTCTTAGGGAAGTGTTCTATACCTTTGTTGAGTGGGAATTAATATTTAATGGTGCCTTCTTTCATATCAATAATGGCACCAACAGTTTTAAGAAAAGGTCTTCCCAAAATAATAGGACAAGAAGCATTGCATTCAACATCCAAAACATAGAAATCAACAGGGACATAGGTATTGTTAACCATAATAAGAACATCATTAATAATCCCCATGAGTTTCGTTTTAGCATTATCATCAAGTTGGACATTTAAATAACAATCTTCCAATTGTGGCAAATCAAGCATTTCATAAATCTTTCTAGGAATAATAGAAACACTACTATCAAGGTCACATAAAGCTTTGAGATCAAAATCATTCACTTTCATATTAATGATGGGTTCCCAACTATCTTCTAGTTTCATAGGAATAGAAGCTTTATGTTTCATCTTTTCTTCTTTAATTTTTATGAGAGCATCAGTAATGTGTTTGGTAAAGGCCATATTCATAGCACTAGCATTAGGACTTTTAGCAAGCTTTTGTAGGAACATAATTACTTCAGAGATATTGCAACCATCAAGATCAAAATCATAATTACCATATAAAGTAGTAGAGCCATTGTTCCCCATATTTCAAAGAATTTCAACATTTTTATTAGAAAAGGTTCCATTGGTTTGAGGTGTTGTTGCAATAGGAATGGGAACTTCATGTGGTTTGCTAGCATTAACATTAGTGGTTGTGATAGTACAAATACTACTATTTCTAGCAATTTCATCGTCTCTTTCCCACTTAGCATGCAATTCAGCTAATAGTCTAACATTTTCATCAATCCTAACTTGTATGGCATTAGTAGCAGCAAAAGGGATTTTCAATAGTTTCAGGTTTAGCAGCCATTTTATTCAAAGAAGATTGTGCTTCAGACAATGATGCTATATTTCTCTTAGCATTAGAGAGTTTTTCCTCAATAGTTTTATTGAAAGCAGTTTGTTTACTAAAAAAATCTTTAAGCATGACTTTAAGTTCAAAGGGTGCACTTCTATTATTGTTGTAGGAATTTCCATAAGCATTACCATTATTGGGAGGATACGGCATATAATTGTTATTACCAATATTATTCTTGTAGGCATTGTTGCTAAAGTTATTATTTCTAATAAAGTTCACATCAACTTGATCTTCTTGAGCAACCAAAGAGGCTAAGGGAACATGATTTGGATCAATATGAGCTTTCCCATTAACAATCATAGACATAATAATATCAATTTTATCACTCAAGGAGGAGGTTTCTTCAACAGAATTTACCTTCTTACCTTGTGGAGCTCTCTCAGTGTGACATTCAGAATATCTAACCATCATATTATCAAGGAGCTTTGTTGCAGCACCCAAAGTAATGGTCTTAAAGGTACCTCCAGCAGCAGAATCCAACAGATTTCTTGAAGAATAGTTCAGCCCTGCATAAAAGGTTTGGATAATCATCCAAGCTGTCAGTCCATGAGTGGGACAATTCTTTACCAAAGATTTCATTCTTTCCCAAGCTTGAGCAACATGTTCATTATCAGATTGTTTAAATTTCATTATTTCACTTCTCATAGATATAATCTTAGCAGGAGGATAGTATTTTCCAATGAAAGCATCTTTGCATTTAGTCCAAGAATCAATACTATTTCTAGGTAGGGATAGCAACCATTCTTGAGTTTTTCCTCTCAAAGAGAAAGGAAACAATTTAAGCTTAATAATATCTCCATCTATATCCCTATGTTTTTGCATCTCACAAAGTTCAACAAAGTTATTAAGGTGAGCAGTAGCATCTTCAGTACCAACACTAGAAAATTGTTCTTTCATAACAAGATTAAGAAAAGCAGGTTTAATTTCAAAGAAAGTAGCTTCAGGAACAGGTGGAGCAATATGTGTGCACATGAAATCATTGTTGTTGGTGCTAGTGAAGTCACACAACTTAGTATATTTGGGAGTACTCATTTTTTTGTGTTTTTAATATAGGAAGCAAAATAGTACAACTATTTGTTGTGCTTTTTGAAAAAAAAGAAACAAACAAACAAAGCAAAAATAAACTAAGCAAAACAAACAAAAAGTAAAGAGATTGGTTATGAAGGACTCCCCTTGTGAAGCTGTCCTTGACTCCCCGGCAATAGCGCCAGAAAATAGGCTTGATGGCTCAAAATACGATGAGCTTGTTGGGAACCCCAAGAGGAAGGTATGATGAGCACAACAACAAGTTTTCCCTCAGTTATGAAACCAAGGTTATTGAACCAGTAGGAGCAAGGAAACAACCCCAAGGTGTTGTCTTCCAACTTGGAATCATGCACAACACAACCACATAACTTTGCCCGAACTTACAGTGAGGTTGTTAATCTCACTGGTTTTGCTGAAACAAAGGATTAAACGTATTGTGTGGAAGATAGTAATTGCTTGCAGAAAGTAAACAGTAAAGCAGTAAATAGTAGATTGTAGATTGATGGTAAAAGACTGGACTGGAGTCCATAGTTCACTAGAGGTGATTCTCCTTAAGATAGATGACATGTTGGGTGAACAAATTAACGCGGGGCAATTGACAGACACCGAGAAAGCATATATGCATACACTAATCATCTTGACTCCTATGAGATTTGATTGGGCATTACAACATTATACATAGACCATAATCCAACTGCATCTATGACCAATAATCCACCTTCACGTTATCATCCGAACCCCCTCCAGTATTAAGTTGCAAGCAATAGATAATTGCATTAAGCAAAATGCATAAAGTAAACAATACGATTGCACTATGGACAAAGGATTGTTGTTTTCTCCCTAGTAGCAATAGCACATCTAGTACCTTAGAGATTTCTGTCACTTCCCCAGATTACTAGAGGCATGAACCCACTATAGAGCATAAATACTCCCTCTTGGAGTTGCTAGCATCTACTTGGCCAAGATAGCTACTAACAACGGAAAACATGCAAGATCACAAATAACATAGACATGATAGAATCATTAATCAATCTGAAATAGCATCTCAATATCCATCGGATCCCCGCAAACACAACATGTAAGATTACAAATAGATGATCTTGATCATGAACGGAGCTCAAAAGATCTAAACATGGTAGACAAAGGAGGAGAACCAACCATCTAGCTACTACATGGACCCGTAGTCCAGGGATGAACTACTCACGCATCACACCGGAGGCAGGCATGGTGATGAAGAAGGCCTCCAGGGTGAACTCTCCCCTCCGGCAGGGTGCCGGGAAGAGCTTCAGATCCCTCCCGATCTAGGGATGGAGATGATGGCGGCTACAGACTCTTTCATGGAATTTTGACCGGGTCCTTAGGGTTTTTGTCCTGGGAGGATTTTATAGGCGAAGGGACTAGGTCGGTGGAGTACCAACTTGTCAACACCCGGATTTTTAATCCCAGATGCCTATTATGCCATACATCGCAATCCGAGGATTAACATTTTTGCGAGACATAACAGATTGGATATCACAGTACATCATCCATTACAAACCATAATAAGGTCTTACACAAATAAAGGATCTCATGATCCAGTCTTAATACAAACAAGTAGCGTAATAATAAGCGTAGCGGTAGGCTCCATCTCCAGTGTCATAGGCAATGCTGATGATGGGAGATGATCCTAGTTGTCGTAGCCGTCCTGCTGTCCTTCTTCTGGATAGTCCTCCTCATAGTCTGGCCACGGGAATAGCCAGGGACAAAGCCATGAGTACTCTTTAAGTACTCGCAAACTATCACTAACAAGTAAGGTAGTTCTAGTAGGAATGCTAAACTCTAAGTTTATTTGTAAAGTTATGTTTGAAACCTAAGCTGAGTTCAGAAACAAAGAAAGGTAGAATAAAGTTCTAAATCACCTAAGTGGGAAACTAGTTTTCATAGTCACAACCCTGTTGTGGTCAAGTCAAGTCACAATTCATTTCACAAGTCATTTTGAAAACATCTGACGACGGAACAGTATGGCCACTCCAACTGTCCATGACCGCGGACGTGGCTATTTGAATAGTTTGACACTCTGTAGAGGTGGTACACTTTCACCACAAAATTCGATGCATCCGTCAGGGATAACCCTGAATCATCATACTTAGTATGTGGATAATCAATCATAACCTTTCCTTTACACACTCTAGTATAAGAACCTCTCCTATGAGCTTGGCCTCCCAGCCATGGCCATCTGCCATCCTGGGCACTTCATAGGTGGACAACATTGAGAGGTAGCCTCAGCTCAAACCCTCCCACGAGGAAACTCATACTAATGCATATAAACTTCCGACTAAGCCTTACCCAATTCAGGTATTGTGGTTGTATGGTAAAATTGGAATGGTATCGCATCCGAACCCAACCATCAGTTTTTATAAAAGGGATAAGGCTCATGCCTTAACATTTTCATCATCATAAACCAGTTGTGTTTCTCAACACATGTCAAAACATCTCAATAGAATGACTCATCATTCCAAGGTTTTCATAATCATTTTCACCAAGTCTTCCCATCTAAAGTGATCAAGTTTTTGGTTTAGCTCTAACTACTAAGTTAAGAGGGCTCACCTTATGGAATGCTAATCTCAATCTCATGCCATAGAATGACATCTAAGTCTAACTAGATAGGCCAAGTTTTATACTCTTTAGGCTATCTATAAACAAAGGTAAAGAACTTTAGTAAAGTAAAAGGTAAGACTTGTAAGTAAAACTTGGGATGGGTATAACTCTAAGGGGTATAACCAAAGCATGCTTACGGCATTTTATTAGGTTATCAAGCTTGCATTGTTAATGATGGCTTGCCTTGGTTGTCGTGGAAATGGCCACAGTAGTCGCTACTATTGGCAGCGATTGGTTGAGACGGGGGCGAGAGCTGGCGGCCATCTGCGGTGTGAGATGGGGGCGGATGCACATGGTTTACCCAGGTTCAGCCCCCGGAGGGTAAAGACCTACTCCTGCTAGATTAGATTGATGGAGAGCGAGTTACAGGGGTGGCGAGTTTGGCGTCTAAGAAGTGAGTCGCTTGAAGGGGTGTATGATGGAACGTAAGTCCTCAGGATACCCTTGGGAGGTTTATATATGAGGCACCTCGCTAGGGTTTATAGTTTACAACCGAACAGAATATGGATTCGGAGGCTTTGACCTAATCCGACTGGGCTTCGCGTATGCTTTTGGGCCTCCAGTCTCCAGTCGCCAGGCCTTCTCCTTAGTCGCATTCCAGTCGCTGTCCTGCAGGCCCACTCGTGAGACCTTTGGCCCAATCGGAACGTCCTGCTGGGCATACCCCATTCGGCATATCCCCATCAGTAGGCCCCGAGGCCATCGTTGATTCAGATGCAGGTGTCCTTTTGACAGTCGGAGTAGGCGAGTCCAATTTGGACGCCCAGTCGAATCGGTGATGGACTCCACCGAAACCAAGGAAATTTTCCCCAGGTTCCTAGTCGCTGCTTCGGCGAACGCCGCTGCTGTCAAGTCGCTGCTTTGGTGAGTGGACAGCGGCCAATTGCAAGCGAGTCGAATGGAGGAGTTGGACCATCAGCCTGGTCAAACTATCCGTTGGATATTCCAACGGTAACTTTGGCGTAATTACCCCGGGTAACGGCTACCCCGAGTTTGGCGGGTAGTACCTCCTTATAAGGGGAGTAACAAATCAGTCTTGCAGATCCTTCCCCGCATTCTTCATTCTTGTGCATCCATTTCTCCTGTCTTCCCTCGATTCAATCCCTTCACACCGAGCGACCCCACTTCCTTCCTAATGGCGCCTCCAAAAGGTTCATGGGGGAAATCCAAGTGCACCACAGCCCAGCTCAAATCCTTCGAGGATGCCGGAGTCCTCCGCAAGGGTAACTGGCGGGTCCCCGCACCTTCTGAGATCGAGACGAAGCCGCGGGCCGGTGAGTTCATTTGCTTCCCCAGCCACCTAGAGAGGGGTTTGGGGTTCCCCACCTCACTGTTCTTCCGGTGTTTCTGTGCGTATTACGCAATCAAGCCATCGGATCTTGGTCCGCACAGCATCGAGCAGCTGGCAATCTTTGTTGCCTTCTGCGAATGCTATCTTGGCTGCAAGCCGTACTTCCCGCTGTGATTGGAGCTCTTGGTCGGCCGCATCGGGCGCGAGGCGTCCGGTGGCCTGATGTGGGCGGCCGGCGGCGTCACGTTCCAATTGAAGCCGAAGTCCAACTTTATCAAGCTTTTGCTGCCGAAGAAGGCCGCGAGCGAGTGGAGAAGAGCTGGTTCTACGTGAAGGAGTTCACTCCCTCCGGTGAAGTAGCGCTTCCCGAGTTCGTCGCAGAAAGGAGTGAGCCTCGCCGGCTGGCGCTGAAGAAGCTCCCTGAAGACCAGAGGATGGCCATTGTGGAGATGATGGACCAGATCCAGAGGATGAAAGACTAGGGGCTGTCCTCGATTAACCTCTACAGCTACTGGCTCGGGCGGCATCTGGTTCCGCTAGCGGCTCGGCCGCATTGGATGTATGAGTACAGTGGGAAACACGACCCCTCCCGGACTAGCATAGAGTCGTGGGAATCCGAAGAGTACAAGGCCGCCCTGAAGAAGATCACTGATGCGGAATTTACAACCACATCGGCCGGGCTTGCCCCGTACACTCCCATGAAGAATGAAGCCCCCACAGTAAGTTTTCCTTCCCTAGACTTCCTTCTAGTCGCAATTTTTGTAGCGTAATTCGCAGTCGCATTGTTCGATACTTATTTGTGGTTGTTCTCAGTTGTTCCAGGTGTTGGAGGTTTGGCTCCCTCCGCTTGACGAAGAGGTCCCCCGGAAGCTCGAAGAGGCCTCCGAAGGAGATTCCTCCGAAAGCGATGAGGAAGAAGGGGATGTTCCTCCCCCAGCGCCTACGGCCTGCAAGACTCGCATGTAGAAGCAACGCGAGTTCGAGGCAAGTCGCAGCCCCGAAGAACATGAAGGGGGCGATGAGATCGTGCAGGAGCACACGTCTCGGCGTACGGCCACACCGCGAAGCCCGCGCGCAAACCGAAGTCGCCAGCGAAGAAGCCAGCGTCACCGCCCAGGTCGGCGGTGGTGTTTGAGTCAGATGATGACTCTGATGATGACACCCCCGAAATTTCACACATGATCCCGGAGGATGCGATTCTGATGAAGGGATTGGAGGACGAGGACACCAAAGTGGCGGTAGAAGTTCCTCTGGCGGTGATTGCGCCAACAGCTTCGAGGGCACCAGGCTAGGATCTTCGGAGCCTTCAAGAGCGGCCGCATCCTTCAAGAGCGGCGGTAGAAGTTCCTCTGGTCGAAGTCACCGCAACCTTCAAGAGCGGCCGCATCTTCAGAGCCGGAAATTCCAGCGACCGTGGCTTCGTCATCAAGGAAGCCCGCGGTGTCATGGGCTTCATATGTCTTCGAGAGAGGTCTCACGCGCAAGCTGGGGCCGGAATTAGATAAGCCCGCCCATATCAGCACCGGTTTGCGCGTTCTCCCCGGTTTCCAAGTAAGCTTCGAATTTCTCTTTCCAAATCATGTTCCTTTTTTGTGTTATCTTTGTGCTGACTTTGGAGGTTTGACAGGTCTGGCATCAAGAAGATTGGTCGCCCTTCGGTGGCGAAGATTTCGCCAGTCGCCACCACAGGAGAGGGTGACCTCCCCAAGAAGAGGAAGCCTGCTGAAGACGCGGCGACTGTGAAAGGCGCGAAGAAGCGGAAAGGCGGTGCCGACGATGCCGTGGTGATGGATAGCACCAAAGAGAGCGATCTCGCTGCAGTCGTCGAAGAGGTGGCGGCTACGCGGTCAGAGCCAGCCACGGGCGCTCCAGCGACGAAAACGTCGGCTCCGGCGACCAGTGCCTTGGCTAGAGCGCCAGCGACGTTCCCGCGCTTCATGGCGAAGGGGTTTCCAGGCGTGGTGGACAACCAGTCTCCACATAGCCTGGAGATCGTTGATGAAGATGTTGGGTCTCGTCATGGGCGTACCTCCTTCACGGTCCCTTCGACGGACGCCGGATAGCTTCACAAGATGCTTAGCGCCGCCATTCAGGTACATCCAGTCCCCGAGTGTCTAGTCGCTGAATTTCAGTGGCTAGACACTGAGTTGCTTCTAGTCTCCAGTCCCCGAGTTCCTAGTCGCTGAATTTCAGCGGCTAGGAACTGAATTTCTTCTAGTCGCCAGTCCCCGAGTTCCTAGTCGCTAAATTTCAGCGGTTAGGAACTGAATTTCTTCTAGTCGCCAGTCCCCGATTCCTAGTCGCTGAATTTCAGTAGCTAGCAACTGAATTTCTGTTTTTGTAAGTGCTAACTTCTTTTTATTCTTGCAGGGCTTGCAGAGGGAGTCGACAGATCGACAATCCACGAAGGAGCGTCTGGAGCGGGATCTGTGCGTGGCGCAGGAGGCAAACCGGCGAATCCAAGAGACTGTTAGTGAGTACTTAATACATTTTCGGTTGCGAGCTGTTGGTGTTCCACAGTGTTGATAGTCGCTTTTTTCCTGTTCAGATGGTCTTCCGACTGCGATTGCCAAGGCCCGAGAAGGGTATGTCCCAATTGCCGAGCTAGACTTGGCGAATGGGCGTATCTACACGCTGGTCAAAGAATTGGAGGAGGCGAAGGCGGCCTCAATATCTTCAGAGGACAGGGCAAAGGCTGCGGTCCCGCGGCTGAAGAGGAGCGGAAGGCCGCTGACTCGATCATCTTGGGGCTGCAAAGTGATCATGCCGCCTTGGAGAAGCACGTCACCAAGAATTGCCGGAAGCTCCTTGGTGAGTCGCTGTTTTCTTTTTTGCTTAACTTGTACAGTGAGTCCCCGAGTGGGGGAATCCATGGTGTCACTAATGTCTGAAGTTGCAGCGGTGATAGGGCAAAGTGACCCGGTGGTGTAGACTTTCAACGCCTCGCAGTGCTTGACTGCCGTGGTGAACGCGGCCACTGCCTCGGCATTGTGCGTCCAGGCAGTGCTTCAAGGAATGTCCCCCACCGAGGTTATTTCTGGGGGACTGACGGAAGTGTGGCGCTATCTGGAGGAGGTACTCGACGTCATGGAGTGGATGGCGCGTTCGGCCTTCAGGCGCGGGGCCACCACGGCGTTGAGCCTGGGGCTTGCTCACTTCCCCAACGACTTCAACCTTGACGACGTCACTAGCGGCTACCCTTCGGCGACTGGTACAGTGGAGATGTCGGAGGTATTAAAGCTGACCGCCAAGGCCACCCCCTTCGCTGATCGGGTGTTGGCGATGGGGGACCTTCTGCCGTACCAAGAGATGGTGGTGGCGCCAAGCGACCCCGAGCCGGAGCATCGTGATATGAAGTCGGAGCAGCCCTTCCGGTCGGCGTTGTCGAAGTTGCTGTCGACCTACCCGATGAACCCGTGGCAGCCATTTGTTCGTGTCAAGGGTGGTGTGGACGCTTCATCCTCGGGTCCTGCGAAATAGATAGCCGTTTTGGACGATTTGTAAGATATGTCGAGTGGCGACTGCTTGTAAAATGAACAATATTTTGAATGAGAGTAAGAGGACTCAATCGACTCGCAATGCACACTTGTTGTTGTGTTTAACTTATTATGTGAGCGAGTCCCCGAGCACGTCCGCCCTTCAGTGGGGTATAACTCGTTTGTATACGTGTGTGTTTACTTTGGTTTTTGCTCTTTGTCTTTTGCGTTTTCTAAAAGGGGCGAGTCCCCGAGCGCGAGTGGGATTGTTTGTAGGCGAGTCCCCGAGCGCAGTACTGGTGCGCTGTTTGTAACACATCTCCTCCCTGGCTCGGAGAGCCAGTCGCTAGGCGAGTCCAAGGCAACTCTCTTACTTGGTGTATTCTCGAGCTGCGTGAGGTTCCCATTTCGCGGGGTCCCCGTGCGTGGTACTTCACCGTTCGAGTCGCTTTGCACGAGGATGGGTGGGACAGGTCGCTGTGAGAAGCGTGTATCGGTTGTCTTGGCCCGGTGGGCCAGTCGAGCTAGGCAACTCCAATGGTGGCTCCGGGTTGGCGTATTCGTGGACGAAACAAGGCCCGAATGTTTTCGGTGCCCTTGGGCCACACTACTGAGCCATGCCGGTCGCTCGACCAAGGGTTGACTTCTGTGGGTAGCGTATTGCTTAATTGTACGAGTGCGAGTGGCACAAGAGTATGGCGAGTAGACACAATTTGTGTGATCCGAATGAATTTCATTATATGTCATCTGAGTACAAGTTTGAGTTCTATGTATAGAACTTTCTGAGGAGGTTTACATTCCACGGTCTCCCGACCTCGAGCTGGCCGTCGCCTTGTATGTCGATGAGGTAGTAGGCGTCGTTGCCAAGGACTCGCCCTATGGCGAATGGCCCCTCCCATGGGGGGAAAGCTTATGCATGCCCTTCTTTTCCTGGGCCTGTAGTAGGACTATATCACCCTCCTGGAAGGTGCGAGTCCGGACTTGGCGGCTGTGGTAGCGACGGAGTCCCTGCTGGTAGATAGCGGTGCGGGAGCGCGCTAGGTCGCGTGCCTCGTCGATCTGGTCGATGCTGTCTTGGCGGGCAATCTCGTTTGTGGCCTCAACGTAGTTGGCGACTCGAGGTGAGTCGTGCTCCAGGTCGGTTGGCATTATGGCCTCGGCGCCATACACCATGAAGAAGGGTGTGAACCCGGTGGAGCGGTTGACTCAGGTGCGGATCCCCAATATGACAGAGGGGAGCTCTTCGACCCAGTATCCTGGGGTGCGCTCTAGGGGCAGCTGGAGTCGCGGCTTGAGCCCGTGGAGGACGCTCTGATTGGCGCGTTCTTCTTGGCCGTTCGACTCTGGGTGGGCGACTGAGGTGAGATCGAGTCATATGTCGTGTTCTTCACAGAATTCTGCCATGGCGCCCTTGGCGAAGTTGGTGCCGTTGTCCATTATGATGCTATGCGGGTAGCCATACCAGTAGAATGAGCTTGCACAGGAACTTGGTGGCCGTCTTGCCGTCGCACTTCTTGATCGGCTTGGCCTCGACCCATTTGGTGAACTTGTCGACTACGACCAGGAGGTGGGTGAAGCCGGATGGGGCCTTTTTGAACGGGCCGACCATGTCCATGCCCCAGACAGCGAATGGCCATGTGATGGGGATGGTCTTGAGTGCCGAACCAGGGAGGTGTGTCTAGTTGGCGTACTTCTGGCACCCGACGCATCGTTGGACGATGTTGGTGGCATCGGCGTGCGCGATGAGCCAGTAGAAGCCGTTCCGCATTGCCTTGGCGACCAGCGACTTGGCGCTGGCGTGATGGCCGTAGTCGCCAGCGTGGATGTCCTGGAGAATCTTGCGGCCCTCTTCTGGCTATACGCAGCGCTGGAACACGCCAGTCACGGGCGTTTGTGTAGCTCGCCGTTCATGATGATGAAGGACTTGCAACGGCGCACGATCATTCACGCCTCTGTCTTGTTGCTTGGGAGGATCTTGTGCTCGAGGAAGGCAACGTATGGTGCCGTCTAGTCGCTGGGCTCCGCGATCATGGCGACTAGGGCCGGCTCTGGTTGTAGTGGTATCCCGATGTCTATCTCCTTCGGTGGGCAGACTGAAGGTTTGTGGATGATGTCGAGGAAGACACCTGCAGGTGGTGTCTGCCGAGCCTACCCGATGCGGGAAAGGGCATCTGCCTCCTCGTTCTTTTGCCTGTCGATCCACTCGACGGAGTAGCCATCGAAGTGTCCTCCCAGCTGGTCTACCGCTTGGCGATACGCGATCATTGTTGGAGAGACGGCCTCGCAAGTTCCGGCGACCTGGCCGGCGACCAGATCGGAGTCGCCGTAGCACCATAAGCGGTTGATGTTCATCTCCTTGGTGGCCCGCATACCGTGGAGGAGGGCCTCGTATTCTGCCATGTTGTTGGTGCAGGGCTTGAAGTTGAGGTGGTGCATGTAGCGGAGCTTGTCTCCTTTGGGGGAGGTCAATATGACCCTGGCCCCTGCGCTGTCAGCGTCTTGGAGCCGTCAAAATGGAGCCACCAGTAGTGGAGGTATGGCAACTTCTCCGGCTGCTGCACTTCTTCCCAATCTGCGAGGAAATCAGCCAGGGCTTGTGACTTGATCGCTTTGCGGGGATCGTATTTGATGTTGTGGACGCCGATTTCGACGGCCCACTTGGCGACTCGCCTAGTCGCCTCGCGATTACGTATTATGTCTTGCAGAGGTGCGGAGGAGACCACCGTGATTGGGTGCTCCTGGAAATAATGGGGGGAGTCGCCGCTGAGCTCGGAATACCGCGTACACCAGTTTCTGGTACTGCGGGTAGCGCTATCGTGAGTCCGTCAGGACTTCGCTGATGTAGTAGATAGGGCGCTGTATGGGGCACTCCTTGCCCTCCTCTGGCCGTTCGACGACCATCACGGTGCTGACGACTCGAGTGGAGGCCGCCATGTAGACGAGCATTGGCTCTTTGTCGATTGGGGCGGCAAGGAGTGGAGCCACGAGTAGCACTTCTTTGAGTGCTTTGAGTGCATCGTCCGCCTCCGCGTCCCATTGGAACGTGGGGTTCTTACGCATCAGGCGATAGAGAGGCATTGCCTTCTCGCCTAGTCGGGCGATGAAGCGACTGAGAGCCGCGACTCGCCCGGCCAACTTCTGGACATCGCGCAGGCACTCAGGTTTCTCGAGTCGCGCGATGGTGTTGATCTTGGTGGGGTTGGCTTTGATGCCTCGCTTGGAGACTACATATCCCAGTAGATGCCCGTTGGGGACGCCGAAGGTGCACTTTCCGTGGTTCAGCTTGATGTTGTACCTCCGCAGATTTGCGAAGGTTTCGGCCAGGTCGGCGAGCAGGCCGTCTTGGCGGGTGGATTTTACCACCACGTTGTTGATATAGATGTGAATGTTGCGGCCAATTTGGCTCGCGAGGCACTCCTGCATGCACCTTTGGTATGTGCCGCCGGCGTTCTTGAGGCCGAACGTCATGGTCGTGTAGCAGAAGGCGCTGAATGGCGTGATGAACGCCGTCTTCTCCTCATCCTCGACCACCATTTTGATCTGGTTGTAACCAGAGTATGCATCGAGGAAGCACAACGACTCCGATCCCGTGGTCCAGTCGATGATCTGATCGATGCACAGTAGGACGAACTCCTCCTTCGGGCAAGGGCTGTTGAGGTTGGTGTAATCGATACACATTCTCCATGTGTTGTTCTTTTTCAGTACCAGGACTGGGTTTGCCAGCCATTTGGAGTACTTTATTGGCCGAATGAAGCCTGCGGCTAGTAGGCGTTGTACCTCTTTGGCGATTGCTCGACGACGCTCTTCATTGAAGGGCCGTAGTGACTGCTTGACTGGTCGCACTTTGGGGTCGGTGTTTAATTTGTGCTCAGCGAGTTCCCTCGGGACACCTGGTATGTCAGATGGTTTCCATGCGAAGATGTCGCGGTTCTCACGGAGGAACTCGACGAGCGCGCTTTCCTATGCGGGGCTCATGTGCGCCCCGATGGTGACCGTATGGCTGGATTCGCCCGAGACGAGCTCGACAGTGCGGGTATGCATGGTCGCCTCGATTGTAGAGTTCGCGGTGGTTGGCTTCTTCAGGATGGTGGGGTCGTCCTTGTTGATGTTGCCCGCATATTTCGCAAGCTCCTCCGCATGGTCAGTCTCCATGGTGATGATGGCGTCGGCGGGCTCGGCGCCTTTGTCCTTGCATTCCACGGCCATATCAAGGTCGCCGTGGATGGTGATGATGCCGCTTGGCCCTGGAAGCTTCATCATGTTGTAGGCGTAGTGTGGAGTCGCCATGAATTTGGTGAACGCTTGGCGACCCAAGACGCAGTGGTAGGGGCTGTGGAAGTTTACCAGCTCAAACACGATCCTCTCCGTGCGGTAGTTTGCCGGTGTGCCGAAGGTGACTGGCAGTGTCACTTTTCCGATCGGGTACGCCTTCCGACCGGGGACGATGTCGTGGAAAGTTGTCAGGGTTGGCTCGATGGCTGCTTCTAGGAGCTGGAGCCTCTTGAACGTGTCCAGATACATGATGTTGATGGAGCTCCCACGTCCATCAATGTCTTAGGCAGCCAGTAGTCGGCCACCTTGGGCCTGACCACCAGGGCGACTCGCCCTGGATATTCGATCCTGGGCGCGTGATCTTGGCGACTCCAGGTGATGCTTTGCTCGGACTAGTTGAGGAAGCGGGGAACATCGACTTGGGTCACCGCATTGACGGCGACCACGCGGGCAAGAACCTTCTTCTCGCACTTGGTGTTGAGCCCGGTGAAGGTGTGTAGCGAGCCGACCGCGTGTCCAAACCTGCCGACGTTGTCGTTGTCCCTTGGTGGGTTATTGTTGGGGTCCTCCCTTGCTCGCCTTGCCTTTTTGATCTCTTTGAGAGAGTGGCAGTCCGCGGTGGTGTGGGTGTCAGGTTTTCCCTCCCTGCTCTAGTAGATGCAGGGCTGGTTGAGTAGGGCAGCGGGGTCGAATTTCGGCCTCGCCACATTGTTGGCGCGGTAGTTTCCGCTATCGCGGTAATTTCCTCCGTCGCTGCGGTAGCTCTTGGTGTTGCGTTGGCCGTAGCCGGTGTTGGCGACAAAGTCGACTCGCCCGTCCGTGCGGCGCTTGCCGGTGATGCGGGTGTTGCTATAGCACATGTCGCGCTGTCGCCCGCTGTCGTGGCCGCTGGTGCAGCGTCTTCCTCCCGACTCATCGTCGGAGTCTTGGTTGGGGTCCTCCTCCGTGTATCGCTTGGCGATCTCGAGGAGGTCGGGGATGTTGTCGAGCATCCGGTAGACCCGCTTGATCTTAGCGACCAGGGGTTCGTACCGGCACGCGTTCTTGAAGCAATGTATCGCCGTGTCCGGGTGGATGCCAGAAGCATTGATCCACAGTTCTTGCCACCTTTGAATCCAGTGGCGGGTCGACTCGCGTTGTCCCTAGATGCACCGCTCCAGGTCTTCGATGGTGGTGGCGCGGGTGTACGAGCCCTCAAAGTGCCTGACGAAGGAATCCCGCATTTCCTCCCAGGAGTTGATGCTGTCGGCGGGGAGGGTGTTGATCCATTGTCGGGTCGCACCCTCCATCATCAGGGGGAGGTAGCGAGCGGCGAGCAGGTCGGTGTGGCCAGCGATTCCCATCGCCATGAGGTATGTGTCCAGCCACGCTGCTGGGTCATACGTTGGATCGTACTTTTCGATCTCCTTGGGCGCCTTGAAGTTGGCGGGGTACTTTTCCCCTCTGTTCATAGGCCCGAAGCACTGGGGGCCGACTCGGCTGAGCGAGCCCCTAGGTTCGGGGTCACCGCGATTACTGATGGTGTGCCTCAAGTCGTTGGGCTGGCGCACCCGCCAAGCCTGGTTGTTGACGATGTGCGGGCGGGCGTCGATGGGCTGCCCATTGGCGGCGACCATGTTGTTCACCGGTCGCGGTTCGTTGGTGGAGAGTGTAGGGTTGGTGGCCCATGGATGGTTTCCCAGGGGTTGTGGTGGTGGGAAGGTCACGTCATTGGCGATGGTGGGGTGGCCTCTTGAGGCCGCCCTGCTTGCCGAGGAGCGGGAATACATTCGACCCCGCGGGTCGACTCCCGTGGTTTTTTACTCGACGGCCCTAGCGAGTAGGGCCTTGGCGTACTGGATCTACAGCGCGCCTTCTCCCTGGACTTCGAGGTTGGCGACCATGGCGTCGGTCGCGACAACATTTTCCATCGGGGTGGAGTAGAGTGGGAGTCCGTTGGTGTCGCGGGCCTGTGGCGAGATGATGATCCGCGGCTGGTCCGGCTAGGGTGCACGACCACTAGGTGGTGGAGGGGCTCCGGTCGCTGGTGCGTCGGGTGGTGGTCGGTTGCTTCCACCTGGTGGAGCGTTCTCGCAGTACTCGCGCTCGGCGGCGCGTGTGGGGTCGCTTTCGTCGTTGAAGTTTAGGACGTGGCCCTGGACGTTGGAGTTCAGGCGGGTCCTGATGCGGTGCTGGTGATAGAGCGATAGCTCCCGCTCTGTTTCCTGCTCGAGGCGGTATCTCTCGCGCTCGGCGAGCTCATTGCGCTGCGCCTCCGTGAGTCGCAGGCGGGCCTCCTCCACCTCTGTGGTTGTGGCGGTCGGCGGGATCAGTGTGGAGAACGGATCTGGCGGGGTGGCCGTGCTGCCCGCCATGTAGATCGTGTTGAAGCGATTGGATCTAGCGCGGAAATCCTTGGGGGACTCCGAGCCGGAGTCAGAGCCAAAGATCCCAAGGATGGAGGAATCCTCAAAGTCCTCAGGGTTGGAGACCCGCGTGATGGAGTCCTCCCGCGACGCCGCGGTGATAGATCCGTCAACCGAGGTAGGGGTCACGGAGTCGGCGTTGTCATGGAGGGTCGCGTCGTCTGTGTTGGCGTTGGTCCCGGCCGCGCTGCTGGCGGCTGAGTCATACTTTGTGGCGAGGCTCCTGATGGAGCGGACCTGCTCCTCCGAGAGTAGATCGCGGTGCGACGGTGATCCACCAACAATCATCGTCACCGGAGGGTCGATCGTGTCGGTGAAGTCGACAAAGAGGTTGATGGAGCCGACTAGCATTATCGCGTTGTGGGTGATCGGGCACGACGCCAGGATGTAGCTGCTGGGTAGGATCTGTAAGATCCCGCCGATGGCAATCATGCGGCTAGTGGCGATCGGCCGATCGATCGGCGAGTAGGGTCTCGCCGCAGAACTCAGGCCAGTCCGGCTTTGCCCCACGGTGGGCGCCACTGTCATGGAAATGACCACGGCAGTCGCTGCTATTGGAAGCGATTGGTTGAGATGGAGGCGAGAGCTGGCGGCCATATGCGGTGCGAGATGGGGGCGGATGCACATGGTTTACCTAGGTTCGACCCCCCGGAGGGTAAAGACCTACTCCTGTTAGATTATATTGATGGAGAGCGAGTTATAGGGGTGGCGAGCTTGGTGTCTAAGCAGCGAGTCGCTTGAAGGGGTGTATGATGGAACGTAACTCCTCAGGATACCCTATGGAGGCTTATATATGAGGCACCTCGCTAGGGTTTACAGTTTTGCGGTACGTGGGTGCGGCTGAACTTGACTTTGAAAGCTTCCCATGTCATCACTTGACCATGGTTCATGTTACGGATACTAGTCCACCAAGCTCTTGCATCTCCCGCCAGATAGTGGGTGGCGAAGAGAACTTTCTCGTTTTCATCAACTCCTGCAACTTCTAAGTTGTTTTCCATTGTCTGTAACCAGTCATCAGCATCTAGTGGGTTTTCAGATTGGTTGAAGATTGGGGGATTGGTATTCTGAAAGTTTTTGAGTTTAGATCCATGGTGATCCTGATTTCCATGCCCTTGGTTGTTGAGAGCCATCTGGGCAATCTGTTGTAGTGTTGCTAGATTAGCTTGGCGTTCTGTCCTGCTTGCTTCTCTGTCTATGATGAGATTCTACAAGATCTGTAGCATTGGGTCTTGCGACGACCTGCTCCCTCCTTGGTTTCCACGAGTCATCTGAAGATTGAGGTAGATACAAGGGTAAGAGGGAAATTCTAGGGTTCATGATTTTGGTTTCAAATCTAAAACTTCGAGTTAGACTCGGGTTTTTCAACTAACTCCATTTCATTCATGCAAACAAGCACACGATACAACACACACCACAACAATCAAAAGAAAATAGATGGTTTGAAGAACCATTCTGTAAGCTACGATACAGTGGGACCGATACATCTCATGCTACGACAGTGCTCTAGTGCATCTACTCATCGTCAATGAAGTCGGAGTCCTCATCGTCAGTGTAGAAGTCCACGGCATCCTCCTCTAGAAAGCCATCATCATTGCGGAGGTAAGAATCCATGTCTCCCTAGATGTCTTCACCCTCTTCTTCTTCTTCCTTTGCTGCAAGCTGAGCTTCCTGCTCCTTGACGGTCTTCTCGAGGTCGGCCACCTTCTTGCGAAGACGGGCGATGGTGTGATCCTTCTTTGCATGCTGGCAGCGAAGAGACAGGCGATCATGGACGAGCAGTGTGAAAGTCTAGGCCTTCTGGTCGGCAATGGCACGGTTCTGGTTGGCTAACCCTCTAGCATTGTCCAGTTCCTGTTGTCTGTCGTGCAGCAACAAGTCAAGATTCTCCACTTGACGCCTCAACTCTGGGTGACCTGGCATCTCCATAGGCATTCCCATGAAGTCACGTCTTGCATAGTGAGCAAAACGGGTTCCTTGGATTTGGTTGACACTGAGGGCACATAGACGTGCGAGAGCTTCATGCATTGCCCTGGCTAATCCATCTAGCCAGTTGTTCTCTCTCACGGAGAACTGAATTCTTCAGGAAGTTGGTGCTTCGATGCTTCCTCTAAGATCCACGGTGATTAGCCACTGTAGGTCTCCTCCTGAGGGTCCTAGAAGTTGAGCTCCAAGAAACTCCGGGTGTGGGCGTCCCAGTAACTCTGACAGTGAATCTAGATCCCTCTCGAAGATCAGTTGACCTCCGTTTCCAACTGGTTAAACTTGCTGAACTGAGACTCCATCTACAAGAATTAAGGATGAGGAAGTTAGTGAAGTGATCAAGTGTGTCAAATTTTAAGTAGTAAGGTAAGAATTTTGAGGACCATGAATTTTTGAGAAAGAATGATTTCACAAGGATAAGGGAGGAAATAGTTTTTCATAAATACTCACTTTGGTTTTTAAACTAAGTTTTTGTTCGGACGTCCATTCTAACTAGGGTCTCCTATGGTCAGGATGGCTCTAATACCAAATTTTCAACTCCCGGATTTTTAATCCCAGCTGCCCGTTATGCCATACCTCGCAATCCCAGGATTACCATTTTTGTGAGACATAACGGATTGGATACCACAGTACATCATCCATTATAAACCATACATAAGGTCTTACACAAATAAGGATCTCATGATCCAGTCTTAATACAACAAGCAGCGGAATAAAAGATAAGCGTAGCGGTGGGGTCCATCTTCAGGGGCACAGGCAATGCTGACGAAGGTAGATAGTCCTAGTTATCATAGCCGTCCTACTGGCCATCATCTTGGTAGTCTCCTTCATAGTCTGGCCATGAGAATAGCCAGGGACAAAAGCCATGAGTACTCTTTAAGTACTCGCAAACTACCACTAACAAGTAGTATAGTTCTAAGTTAAAGAGCTAAATCTAAGTTTAACTATAAAGTTAAGTTTGAAACCTAAGCTGAGTTCAGAAGCAAAGAAAGATAAAATAAAGTTCTAGAATCACTTAAGTTGGGAAGCTAGTGTCATAAACACAACCCTGTTGTGGTCAAGTCAAGATTCATCATTCCTTTCATAAGTCATTTTGAAAACATCTGACAACTAAACAGTATGGCCATTCCAACTGTCCATAACCGTGGGCGTGGCTATTCGAATAGTTTGACACTCTGCAGAGGTGGTACACTTTCAGCACAAGACTCGATACATCTGTCAGGGATAACCCTGAATCATCATACTTAGTATGCAGATAATCAAACATAACCTTTCCTTTATACACCCTAGTATAAGCACCTCTCCTATGAGCATGGCCTCCCAACCATGACCATTAGTCATCTTGGGCACTGCATAGGTGGACAACATTGAGAGGTAGCCTCAGCTCAAACCTCTCCCGCGAGGGAACTAATACTAATTCATATAAATTTCTGGCTAAGCCTTACCCAATTCAGGTAATGTGGTTGTACGGTAAATTTGGAATGGTATCCCATCTGAATCCAACCATCAGTTTTATACAAGCGTTAAGGCTCATGCCTCAACATTTTCATCATCATAAACCATTTGTGTTTCTCAACACATGTCAAAACATCTCAATAGAATGACTCATCATTCCAAGGTTTTCATAATTCATTTTCACCAAGTGCTCCCATCTAAAGTGACTCAAGTTTGTATCTACTCTAAACTACCAAGTTAAGAGTGTTCACTAAGGTGGAAGAGATGGGTTCAATCTCATGCCATATAATGACATCTAAAGCTTATCTAAATAGGCCAAGTTTTATACTCTTTATGCTACCTTCAAAACAAGTAAGGAACTTTGGGTAAAGTAAAGGAAGTAAGGCTTGAAAATAATACTTGGGATAACTAATAGTCAAAGTGGTATGACCCAAGCATGCCTAAAGCATCTTTGATCAAGTCATCTAGCTTAATTCTAGCTTGCTAACAATAGCTTGCCTTGGTTGGTGCAGTGGTTGAAGTTTTCTTCTTCTTCTTGGTAGAACTCCTCCTCCTCGAAAGCTTGGTCGGTACTATCGTCTATAAATACATACGGAGTACACAATCACCAAATAATACTTAACTAGTCTAATTAGTACTCTAATACACACAATTGATGATCTATTACCATCACAAGCATCATAAGTTTTATTACTAATTTCCTTCTCTTTATTTTAGAAAAGTAATTTCTACTCATTGAAAAATTAACTAAGATTTAATATTCACCACTTCAAATATGGGATCATGTGGACACATGTCATCACCACATAATCTAACATGTGGGAATGTGATTTAAGGGTTGGTTCATAATTACTTTGGTTTAAGTTCATTATTTAATGATTTAAAGTGACTAGAAATGCCTATATAGCATTATTTTGGTACTAGTCCAAAGTCACTGCATGTAAACCTTAATATTATTACATATTCAGATAGGTATGGTGAAATGTGATTTTTGAGAGTTGGAATCAACTCAAAAGCTAACTTGGTTGATTTTATAAAAATGTTGCAAGGTGCACATGCTTCTGTTTTATTATTTTTACTAGGAGAGTCTCTAACTCTAATTGCATTAAAACCAATGGGCTTGGGTAGATCTTTTCAGTAGCTTTCTAACAAAATTGGAATCACTCCATTTGGATTTGTGAATCTCTCTGAATTGAATTTCAAACTAGGGGATAGAACTAGGTTTAAACTAAATAGAGAAATTCTAATTCAAACTAACTGGGTTGCGCGGGAACGCTAATTGGCTGGCCTAGTGACACTCCACGGTGCGGGGCTCAGCTGACAGGAGGGGTCCACCGGTCAGCGACTCATATCGCGCGAAGCGATACAGGCGATATGGGTCGTTGGATTAGAACTGGGATCGTCGGCGGCGACGAACTGGTCGCTGGCGAGGTCGAAACCTAGCGGCTCGGTGGGGGTGCATAGGGGGCGTACCAGGGCTCCAGTGGCGACGACGAGGCGGGCAAACGGACTGGTGGTCGACGGCGATCTCAGGGGCGGTCGAGGCAGCTCCAGGGGTGGTCGCAATCAGCGGCGCCTTTCTCATCCAGAGGCGGCCTGCTTGTGGCGCCCCGCCAAAAACCACTACTAGAAAATCGCTGTGTTTTGTGCATTGCATCATCATGACCTCATGTCATCATGCCACCTTGCATTTGAGCATCGTCATGTCATCTTGCATTTTTTTGCATAAAACTATTTTCGAAAAGTCTGTTTTTGTTTTCGAAACGCCCCCGTCTTTAATTTAAATTAAAACACGGGCCTCCGGAATATTTTGTTTTGTCTATCAACGGTTTGCAAAAGCCCCGTTTTAAATAAATAAAATTTTCAAATTAATTTTGGGAGGCAGCCAGCCAGGCCCGAAAGCCTAGCCGGCCACCTCCAGATACAAATTCTACCTACCCTAGGTCCCCCAAACCCTTTTCTACCTAAACCTAGCCTACCCACCCTTCCTCCACCTCACCCTAGCCAATCTCCTCCCTCCACCTCACACCTCCTCACCACCCCAGCCTATCCCAGGCCGCCACATCATCCTAGCCCCACCCACACGGACGCAGCAGCGCGCCCTCACGCTAATCCCGCCAGCCGCGCGCGCCTCTCTCTCTCCCGCCCGCGCGGGCCCCACCCTCCTGGGATGGACAGGCGCACTCCCACGCAGCCCCCCTAATCCCGTTCAGCCGGCCCCACCTGCCGCTAACCGTGACCCCTCCACGCGCCGACAGCCGCCTCGATCCCCCACCCCGCGCCTGCCTCTCTCTCTTCCCCCTCCTCTGTCCCCAAGTCCCACCGCCGCCCCGCTCCTCCCCTCACCTTCGCCGTCCTCCGCCCCGTCTCCCTCTCCACCGCGCTCCTCTTCCCCTGTCTCGTCCCCAATGCCAGGGCCGAGGCCGCCATCGACCGCCACCACGGGGGCCCCGCCTCCCACGCCGGCCTCCTCCTCCCGCCGCTCGAGCTCGCCCCGCCATCGCGCCGGCCTTGCCTCCTTCCTCCATGGCCGCCCGCCTCCACCTCACCGCCGTCTCCCTCTCTCCGGTCGCCGTCGCCTCCGGCCTCGACCCGCCGAGCTTCTCTGCCGTCCTCGGCCGCGCCGCCTCGCAGCTGCCGCCTCCCCTCGCAAGCCCCGCTGTAGCGTCGCCTCTGGCAGCTGTGCCGCCTTGTCCTCGCCCGGCCATCCTCTGCCTCGGCCGCCTCGCAGGCAACCGCCGGCGAGCTCCGCCGTTCCGTCCCCGCCGCCCAAGTTCTGCCGATGCATCCCCGCTTGGTCCTGGCGTCGTCTCGCCGACCGGCAGCACGACCGCGGGCCCCGCCTCGCCTCCGCTCGCCAGCCGCCGCTATCCTCTGCGCGTCTCAGCGAGCCGCCCCGTCGCCTCCACCACCGGCATGCTCCCTGTCGGCCGCCGTCCCCTGCACGTCCTCTGCCGACGCCTCGGCCATCGCCTTGAGCCGCTGCCAGCTGCAGCGCCCGTCGGTGCCGTCTCCTCTGCTGCCGATCTCTCCGTTGGCACTAGTCTTGCAGACTATTTTGCTGTTGTGTTTTGTTTCCACTGAGTGCTGCTGTTGTGACCGTTCGCAGCTAGTATGTGCCCGCAAGAACTCAAGCCGAAGACAATGTTGACCGTGTCAGTGTTCAAGTGCCTCCTCTGTGTCAAGTTCAAGCACATATGACATTCCGGTCGATGCCTTTTGTAAGCAAAGTTAGTCTCGTCGTTGGCTTGTTCCGCAAAGTCAATATCCTCAGGAGCCTGAACGCGTCGAGGGCAAGAATTTCTGAAGACCCCGCGACCGGATTACAAGATCTTCGTCTCGGACACCAAGATCTGCTTCCGAACGCTTTGACCGAGGCCGACACCAAGAGCTGCCACGACCTCCACCGGCAAGCCAAGATCGACCGCCGACAAGACCGACACCAAACTCCAAGACCTTCTACACGGATCCGAACATTGAACCCCCGGTACGACAAGACCGTCGACATGGAACCGAAGGACGTCAAGTCTTCATCCCGGAATGCCAAGTCCTTCCTCTCGGACCCAAAGACGTCGAGACCCGGGACACCAAGATCTCCGCTGTGAAACGACATGACCCGACGACCGCGGACCCGACAAGATCTTCGCGACGTCAAGATCGACACCGACCAGGGCGAATCCGATGCGCCCCCGACGCCAGACCAAGTCCTTCTTCCCAGAACGCCAAGATCTACTCCCTTGTCCGCGAATGTTCCTGCCGAGACCGATCCCCGTCGAACCCCGTCGAACCCTGAACCCCCGGAACCCAAGACCTTCGAACCCAAATGTGTGCCCCTAAGCCTCTATTTTTATAATATGACATATACCTGTCGCATCATTAAATCATCATGCTTGCATACATGTCATCTGGTGGGTTCGGTTAATTAGTCGATCCACCTAAATTAAATATGGAGTCTATATGCGGGCTATTCTAGTCTTATTCTGGTCTCCATTTAAATTGGTGTAGCGAACCGATGCCATGTGTTGCCTTGTTAGTACAACATTTGAATTGCGGGGGTTCTAAACAACTTGAACCATATAATTAATGTCGGGACCCCCGGTTCCGCTTAATATTGCCTAATTGCACCGCATCTGCATCATATCATAATCATGCCGGATCTTCTGCCGTCGTATTAAATATTGCATCCGGTGTTTCTTCTAGTGTTTGCTTCTTCGCGGATTAGGCCGATGAGTTGATGCGAGTATCGATAAGTTCTTCGGATATGAATCTCCGGCAGTGTTTTCCCAGGCGAGCATCTTACCCCTTCTACCTATTTTGCATTTATAGTCTTTATTTCCTCCTGTTGATCTATTGCTATCCGTGTCGTGATGCTTTAGTTTCCGCACCCCGGTTATATCTCGTGCAGCCTCTATATTGCCTTGGACACCTCCTAATACTTGTGTTTGGTAGATAGCTGCCTTGCGAGTCATAATCGCTTGCTCAGGTGCGATCTCGTGTTGTCAAGTACCACAGTTGTTGGAATGTTGGAAGATGCTTAACGGTGGAGATGCTTATTGGTGGAGATGATCATGACTTTAAATACAACTATTAAAAATTCTCGATATAACTAATGCAGAGGCATCGGTGGGCAATAGATGTTATTTGGTTCTTCCACGCCCACTTGTGTCCCGTAGGACCCCGAGTACTTGATACCTGTTCCTTGATTTTTCACACTATCCACATCCGGGAGGCCTTATGGATCCCCCCTGAGCCAGAGCTTGATTCATTTCTATTTCTTGGGGCCACAAAGTAGTTTGGGGTTTTATTACTATCCTGTACTTATGCCATGTTACTGCTTTATTTAAGATTGTGCGTGGAGCACCTGTACTGTTTTGGATCGCGCCACGTTTTCGCGGTATTGACAAGCCCAGTCACACTTTCGGGTTCCCAGTCATTTACAGCCGTCGTCGCAAACCCTGGGTCCGTTCCGGAGCCGGCCAACTTCGTTGCGGGTAGCTTAGTGGGGTGGCCCCCTGAAATATTTATGAATCCCGTGATCTCTTTGTCGTGAATGCCTCGTTGGGTTTTGAGTTGGTTTTTCCGAGGTTGACCGAGTGTGTGTTGCTATTATGTGCACCCCTGCAGGGTAAAACTTTCTGAAAGCCATGTCCGCGGTTATGGACGACTTGGAGCACAGTATCTCGATCATAGACAAGCATAACTAAAGTAGTGCTATAAACTTGACTTAATATATGACTAGTAATCATATTCAACTATAACGGAATGGATATTAAAAATGCCAACAACTGCTGGATCTGGGTTGTTTGTTATATATGCCTAGTAAGTATTGCAACTCCAATGGAATGTGATAAAGTGCCAACAACTGCTGGGTTTAGGGATTCCTCAGGACTATTATATCTGACTAGTAAATGTTTTAACTACCACGGAATGATTAATTAAAACTGCCCACTACTTATGCTATCAGGATTACTCATGCTATCTATATCTGAATAGTAAGTGTTGCAACTAAAACGGAATGAGTAAAATTGCCAACCGTGTGAGTTCCTCGGTCTGACTTCCTCGTTTGGTCTCGAGGGGGGAATACCAGGATGGGTTTGTTTGGTGTTAGCTTCAGGTTAGATCCGGATAGGTCTTTCTTACCCCTCTCTAATAGCCGCCAGTGATACCGAGTCTCTATAGGTTGTTTAGTGCCGCTGCGCTGCCGCTTTAGCCCACCATACCTATGTAGGCGAGAGCCGCCGAATTCTAGCCTCGCCGTGTACTGGCCTCAGCACTGACGCTCCTCTTTTTCCTTTGCCCTTTGTCGGCATCCCTTTTGTTTTAGCAGGTTTGAGATCGACGTCATTAGCAGGGTTACCCTTCCGGCTTGGCCTGGGCAGGGTTATGGATGCCATTGGTTATTCTTCAGGGCTCTTAGCCCCATTTGCATCTTGTCAGTAGTCGGACGCTCTATCGTTTTCAAGGTGATTTGGATCTTTGTATATTATATCTGTATTCTTGACTCATGGAGTCGTTGTTGTATATATATGATCTGTGGGTCCCATCGAGGACTGATGTGTAATGGTATTACTTCGTTTTCCACCTGCACGAAAGTGCCTGGTGGGCGTCCTTGAACCGTTTCTATGCGGGTTTAGTGGGAAGCGCTAAAACTTGCATAGGGCCGATTCGAGGGTGTTATAGAGTGGTATCAGAGCCCGGCAGTTACGATACCCCACAAGTCCAGCCTGTAGGATAACCTAGCTAACGGCCGAAGTAGAGAGTCAAAACTACTTTGCAAAATCGGTTGGATAGATCTTATTTGGTCTGTTTTTACGCCTTACCCTATGCTGTTCTCCTCTTACCTCAGCGTGTTTCGAATCTGCTCTCTTATATTTTCTTCGAGTCCAGGAATTCTCGTGGTTGGGTTTTCCGTCGTACCTTCAGGTTTTCGCTTCCTCCTTTGGTAACGGTGCTTCTACATCCGATCTTCATGCTATCCGAGGAATCCTTCACCTGTTGGATTTCTCTCTGTTCCTTGTTGTGCTTTCCGGTGTTTTCCGACGCGACGACATCATCTACGCTAGATACGATGCAGAGTCTGCATTCCTCCTTTGATCCACACCTCGATTGTCGAGATCTTCAGTCTGTTTTCGTGAGTTGATTGCATAATTCAACTATTCGTGTACAGAGTAATGTTTTGAGTGCGGGATGGAGTCATGACCATACCACTACTCTTATCATTCGCTCTTGTACATTGAATCGGTGGATCCAGCAATTTTACTCCGTCCACGGAAGCTAGAGGTGGCTTTATTTGTTGATACCTCTGCCTTCGCCTTTTGTTTCCGGAGTGTTCTCTCGACGATCACGGACAAGGACCTCTTGTTAGTGGTGTCGCGAGGATCTACACAAAGCGAGAAGATTCAGGTCATCGGCCTTCTTCCCGGTACCAAGAGGCGGATCTCGAGGGCGAGATCCATTGTTAGTGGTGTCGAATTGTGGCGCCCCGCCAAAAACCACTACTAGAAAATTGCTATGTTTTTGTGCATTGCATCATCATGACCGCATGCTCATGTCATCATGCCACCTTGCATTTGAGCATCGTCATGTCATCTTGCATTTGTTTGCATAAAACTATTTTCGAAAAGTCTGTTTTTGTTTTCGAAATGCCCCGTCTTTAATTTAAATTAAAACATGGGCCTCCGGAATATTTTGTTTTGTCTATCAACGGTTTGCAAAAGCCCCATTTTAAATAAATAAAATTTTCAAATTCATTTTGGGAGGCAGCCAGCCAGGCCCGAAAGCCTAGCCGGCCACCTCCAGATACAAATTCTACCTACCCTAGGTCCCCCCAAACCCTTTTCTACCTAAACCTAGCCTACCCACCCTTCCTCCACCTCACCCTAGCCAATCTACTCCCTCCATCTCACACCTCCACACCACCCCAGCCTATCCCAGGCCGCCACACCATCCCAGCCCCACCCACACAGACGCAGCAGCGCGCCCTCACGCTGATCCCGCCAGCCGCGCGCTCCTCTCTCTCTCCTGCCCGCGTGGGCCCCACCCTCCTGGGATGGACAGGCGCACTCCCACGCAGCCCCCCTAATCCTGTTCGGCCGGCCCCACCTGCCGCTAACCGCGACCCCTCCACGCGCCGACAGCCGCCTCGATCCCCCACCCCGCGCCTGCCTCTCTCTCTCTTCCTCCTCCTGTGTCCCCAAGTCCCACCGCCGCCCCGCTCCTCCCCTCACCGGCGCCGTCCTCCGCCCCGTCTCCCTCTCCACCGTGCTCCTCTTCCCCCGTCTCGTCCCCGCCGCCAGGGCCGAGGACGCCATCGACCGCCACCATGAGGGCCCCGCCTCCCACGCCGGCCTCCTCCCCCACGACGGCCTCCTCCTTCCACCGCTCGAGCTCGCCCCGCCGTCACGCCGGCCTCGCCTCCGTCCTCCACGGCCGCCCACCTCCACCTCGTCGCTGTCGCCTCCGGCCCCGACCCGCCGAGCTTCTCTGCCATCCTCTGCCGCGCCGTAGCTGCCGCCTCCCCTCACAAGCCCCACTGCAGCGTCGCCTCTGGCAGCTGCGCCGCCTCATCCTCGGCCGGCCGTCCTCTGCCTCGGCCGCCTTGCAGGCAACCGCCGGCGAGCTCCGCCGTTCCGTCCCCGCCGCCCAAGTTTTGTCGGCGCGTCCCCGCTTGGTCCTGGCGCCGTCTCGCCGACCGGGCAGCACGACCGCGGGCCTCGCCTCGCCTCCGCTCGCCGGCCTGCCGCTGTCCTCTACGCATCTCAGCGAGCCGCCCCGTCGCCTCCACCACCGGCCTGCTCCCTGCCGGCCTTCGTCCTCTGCCGACGCCTCGGCCATCGCCTTGAGCCGCTGCCAGCTGCAGCGCCCGTCGGCGTCGTCTCCTCTGCTGCCGATCTCTCCGTTGGCACCAGTCTCGCAGACTATTTTGCTGTTGTGTTTCGTTTCCACTGAGTGCTGCTGTTGTGGCCGTTCGCAGCTAGTATGTGCCCGCAAGAACTCAAGCCGAAGACATTGTTGACCGTGTCAGTGTTCAAGTGCCTCCTCTGTGTCAAGTTCAAGCACATATGACATTCCGGTCGATGCCTTTCGTAAGCAAAGTTAGTCTCGTCGTTGGCTTGTTCCGCAAAGTCAATATCCTCAGGAGCCTGAACGCGTCGAGGGCAAGAATTTCTGAAGACCCCGCGACCGGATTACAAGATCTTCGTCTCGGACACCAAGATCTGCTTCTGAACGCTTTGACCGAGGCCGACACCAAGAGCTGCCACGACCTCCACCGGCAAGCCAAGATCGACCACCGACAAGACCGACGCCAAACTCCAAGACCTTCTACACGGATCCGAACATTGAACCCCCGGTACGACAAGACCGTCGACATGGAACCGAAGGACGTCAAGTCTTCATCCTGGAACGCCAAGTTCTTCCTCTCGGACCCGAAGACACTAAGACCCGGGACGCCAAGATCTCCGCTGTGAACGACATGACCCGACGACCGCGGACCCGACAAGATCTTCGCGACGTCAAGATCGACACCGACCAGGGCGAATCCGATGCGCCCCCGACGCCAAACCAAGTCCTTCTTCCCGGAACGCCAAGATCTACTCCCTTGTCCGCGAATGTTCCTGCCGAGACCGATCCCCGTCGAACCCCGTCGAACCCCGAACCCCCGGAACCCAAGACCTTCAACCCCAGATGTGTGCCCCTAAGCCTCTATTTTTATAATATGACATATACCTGTCGCATCATTAAATCATCATGCTTGCATACATGTCATCTGCTGGGTTGGGTTAATTAGTCGATCCACCTAAATTAAATAAGGAGTCTATATGCGGGCTATTCTAGTCTTATTCTGGTCTCCATTTAAATTGGTGTAGCGAACCGATGCCATGTGTTGCCTTGTCAGTACAACATTTGAATTGCGGGGGTTCTAAACAACTTGAACCATATAATTAATGTCGGGACCCTCGGTTCCGCTTAATATTGCCTAATTGCACCGCATCTGCATCATAATAATCATGCCGGATCTTCTGCCGTCGTATTAAATATTGCATCCGGTGTTTCTTCTAGTGTTTGCTTCTTCGCGGATTAGGCCGATGAGTTGATGCGAGTATCGACAAGTTCTTTGGATATGAATCTCCGGCGGTGTTTTCCCAGGCGAGCATCTCTCCCCGTTCTACCTATTTTGCATTTATAGTCTTAATTTCCTCCTGTTGATCTATTGCTATCCGTGTCGTGATGCTTTAGTTTCCGCACCCCGGTCATATCCCGTGCAGCCTCTATATTGCCTTGGACACCTCCTAATACTTGTGTTTGGTAGATAGCTGGCCTTGCGAGTCATAGTCGCTTGTCAGGTGCGATCTCGTGTTGTCAAGTACCACAGTTGTTGGAATTTTGGAAGATGCTTAACGGTGGAGATGCTTATTGGTGGAGATGATCATGACTTTAAATACAACTATTAAAAATGCTTGATATAACTAATGCAGAGGCATCGGTGGGCAATAGATGTTATTTGGTTCTTCCACGCCCACTTGTGTCCCGTAGGACCCCGAGTACTTGATACCTGTTCCTTGATTTTTCACACTATCCACATCCAGGAGGCCTTATGGACCCCCCCCTGAGCCAGAGCTTGATTCATTTCTATTTCTTGGGGCCACAAAGTAGTTTGGGGTTTTATTACTATCCTGTACTTATGCCATGTTACTGCTTTATTAAAGATTGTGCGTGGAGCACCTATACTGTTTTGGATCGCGCCACGTTTTCGCGGTATCGACAAGCCCAGTCACACTTTCGGGTTCCCAGTCGTTTACAGCCGTCGTCGCAAACCCTGGGTCCATTCCGGAGCCGGCCAACTTCGTTGCGGGTAGCTTAGTGGGGTGGCCCCCTGAAATATTTATGAACCCTGTGATCGCTTTGTCGTGAATGCCTCGTTGGGTTTTGAGTTGGTTTTTCCGAGGTTGACCGAGTGTGTGTTGCTATTTGTGCACCCCTGCAGGGTAAAACTTTCTGAAAGCCGTGTCCGCGGTTATGGACGACTTGGAGCACAGTATCTCGATCATAGACAAGCATAACTAAAGTAGTGCTATAAACTTGACTTAATATATGACTAGTAATCAGATTCAACTATAACGGAATGGATATTAAAAATGCCAACAACTGCTGGATCTGGGTTGTTTGTTATATATGCCTAGTAAGTATTGCAACTCCAATGGAATGTGATAAAGTGCCAACAACTGCTGGGTTTAGGGATTCCTCAGGACTATTATATCTGACTAGTAAATGTTTCAACTACCACGGAATGATTAATTAAAACTGCCCACTACTTATGCTATCAGGATGACTCATGCTATCTATATCTGAATAGTAAGTGTTGCAACTAAAACGGAATGAGTAAAATTGCCAACAGTGTGAGTTCCTCGGTCTGACTTCCTCGTTTGGTCTCGAGGGGGAAATACCAGGATGGGTTTGTTTGGTGTTAGCTTCAAGTTGGATCTGAATAGGTCTTTCTTACCCCTCTCTAATAGCCGCCAGTGATACCGAGTCTCTATAGGTTGTTTAGTGCCGCTGCACTGCCGCTTCAGCCCACCATACCTATGTAGGCGAGAGCCGCCGAATTCTAGCCTCGTCGTGTACTGGCCTCAGTACTGACGCTCCTTTTTTTCCTTTGCCCTTTGTCGGCACCCCTTTTGTTTTAGCAGGTTTGAGATCGACGTCGTTAGCAGGGTTACCCTTCCGGCTTGGCCTGGGCAGGGTTATGGACGCCATTGGTTATTCTTCAGGGCTCTTAGCCCCATTTGCATCCTGTCCGTAGTCGGACGCTCTACCGTTTTCAAGGTGATTTGGATCTTTGTATATTATATCTATATTCTTGACTCATGGAGTCGTTGTCGTATATATATGATCTGTAGGTCCCATCGAGGACTGATGTGTAATGGTATTACTTCGTTTTCCACCCGCACGAAAGTGCCTGGTGGACGTCCTTGAATCGTTTCTATGCGGGTTTGGCGGGAAGCGCTAAAACTTGCATAGGGCCGATTCGAGGGTGTTACACTGCTCCGGTGCAATTCCGGTGAACTACTGCTCGCCTTGCTCCGGCTGGAGGTGTGGAATGGTCGGTGAGGTGAGGGGAGGTGAGTGGTGTGCCGAAATGGGCTGGGGGTGGCCTCTATTTATAGGATGACGACGCGACCGAGAGGGATGGGCAGGCGGCTCCGGCGAGGGCTGCACAGCATGCTAGTGGCGTGGCGCACGGTAGGGGGGCGGTTGCTGGTCTCCTGGCGGTGCTCTATGAAGTGAATGCGGACCTAGGGGCGGTGGTATGCAGTCGGACGGAGTTGGCGCTCTGAGCGGCAGAGACGGCGGTGTCCACGGCGAGCGGTGGCTATGGTGCGTTGGGCGGCGAACGGGCATGTCCGGCGTGCTCCCTAGGTCGTGGCGAAGCGGTGGGCGCGGGCTGCGGTCGAGGGGTGGAGTGTATGCGCGTGTCGGGCGCGACGCTCTGGCCCGTGCTCGGCATGGCGCAGACAGGCGGTGCGCGGCGGTTTGGCGGTGGTCCATGCTCTGGCCTGGCTCGGGGAGGGGACAGAGGGTGGCGGTGAGGTCCTAGATAGCTCGTAGACATGGCGAGAGGGGGCGAGGTGGTCTGCTGCGGTGGTGGCATGGTCGGTCGGCCAGCATGTGCTCGGCATGGCATGGCATGGCATGGCCACTAGAGGATAGGGGAATGGGGTGCAAGGGCCTGGTTAGATCATCTAGGGACAATGGGAGACAAGTTTGGCCAGAACACTATTCAAAGAGTGAATTTGGTTTTTGTTTGAAATTTGTCCACAAGGTGTTTGGAAAATGGCCGAAAGAACTTTAGTTTGAAATTTTGAAAAGATTTTTGGTGGGTGTGCTAGTACTAATCTTGAGACTCTCTGGGTGCTTGGGTTTTGAAATTTGAGCTTGTTTGAGTAGTTTTTGAAATAGTAGGATCTTCCCATATGACATAGATTCAATTTTCAAATGCCAATTAAATTTAGTGTTTGAATGTTTTTGGCAGATCACAAAGTGGGCCTTGGTACACAATTATGTGTACTAGCAAGGGGTGCAAATATCCATAAATGTTTCTGTTAGGTTTTGAGTACTAGGAATAGCCAAAGTAGGCATGTTGATTAAAATGGCACAAATGACCATTCACTTCATTTATTCATTTTGAGTTGTTTTCTTTGGGAAATGTTTGGGAATGATTTAGATGATGCTTATTTCACCTAAGAATCATTTTACAAACAATGGATGACAGAACCATGGCAATTCAAATCAACTCCTAATTTAAATGCACATACACATGAATGCTTTCATATTTTTAATTGGAAAAGTTTTTGTTAACCCTAATTTTGATGATTTGGATCTTAATAACCTTAGATTAAAGTTTTGGGATGTTACACTATAGGTGCGACGAAAAAGCCTAGATGGATGCGTCGAGTGCACACATTAAACACTAGAATTCGACTCTGTAGGGCCTCCGCGGCATGAGTCGAATTACGCCAGCAACTTTACGAATTCAAGTCCGGGGACTTGAGTTTGAGTAGATAGCGTTGTTTTTCCCTAAGGAAGTTAACTGATCCTGATCTGTCGGATGAATTAGGCACGCATATCAACTATCCCTATGACATAAGCAAGCACCCAATAAAATGTTCGGATGGTTAATCGAAGGACTTCATAGTCTCCATCCGAATCAATGATTCGAACGGACACTCGGGGCCTACTGACATGCGTATGCCCCACGGGTACCCTGGATTAGCCTATACGGCTTGGCCTAAGAGGAGCCCGTGGGACAATTGGAGCCCAGCAAGGATTCGGATGACCCAAGCCCAAATGACTCCTTGAAGAACACGACAAGGAATAGATAGAAATTTAAAGGGAAAAGCCTAATCTGTAACCGACTTGGCCTGTTATCCCAAGTCCTGGCCTCTCTATATAAAGGATAGGAGGGACCAACGAGAAGGATATTCGCAACCCTAGTTTACACACCGCCAGATTACATCTACGCACCCCCTCTAACTTTCGACTCCTCAATAATCAAAGAGCAGACAAGCAGGAGTAGGGTCCCTTCCGAGGGCCTAAACCTAGGTAAATCGCGTGTCCCTGATATGCTTATTTTCTAGCCGATCGATGCCTCTAGCGCTCCCCAATTCCTATAACCCAAGTCCATCAACGATGGGCATTGATGAGTTAACCCCTCGTCGGTTAAGGTTTCCTAACCATGGACATGATTGTCGCTTGATAAGGTAATCACGTCATTAGGAGAACGATGTGATGGATAGGCCCAAATAGTGAGCATAGCTTCTGATCGCATCGTGAAGTTTGTTTGCTATAGCTTTCTAAATGTCAAATATAGTTTCCTTAGACCATGAGATCATGTTACTATTGGGCATTGGAGACATACCTTGTGGACATAAAATGACACTTCGTAACTGTGTGATCGTAAAGGTAGGTTTCAGGTAACTCCGATGGTGTCTATTGGGTTGCATGAATCAAGACTGGTATATGTTCCTCCATGTGATGGAGTGTGATATCTCTGGGCCCTCACAGTAGTATAGCATCCAAGAGCTCAGTGACTAATGTGTTTGGTCACGGGGATCCTGTCGTCGGATTGAGGACAAATACGCCATGAGGGGGTCCTCGAGGCGTGCGGAAGAGAGGGGTGTGAGACGTACGGTATTCCGGGACGGTGAGCACACAAGTTGACCCAGCTTCGAATCCGCCGGCTTTGGACGGACCCTACTCCTGCTAGCAATCCAGTAATACGGCAGAGCCGGAATATGGGTTACAAGGGTATCGCATGTGCAAGTTGAGATTGTAGACTAAGGTGTTCTGCCTTAAAGGCTCTCCCTAGGACGGCTTATATAGATATCCGGCCTAGGGTTTACAGGAGAGATCAATCCGGCTACGACTAAGAGTTGGTTACAGAGTACATCTTGAACTACAAGTAACGTTATGGGCCTAAGTCGGTAAGTCTTCTAGGCCTTCCCGTAGCCGGATGGGACTCCGTCTTCTCTCTCTAACTGCGTCGCCCGTGAAGCAAAGCTCTAACCCGAAGTGGGCCACCCTGGTCAGTGAGGAACTGTGAGGATACCCGGAAAGTATATCCCCAACAGCAGCCCCCGGAGGCCTCCAAGATCCAAAGTCGGATTTTATCATCGTCTAGCTTGATCTTCGGCTTGCAGAATCTTGAAGGGTTCCTGAAACTTCACAACAAAAAATATGATCCGGGTCTTAAAAGTAAGTCGGACCTTTCAATTGGTTACTCAGATTTTCCAGCTTGCTTTTAAACTAAGCCGGAACTTGGTCTCTAACACCACTTGACACAAGCATGGTCAAGTCACGTCATCTGACAGACGTTCTGTCAGCACGACCGTCGGTGGGTCCGCGATTTGTGGAACCGAGGCGCCGTTTCAATGCGTGCGTGGAGATCGAGGCGACGCAATCATCGCGTGGGCCCTTCCCAGTTCTTTCCACGACGCGTGGCAATTACACTATAGCGTTTGCATGAATCTTGGCGCAGGTAGGTGGATATAAGGGATTTAGATTCCTTCTTCTCCTCTCCACCAGTCCTTCGTCGTTCCTTTCTTCCCAATTCTCCAGCGTGCCCAGAGCCTTTTCGTTGTCCTCCCACAGAGCTCCTAGCGCTGCCACTTTAGGGTCACCCTTTTCCACCGGAGAGAAAATGGCTTCATCCTCTTCTTCCTCTCTGGCGGCGGCGGCGGCGGCGGAAGCAACTGCGGAGAAAGAGAGCTTCCGTGGAATCTGGATCCCCTGCGCCCTCGACGAGGCTGGCCTCAAGAACATGGAGAAGGAGGGGCTTCTCGCCGCCAGCGACTGGCGGAGCGGCTCTGGCAAAACCGTCCCCAATCCGCGCGAGGGCGAGCGCGTCCACTTCGGCACCCATCTGGACCGAGGTTTGTCCTTTCCTCCCTCGGAGTTCTTCTCTGAGGTGATTGACCACTATGGAGTTCAACTCCACAATCTTCCTCCCAATTCTCTTCTAGAGATGAGCGCATATGCTGCGCTTTGCGAGGGCTTTCTCGGCATTAGGCCGAGTTTTCTTCTCTTCCGGTATTATTTCCATGTCTGGAGGAATTCCATTACTGCCGGTGTTCCTTACATCACCGGTACCATTAGTTTTTCTGTTAGACAAGACTGGGCCTATCCCAAAATTTCTGCCAGTGACTCGGTCAAATAATGGCCAGCCACTTTTTTCTATCATAGGGATATTCCGGCTCCCGGCAAAGCTACTGCTTTGCCGGCTTTTGTCGACGGAGCTGCCACGGCCCAGCCTTCCTGGGACGAGGCTTCTCTGGCTCTCACCGACGATCTGATCCTCGCTAAGAGGCGGATCGAATATATTATCAAGCACAAGGGTCTGAAAGGATCCGACTTAGTCCAGTGCTGGGTCGCACGTCGGATCCAGCCACTTCAGTACCACGGGGATAGACTGATGCACTCCATCACGTCTTCCAAAAAAGACTCTCTCCGCATCAGCCCTAAAGCCTACTCCACTCAAGGCTACATCAGCCAGATCAAGTGGCTGATCAAGGAGCGGATCAAGAGGAGGATTCCGGAGATTTCTCTGGACATGCACACTGCGGAAGATCCCGTGGTGCCGGTAAGCTTCTATCAGAACATCTTCTGCGTGTTTCACTTTTCGACTTATATTGCAATGCTGATTTGTGTTCTTATTTTCAGCTTGCTGACCTCCCCGAGTCGGAGCTTGCTCCACTCGAAGGATATCCTCCTGAGTTTTCTCAGGAGACGGAGGTAGTCCCACTGCCGGATCTTGCGCTTAAGAAGCGTAAAGCTTCGACAGTGGCAGTTGGCACAAAGGAGGTGCCTGTTGTGAAGAGGTAACTTTCATTCACAATTTCCGCCTTTGTACCTTTCTCGAATTTCTTTCTGAGATGTAATGTTTCTGACTTTACTACATTCTCAGAGCAAAGCCTCTCATCAAGGGTAAGGGGAAAGGGATTCCTGCGAAGCCCCTGCGACAGGCGAAGCTTACCATAGCTTCCCCTGCCACGGCTCCTCCGACTCCTGCCCCTCAACCTTCTGCAACACCGGCGATTACTCCATCTCCGGTTGTTGCAGAAGATCCGGCTCCTTCAACGGTGCCTATGATCCTTGGATCGCATACTGACGTCACCGTGGGTGCGTCAGCTCAAGATAAGGGTCAACCCTCTTCGGGTAATGATCCCTCAGCCGAAGTCTTCACCGACAACCTCCTCAACAATCTGGGTCTTGCCAAATTTGTCCTGACCCGGAAATCTGCAGAGGAGATCCAGCGGCTGGCTAGGCAAGTCCTGGACAAAAGCCATCTATCCCCCAAAGAGGAGGCGCAAGAAGCAGAGGACGTCAAGTTCTCTGACCTTCTTGCTCAAGTCCGCCTTCACGACGAGAAGATCAGGACTGGTGAGCTTCCAACAGCTCTAGTAGTCCCTCTTACCCTCGCCGAGAAGGTGGCAACTGAAGTGAACGCGGGTTTAGACAAACTCTCCCACAAGTAATATGTAAGTCGGAATTCCAACTCTTGTTTTTACATCATGTTATATCATATCCTCTAACCCCCAAGCATGAAGTAGGATATAGAAATCCGGGTTTATGCTTTCATTAGGATGCCAAAGAACGAACTATTGTAGCCCCCAAGGCTCGTGCTGATATTTAGTAAAAAATATTAGCCCGAGTCTTAAATAGCTTTCTGACCTTGGGTATTCTGACTTACAGAAAGTGTATTCCTATAACCAGGAATTATTAACCAATATCTGTGACAAGCGGAGAGAGATCAAAGCTCTCCGGCTAAAAAATGCTGAGCTCAAGGTAGCCAGGGATGAAGCTGAAGGTAAACATTCCGAGATCTAAACCTTACCTTTTACTCTTCAATGTCGAATTTTTCTGAGCTGTTGTGCTTTTTTGACTTACAGCGTTGGTGAAACAATCCATCGCTATGATTGAAGAGGCCGAGAACCTCAAGACCTTGGTGGTGGAGAACAAAGGACTTCGCCAAGAGCTGGAAAAGCTCAAGGTGGATCATGAAACGAGCATAGCTCAAGTCCTGGAATCCTCCTCCATGGCCACTGAAGAGCGTGATCGCAAGATTGCTGCTCAAGATCAAAAAATCTCGGACCTCAGAAATGAGCTTAGCAGAGAGAAGGACATCTCCCAAGCGCTCCGGGATGAACTCCAGAGTCTCCAGGAGGAGAAAACCAAGGTTGACGACGTCATTTTTGGTACGTTCCATCTCTCTGACTTTTTCTCTTTCTTCGACTCTTATCAATGTCGGTTTTTTCATAACTTTATCTTGTGTATAGGTCCTCTGAACTTGACAGACTCCTCCTCGTCCGAGCCCTGCACTCACCGGCTTACCCAAGTCGGTGATCTTCTTCATGACTACCGCCAATCCCTTGAGGAAATTGGCGAGTCTCTTAGGATTCCGGACATGCCAAGCATGTCGGACTTCTAGGTGCGGGAGAAGGCCAAGGAGATGCTGCAGCTCGTTCGGGACTAGAACATGTCCTACGCGCGGACTGCTGCACAGAACGCTCTCACCATGGTCATGAGCCACCATGGAAACATGGAAATATGGCAAGTGACCATAGGGTACTGCAAAGTAGATGAAGACGGCCAGGAGCAAGACCTTCAAGCTATCATGCACTCCTGCGTCGGATATGGGTGCCACGTGGCTAACCTGACCAGCTACGAGGTCCCCTTCTTCACCCGCGTGGATACTCCGCCACCTCCTCCGAAAGAAGCTGAAGAAGTGTCTGACGATGAATGGACCACCTCGGATCCGGACATCTCGGCACGATATCAAGGCGAAGTAACTAGCGAGCCGACAGCTCCTTCATCTCCTCCTGCATCATAAATCAAAAAACTATGTATTATTCCGGAAAGACATGATGCGTTTTGTAAATATTAAGTACTATGACTTTAGCTAGTGCCAAGTTTTTTATCTATTCAGCACTTTTGTCTTAGATTTTTTGCGTGCCTGAAATATTTTCATAAGCACTTAGAATTTTCCGTCTCTACTTATCGCTTATCTGGCTTTCCGCCTCGTCCCTTTCGTGAGCCGGCTAAACCTTCAGCCGGAAACTTTGCCGAGCAACGGAGCTCAATTGCTAAACCAGTTTAAACTCGGAAACAAAGACGGCTTCCAGTACCAACAATTCACTACTCGGAAAATACCCGCATCCAGCAATCAGACAAATAACCAAAGTAAAGACTAGAATTTTTAGAGTTATACCCGAAGGTAGTAGTTTTTAGAATCGGAAATCTAAACCAGAACGAACATGAGCATAAAGTACTTTCAAGCATTCTGGGATTTTCGACTATGACATGATCATTAGGAAATAAGATGGTACAAACTTCTCAGAAATTTTTTGAGGTAACCAAAACTTTTATTTCTCACGGAACATGTACACATATATGATTACAAAGAAGGATAAACTAATAATAAAAGGGACGTAGCTGAGCAATATTCCATGGTCTGTCTAACTCATCCGGATTTGTACTGCCTCTAGCTCTCTTTCTCTTCTTAGTAGCAGGTCTTTCTTTGACTGGCCTCATGTCAGTTAAGTAGTACGATCCATTGTGCAATACTCGACTAACTAAAAAGGGCCCTTCCCATACCGGGGAAAGTTTGTGCTTTCTTTGTTGCACAAGCTGGAGAACCAAATCACCTTTATTGAAAGATCTAGTTCGGACTCTCTGGCTATGATACTTGCGTAACTCCTGCTGATAGGCTGTAGATCTCATTTCAGCAACGACGCGAACTTCTTTGACTAAGTCGAGATCATTTTTTCGAGAAATCTCGGCATCCTCTTCGATATACGCGGACACTCTAGGAGAAGTATGAATTAAATCACTAGGAAGAACTGCTTCTGCGCCATAGACCAAGAAGAAAGGTGTATATCCTGTTGACCTGTTCGGAGTTGTTCGTAAACTCCAAATTACAGAGGGTAGTTCCTCTGCCCAAGCCCCCGCAGCATGTTTTAGTGGTGCTTCGAGTCTTGGTTTCAAGCCTTATAGAATTAAACCATTTGCTCTTTCGACTTATCCGTTAGCCTGTGGATGTGCGACTGACACAATGTCAAGCCGGATATTCTGCTCATCGCAGAATTCAGCCAATTCTCCCATGGAAAAATTACTCCCATTGTCCGTGATAATACTATGCGGATAACCATACCGAATTATAACATCCTCGACAAATCTTTTGGTTGTTGCTTCATCACAACTAGTGACAGGTTTAGCCTCGATTCACTTTGTGAATTTGTCCACCATCACTAAGAGGTGAGTGAATCCACTTGGTGCTCATTTAAAAGGTCCTACCATATCAAGCCCCCAGACCGCAAAAGGCCATGTTATAGGTATTGTTCGCAGCTGATCAGCCGGAACATGAGCTTGCTTGGCGTACTTTTGGCAGCCTTTGCATGTCTTGACTAATCGTTCGGCATCTGCCTGAGCTGTCAGCCAAAAAATCCATGTCAAAAAGCTTTTGCCACTAAATATTTGGCTGCAGCGTGGTGACCACACTCGCCTTCGTGGATTTCTCTTAAGATTTCCACTCCTTCTTCCGGAGATACACAGCGCTGAAAAACCCCAGAAACACTCCGTTTATGGAGCTCACCTTTAACAATAGTATAGGCTTTTGCTCGTCGGATAATTTGCCGGCTCAGCACCTCGTCTTCGGGTAATTTGCCATCTACCAAGTAATCAAGGTAGGGTTGAGTCCAGCTAGGAATTACATCCAGAACTGCTATTAAAGTTGAGTCAGATTTGGTCAAATATTCCTCATCTACTCCCTTTATCGAGGGAACTTTGAGGTGCTCTAAAAACGCGCCATCCGGAACCTCTTTCCACGCAGAGCCTATTCAAGATAGTGCATCTGCTTCCTCGTTTTCTTCTCGAGGGATATGTTGAACTTCAAATCCTTTGAACGGTTTAGATAGATCATCCACGACAGCTTTATATGCTGCCATGTGCTTATTTGCATTACAAATATCCGAGACTTGCTGAGCAACAAGATCCGAATCTCCGTAACACATCAAACGTCGGATGCCAATATCCTTAGCAATCCGGATTCCATGCAGCAGTGCTTCATACTCGGCAATGTTGTTTGTCACTGTGAAGTAGATCTGCAACACGTATAAAAGTTTATCTCCTTGGGGTGATTTGAGCACCACGCCAGCCCCCGAGCCCCCTCGAGCCTTAGACCTATCGAAAAAGAGGGTCCAATACTCCGACTCAGGGAGGACCATGTTCTCCTTGGTCTCTGTCCAATCAGCGACAAAGTCAGCAAGGATCTGGGATTTGATTGTTGTCCGGGGTTTGTACTCAATATCGAAAGCTGCAAGATCTATGCCCCATTTGGCGACGCGTCCTGTGGCATCGCTATTGTTGATTATATCTCTCATGGGAGCTTTGCTCACCACGGTAATTGGATGCTCCTGAAAATAGTGTCGTAACTTACGAGATGCTAGAAAAACACCATAAGCCAACTTTTGATAGTGTGGATACCGCTGTTTTGATTCTGTCAGGACCTCGCTGACAAAGTATGTCGGACGCTGCACTAGGTGCTCCTGATTTTCTTCTAGTCTCTCCACCACCATAACTATACTGACAACCTTATTTGTCGCAACAATGTAAAGCAACATCGGTTCCTGAGGTTCCAGCGCTGCAAGGACAGGAGCAGATGAGAGTACTTTCTTCAGGTCTTGTAGTGCGGCCTCAGCTTCGTCAGTCCAGACAAAATCCTTGGTCTTCTTCATGAGTTTGTATAATGGTGCGGCTCTTTCACCAAGCCGGCTTACGAATCTACTGACCGCGGCAATGCAACCGGTTAATCTTTGTACGTCCTTCAGGCGAGTTGGCCTGGAAATATTGAGAATAGCTTTGATCTTGTCACGGTTCACCTCTATGCCTCGTTGAGACACGATAAAACCTAACAATTTTCCGGCTGGTATTCCAAAGAAGCATTTCTTCGGGTTAAGCATGATGTTGTATTTTCGTAAATTAGCGAACGTCTCCTCCAAGTCGGAAATCAATGTTTCCTTCTTTTTGGACATGACCGCGATATCATCCATGTATGCACGTACATTGCGTCCGAGTTGATCATGGAAGCAACGCTGCATCGTGCGCTCGTACATAGCTCCTGCGTTCTTCAGCCCAAAAGGCATCGTAACAAAACAGAAGGTTCCGAAGGGGGTTATGAATGAAGTTTTGACTTTGTCAGATTCCTTCATCCGGATTTGGTGATAACTAGAATATGCGTCGAGAAAACAGAGGAGTTCCGAGCCTGCCGTAGAATTGATAACTTGATCAATTCTAGGCAGAGCGAATGGATCTTTTGGACAAGCCTTGTTCAAGGCAGTATAATCAACATACATCCTTAAATCAGTGGTGTCCTTTTTAGGGACCATTACAGGGTTGGCCGACCAATCAGTATGGATGACCTCTTCTATGAATCCGGCTAACTCGAGCCGCGCTAGTTCCTTAGCTATTGCCTTACGCTTTTCATCACCAAACTATCGTAAGGACTGTTTGACGGGTTTAGCGTTCGGGTTTACATTTAGAGAGTGCTCGGCAAGTTCCCTAGGTACTCCGGTCATGTCAGATGGCTGCCATGCGAAGATATCTTGATTTGCTCGGAGGAACTTGACGAGCGCGCTTTCCTATGCGCTACTTAGGCCGACGCCTATCTGGGTCACCTTGGAGGGGTCATCATCCTTCAACGGCGTCGTCTTCGTCTCTTCTGATGCCTTGAACTCCGGATTTGGCTTTGTCACCTCCTTCTTCGTCGCGGGCATCTCGGATGGATCTATGCTCTTCTTGATCTCCTGGTACTCCTGGGCGTGTAGCACGGCTTCGGCAAAGGCGGCATTTCCATCTTCGCACTCTCGTGCCTTCTTCGGGTCTCCCCTGATGGTGATCACACCGTTGGACCTGGAATTTTCATCATATTGTAAATGTAACACGGACGAGCCATAAAAGCCCAGTAAGCCGGACGTCTGAATATAGCGTGGTATGCGCTCTTGAACGGGACCTCTTCGAAGGAAAGTGCCTCCGTCCGATAATTCTTTGGTGTTCCAAAAGTAACATCCAAAGTGATTTCTCCTAGGGAATTAGCTTGTCTTCCTGGGACAACTCCGTGAAAGATCACAGAGCTATGGTTCAGCTGTGTCTCCGAGATCTTCATCCGGCGTAGCATTTTGACATAGAGAATATTGATGCTGCTACCACCGTCCATGAGGGTCTTGGACAAACCATAACCGTCAATAAGTGGATTGACGATTAAGGCGTATTTTCCTCGCCTGTGTAGCTTAGGCGGATGATCAGCGCGGTCAAACGTTATTGCCAGTTCCAACCAGTCCAGATACTGAGGGACAGCCGAAATTGTTGCGTTGAGCTCGTGGAGAACTGCTTTCTTGACCTTTGCTGGTTGAGATCCGAGGAAGGTGACATAAGTGTCCTTCTTGGTGGGAAAAGTTTTCTTCCCTTCTGACTTGGGATTTGAAGCATCGGCTTCCTCCATGCAGGAATCTTCCTTGGTCTCTTTGTCCTTTTCGGGATTTTTCTTTCCCTTCTTCCGCTTAGCTTTGTAGCTCGCGGTATCATCTCTCTTGATGTCGTTGTTAAAACAACATTCAGCGTTGGTGTGGGACGAGCCCCCATTGGCATCCAAATGATGCACACATGGGTTATTGGCGATGTCGGCCCAACTGTAGGTTTTGCCTGGTCGTTGCTCTCCTCTACCTTGGACCCTTGATGTCCCACGGCCACGCCCGCGGCCTCCGCCACGTCCTCCTCGTCCTCCAGACCCGGAAACAGTAGTGACCACAGCTGTCTCCACGTTGGGTTTTTCCTACGAGGTGTTTTTGCGCTTCTGAGCTTGTTGCTTTGGTTGTTTTGCCGACTGAGGCACAGCCAGGACATTGAGTAATCCCTCTGCATCATCGTCGGCATCTGCATACTTGCTCGCTGTTTCTATCATCTCTCCTAGATCAGTAACCTTGTCACACTTCAAGCGATGGCGCAGTAAACCAATTGGGAGACCTGCGATGAAAGCTTCAATCGCAGTTTGATCATTTACTCCTTCGCAGGAGTTCTTTGTGTCAATCCATCGTCCGAGGTAATCCCGGCAAGTTTCTCCAGCTTTCTGGGTGCAACGCTGTAGGTCTCCAACCGTATAGGGCCTCCGATATGTGCCTTCGAAATTCCGAAAGAACGCACTTTGTAAGTCATACCAGTTGTGGATGGTGTTCGCCGGAAGTTCATCGAGCCATGATCGTGCCGTCTTCCGCAACAAAAGTGGGAGGTATCAGGTTGCGACCAGGCTGTTTCCGCCTTTGGCGATGCAGCAAGCTTGGAAGAAATCCTGTAACCAGGTGTCTGGCCGAGCAATGCCATCGTAGGATTGAATATGTCTTGAGATAGCAAATCCTTCCGGGAATTTTGTAGTTCTGATGCGTGGTCCGAAGCACTTTGGGCCCACGTACACGTCATCGTTTTCGTAGCGCCGAGCCTCTATGTTGGAGTTGATCATGTGCCTTGCGTCATTCAGGGATAGGGATCGTCCCGAATATCGGCTGTGGCTGCGGTGCCTTGGAGCCGGACTTCGGCTTCTGCCACCACCTCCTCCGCCATGTCGTCCTCCTTGACCTCCTTAGGGACCGTTGTGATAACTGTGCTGTGGAGAGGGTGGTGCGGCTGGGTTATTTCCGGTTGATCGCCGGCCTCTGTCCGGAGCATCATTATTCCGGTTCCGGGGAGGTTCTTGGCTATGACGAGCCCCCTGCCGGCTTGTGCCAACGTGGTTTCCGTCATTCCTTCGTCCGTCGTTCCCACCATGGTGAGGCTCAGCCGGACGTTTTTCATGTCTAGGAGGTGGCATTTTCTGACGATCCTCCTCCCGACGTTTCTCTTTATCTTCTCCTTTTCGGGGAGGGTTCCCCGGAATCAGTGCAGCGATCGCGTCTTTCTCGGCTGCTGGAGCGACGTTGCTCCAGTTATGTGTAGTTCTACGGTGCTGCCCCGACGATCCGGTTCTTGAATAATTGTCTTCCTTGCGTTCGGGGTGACGATGGTGCACCCGATCGTTGTGGGGTCTTACGTCAGCCCATGCCGGATCTATGCGACATTGGTCGGAATCCGAGACCAGCTTTTGACTTCCATACAGGGCGACCTTTTGCTGCTCTAGTCCCTTATTGAGTAGCTTGATACCCAAGCGTATCTCCTCTAGTCCTGGATTAGCCGATAGAATTTCGCGAGCTGCCACGGTATTTTGCACTGGTGTTGGGTAAACCCAATCTCCATTGTTGTCCTTCCGTGGCTTTCCCATCTCATCTCCAAAAAGGACGGCACGGACACGTGGGAATTGATTGTCATCTATGTGACGCTTCCGTGTCTTTTGATGTAGACGGAACATGTACTCCTTGTTTGACATGCGCTTCTTCTCCACCTCGATGTTTTTGGCTTCATCAAGGAGTTGTTGACGACGCGCTTCCAGGGCTTGGGCCCTTTTGTCTAGCTCATCTGCAGTAAGTTCTGCAGCTGTAGGGATAGGTGTGGTTAGTGCGGCATCGATGAGTTTACGCGCACCTTCAGTGATCACGTGTCCATCCACCGATGCTTCTTTTTTCGGCCCGTCTGGGATTAGGGCTCCATCCGAGTCTTCCTCGTATTCCTCGGCAATCACCTCCTCTGCCAGAGGGTCTTTTGCCGGGGTCTTGTTCTTCTTATTCTTCTTCTTTGCCTTCTTGGCAGCGCCGGTAGCAAAGACGGCTTTGGGTCCGTTTCCCAGAGTCAAGCTCTGATCGTTACTTTCGGACATCTGGGCCTCGGGATTGTCTCTGATGTCCATGTCATCCTGCGCTTTGGGAGAGTGTTCCCCGGATCCTTCATCCATGGCTTCTCCCTCCTCTGCAGCTTTGGAGTTGTACTCCTCTTCGTATTCCGCGGAGAACTTTCAGAAATCTGTCGACGTCATGGACTCATCCGAGGATGCGGGAACGTCGGTGTTTTTTCCAATTGCCTCCAGCACCGAGTCGGTGTTTTCTCCAGCATCGGCAGAGTCAGATCCGGATCTAACATATCCAACGAAGTGCGATGCGTGCTTCCTGAGGTACCTGCAGCTTTCGCGATCAGCCTTATCGAAACTTTTAATGGTTTCGAGGATTGCATCTGCGCTAGCGCCTCGTAGTATCATACATCTTAGTGTGTACCTGAGGAAAGGCTTGTCTGTCCTGACATCGTCAGAGTCGGAATCAGTGTCGTTGATGTGCTCCTCCTGGATTTCGACTTCCACGGGTGGGTTGATCTGGGATCCGGCTTCTCCGGGGAGATCCACTCCAGATTCGACTTGGACCGTGAGGTCTTCTTCAGGCTCAGATTTCTCCACTATCTCCGCCACTGGTGCGGGCTAGGTGGGATTAGGGTTTTCTGAGATCCGGAACTCTGCCGCCTCCGCGGACAAAGGGGACCCAGAAGATTCTTCTGCCTCTATCATCACCGCTGGGGTGGGTTGGGCAGGTTCAGCGAAACCGATGTAAACATCGATCTCGCCGAAAGACATGATTGTATAGGCAGTCACGGCCTCCCTAGCCGGAATCCAAGTCTCGTCGAGAACAATGAGAGGGACATCGTTGGCGTAGAGGATGCGACCGACGATGATGGTCTCGCCGATTCCGATTCTTGCAGATTCTGCTCGGAACGTAGATCCGAAGCTCACTTGCCCCATGGTGGGCGCCAACTGTCGTCGGATTGAGGAAAAGTATGCCATGAGGGGGTCGTCGAGGCGTGCGGAAGAGAGTGGTGTGAGACTTACGGTATTTTGGGACGGTGAGCACACAAGTTTACCCAGCTTCGAATCCGCCGGCTTTGGACGGACCCTACTCCTGCTAGAAATCAGTAATACGGCAGAGCCAGAATATGGGTTACAAGGGTATCGCCTGTGCGAGTTGAGATTGTAGACTAAGGTGTTCTGCCCTAAAGGCTCTCCCTAGGACGGCTTATATAGATATCCGGCCTAGGGTTTACAGGAGAGATCAATCCGGCTACGACTAAGAGTTGGTTACAGAGTACATCTTGAACTACAAGTAACGTTATGGGCCTAAGTTGGTAAGTCTTATGGGCCTCCCCATAGCCAGATGGGACTCCATCTTCTCTCTCTAACTGGGCCGCCCGTGAAGCAAAGCTCTAACCCGAAGTGGGCCACCCTGGTCAGTGAGGAACTGTGAGGATACCCGGAAAGTATATCCCCAACAGATCCTATACCATGGTACGAGTAAATATATCTTGCTGATAACGAGATTGAACTTGGTATCGTGATACCGACGATCGAATCTCGGGTAAGTAATATATCACAATACAAAAGGAATCGTATATCAGATTGATTGAATCTCTGACATTGTGGTACAACCAAAAAGAACTTCGTTGAATGTGTAGGAACCATTATGGGCATCCCGGTCCCTAATGGTTATTGGTCAGAGAGTTGTCTCAATCATGTCTGCATGTTCTCGAACCCATCGGCTCACACACTTAATGCTTTAGTGTTGCTAGTCTTCATTGATAATATGCATGGTGTAATCAATTATTGTTTCAGAGTCCCGGATGAGATCCTTTATATCACGAGGAGCTTCAGAATGGTCCAAAGGTAGAGAAAATTATATGAACTTCCTATTTAGGGTTCTAGAAAAGTTCGAATATTTCCATGTGTTGGAATGTTCTAAAATGTTCCTGGAGGGTCCATGTGTGGGCCCACCAGCGAGGTTGGGACACATGAGCCCGAGTGAGGGAACCACGGCCCTAATGGGCCAAGGCGCCATAGCCACCTAGGTCCATGCAACCTAGGGCTTGGACGAACCCTAGAAGAAGGGGCGTGGGAGGGAGGAATCCCTCTCCCCCTTGGTCGCCGCCATACCTAGAGGCTTGGAGGAGGGGCCAAGTCCCTATCCCCCATGCCTATAAAAGGATGGGCGGGGTAAGGGGTCGGCGCACCCTTTCCCCTGGCCGCCTCCCTCTCTCTCTCTCCCCTAGATACTCTCCATCCCCGGATTAGTACAGATAAAGCCCTACAAAAACCCTCTCCACCATAGCAGTTATGCAGTTGTGCTATCGGATTCTCGCGGAGATCTTCTCTCTCTTGTGGGATCAAGAAGGAGGAGATGTCACCGTAGCAGAACGTGTCGATACCACGGAGGTGCCATCCGTTCGGTACAAGGATCTATAAGGTCAAGATCGACATCAGTTTGAACCAATCTGTTCTACTTGTTACTTTTATCTAGTAGATTAGATCTTACGAGGTTTCATCTTGCTATTTCATAGGGAATCCCATCCTCCCGGTGCCTGTTTATCGCTGCTCCCTAGTGAGGCCCTACTCAATCTCGCCTTGTTGTTGCCTCTGTCACCATATGCAGGCCACGTCCCCGCCCTCTCCGTTCCCTCACCGAGCGCCTCTTTCCCGAGCTTTGTCAAGCACACGGTCATCCTCAACATCGCTACACCCGCCTAGTTCCTCGCTAGCTCCATGTCATCCCAGCAAAATAGGTTGGGTCATTGGTGAGAAGCGCGGCGGCAGAAGAGGCAGTTGTTGCATTGGTGTTGTTGTGCCAGTTGGGACGGTGGCCACTCAATTTCTTTTTGGGTCAGTGACAAACAAATAGAGATTAAAAAAGAGAAAATGGGCATGTCCATGACCTAAATAAGTCACCGTTGGAGCATCTCCAGTGGCATGTCCCAAATGGTCATGGCCGGTACTAACCCATCCACGTGGATAGGAGGACAGCGAAAGCACGGCCAATCGGTGCGACCCAAAAAAACCGACTCACATGGACCCACCCACCCCATCACCAAATTTGGGAAACGTATGTGTCGGGCCGGACAACGCGCTTATCCTCCTGTGTCCTCCCCTAGCCATCCCGGGCCTCCCGCTAGTATCACACAAAACACACACAAGCCAGTATCTGCCCCAAACCCCCGTCCGCCATCTCCACCGCCACCCCGGGATGCCCACAGTCTGTGTTGTGCGTCGATGTTTCCCTCGCCACTTTCGAGCATTAGATGGCTGGAAGCTACAGTCATTTGTTACCATCATGTACCATCTTTTCGTTGCTAGCCCGAGCTCGCTGGCTTTTGTTGTCTCGATGGTGTGAGGGGTTACGATGACTACTTCATGGCCAAGCTCGATTGTATCGGTAAAGTTGGCTTCTCATCATACCAAAAAATGTTCTGCTGCCATTCACATGCTTGCATATGGAGTAGCAGGTGATCTCGTTGATGAGTACATGCGCAAGATCCAATCCACATGCCTCAAAGCCATGTAAAAGTTTATCACAACAGTTGTTGCGGTGTTTGTCATAGTTTAACCGAGAGAGCCAAACACCGAAGATATTGCCCACTTTTTGTGCATCAGTGAGAAAAGAGGGTTAACTGGCATGTTGGGAAGCATAGAATGCATGCACTGGGAGTGGAAGAAATTGTCCTTTTGCCTGGCAATGGCATGTCAACGGTCATTCTAGAGGATGTTGCTTCACAAGATCTATGGGTTTGGCACTCCTTTTTCGGCATGGCAGGATCTAGCAATGATATCAATGTGCTTCATCACTTACCTGTATTTTCTAGGATCGCATAAGACAGTGCTCCCGAGGTTAACTATGTGATCAATGGAAATCCTTACGACAAGGGGTATTATCTAGCGGATGACATCTATCCTTCCCGACATTTATCAAGACAATCCGCAACCCTAAAGAAGAGAAATGTAAAGTTTTGCAAAGGAACAACAGGCTTGTTGAAAGGATGTGGATCAGGCATTTGGTGTGCTCCAATATCATTGGGCTATTGTTCGTCACCCTGCTCGAAACTGTAGCACAGAGAGGATATGGGAGGTGTGATGGGTTGTGTGATCATGCACAACATGATCATGGAGGATGAGTGTGACGACAACATTCATGACCAATGCTGGGAATTCGAGGGTGCCTTGGTTGATCCATAGCCCAGGGCAGTATCTTAGAAACAGTTCTTGCATGTGCATCATACAATCCGTGATATGGGGCCTTCAGAAGTGGCTTCAAGCGGATTTGATGGAGCATATGTGGGCTCATGCCAGACACAACATCATTAAGCATAATCCTCTATTTTGTACAATAGTATAATTTGCGAATTATGTATGATTGTTTGTAAGGAACTATGTGGCTGTTTACTGTTTATATTTTATTTATTGCTCTATTTTACTGTAATATATTTGTTGAAATATGTATATCAAAATGACTGCCCAGGCCTAGCCAAACTGACCATCGCGAAACAGCCCTGGCCAAACTAACCATCGTGAACCGAATGTCTATGACCGCTGGATGCATTGGCAAGGTCGGATAGACCACGGCCCATTTTTTGTCCGGGGTCCAACCCAAAAGGACCAAAACAGGACCGTTTGGATGTCCTAAATGAGACGTGGTGCACCTTCCGATGGCCGGACACCTGTCCGCGAGGAAACCCAGATAGATACTAAGAGAATTTTTTTTGTCTAAAATGGGGCTCCCGTTGGGTAAGCCCTAACTAGGTCATATGGCCGGTCGGGTGAACACGTGTCTAGAATATGTCTTTTTTACTAAATTGAATTTTTCGGAAAGTTGGGCAATTCAAAATTTTACCTGGAATCCTTTTGTTTAGTGCCACCCCGGGTCAAATTTGACAAAATGTGTAGGACCAAATCCAAATGGCAATTGACCGTGTGCTCCGAAATCCCAAATGACACAGTTCCCGCGCCGCCTCATTCTGCCCCGCAACCCCGCCATGCTGCTCCCGTCCCTTGCCGCGGCTTCCTCCCAGTCCCGCCTCCGCGAGATCCACATGCACCTCCTCTCTCGGGCCGCCTCGCCTCCTACTCCTACCTCGCCGCCGTCATCGACTCCCTCGCCTCGTCGAAGCACCTCTCCTACGCGTGCCTTCTCCTGCCTCAGTGCCCTGCCACATTATTCCTCCACAACTCCCTTATCCATGCCCTCGCGCGCGGGCCGCGCCCCCAACTCACTTTTGTGGCTTTCCGCGAGCTCCCTTTCGCACCCAACCACTACTCATTCACCTCTCTCGTCCGCGCGGCGACCTTCCTAGCCGTCACGGCATCGAAGAAGCCCATGCCCCCGGATGTGGGAGTGGACCTACTCACAGGGTCTGTGCATGCGGCCGTGCTCCGCCATGGCCACACGACGCTCCCAAGTTGGATTCTTTTTTGAGGCCTAGCTTTGTCTCTCCCTTGTGTTAAAGGAAGCACGACTATTTCCACAAGCCTCCAGTGAAAGAAATAGAGGCGACAATTAGGGTGAAAACCCTAGCAGCCACCACCATCAGCCTCGTCCTCGCCATCTATGATCGGGAATCGACGGGTCCCTGCCTCCTCTACTTGCCGCTACGGTGGTGGGAGAGGTGGGGACCTCGGACTTGCGCTTGGCGCTGTAGAAGGGTCCATAAAGTTAGGGTTTGGTCAACCGGCATCGCTGTTATGGTGCCTATGGCGGTGTTGGGTGGGATAAGAATAAGGTATGCCCGCCTCCTCGTCCACCTCGTCGGCGGCGATCTCGTCGGTGGCATTGAGGAGGGCGGGGATTCGTCCGGTCGCTGCTTCGATGAAGTGGTGGATCTCGTCCAGTCTACGTGTGTTAGAGGTTTTGTGTTAGAAGATTCAGATCAATTCAAGGGTTCAATGGCGACGACTTGGGCTCTGGGGCGCTGGTTCTTAGGAGCACGTGCACGAAGACTTTTCGAGTGTCATCAACAACGCCAGACCGGCTCCGGTAAGGGAGCGACCATAGCGGCACGTCGACGGCTCACTCTGGTGGCAGTATTGGTCGTTAGGTGGTCCAAATAATTCGATGTAATTTTTATTATATCTTGGATACTTTCTACTTATTGTGAACTCATGGAATAAATTCTGATCTTTCCAAAAAAAAAAAAGAAGAAGGGTAGCACGTGAAGCAACTCGGTAAACTCTGAGTTTTAATAAAGGCAGGCAAACCCTCTAAAAAAAACGTGAAGCAACTCGGTAGTTAAGGACCAGGTTTGACCGGTAAAAATATCCTCAAAGCTTCCAACGAGCGCAGCTGCATTTGGGTTTGACAAAATGTGTAGGACCAAATCCAAATGGCAATCAGCGGCGTGTGCTCCGAAATCCCAAATGCCACCGCTCCCGCGCCACCTCGTTCGCGACCGACACGCCGCCACGCTGCTCCCGTCCCTCGCCGCGGCTTCCTCCCAGTCCCGCCTCCGCGAGATCCACGCGCACCTCCTCGTCTCGGGCCGCCTCGCCTCCCACTCCTACCTCGCCGCTGTCATCGCCTCCCTCGCCTCGTCGAACCACCTCTCCTACGCGCGCCTTCTCCTGCCTCAGCGCCCCGCCACGCTATTCGTCCACAACTCCCTCATCCGCGCCCTAGCGCGCGGGCCGCGCCCCCACCTCACCTTTGCGGCTTTCCGCGAGCTCCCCTTCGCGCCCAACCTCTACTCATTCACCTCCCTCGTCCGCGCGGCGACCTCCCTGGCCGCCGCGGCATCGGCGAAGCCCGTGCCCCCGGATGTGGGCGTGGACCTGCTCGCGGGGTCCGCGCATGCGGCCGCGCTCCGCCATGGCCACGCGGCGGACCCGCACGTGCAGAGCGAGGTCGTATCCATGTACGCCGCCGTCGGGGACGTGAGTGCCGTGCGGGCCGCCTTCGCGGAAATCGCGAGCCCGGACATGGTGTGCGTCACTGCTATGTTGGGCGCTTTGTTCGCTGGAGGCGACGTGGCCGCTGCTCGCAAGCTGTTCGATGGAATGCCGCAGAGAGACCATGTTGCCTGGAGCGCCATGATCGCGGGGTATGTGCGCGTGGGTAGGTCGAGGGAAGCCTTGGGGCTGTTTGACGAAATGCAGAAGGCTGGAGCTGCTATTAGTGAGGCGACTCTGGTGTCAGTGCTCACAGCATGTGCACAGATGGGCGCGCTCGAACGTGGCATGTGGGTGCATTCGTATGTGCGCAGCCGTGGGATGCGGCTGTCGGTCACGCTGGGCACTGCTTTGTTGGATATGTATTCCAGGTGCGGCGCCGTGTCAATGGCGATGCAGGTGTTTGAGATCATCAGCGACAAGAGTATCTACACTTGGACCAGTGCGCTAAGTGGCCTCGCGATGAATGGCATGGGTAAGGAGTGTCTTGATCTATTCAAGCGCATGGAGGACGCAAGGGTCAAGCCTAATGCTGTCACCTTTGTCGCGGTGCTTCGTGGATGCTCCATGGCCGGGTTGGTTGACGAGGGACAAACATGCTTCGATTCGATGAAGCACAAGCATGGAGTTGACCCTTGGCCTAAGCATTACGGCTGCATGGTCGATTTGTATGGTCGAGCAGGACGTCTAGACGACGCCGTCGATTTCATCCATGCCATGCCACTGGAGCCACAAGAAGGTGTCTGGGGAGCACTACTCAATGCTTCTCGGATTCACAATAGAGTCGAGCTGGGAAAATACGCGATGGACAAGCTTACGGCGATGGAGTCCAAAAATGCTGCAGCTCATGTGTTGATGTCTAATATCTATGCGAACTCGCAGAATTGGAAGGGTGTCAGCAAAGTCCGGGACGTGATGAAGGCCAAGGGAGTGAGAAAGGTGCCTGGATGTAGTGCCATCGAGGTTTATGGCAAGGTGCATGAGTTCTTCGTTGGGAACAACTCACACCCCAGATACAATGAGATTGACATGATGCTTGCAGAGATGAATCATAGGCTGAGGTTACAAGGGTACGCCGCTAACACAAAAGAGGTACTATTCGATATTGAGGAAGAGGAGAAAGAAAGTGCGATCTCCTTGCACAGTGAGAAGCTTGCCCTTGCCTTCGGTCTGATCACGTTGCCGGAAAGTACGGTGATTAGGATCGTGAAGAACTTAAGAGTGTGCAAGGACTGCCATGATTATACCAAGTTGATATCCAAGGTCTTCGACAGGGAGATTGTTATGAGAGATAGGAACAGGTTTCACCATTTCAAGCATGGAGAGTGCTCGTGTAGGGATTACTGGTGATTTTTTCTGTAACTGTTCTGGTGCAATTTTGACGATCCATGCACAGCAAGATTGATGCATCCGTGGACATCATGAACCCAGTGTTTTCTGTAAGGCAGAGGAAAGAGGCTTGTTTCAGAGTTTGCAGAGATGGGGATTGAAATTCAGGCTGTCTCTTTTTGCAGATGACGCAGCAATGTTTCTGAGACCAATAAAGCAGGAGTTGGCAGCGGCCAGGGCATTGCTGGATATTTTTGGGGAAGCTTCTGGCCTGAAGTGCAACTTGAGCAAGGGTGCAATTGCTCCCATCGTCTGTGCTAACATGAACTTACAGGAAATCATCCAACCTTTTCCATGCAGTCTGGTTAATTTCCCTTGCACATACCTGGGATTGCCTATTGCCCTGAACAAGCTGAGAAAGAGTGAAATGCAGGCGCTACTCGATACACTAGCAAGGAGCTTGGCCACATGGAAAACGTTGATGCTAACACCAAGTGGGAGATTGATCTTGGTAAAGACTGTTCTCTCGGCAATTACAGTGTACTATATGTTATCTGTAGAATTGCCACCATGCGTATTACAAAGCATCACCAAGATCTGTAGAGCCTTTCTATGGCATGGCACTAAGGAAACAAATGGTGGGCACTGTCTTGCGGCATGGAGTCAGGTCTGCGAACCTACACGGTATGGGAATTCACAACTTGAAAATGCTCAATGATGCTTTAAGGATGAGGTGGAGATGGTTAGAGATGACATGCCCTCTGAAAGCATGGTCAGGCCTACAATTCAAACTGTCAGCAGAAGCGGAAAGCATGTTCAAAGCTGCAACTTGCTGTATCTTGGGATGGGAAACTGATGGATTTTTGGTTTGACAACTGGTTACAGACCAAAAGCCCTGCCCAAATTGCTCCTGATCTGTTGACAGTCGTCACAGCCAGGGGAGCCAAGAAAAGAATGATCAATGGATCAGTGATATAAGAGGAGCCCCTTCAATCCATGCTATAATGCAGTTTCATGGAGCTATGGGTGCTTGTCCAGGACATGCCCACCCTGTCCGAAGAGGCAGACACCTACAGATGGCGGCTTACGGCAGGTGGGAAGTACACATCTGCATCTGCATACTCTGCGTTCTTTGGTAACACCCAAGCAGACTATGCAAAACAGTTATGGAAGAGTAGAGCACCCCTGAAAGAGAAATTTTTCATCTGGTTAGTTATGAGGAATCGATGTTGGACAGCGGATCGTCTCACCAAAAGAGGGCTACCTGCACCGGCAAATTTTGTTTTCTGCGACCAAGCCCAGGAAACACTTCAACATATCATGCTCAGCTGCCCTTTTGCTAGGGAGTTCTGGTTCAGGTTGGGTCAGGAAAGCCAAATGCCACAGGCAAATGTGGGAATCAGAGGATGGTGGTGTCATCAAACCATAGATACCTCTCACAGAACCAATAAGAGAGAGAGAGAAGTGGCCACGGTGCTAGTTGCAGGTCTGAGAATGATCTGGCTGGAAAGAAATGAAGAGTCTTTGACAAGAGAAGCACAACACTGTATCTATGTGGAGCATGGCGAGAGAGAGAGAGCAGGTCGGGGGGAGTAGTAGTCTAGTCAGTAGTGGAGTGGAGTGGACGGTTCAGCCGTTTTGTAACCTTTCTCTGTAAAAACTCTCTTCAAATCTTAATGCGATGACAGCAGCCTTTGGTTGCTTGTCCTTGAAAAAAAAAAGATTGATGCATCGGAGTACAGTAATACACACAGAAATTCTCTGCTAAACCTTAAATTAGCGCATGCATACGAACTGGTATTATTCTCTCTATAACCTGCAACAAACTAATATGGGTTTGTATAAAAAAAACTGATATACTGGATGATGTTTCATGCTTGTGGTCATCTGCGAAGCGAAGGGTAGCCGGAGTTTAATGTCTAGATTCATTCAAATTTAGGCACATCTGGACATCTTTTCAGTACGGAGGGAGTAGTACATCTTTTATCCCTAGGCGTCATTGCTAATTGCCTGGAAACTAGGGAGGACAGCGAAAGCACAAGGAGGACAACCAAAACGGTAGCAAGGAATGTAACACCAGCCAAAAAGACGAATTTACAACGAGATCATGACGAACCAGCTGCGTGATCTTGGACAGCTGCAGTGTCTCGGAGATGCCAAGAACGCTGAATCAGCCGTGTGAGCTTCGACAGCTGCAGTATGCAGGCAAGATCACGCAGCAAACAAAGCCACGACAGCTGCTTTATTATTCCTACAGAATAGGAGGCACGATAGAGGCCTTACTCAAAATAAAATAAGAAGTCACAAGAAGCAGATGATCAACCATTGTCTCGAGAACTTACCACTCCTTGAGGAAAAGAGAATTTTAGCAGTAGAATTGTAGAATGATGTACACATCCAAGTTTACTAGTGCAGCAACGAGCTGACAAATTTTGGCCATAATTTAATTTTCTTACAGAAGTCCTCAGGATCATTATATTTTATTAAACTTGAAAGTGAAATGCCAAATTTCGTGCAGAAATATCAACCATCAGCTAAGCAATATCTGGACACCGCTCAACACAAAGTACCAGAACGACTAATAAGCGAGGAACAGAAAAAGAGCGCATGCCAGATTGTTCGACTATTCTTTATTCACACAACTCAAGCAAAATGCCGCGCTGGCAAGCTGCATCGTGTATATGCTTAACATAAGGTTAAATATAGCTCTCTATAAGATGTATTTGTTCTGAATAAAGAGACGTGAACATTTACATGTAGTATGTCACTGCCCAGTACATCTCAAACATTGACGACAAACTGGAAGAAGCAGCCAAAAGAACATTGTGCTTGTCATTCCCATTAGCAACCTGTTGAAAATGGAAGTGTGGCCAAGTTAAAATTCAGTGGAAAGCAGTGATGAGCTTAATTTCATATAGCCAAATATTAAGATGTGAGGTCGAACGATTCAAGCATGTGGCATGACATAATTTGTCAAGGAACAACGCATAAACATTTTAGCAGAAATATACAGAATCATGAAAAATGTCAAGACTAACATGAAGTAACTAGTTCTGCAATAGTAACTATGAGTAACTAAGAATGGATAGTCCATGTTTCTTTCTAATCAGAAGCATCAGGTATCTTTGTGTTCTGTACCGAATCTCAAACAACGCTGCCAGCCTATCACAAGCCGACTGTAGATAACTACACCGTTTTTTTAGCAGAACCTTGGAGCATACTTCGCGATCTAGAGTGGACATTGTCACAATGCGTCTCTGCAACATCCTTTCTGATTAGTATTAAATTTTAGAGAAAAATACTTATATACCATTGACAACTACTGCAATGGCTCGTTTGCCATCTAACAAAAGCTCCAGAGCTTATATACCAAGCACAAACACAAACAAATTCTAGTGCTTATATACCACTGGCTGTCAGTCTAGTGTTACCTCAGTCAGTTAAGATGCCAAAATGACTGCTCCCTCAATGACAAATGAGCAACAATTGTAAAATATGGCTAGAAACAATTTGACAGCATCTTGCCTCTATTTTCACATAAAAATCTGAATCGGCATAACCTGATTTATTCAGGTAAAAAACAGTGCACTGCAGGCTTGCTTGAAAGGTTTAAAGGTAGGCTGATTTGATCCATGCCTGTGTGCAGCTGCGTGTATGCCGCAGGTCCGCTTTGGGTGGACGTTGATGCATGCAGCCATGAATTCCTCACATGGATGGGCTTAGGATTGATTTGATTTGCAGAGTGAAACAAATAATTAGAGAGGTAGCATCTGGTTGTCCCCATATGAGACATCGGCTAGGAAAATACTTGGTATAAGGTATTCATGTTGGAGAAGTGCTACTTGTTATTGGTTGGCAATCCGACTTGGTTTCTTACGGATTGATCTGCTCGGCTCCGCGTGAAGCGCTACCTATGATCCGCTTCTCTGGCCATGATCCATGTGAGCGTGTGGAGACTGGGAGGGTCGGGTGCGTGATTTCAATTTTTTCTGCCTTTCTACTGTTCTAAGCTGGGGGTAAACTTGGAAATTTCAGCTCGAATGACAGAGAAACAGAGACATGGTAATGAGAGCCTGATGACGATGGCAAATAGACACTAGAATTTGCTTGTGTTTGGTATATATGACTGAAGTTTTGTTTGATGGAAAATGAGTCACTGCATCGCTTGTCAATGGCATAGAAGCATTTTTCTCTAAGTTTTAACACAAAAGTATGAATAAACAACACGGAGAATTATTGCAATTAGAAGACAGGGGAAACAAGATGAAATTGATCCTACCTCACGAGGACAACCCAACCTTCTTCATGACATCCTTGGTTCGTTTGCGGAGCCTCATGAACACAAAGACCACGCAAGCCAGCACCCACGGTGGGAAGTTGAGGTTGCCCAACTTGGATTCCTTGAGCCACTGGGGCATCTTCGCCTCCTTTAGTAACACTGCAGCTACCACTGCCATGGCGCAGAAGCTGATCATCATCTTCGTGATGGGCTTCAGCAAAGGATCCTAATAAACCACCAAAGAAGCCAACAAGTCATATAAAGACTTGCTACTACTAGTAGCCTTCTTATCCAAACAATACAGTAACCTGGCAAATATCAGGATACACGAACTGAGAAAAAATTGACTACCTTGGGCTCGCCGTCAAGGAAGATGGTGGAGTCGGCGGCGTAGGGGAGGAGGGAGCGGCCGTTGCGGGGGTTGAATCGGATGGCGACGCCGCGTGCGCGGGAGGCGGGGTCGAAGGCGAAGACGCACTTGAGGCCGTGCTTCTCCAGGATGTCCCCCACCTCCAGCTGGTCCTGCATATACCCGCCCAGGGGCGACCGGAACACGGCCACCGGCCCCCGGCCCAGCCGGAAGAGCTGCACCTCCACCTCCGGCGCCGCTGCAGCTGCCTCGGATCCGGGATTTCCGTTCTGGGCAGGGGCCGGGGACTCCTGTTGGATGGCGTCGTCGCTGGCCGCCGCCGGCGCCGCGTTCTTGTCAGCTTCCAGCTCCATTGGCTTGTTCGATCGGGTTCAGAGGAAGACGAAAAAGGAATCCACCAAATCTGACAGTCTCGTGTCCGCTAATAAAGCAAAATTGGGCTGTTCAAGAGGCAAGTTATAGGCAAGTCTCTTTACCAGGCCGGGCCAAACAATAAGGCCCAACACTCACCAAACTAGAGGAAATCGAAAGCTCCAAAATAATAATTCGCCTCCTTTATATATTTTAAAATAATAATTGAAGTTATGTGTTCCTACTGAATTTGACTGATCTGCGCCTTGCAGAGATTGACAATTCTTTTCCCCCAATATCAGACTGAATAGAAGGCAAATAACCACTTCCAGGATCAAAGGCAGCAGACCACGAACGTTTCAGAAAAGTAAATGGCGGTCCTGCAATTCAAAGAGGTAGGCAAAGAGAAAATTAACCAATCCATCGGCATGAACTCAAAAGGGAGAGGAGGGCTCGAAAATTGGATAGGGAAGAGGACAGGAAAAGGGCGGGATGGGGTTCCCGATTTCCCCTCCTGCCACCGTCATCCCTCCCGTCGCCGGTCGCCGGTCGACCCAAGGGTTAGGGCGGGCGGAGAGGATTGGGAGATGGCGGGGCTGGTCCACCTCTGCTGGTGGGTGGAGGGAATGGGACGCCGGAGAGGATGGGTATGGGGAGGGAGAAGGCCGGGGAAGGGGCGGGCGGGGAGGGCGGCCTACCTGCGCGGTGATGCAGACGGGAAGGAAGCCTCGCGCGAGCAACGAGACGACGAAGGGGTACGAGCAAGTTGCGGGAGTGGGACTCTGATTCCGTACCGATTCGGAGGTGGGAGGCTCCGATTGGATCGCAGGCCGCTTTGCTTTATTCACTGTCCAGTCTCCATCGCCCTCCCCGGAGTCCAAACCCTCTATCCAACCTTTTCCTCCCCCGCTCCACTGCGCCGATGGAGTCCGACGGCGAGGATGAGGCGGCGGCGACCCCGGGGGCTGCTACCCCCGCCCCGGCGGCGGGGCGGCTGAAGGGCTGCCCGGAGCTCTCGGTAGACGGCGACATGCGGGAGATGGCCAAGACGGCCGCATGGAGCGTCAGCTCCTGCAAGCCTGGCAACGGCGTCTCCTCCCTCCGCGACGACAGCCTCGACACCTACTGGCAGTCAGCGCCCTATCACCTCCCCCTCCCCCTCCCCCCCTCGAAATTTCTTGCCATTCTCGCCGAATGCAGAGGCTGAGTAGCTGTTGGATTTGGGTTTTCTTTGGTCAGGTCGGACGGCGCGCAGCCGCACCTGGTGAACATCCAGTTCCAGAAGAAGGTGCAGCTGCAGGTAAGCAGGAGGAGACCGCCGAATGCCGCTGCTACTTCTGTTCAGTTTTGTTCGAATGACTCCTGGTTTTCTCTCTCTTCTGAATCTGTTGTCTGGTGGCAGCTCGTTGTGCTCTACGTGGATTTCAAGCTCGACGAGAGCTACACGCCGAGCAAGATCTCCATTCGGGCCGGCGACGGATTCCACAATCTCAAGGTAACTCTCTTCGCCGCGAGAATTCGTTTCAAGAATGTTCATAGGCTTGTGCCGTATCGCGGGACTTGCATGTTGAATGTCTGGTCCAACTTGGCAGCGAGGTGCCCAGTGAGAGCACACATGTATCTCTGAACTCTAGGTTATGATCTGTGGTCGATGGCGAGAGCGCCTTGCGAAAATTGTTGCTTGTGGTTTCACATGTGATGTCTGACACTCCCAATTTCGATTTCTACCCCAGTTCAGCCAATTATCTGTTTTTATGCAGCTTGCACAAGTTTGGATTTAGCCCCTTTTGTAGCAGAATTTTGATCTCTACTTCAGCCAAATATCCACAATGTTATTATGCATGTATTGGTAAAAGTTGTACAGAAAGAATTAGGCTAGAACAGTCTGTACTGTCACAGATAGGAGAGCAACTGGCAAGCAAGAGAAGAGAATCCCTTCAGGGCAAAAGAATTTGCGTGCTTTTTTCTTTTCTTTTGGTGTAGACACAACGTAATCCTCCATCTCTATCATGAATCATTGAAGATGCTATGTTCTCAATCATGTCGTGAGAGGTCTAATATGTGTTACATGGTTGTATCATTGAGGCGTTACAACTTACAAGTGTTGTACTTTGCTGATGAGAAGTTGATGTTGCTTCTTTTGTCACATGAAACTGAATTGTAATAGCCTAGCTTTTTTATATCTCCTGGAACATTAGCAGTAGCGATGTCAGGAGATTTCCCCCATAGAAGCTGAACCTTAAAACCCAAACTTATATTGTGGTTCCGTTATGTCAAGTAATGGAACCCGGCCCTGTTCTCTGGGATCGTGTGAAAAAAAAAGTTACAAGTGCCAATAATCACAAGCTTGTGTTATACATAGGTTCTTGAAGGCCTCCCATACTCCATCTGTTTTCTGGATTTGATCATTGCTTGATTAATGTCTTTGTGACCTATATGAACACCACCAAACAAGTGACAGTGAGCTGCTACATATTAGTTTTTTTTTTGCTCTGTTGGTGGTGTTGTGTCTTGGTACCTATGATGTATGACAGTGAGGAGAAAGTGAAAGGCCGGTCTTACGGCTGCCTCCCAGGACGGATGGCCACGGAAGACTCGAGATCTTCTCATTGTCTTCGCCGTCGTTGTCGTTCTGGGATGGTAGTAGCATGATGTGATTCGGCAAAAGGTTTTTCTCTGAGCCGTCGTTTTTACCCAGGTCTCAAGCTTTGATGATTCTTCTTGTCATTTCTTGCATGGCTGTCTATTGAAAGACTTCTCTTTTGCCCTGAAGGGCTTCTCTTCTCTTCTGGCTGCCTAGTATGGTCATTGTTTTTATTGTACAGTAAGCTAAAAAAAGAATATGATTGCACACGATTTGCCGACAATAGTCATGCCTCAGATTCCAGTAGAATTTACAAGCCAATGCTCTGCTGCAACTGCATTGTTCCCTTCTGCACTAGTACATTTTGATGTAGTCAGAAGTACATGTCGATGTAGTTGGAGCCTAGAGGTCTTCATCTTGTACAAACCTGATATCAGGCTGTGATTAATCAGTTTGTACATTCGGGCTTCCAGACCTGGGGGGTACTGTGTGTTCTGATGTGTTATAGGATTACTCTACATTAATGTTGCATCATATTCTGACATACCGTAGGATTACAATACAGTATTGAACTATTGATTGGGAAACTGATCTGTTCTTCAATGCTCTGCGTTGCGCTGCTGTCCAGTGAACACTGAATTAATCCCTGGAAATTTAATTTACAGTGATAATATTTGTCTTCATCTGAAATAATGGACCATTATATTTACCATGCTTCCAGGAAATTAAAACGGTGGACCTTTTGAAGCCAGTGGGATGGGTTCACATATCATTATCTGGCACTGATCCCCGGTATGCATCTTTTAACTTAACCATATCAGTCCTACGATGTCTTTATTTTTCTTCATCTGGCATTGGAATTTCGGAAGATAGCTAATAGTGCCATCTGATGGCATACTATGCGTTTATGTTTTGGAATTTGAGTTAAGTGCACTTTTGGTCCCTTAAATGTTGCAAAAGTCTAATTTCTGTCCCTGAACTCTATTCTGGTCCAAATCTGTCCTCAAACACTTAACTAAGTCAAATCTTGGTCCCTGACAACGGTTTAATGAAGATTGACTGGTTTTTTCTTTTTTGCCACCATGGACATGAATTAGCCAGATTGAATCCCACATAGCCTGAACTGACGTGGGTATCATTTGCCCTCGATCAATATCACAAGCGGTACTAATTCAGCAGAAAAGGAAGAAATCCCCTTGCCCTCTCGATCTCTTGCTCTCGAGGATGTTGCTCACGGCAGTAGTCTTTTGCAATACTTGAGGGACCAAAAGTGCACTTAACCCTTGGAATTTCGAAAATAGTTGTATTCCATTTTGCCATGTTGGATGAATCATATTTTCAGCAAACTTCCTCTGTAGGCCACTGCTTGCATAATTCAGTAGTCTCACTAATGCTTTTTTTGCTAGCGCTGGATCTTCTTTGTCCTTGAGAAACTTAGATAGTCTGTCGAAATTTCATGTTTGAACCTGCAGCTAACTCATTTCCGTCTAATAATATCCCATTGGATTTCCCTTTGACTGTCTAATAGTACTGTAGAAATGATTAAACTATTGATATAATAAAATACACGAGGATTTTAGAATTAATTTAGGAGTGGTAGTGTTTGGATTATCCCTCTGCTTAACTTTACTGCCTTTGCAGACAGTTGTGTAATTCTCTTGGCATATTTGTGCAGAGAAACATTCATTCATACATTTATGCTCCAGATTGCGGTGTTGGCCAATCACCTGAACGGGAGGGACACTCATGTCCGACAGATTAAGATATATGGGCCACGACCGTAAGTTGGATATTGTTCAATCAGCCAACCACAACATTCAGTATGAATATAGTTGATCGTTTCTCTGTTTTCCTTTGTAAAAACAATGTTAAATCCAAGCACCGTCAAACATAAAAGCTAAAGAAAATATCATAGACAGCAACAGTGTAGTGTCAATAATGTTATTCATTCCTCCTTTCTACGGAGTCAGAGTTCACATGAAACTAGTACTCCCTCCGTTCAGAAATAAATGACTTGGTTTTGTGTAGATTCGAATGTATTTAGACGCATTTTAGTGTATAGATACATTCGAATCTAGACAAACTCAAGTCAGTTATTTCTGGACGGAGGGAGTAGATGTTTATTTGCAAATCGCATATACTATGCACTGATTACCCTGATTAGGCAGCGAATTAATTGTATAGTGCCTTCACTACAGATTTCACCATATATCGTGACAGTCCTTCATATGCTGTTTCTTGTGTTTCAGGAACCATGTTCCCCACCAACCTTTCCACTTCACTTCCAGGGAGTGCATCATGTACTCCACTGTCAGGTGACAATCCCTGATCCCTAGCTGTGTGGGATCCTGCATATTGGAGTCGAGGTGTGAACCTCGGATTGTGGCCTGCGTGGTTCATTCCTCCGGCTCCGAGAGACCAGCCCGTGATCAAGTGGCTGTTGAAGCATCCAGGCCGTGGTTGACATGTATTGTGGATTAGGTACCTGTTGAAGCATCAGGTCTCTGAACATATGCCATGTAACTGATGCTGTATTCATCATCTATCTATATACTGTTCGGTGCATCTTTTGCAACCATGTAATGTAACATCATCCTTCCCTTGTCTCATCCCAGTTGCAAGCCGTTGTTTTTTATTGCAATTTGATGAGTCCATTTTTGAAGCATATTTACCTTATGTTCTTGTATAGGTAGAGTAGGATTTTTGGTATTTTACTGCGCGCACACTTTTTTGCCCTTGTTCCAACAGGATCCTGAATCATTAAGTATTTTATGAATATATTAATTGAAACTGTCATGTTATATAATAATATGATATTTTTAAGTGATAAATGTTATTTAAATGATTTTTTCATGCACATGGGAAAAAGATAAGATGGCAGGAAAGGCTACAGAGGGTTAACGACCATCAGGACGGGTGCCTGTATCGTTTGACCGTACCACAAATACTTTCACCTCTCGAAGACGAGAGATAGATCTGACATTTATAGAAACTTTCAGCCTCAAAACACTACACCAGAGAGGGATCTGGAGGAGGAACTAGGAGGGCAAATCCTTGCTGCTTCACGGATCATCGGAGGACATCACATCATCACATTCATCATCGACCGATGCATCTACATCACCATCATTATTCCCCTCTTCATACATTAGATCTTGTTTTAATTCCAAATACAATTGTGGTTTGCATTAGATCTATCTTTTTTTACTTTTTACCCATCCATATGAATATGATGTTGTTGATTGCCTCCATGTGTGAGTAGTTCCCTTCGTTTTTGCAGAGATGGAGAAACCCTAGTTTTATTATAAAATGAAATAAAGATGATCTATTACTTTTGTCTATGATCCACTGATTTATGATATTGTGTTAGATCTTTCTCTTTAGATGGTATGTGAAGTCGGCCACATATTATTTGCCTTCGGGACTAAAGAGATGAAGGTACCCTTTTGGACGTGTATGGGAGTATCTCCAGTGCAAAGCGGTGATAGTATGCACTGGCTTACAACCTGCACGGTCAAAAGGGGAAATTGAGAGGGACTCGTTAAGCTTATTACGATATTCATGGAAAACCCTTAATTGTGGTGGCTTGTATGAGTTATTGCTCTCAGGCATCGAAGTGGTTATTTAGAGATGACCTTAATACCTGATTCAAGAAGCGACTACTCACGAGTCTTGTAGTGAACATCTTATTATTGAGCTCTCTTCATACAGGTCATGACATAAGAAATAGATTATCATAATCACGAATAATTACCAAATGCTAGTGGTGTACCCTACATCCCTGAGAACGCTCTAGCCTTATTGAGTTCCAACATTGTTTCCCATCGCTTTTGTTACTTGTTTATTTTTCTTATTTTTATTACTTTCTTGCACACTTTTACCAAACCTTTCAAACATCATTTACTTGAAATCAAAGGCAACTTATAAGTATCCTTTGGTAGATAGTGACAAGGGGCATACAGACCTTAACCAAATAGCTCTCTGTGGGTTCGAAACTAGCTACAATCGATCTGTGCTCTTGCAGTCATCAAGCTATTTTCTGGCACCATTGCCAGTGAGCTAAGCGTTTTTTGTCTTTGTTCTTAGCCGTTAATCTTACTAATTGTTTTACTAAAGTTTTTGCTAGTTTCAGGTGAGCACCATGACTACACTCGTGCTGATGAATCAGTTTGATGCAACTAAATACCTCGGAAAGTTTAATAGAGGACTCGTTAAGGAATTCCCGAGTGGGAGCAAACCAGAATTTGTGGTTAACCCTCGTTTTATCGCTATTATCAAGGAAAATTCTTTTGCAGGAGATGATCTAGATGAGGATCCTTACAATCGCTTAATGCATTTTACCGATTTATGTTGGACGCTTAAATTGAGAGGCTATTTGGATGACGAATTGAAACATAAATTATTTAGCCAATCTCTAACCAACACTGTTTTAGCTTGGTATAGAATTTGCCCTGTAGAGAAAATTGATACTTGGGAAAAGCTTAAGGGAGAATTTGTATTTCAATTCTTTCCCAAGGTAAAGACTGCTGAAGTAAGGAGGGCGATCACGAATTTCAAAAACCGCCCAGGAGAAAGGTTTGGTAAGAGCCTTCAAAAGGTATAAATCTATCCTTAATAGATGGTCCCATCATGATTTACCTCAATGGTATGTTTTACATATTTTTTATGGAGGACTTAATCAAAAAATTAAGCGGGAACTTGACACTGATTCTAGAGGTTCTTTTATGGACTTAACTATAACTAAATCTTGGGAACTATTAGAACAAATTCGTCGCAATAGAGAAACTTAGGGATTTGATTTAGGCGGTGAAGGAGGGATAGAAATTGAATATGATTATCTCAATGCTTATAAGGAATCCGGTAAGGTTAAGGAAACTGCTATCAACTTCAACTTGATGATGATATTATTCTGCAAATTCTTCAGTCTTTTATAGAACACACTGAAGCTCCGGAGAAAAAAATGGCTTCAATATACTCCACCGCCCGAGCAAGTTCAAGATGTCAAGATAAAAATTGTGGCTCTTGTAGAGCCATTAAATAAAGAAGCACCTTATGTTGAACCACTTCCTTTTCCAAGGACAGCGAGAAAACATATGGTTGCCTAGCAACTTGAAGAACACTTGGAAGAGGAAAGAATGATCCTCAAAAAGCTAGAGGAAGAGGCAAGAATAGAAGAAATTAAGCAAGAGGGCATGCAAGCAATGGGTGAGCCAGATATATTAACCATGTTTGGACATTGCAATGTAATCGAGCTAGACACTTAAGCTTCTCAATTCTTCGAAGGAAATGTAAAAGCTAAATATGTTGCAAACCTATTCTTCCTTGCAGCTTTGGTGAATCTTATTATTATGGCCTTTGTGATATTGGAATATCTATTAATATTATCCCTTATAATTTTTACTTAAAAATCCAAAATGAACTCATCCCAGCTGAATTAGAAGATACTGATATAACAATCATGCTAGCAGATAAGACACTTAGAATTCCTATGGAAATAATGATAGATGTTCCAATTTGTATTGGACCTTACAAGTATCCTATTGACTTTGTACTCGTTGATATGCCTACTGATGTTTATTGTCCAATTATGTTTGGAAGAACTTTTCTAAACACCATAGGGGCAAACATTAATTGCAAGAAGGAGACAGTATCTCTTAAATTTGGCGAGGATAAAATAAATTTCCATTTCTCTAGATTTCATCATAGGCCAATTATTGATGAGTTTGAAGAATATGAGCAAGAACAAGAAGGTAACATAACTAGCCTTGCCACTTTGTTTATTGAAACTCCCAACGATGAGTTAGAAAGGAGCTTAGTTGAGAACGATAATTTTCCTAAAGATATAGACAAAATGGAAGTTGATGAATATCTCAATTCGACTCCCATAGTTGATCCTGAAATGAATCAAATCTACGAGATACCAATAAGAAAGGGTGATGAGGACCTTCCACCTCCTACACTCAAAATCCTTTCTAAATAACTAAAATACAGGTTCCTTGATGACACTAATAAATATCATGTTATTATAAGCTCTAACCTTATAGAAAAGGAAGAGGAAAATTTAATGATAGTCTTAAAAATGCACCGAAAGGCTCTGGGTTATTCAATGGATGACTTGAAAGGGATTAATCCCTCGATAGACACTCGTAGAATATTTATGGAAGAAGGAGCTCAACCGGTTGCAGATTTTCAAAGACGGCTCAAACCTCATATGAAAGAAGAGGTGAGAAAGGAGGTAATCTGCCTATTAGATGTCGGAGTAATATTCCATGTAGAGGAAAGTGATTGGGTAAGTCTTGTTTATTGTGTTCCAAAGAAAAGTGGGTTAACTGTTGTCCCGAATGAACATAATGAGCTACTCCCTACTCGATCTGTTATTGGCCATAGGATGTGTATTTACTATAGAAAACTTAATAAGGAAACTCGAAAGGATCATTACCATTTGCCATTTGTAGACCAAACCTTGGAGAGACTTGCTATGCACTCCCTTTTTTGTTATTTAGATGGTTTTTCTGGTTTTTCTCAAATAGCTTATGATTAATTAAAAACAACATGCACATGTACATTTTGTTTGTATGCTTACTGTTGTATGCCATTTGGCCTGTATAATGCTCCTGCCACCTTCCAAAGGTGTATGACTGCTATATTTGTTGATTATGTTAAAAATATTATGGAAGTATTCATGGACGATTTCTCGGTCTATGGAATTTCATTTAACTATTGTATCCATAATTTTTATAAAGTTTTGCAGAGATGCAAAGACACTAGCTTAGTCTTGAATTGGGAGAAGTGTCATTTCATGGTTCAAGAAGGGATAGTGCTTGGTCATAAGATCTCACGTAAGGGCATAGAAGTTGATAAGGCAAAGATAGAAGCAATAGAAAGGCTTTCCCCTCCTCACGATATTAAAGGTATAAGAAGTTTCTTGGGTCATGCAGAATTTTATAGAAGGTTTATTAAGATCTTCTCTAAAATTACTAGACCTTTAACCAACCTTCTACAAAAGGATGCTACTTTTAATTTTGATCAAAACTATCTTACATCATTCACCATATTAAAACAAGCCCTTCTCAACGCTCCTATCATTAAACCACTCAGTTGGAAAAAGCCTTTTGACTTATTTTTTGAAGCCGACCACGATGCAGTAGGAGCTATCCTTTGCTAGCATAATGGTGATGAACTTAATATCATTCATCATGCTAGCCGCACCTTGAATGGTGCTCAAAAGAATTATCCCATGGCAGAGAAAAAAATCTTCGCTGTTGTTTTCTCTTGTGATAAGTTTAGATTTTATATAATCGATTCGAATATAAGAGTGCATACTGATCGTAATGGCTTAAAAAAATCCATGAAATAACTGACGTTAAGCCAAGAATAATCCACTGACCTTTGCTTGTCCAAGAGTTTGACTTGTAGATCCTTCAGAGAATAGAAGAATAGGTTGACTGCCATATTGAAGAGACAAGATCACAAAAAGAAGTGTCTTCAATTTTTATACCATCAGGAAATATCCGTCCCGAACAAAAAATTATGTTTCTCTTTGTAATATTTTTATCAATTTCTTGCGACCAACCATATTCAAAGGAAAGAAGAAGATAATTCAAAAGCTAAAGGGGGGAAGGCGTCGAGTTAAATCCATTATTACCAAACAAGTAAGGTTCCCCAATCTTATTATTATGTGTTCTAATTGCTTTGTTGCTTTTTCCATTCGCTTATTTGAGCTCCTTGCATTTTTCTGAGTGGCATGCCAGTTTTTCGAACCTGGTACGGGCGGACAGTACGGCCGCATCCGCTCGTACCAGCGCTTGTTAAGCTGACAGTAACCTTCTTTGTTTTCGACGATTTTCCCTACATGACGGTACAACTGGGCCGTATGACCAGCTCTTACCATACGGCAGGTCGTTAAACCTTTCGCAGGTTTCGTCCCATTTTCATTTATTTAGATGATAAAAAATATCACCGACATGGGAAGGGTGAGTAAGTACCAGTACGGGCGGACCGTACAGTATGATCCCGCCTGTACCGATTACTTGGAAGATTTTGTAACGACTTCGGTCGGTGTGAATTTTGGAAGTATAGCGCCCGTACCGCTGGTCGTTACCTGATGGCCCAAAATATATTGAGCTCATTGGGGGAACCCCAAGAGGAAGGTATGATGAGCACAACAGCAAGTTTTCCCTCAGTACGAAACCAAGGTTTAATCGAACCAGTAGGAGTAAGGAAACACTCCAAAGGTGTTGCTAGCTGAACGTTGGCAGGGCGCACTACTGGTGCCAGCAGCAACGTGGAGACCTGCACAACACAACCACAGAACTCTGTCCCCAACTTGCTATAAGGTTATCAATCTCGCCGGTTTTGCTGAAAACAAAAGATTAAACGTATCGAGTGGAAGAAGGTAATAGTTTGCAGAAAGTAAACACAAAGCAGTAAACAGTTTGTAGATTGAAAGTAAAAGAAAGGAACGGGGTCCATAGTTCACTAGAGGTCGATCTCCTTAAGATAGATAACATGCTGGGTGAACAAATTACAGCGGGGCAATTGACAAACATCGAGAAAGCATACAAGCATATACTAATCATCTTGACTCCTTTGAGATTCGATTGGGCATTACAACATTATACATAGACCGTCATCCAACTGCATCTATGACTAATAATCCACCTTCAGGTTATCATCCGAACCCCCTGCAGTATTAAGTTACAAGCAACGAATAATTGCATTACGAATTGCGTGTAAAGTAAACATATGATTGTTCTATGAACAAAGGATTGTTGTTTTCTCCCTAGTAGCAACAACACATCTAGTACCTTAGAGATTTCTGTCACTTCCCTAGATTACTAGAGGCATGAACCCACTATGGAGCATAAATACTAACTCTTGGAGTTGCTAGCATCTACTTGGCCAAGATAGCTACTAACAACGGAAAGCACGCAAGATCACAAATAACAAAGACATGATAGAATCAATAATCAATCTGAAATAGCATCTCAATATCCATCGGATCCCCGCAAACACAACATGCAGAATTACAAATAGATGATTTTGATCATGAACGGAGCTCACAAGATCTAAACATGATAGCACAAAGGAGGAGAACCAGCCATCTAGCTACTACATGGACCCGTAGTCCAGAGATGAACTACTCACGCATCACACCGGAGGCTTCCATGATGATGAAGAAGGCCTCCAGGGTGAATTCCCCTCTCTGGCAGGGTGCCGGGAAGAGCTTCAGATCCCTCTCGGTCTAGGGATGGAGATGACGGCGGCTACAGACTCTTTCGTGGAATTTTGATCGAGTACTTAGGGTTTCCGTATCAGAGAAAATATATAGGCGGAAGGGGAGGCCGAGGGGGTGCCTGGGCTGGCCACACCACCCCCTGGCGCGGGCCAGGCCTGGCCACGCGGCCAGGTGGTGTGGCCGCCCTCTGGCCCTTCTCCGTCTCGTATTCTGGCTCTAGGTGTCCCTCGGTAAAATAATGACTTTGGCTTTTGTCCCATCCAATTCCGAGAATATTCATTTTCTGACTTTCCTAAAACCAAAAACAGCAGAAAACAGGCAGCTGGCACTGTGGCTCTTGTTAATAGGTTAGTCCAAGAAATCATATGAAAAGTATTCCAAAGTGTGGACAAAACACAAGAAAGTAGATAAAACCAAGCATGGACATCAAAAATTATAGATACATTTACAATGTATCAACATCCCCAAGCTTAACTCCTGCTCGTCCTCGAGTAGGTAAGTGATAAAAAGATAGAATAATTTTTTAGGTTACATGCACCATCATAAACTTGATCAAAATATTTGTAAAACTTCAAAGCTGGGATCATAGTACTTCAACCATAACATGAAAGACAAAGTTCTAGCAATAAGACAAAGAAACTATGTTGCAACATGAAAAGGCACAAACAAAAGATTCATGAATAACAATGCTTTGCAAGACGTTTGTTTGTTTCACATAAAGAAAACATAGCATAGTGGCATTCAGCTTGTCCCTCATAGAGTAGCAAACTTAAATGCATAGGACACCTTCAAAGTTCATAAGAGTGACTAGATACAAATAGTTAAAAACAAGCAATATCAAAGCTATGCATCAATCAACAAGTCTTGGGACAATGCACATAGAACTAAGAATGGCCACTATGCTCTCAAAGTAGGTTCATAAAGATAGAAGGTGGAGACTTAACATAAAAGTAAAAGAAAGGCCTTTATAGAAGGAAGTAGGGATTCAAGTCTCATAAAGAGCTTCCAAAAATTATGGTACTTAATAGCTTTCAGCTCTCATTGCCCCTATCATAAGCATCTTTAAGGTGATTAAGGTTAAAATTGAAGGGTTCGTAGCATGGAAAACAAAATTTTCTACCGCAAGAACGAACAAAACCCAGATCTAATCTAGATAAAAGCCAAGATCTAATCTATTAGACATGTGCAACGAGATAGATAGAAACTAACCCTCATAGATCCGAAAGCGTTAACGAGATTAGATCTCGTGGTTGATGTAGTCGATCACTTGTCGATCTCAAGATCGTGCGGACGATCCTTCCGGCGCTGCGTTCCGACAGCGCTTCCGCAGTTGGTCACACGTGCGGAGTCGAAGCAGACCTTCCTCTCCTCGTTCCAGCGAGCAGCGGAGGTAGTAGATCTTCTCCATGGAATCCCAGCAGCACGACGGCGTGGTGGTGGTGGTGGAGTAGAGAATTCTACAGGGCTTTGCCTATGCCTGTGCAGAAAAAAGGAGGAGGAGAGAGGCGGCGGAGATTGGGAGTTATAGGAGCGGGCTAGGAGGGGGCGCCCCTGCCCTTCTATTTAAGGGGGGGAGGCGCGCCTGGGGAGGGGGAGTCCTAGTAGGACTCCCCTCCTATGGCCGGCGGTGGGAAGGGGGGAGGAGTCCTCCTCCCCCACGAATCCGTGTCTTGCCCCACTAGGTTTCCTTTGACCCTTTCTTGGTTTTCAAGCAAACTCCAAGAAATCCTCTAGAACCTTCCAGAACATTTCGAAACCTTCTAGAATCTCCATACAAACACTCCGGAACATTTCCTAACTCAGAAAATGATCCCCAATATATGAATCTTATTCTTTGGACAATTCCGGATCTCCTCGTGATGTCCCGGATCCAATCCGAGACTCCGAACAACATTCGGTCTCCAACGCATATTCCATATCTACTTAAAACAACTTCGAACCTTAAGTGTGTCACCCTACGGTTCGTGAATATGCAGACATGACAGAGACACATCTCCTATCAATAACCATCAGCGGGACCTGGAGATCCATAATGGCTCCCACATACTCAACGATGACTTCACGATCGATTGAACCATTTACATACGAAACTAATTCCCTTTGTCTCGCGATACTATACTCATCCGAGGTTTGATCGTCAGCATCTCCATACCTAGTTCTACCTCGTTACTGATAAGTACTCTTTACTCGTTCCGTGATATGTCATCCCTTGTGACCCAGTTACATGCTTGCAAGCTAACTAGATGACATTCCACCGAGAGGGCCCAGAGCATATCTATCCGTCATATGGATGGACAAATCCCAATCTTGGTCCATGCGCTTCAACACATACTTTTAGAATACCCAATGACACCTTTATAACCACCCAGTTACGAAGCGGTGTTTGATGTCATCAAAGTACCCATCCGGTGATGGTGATTAACACAACCTCATGGTCGAAGGATTAGGTTACTATGCATTTAAAAGCTTACAGCAATACGAACTTAATGACTTGATCTTATGCTACGCTTACTATGGGTGTGTGTCCATCACATCATTCTCCTAATGATATAACCTTGTTATTAATCACATCCTAATGTCCATGATCAGGAAACCATGATCATCAATCAATCGACAAGCTAGTTCAACAAGAGGCTTACTAGGGACTCTTTTATGTTTACAAAACACACAAGTATTAATGTTTCCGGTTAATACAATTATAGCATGGGATGTAAACATTTATCATAAACATAAAGATATAATAATAACCACTTTTATTATTGCCTCTTGGGCATATCTCCAACAGTCTCCCACTTGCACTAGAGTCAATAATCTAGTTAAAAACTTGTGCATTCAACACCTATGGCTTTCTGGTGTTGTATAGACACAATTGCTAGTGGTAAACATAATCTTCGGATCTGACACTTCCAGGTCCGTGTGTATTTGCATGTCCTTGCGTCTCTACGCATTACTCATTCTCCAATGAGATGGCTTTGTATAAATTTGGTCCTTTCGTGAGACCTTTAGTTCCTTGGGATTAAATTACGTTGATACAATTGTCATATGATGTATCTTCATAGTATTATCCCGCTATGAACCACACCTAGTTTGATAACAAACTACTTAACACAAATGCCCTCCTTTGCTGCTACTATAGTAGTTATATACTTAGCCTTTTGTTGTAGTATCCATCACAATATCTCAACTTTGGAACTCATCCAAATCCATCATGGAACATCCTTTCCATTATATTGTGCCACCCATAGTCTAAATTGAGATAAATTTAATTTGTATCTTGTGACAAAACGAGTATCAATGTAACACTTTATAATGAACTACCTTTTCTATTTGTCACTTATACATGATATATTCTTAGTTCTTCCAAAGCTCATAAGAATATATTTACTATTGTCCAATAATCATCTTATGAATCATTCTGGTATATGCTCATAACATTTAGAGCATAGGACATATCTTGATGTGTACATCTCAAAGAATGATTGATCAAAATATCCTTGTGATTTCACCAAGTGTCAAAACACTTGAATCTCGTGTCAACACACTCGAATCTTGATTCAGTCCTTTCCGTGCGTCAAGAACCTTTCTTGTTGTTTCCATATTGAACTCATTCAACATCTTATCTATGTACATTTGGCAAAACCATATTAGCGCCTCAATCTGTCCATATAGACATTGATGCCTAATTCTTGGGTTATGCCTAAGTCTTTCATCAAAATGAAATTCTTAACCTGTTGTCAATAAAAGATACATCATTTCTAATCAACAATATGTCCTCTACATAATGTATTAGAAATATGTCTCAGGGCTCCCACTTAATTTCTTGCAAATGCAAGCATCTTCATCATCTCCGATGAATTTAAACTCTTTTAACAGTTTCATCATGGTGAAGATTCCAACTCCGCTATGCTTACTTCAACCATTGAAGTTTTGCATACTCTTTTAGCATCCTTTGAATTAAGAAAACCCTTTGGATCGTGGCATGTACACGTCCTAGGTAACCAATCTATTAGAGGAACTTGTTTTGTTTGTTCAACTACCATATACCAAAATATATGTAGTGGTTGCTACATTAATCCGTCCAGACTAAATATCGCTATGAAAGATCAAATCTTATCATAGTCAATTCCTTGAACATTGTCGTAAACTTCTTTCTGACATGTCGACTATTTCATAGATGTTAAACATCCATGTCTTATTTATTTATAAATCCAAACACGACCGATAGGCTTCACGCCTTTCCGGAGGGTCTTCAAAGTTCAGAAACTTGATTTCTCGTGTATGGATGCTATCACGGATTCCATGACTTCTAGTCCTTTTATGGAGTCAGGGCCCATCATCGCTTCTTTGCATGTAGTCGGTTCATCATTGTGAAAACAATAACGACTTGCTTATCAAATCTTACTATTTGATTCTTACCGACCCACACGGTTCTATAGGAACTCTAATCTCCGAGATCATACCTTCTGTAATCACGAGAGCCATGAGCATTGTGGCCGTCACCGGAACACTTTCCGGCGCTATGCTACTTAGCACATATAGCTAAGGTTCAACAACCTTATCAAAGTTCAATTGTCCTCCCACTAAACTTTTCACGAAAAATTCCTTCTCAAGAAACTTGACGTTCCAAGTAACAAACTCTTTTGTCCTCAGTGTTATGGAGAAATTCCCAACAAATTCTTTGGGATAACCTACAAAGACGTGCTTATCCGACTTTGGTTGTAAACATTTTACTATGCATAGCATACCAAAATTTAAGAAAAGACAATTCGGGTTTTATCCCAAATCATAACTCATATGGTGTCATTTCAACGGATCACGATGGAGCTATTTTCAGTGTAAAAGCGGTAGTCACTAAAGCTTTAATCTTTAAAACATAATGGCAGTTTTATAAATGACACCCTCGATCTTACCATCTCAAACATGGTTTGATTTTATCTCTCGAATATGCCATACTCCTATGGTTTATCGGGAAACACAAATCATAGAACAATTCCTCAAGTCTTAGGTGTTTTTGGTAAACATGTAACTCAAATATCTTCCTTTATGATCGAATCATAAACTCTTTATTTTCTTGTTACAATGATTTTTAACTTCATCTTGAAAGTCTTTGAACAAGTTTCAAATGTTTTCATACTTCCTCCTTATTAAGTAAATATACAGATATATTCACTCAAATTTTCGGAGAAAGCATATGAAGCAAAAAGATCCATCGCATATGGCTACACATAATGGACTATGCACATCAGCATGCACAATTTCCAATAAGCTAGTCATCCGTTCCTATCTGGCCTATGGACGGAGTTTCAATTATCTCGAGAAAATTCTCACATGCGTCAATTGATCAAAATCAAAGACTCCAAAATTCCATCAACATGGAGTTTCTTCATGTTTTCTTTCAAATATAATTTAAACAACAATGTCACTTCATAAGTGATCTTTCAATCATTTGTCTTGCGACATTTTAGCAATAGTGTTTATGGATGTGATTTCTCCCACTAGACTTGTAAAAGTTCATCCATCCTTTATGGAATATGGTAATTATTTGAATAACCATTGTTCTCGTAATACCAGAACAAAATAACAATTATTAAAACAAATCTTGAAGGCTAGGTTTGATGATAACGAAAAACACAATAACATTTTATTTGTTTTCGATGAACATCATCACTCATTCTCTTGCTAGTTACTTAGGCCACTGTAGTTCATGAATTGCGTTGTCTTGTATGACACTTCATACCAACCAATTCGGTATCCAATACCTAAGAACCACATTGTTTAACAAGCAAGGAATACGACCATAACATGTATATCTTCTATATGCCTAAGTTGGACATCTCCAACCTTTTATTTTCTGCCAAATATTTTATAGATTTTCTTTCAGCAATTCCTTTTCTTTTAAAAGAATCTATCAACATCAATAGTGGTGTCATTCATATGACACATAGTACAAAGCGTATATAGTCAACTGCTAATACCTTTGGACTTGCACTTTGAGGTGGATCACCTTCATCAAATGTTTGGCATTCTTTCAAAAATCCATTCTTTAGTAATCTATTAGTGTAGTAAACATTTTACTTACATCTTCTATTCATCCTTATCATGACAACTTTCATGATCAAGCTGCTATAGCTTATAAAGGTGAATTGCGAGTATAATGTTTCTTTTTCAAAACCTTTTGGAGGATTAGGACGACTAGCGTCTCCAACCTTCACAAATTCTCATCAAATATGAGGACGTATACTCTATCATGTTGTAACCAACACATTGTTTTAGATATCGCAATACCTTTCACATATGATGGTTTCTGAAACATTGCTTTCAGCTATTAGATAAACTTGATATTAAAAAACAATCTTTTGAGTATCAAGAATCATGGAGGCAAGCATGATACATTAGATACTAACACTGGAATTGTTACTCTTGATTTAATACTATTTATTAAACTTCATGGAGTAAATAGAGTTTGCTGAAAGTTTGCAATATGACTTATAAACTTTAAATTGACATTCAAAACAATACGATACCAGTTTGTAAAGTTAATATCCAGAATTTCTATAGTTCTACTATCTCAACTATAACTAAGCGTAAGGTGGTGAACGGATGCCAATGACTACAACAAACTATGCAAATTCACTTTGATTGTGTTTATGATAAATTGAGTTCGACTAATCCAAATTACAACTGAACTCCCACTCAAAACAACATCCCTCAAATTGTTTTAGTGATTACATGAACCACATCCACTACACCAAGTCCGATCATCACATGAGATGATGTAGCTTTAAAGGCGAACAATCAACATGTTAATCATATCATCCATATGACTCATGCTTTACCTTTCGGTATTCTGTGTTCCGAGACCATGTCTGTACATGCTAGGCTCGTCAAGGTTCCTTAGTTTCTACATGTGCAAATCTGGCTTGCACCCGTTGTATGCACACGTAGAGTCTATCACACCCGATCATCACGAGATGCTTCGAAACGACGAGTCTTAGCAACGGTGCCAACTAAGGACGAACACTTTATTACTTGATATTTAGTGAGAGGGATCATCTTATAATGCTACCGTCGCGATCTAAGCAATACAAGATGCATAAAGGATTAACATCACAGGCAATTCATAATATGTGATATGATATGGCCTTTCTTCTTGTGCCTTTGATCTCCATCTCCAAAGCATGGACAAGATCTCCATCATCACCAGCGTGGTGTCAAGGTCCGTGGCGCCGCTTCATGGTTGTCCATCACCACCAACAACTATTACAACTACTTGGAATAAAGCTATTACATGATGAATAGACACGCAGGTCTTAAACAAAATTTAAAGACAACCATTAGGCTCCTGCCGGTTGCCATATTACAATAAGGATCATTGCATACATCAAATATAATCACAATCACATAATGGCCATATCACATCACAAAACCCCTGCAAAAACGAGTTAGACGCCTCTAATTTTCTTTGCATGTTTTACGTGGCTTGGGGCTTTCGAATAAGAATGGATCTTACCTACGAACATGAACCATAACGTTGATACAAGTGTTGTCAGATGCTAATTGTAAATTGGATCTTAACTATGGTGGGAGAGACAGACACCCGCAAAGCCACTTGTGCAAAGCAAGTTGCACGTCAAGCATGGAGCAAGTCTCATGTGCGATGACATGTAATGTTAGCCCGAGCCGCTTCATCCCACCATGCCACAAGATGCAAAGTACACGCTAAGACACCGACAACAAAAGCATCAACGCCCACAAAAACATTGTGTTCTACTCGTGCAACAGATCTACGCATAGATACGGCTCTGATACCACTTAAGGGTTCATAGCATGGAAAACAAAAATTTCTACCGCAAGAACGAACAAAACCTAGATCTAATCTAGATAAAAGCCAAGATCTAATCTATTAGACATGTGCAACGAGATAGATAGGAACTAACCCTCGTAGATCCGAAAGCGTTAACGAGATTAGATCTCGTGGTTGATGTAGTCGATCACTTGCCGATCTCAAGATCGTGTGGACGATCCTTTCGGCGCTGCGTTCCGGCAGCGCTTCCGCAGTCGGTCACACGTGCGGAGTCAAAGCAGACCTTCCTCTCCTCGTTTCAGCGAGCAGCGGAGGTAGTAGATCTTCTCCACGGAATCCCAGCAGCACGACGGCGTGGTGGTGGTGGTGGAGTAGAGAATTCTGCAGGGCTTCGCCTATGCCTGTGCAGAAGAAAGGAGGAGGAGAGAGGCGGCAGAGATTGGGAGTTATAGGAGCGGGCTAGGAGGGGGCGCCCCTGCCCTTCTATTTAAGGGGGGGAGGCGCGCCTGGGGAGGGGGAGTCCTAGTAGGACTCCCCTCCTATGGCCGGCGGTGGGAAGGGGGGAGGAGTCCTCCTCCCCCACGAATCCGTGTCTTGCCCCACTAGGTTTCCTTTGACCCTTTCTTGGTTTTCAAGCAAACTCCAAGAAATCCTCTAGAACCTTCCAGAACATTCCGAAACCTTCTAGAATCTCCATACAAACACTCCGGAACATTTCCTAACTCATAAAATGATCCCCAATATATGAATCTTATTCTCCGGACAATTCTGGATCTCCTCGTGATGTCCCGGATCCAATCCGAGACTCCGAACAACATTCGGTCTCCAACGCATATTCCATATCTACTTAAAACAACTTCGAACCTTAAGTGTGTCACCCTACGGTTCGTGAATATGCACACATGACAGAGACACATCTCCTATCAATAACCATCAGCGGGACCTGGAGATCCATAATGGCTCCCACATACTCAACGATGACTTCGCGATCGATTGAACCATTTACATACGAAACCAATTCCCTTTGTCTCGCGATACTATACTCATCTGAGGTTTGATCGTCAGCATCTCCATACCTAGTTCTACCTCGTTACTGATAAGTACTCTTTACTCGTTCCGTGATATGTCATCCCTTGTGACCCAGTCACATGCTTGCAAGCTAACTAGATGACATTCCACCGAAAGGGCCCAAAGCATATCTATCCGTCATATGGATGGACAAATCCCAATCTTGGTCCATGCGCTTCAACACATACTTTCAGAATACCCAATGACACCTTTATAACCACCCAGTTACGAAGCGGTGTTTGATGTCATCAAAGTACCCATCCGGTGATGGTGATTAACACAACCTCATGGTCGAAGGATTAGGTTACTATGCATTTAAAAGCTTACAGCAATACGAACTTAATGACTTGATCTTATGCTACGCTTACTATGGGTGTGTGTCCATCACATCATTCTCCTAATGATATAACCTTGTTATTAATCACATCCTAATGTCCATGATCAGGAAACCATGATCATCAATCAATCAACAAGCTAGTTCAACAAGAGGCTTACTAGGGACTCTTTTATGTTTACAAAACACACAAGTATTAATGTTTCCGGTTAATACAATTATAGCATGGGATGTAAACATTTATCATAAACATAAAGATATAATAATAACCACTTTTATTATTGCCTCTTGGGCATATCTCCAACAAAAGTGACACAACTAAGAGGATATGCTTGACAAGTTATAAGCCAAAATCTCATGCCCCTTACTTACGAAGACCGAACCTCATGCTACTCAACTTTAGTCACGAGTAAGCTCTTGTCATTGTAAGTACATATGTATCATAAAGAACCGCCAATGGGGCACCCCTTGCACATAATACAAGAGCTATCCTATAATCAAAATGACAAGGCAAGCAGACAATGAGCATCTCAGCGATCTTTTTATTTGCTATTTGCATAGGTTTTTATTGAGGATGCTTCATAGAATGCTCATTATGGTGATGTTGCAAGTTTCCACCATGATTAGGCATCGCTTAGGCTAGCGGCCCAGGCGTTTCTCTAACACACATACAAACTCCATTATCTTACAAGTTCCACTTTTATTTCACATCGCCGGGATCCATAAGCAAAAGAACATGATATCAACGAGGTACAAATTACAAGTGCAATGTTGAAAGCGTTCCCCATGATACATGGTTCTGCTAATTTCAACTTATAAAGCGCAAGCATATACGCAACAAAGAAGGACCCAATGGTTCAGGTTTATTAAATGCAAAAAAGTAAAGTGTGCCATCAAGTTCGTGAGAGCTTTAATCACTAGTTTTCTCATAATAAGTTTAATTTGGAAGGTAGAAAAAAACATGAATATACTTGGAATAGCATATGCTAGTAGGTAGGTATGGTGGACTCTTTGGAATAACTTGGTTTAGGGAGTTGGATGCATGAGTGGAACTCATACTTGGTTATGGAGGCTAGCAAAAGACTGGGAGCGACAAACTAAGAGAGCAATAGTAGCCATAATCATGCAGAGCGACAAAACATCATTGATCAAAGCATAAAGTGATACTACAAGTTGAAAACTAAAGGATCATAAAGGCTTATGGTGAGTTGGGATAGTCATAACATGGTGTGAGCATGTGCCAAGTCAACCCAAATAAAGCATCAAAGGAGAATACCACAATACTATGCTTTAATATGCTAAAACAACTTCTTCAAAGGCACATTAAGCAATCTCTATTGTTTATAACAAGTCATGCTACATCAAAGAATACTAAGCATAAAGCCAAAACAAAATCAAGCATGGCATGACAAAGCATAGGCCACAGTCAAAAACAAGCTCTCTTTACCACTTAAGCATGAACTTGTCCTACTTTTTTCCAATCCAAACCAAACTATTTGAAAATCAATGTATGAAATAGGGGGTCCAACCAATTTATTAAGCAAACTAAGAAAACAAAGCAAATGAAAAACCAAAATGAAAACGAAAAAGAAGACGCTCCAAGAACAACACAATTGTGCATGAAACAATAAAAATAAAGCGTTTGGAAGAAACCTGGGATTTTTATTGATGAAGAGGGGGATGCCTTGGGCGTCCCCAAGCTTTGACGCTTGTACTTCTTGGATATTTCTTGAGGTGACACGCGTGGCATCGCCAAGCTTGAGCTTTAGTCCATCTTTCATCTCATTACTCATTCCTTCTATACACCTGAAATTTTCCCTTCATACAAAACTTCACACAATCTTTATTAGCAACATTAGTGCACTCAAGATAATAAGTATTTAGGTTCAGTTCTAACATCAATAATGAAGGAAATATGCCCTGAGAGGCAATAATAAAGTTGTTATTATGTATTCCTTATATATGATAGATTTTTATTTTACATGCTAGAATTGTATAGATCGGAAACATCAATACATGTGTGTTTAATAAACAAAAAGGGTTCCTAGTTATGCCTCTCTTATAGACTAGCTTGTTGATTAACAAGATGATCAAGGTTTCCTGATCATGGACATTGGATGTTGTCAATAACAAGGTCACACCATTGGTGGAATGATGTGATGAACATTCATCCGAAGTATAGCATTACGATCAAGTCATTATGTTTATATTGCTATAACATCATACGAAGTAATCTTTATCCTTAGACCATGAGATCATGTTAATTGCTAACACCTGAAGAGTATCTTGATAACATCAAACGTCACACCGTAACAGGGTGACTATAAAGATGGGTTCACTACTACAAAGGTGTTATGTTGAGGCTCATGGATCAAGAGTGGAATTTGTCAATTCCGATGACGGATAGATATACTCTGGGCCCTCTCGGTGATATCACATTGAGATAGCTTGCAAGCAAGTGATGTGATCACTAGAATGTTATATCACGGGAACGAGAAAAGAGTGCATGTCGGTAACGATATCAAACTAGGTATGGAGATACCAATGATCGAATCTCGGACATGTAATATATCGCGAGACAAAGGGATTTAGTTACTAGTGTTAAAGGTTCTCACGATCACAAAAGTCATCGTTGAATGTGTAGGAATTAGTATGGATCTCCAGGTCCCGCTTCTGATTATTGATCTGAGAGGAGTCTCAATCATGTCTACATTATTCGTGAACCATAGGGTGACACACTTAAGAGTAACCGGACACCATTTTGGAGCACATATGTTTCAGATGAAAGAATTGCAAAGCGCAGGAATTGTTTTGACAGAAACCGGAAATTATTTCAGGTGAAATTGCAGAAAGTGGTTCTGCATGTGATATTGAAATATTACAAGGGGTTATATGTGAATGTTTGTTAATTAAAATAATTATCAAAATTCTGAATAATTAAATGAGAGAGCATTAAACTTGGAGAATTTTAATGCATTTAAAGTGGAGACTTTAAAAGGGAATGTGAAGAGGCATTTTAATGTGGATGGGTTACCACCACATGAATAGGGGAGGTGAGGGGTCACCCCCCATGCGCCGGCCATGGAGAGAGGGGGTACCCCCTCCTCCTATAAAAGGCCACCAATTCCCTCCTTCATCCTCACACCTCCTTGTGAAGGATCTCTCTCCCCCTCTAAAATTATTCCCCCATGGTCTCAGATTAGCGAGATACATATTCCCGGTGGCATTTTGTCTGGAAGGAGTTGCTGCTTCCGCTGGATCGCTGGAGTGAGGAGGTGGAGGTTGTCCTGTGGCTTGAACGTGTGTGCGAGTACGGATGCGCTGCTGAGTTGCGGCGCTCGGACTTCCTCACGATCTTGAGATCAGCAAGTGTACGACTACATCAACCATGAGTTCCTACTCGTTAACAAAGCTCGTTGTCTTCGAGGGTAAGTTCTCGTTGGATGTATCTCCACCTGTTGCTTTGTACCTAGTAGATAGATCTTGGCGTGTAGTTCTCATCGTAGGAAATTTTTTGTTTTCTATGTTGCGGACCCAACAGTGGTATCAGAGCCTGATCTATGCATAGGTGCTTTTCACGGGTAGTACACATATGTTTATATGTGGGCAATGATGATCATGTTATTGCATCTTCTATGTGTTTTGGATATTGGTGGCATAGTGGGATGAAGCGGCCCGGACCAACCTTACATGTCATCGTACATGAGACTGGTTCCACGACTGACATGCAACTTGTTTTGCATAAGTGGCTGGTGGGTGTCTGTCTCTCCTACTATAGTCAATATCTGATTTATAACGAGTTGCTAATAATTTGGTTATCCTCGTTGTGGTTCATGTTCGTAGGTAATAACGGTTCTATCTCCGAAAGCCCTAAGCCACGTAAAACTTGCAATTGATAAATTAGAGGCGTCTAGTTTATATCGTTGCTGGGCTAGTGTATTGATATGGTATTGTTGTAAGTAGATGTATGATAGATACTCTTACAACACATTCAACGTGTAAGTTCCATAGACCTTGGCCTTACACACAAAGGAATGATAGAGATCATACCACGATGCAAATGATAGAGATCAAATGCATGGACCATATCATCTCACTTTACACATTAGATGTTAGCATCTTATACTGCTAGTTTGGCGTTTTTGGTAGCATTCTAAGATGATCCCTCATTTAGATATCAAGATAAAATATGTTCTTCCTTAAGTATGCACTGTTCTATGGATCGTGTTTCGAGACATCACGTGATGATTGGGTGTACTCGACTCTACGCTTTCATACAACGGGTGTAAGACAGTTTTACACATGCGAGTACTAAGGTTCTTACTTGGCGAGCCTAGCATGTACAGACATGGCCTCGGAACATGGACCGAAAGGTTAAGCATGAGTCATATAATTGATATGATGCCCATATAGATGCTCGTCTTTGAAGCTACACCGACTCACATGATGATCGGACTTGGTGTAGTGGATTTGGTTCATGTAATCACCAAAAAGGCACGAGGGATGTCGTTTTTGAGTGGGAGTTCATTAGTAATTTGGATTAGTTGAACTCAATCTATCATAAAATTAGTCTAAATAAACTTTACAAATTCTGTTGTAGATGGCACCACCTGCTTTTAATTTCAATGTGTTCATGGAGAAAGAGAAACTTGCTGCGAATGGTAGCAACTTCACCAACTGGGCTATGAATTTGAGGATTCTCCTCACTGCTGCACAAAAGAAATATGTGCTAGATGCGCCGCTAGGCCCCCCCACCAGCTCCTGATGCCCCTGACCAGGAAAAGAATGTCTATGTGACTCGTCAGGAGGACCACAACTTAGTTCATTGCGGCATATTGTATGGGCTAGAGCCAGAACTTCGAAAGCGTTTCAAAAATGGCAATGCCTTTGATACCATGGGAGAATTGAAAATGATTTTCGATACCCATGCTGCCGTAGAGAGTTATAATGCTACTGAAAAGTTCTTTAGCTGCATGATGGAGGAGAACGGCTCCGTTAGTGAGCATGTACTCAAAATGTCTGGGTACGCCGATAAGCTTGTGTCCTTGGGAATAACGATTCCCATTGACTTAGGCATACATCGTGTTCTCCAATCTCTGCCACCTAGCTACAAGAGCTTCTTGATGAACTATAATATGCAGGGCATGAAGAAGACTCTTCCCGAGCTTCTGTCAATGCTTAAGACTGCAGAAGTGGAGATTAGGAAAGAACATCAAGTGTTGATGATCAATAGGACCACCAGTTTCAAGAAGGACCGGAAAGGCAAGCACAAGGGAAAGAAGGGTGGAAAATCTGTTGCCGCGCCTGAAAAGAAACCCCGAGCTGGCCTTAAGTCCGATACCGAGTGCTACTATTGCAAGGGGACTGCCCATTGGAAGCGCAACTGCCCCAAGTATTTGGCGGACAAGAAGTCCGGCAAGGCAAACAAAGGTATATATGATATACATGTTATTGATGTGTACTTGACTAGTACTCGCAGTAGCACCTGGGTATTTGATACGGGATCGGTTGCTAATATATGCAACTCGATTCAGGGGCTGCGGAACAAGCGACAACTAGCAAGGGATGAGGTCACAATTCGGGTCGGCAATGGATCAAGAGTTGATGTGATCGCCGTCGGAACGTTGCCTCTCCATATGCCATCGGGATTAGTTATAAACCTAAATAATTGTTATTTGGTGCCTGCACTTAGCATGAACATTGTATCCGGATCATGTTTGATGCAGAGTGGTTATTCGTTTAAATCTGAAAACAATGGTTATTCGATTTATATGGATAATATCTTTTATGGTCATACACCTGTGTTGAATGGTTTATTTCTAATGGATCTCGATAGTAATATTACGCACATTCATAATATCAATGCTAAAAAGATTAAACTTGATGATGATATATCTGCATATATGTGGCACTGCCGTCTAGGTCATATTGGCGTTAAACGCATGAAGAAACTCCATTCTGATGGACTTTTGGAATCACTTGATTTTGAATCATTTGATACATGTGAGCCATGCCTTATGGGCAAGATGACTAGAACGTTGTTTTCCGGTTCTATCGAACGGGCGATAGATTTATTGGAAATCATACATACTGATGTGTGTGGACCAATGAGTGTATCGGCACGAGGTGGATATCGTTATTTTGTTACTTTCACGGATGATTTGAGTAGATACGGGTATATCTATTTGATGAAACACAAGTCTGAAACTTTTGAAAAGTTCAAGGAATTTCAGAATGAAGTGGAAAATCATCGTAATAGAAAGATCAAATTTCTACGGTCTGACCGTGGAGGAGAGTATCTAAGTTATGAGTTTAGCACACACATGAAAGAGTGTGGAATAGTTTCACAACTCACGCCTGCCAGAAAACCACAATGTAATGGTGTGTCGGAACGTCGTAATCGTACCTTATTGGATATGGTTCGATCTATGATGTCTCTGACTGACTTGCCACTGTCATTTTGGGGTTATGCACTGGAAACAGCTGCATTCACTTTAAATAGGGCACCATATAAATCCGTTGAAACGACACCGTATGAATTATGGTTTGGAAACAAACCTAAGTTGTCATTTCTTAAAGTTTGGGGATGCGATGTTTATGTGAAGCAACTTCAGCCGGATAAACTCGAACCCAAAGTGGAAAAATGTGTCTTCATAGGATACCCTAAGGAAACGATTGGGTATACCTTCTATCATAGATCCGAGGGCAAGGTTTTTGTTGCCAAGAATGGATCCTTTCTTGAGAAGGAGTTTCTCGTGAAAGGTGTGAGTGGTCGGAAGGTAGAACTCGAAGAGGTTATTGAACATTCTCTTCATGAAATGGCGAGTAGCGCAGCACCGGAAGTTGTTTCCGAGTTGACTTCACCTAATGAAGAGAGAGCTAATGATATTGATCATGAAACTCCGAAAGAGGACACTACAAAACCTCGCAGGTCAAGCAGGACACGTGCAACTCCTGAACTGTACGGCAATCCTGTTGTAAATTTCATGGTTGATGAAATGGATGACCCTACGACATATGAAGAAGCGATGATGAGCCCGGATTCCAACAAATGGCTAGAAGCCATGAAATCCGAGATGGAATCCATGTACGAGAACCAAGTTTGGACCTTGGTGGACTTACCTCACGATCGAAAGGCCGTTGAGAATAAATGGATTTTCAAAAGAAAAACTGATGTTGATGGTAATGTGACCATCTATAAGGCTCGACTTGTCGCAAAGGGGTTTCGACAAATTCAAGGAGTTGACTACGATGAGACATTCTCTCCCGTAGCGATGCTTAAGTCAGTTAAGATTATGTTAGCAATTGCTGCATATTTCGATTATGAAATATGGTAGATGGATGTCAAAACTGCGTTCCTCAATGGTAATATTGAAGAATAGTTGTATATGATACAACCTAAGGGTTTTGTCGATCCTAAGGATGCTAATAAGGTATGCAAACTTCAGCGATCCATCTATGGACTGAAGGAAGCATCCCGGAGTTGGAATCTCTGCTTTGATGAGGTGACCAAAGAGTTTGGATTTGTCCAAACTTATGGAGAGGCTTGTATTTACAAGAAAGTGAGTGGGAGCAATGTGGCATTTCTGATATTATATGTGGATGACATATTATTGATTGGAAATGATATAGATCTTTTAAACAGTGTTAAAAGTTATCTAAACAACAAATTTTCGATGAAAGACCTTAGTGAAGTGTCATATATATTAGGCATTAAAATCTATAGAGATAGATCAAGGCGCCTAATTGGGCTATCGCAGAGTACATACCTTGATAAGATATTAAAGAAGTTTAATATGGACGAAAGTAAGAAGGGGTTCTTACCTATGTTGCAAGGCAAGACATTGAGTAAGACTCAAAGTCCGGCTACGGCGGAAGAAAGAGAGATGATGGATAAGATCCCCTATGCCTGAGCCATAGGCTCTATTATGTATGCCATGCTATGTACAAGACCGGTTGTGGCACATGCTATTAGTTTGACTAGTAGGTACCAATCTGATCCAGGTTTGGAACACTGGATAGCGGTCAAGAACATCCTCAAGTACTTGAGAAGAACTAGGGATATGTTTCTTATATACAGAGGTGAAGAAGAGCTAGTCGCTAAGTGTTATGTCGATGCTAGCTTTAACACCGATTCAGATGACTCTAAGTCCCAATCCGGATACGTATTTCTCTTGAACGGAGCAGCAGTTAGTTGGAGGAGTTCCAAACAACCTATGGTGGCTAGATCAACGATGGAGGCGGAATATGTTGCTGCTTCAGAAGCGGCACAGGAAGCGGTTTGGATGAAAGAGTTCATTACGGAACTAGGTGTGGTTCCTAGTGCATTGGACCCAATGGTGATCTATTGTGACAACAATGGAGCCATAGCCAACGCAAAGGAACCGAGGTCTCACAAGAATTCCAAGCATATTAAGCGCCGGTTTCACTCCATCCGCGAGCATGTCAAGGATGGAGATATAAAGATTTGTAAAGTACACACGGACCTAAATGTAGCAGATCAGTTGACTAAAGCTCTCCCTAGGGCAAAACATGATCAACACCAGAACTCCATGGGTGTTAGATTTATCACTATGTGAACTAGATTATTGTCTCTAGTGCAAGTGGGAGACTGAAGGAAATATGCCCTGAGAGGCAATAATAAAGTTGTTATTATGTATTCCTTATATATGATAGATTTTTATTTTACATGCTAGAATTGTATTGATTGGAAACATCAATACATGTGTGTTTAATAAACAAAAAGGGTTCCTAGTTATGCCTCTCTTATAGACTAGCTTGTTGATTAACAAGATGATCAAGGTTTTCTGATCATGGACATTAGATGTTGTTAATAACAAGGTCACACCATTGGTGGAATGATGTGATGAACATTCATCCGAAGTATAGCATTACGATCAAGTCATTATGTTTATATTGCTATAACATCATACAAAGTAATCTTTATCCTTAGACCATGAGATCATGTTAATTGCTAACACCTGAAGAGTATCTTGATAACATCAAACGTCACACCGTAACAGGGTGACTATAAAGATGGGTTCAGTATTACAAAGGTGTTATGTTGAGGCTCATGGATCAAGAGTGGAATTTTTCAATCCCGATGAAGGATAGATATACTCTAGGCCCTCTCGGTGATATCACATTGAGATAGCTTGCAAGCAAGTGATGCGGTCACTAGAATGTTATATCACGGGAATGAGAAAAGAGTGCATGTCGGTAACGAGATCAAACTAGGTATGGAGATACCAATGATCGAATCTCGGACATGTAATATATCACGAGACAAAGGGATTTAGTTACTAGCGTTAAAGGTTCTCACGATCACATAAGTCATCGTTGAATGTGTAGGAATCAGTATGGATCTCCAGGTCCCGCTTCTGATTATTGATTTGAGAGGAGTCTCAATCATGTCTGCATTATTCGCAAACTGTAGGGTGACACACTTAAGAGTTACCAGACACCATTTTGGAGCACATATGTTTCAGACGAAAGAATTGCAAAGCGCAGGAATTGTTTCGATAGAAACCGGAAATTGTTTCGGGTGAAATTGCAGAAAGTGGTTCTGCATGTGATATTGAAATATTACAAGGGGCTATATGTGAATGTTTGTTAATTAAAGTAATTATCAAAATTCTGAATAAATTTAACAAAAGAGTTTTATTAAATGAAAGAGCATTAAACTTGGAGAATTTTAATGCATTTAAAGTGGAGACTTTAAAAGGGAATGCGAAGAGGCATTTTAATGTGGAGGGGTTACCACCACATGAATGGGGGAGGTGAGGGGTCACCCCCCATGCGCCGGCCATGGAGAGAGGGGGTACCCCCCCTCCTCCTATAAAAGGCCACCCATTCCCTTCTTCATCCTCACACCTCCTTGTGAAGGATCTCTCTCCCCCTCTAAAATTATTCCCCCATGGTCTCGGATTAGCGAGATACATGTTCCCGGTGGCATTTCGTCTGGAAGGAGTTGATGCTTCCGTTGGATTGCTGGAGCGAGGAGGTGGAGGTTGTCCGGTGGCTTGAACGTGTGTGCGAGTACGGATGCGCTGCTGAGTTGCGGCGCTCGGACTTCCTCACGATCTTGAGATCGGCAAGTGTACGACTACGTCAACCACGAGTTCCTACTCGTTAACAAAGCTCGTTGTCTTCGAGGGTAAGTTCTCGTTGGATGTATGTTCACCCGTTGCTTTGTACCTAGTAGATATATCTTGGCGTGTAGTTCTCATCGTAGGAATTTTTTTGTTTTCTATGCTGCAGACCCAACAAATAAAACTTCCATTAAAACACTAGCTACTGTATCACTTTCCTAAAAAAGCTCAATTCCCAATAGAATTCAAAAAGGAACCAATAAGAAGCAAATGCAGAAAATGGCAGAAATCTGTCAAAACAGACCAGCAGGTAAAGAAGAATTGTTTCGGAAACATTCTGTTGCTCAGATCAAAAAGTGTCGAACTAACAAAAGTTAGATAACAACCTGGGGCAGAAGCACAAAAATTCACACCTCAAAAGGACGTACATAGATTTTACACGAATTTTTATGGTGAAGCACATAAATCTGTTTCGGGACAGCAACTTTTCCAATCATTACTTCTCTCTCATTAGAGGTTACTCTTGGCACAAAAAGCAAATAAAAAGGATAAGGAGCGGTTATTACCGAGGTAATAACTTCCAAGACTCATCTAAAACTTTTGGGTTATCTCCCAATAAGTACTTTTCTTTAACGCCTTTAAGTTAGGCATAAGAAGCAAGAAAAAGAATCAAGTGTTCTCAAATAAAGAAGCTTTAAGAGAAATTTTTGTTTTCATAGGAGAGGCAAAAGAAATCTTCTATATCTTCTTAGGGAAGTGTTCTATACCTTTCTTGAGTGGGAGTTGATATTTAATGGTGCCTTCTTTAATATCAATAATGGCACCAACAGTTCTAAGAAAAGGTCTTCCCAAAGTAATAGGACAAGAAGCATTGCATTCAACATCCAAAACATAGAAATCAATGGGGACATAGGCATTCTTAACCATAATAAGAACATCATTAATACTCCCCATGAGTTTCTTTTTAGCATTATCATCAAGTGGGACATTCAAATAACAAAAACATCATTAATACTCCCCATGAGTTTCTTTTTTAGCATTATCATCAAGTGGGACATTCAAATAACAATCTTCAAGTGGTGGCAAATCAAGCATATCATAAATTCTTATAGGCATAATAGAAACACTACTATCAAGATCACATAAATCTTTGAAATCAAAATCATTCACTTTCATATTAATGATGGGTTCCCAACCATCTTATTGTTTTATAGGAATAGAAGCTTTATGTTTCATCTTTTCTTCTTTAATATTTATGAGAGCATCAGTAATGTGTTTTGTAAATGCCATGTTCATAACACTAGCATTGGGACTTTTAGCAAGCTTTTGTAGGAACTTAATAACTTCAGAGATGTTGCAACCGGCAAGATCAAAATCATAATTATCATCTAAAGTAGTAGAGCCATTACTAGCCTCAACACTAGTGGTAGTGATAGTAGAAACACTAATGTTTCTAGCAATTTCATCTTCTCTTTCCCATTTAGCATGCAATTCAGCTAATAGTCTAACATTTTCATCAATTCTTACTTGTATGGCATTAGTGGCTGCAAAGGGATTCTCATTAATTTCAGGTTTAGCAGCCATTTTATTAATCAATGAAGATTGAGCTTCAGACAAAGATGATATATTTCTTTCAGCATTAGAAAGTTTCAATTGTAAACTAGGAATTTCCCTATTTAGACTCTCGAGTTGATGGCTAATGTTCTTCAAAATGGTAGATTATTCCTCCATAGTTTTAGTAAATAGTTTATTTTGCTCATATTGCATTTGCATGAAGTTCTTAGTGGCTCTTTCAACTTCTAAAATTCTTCCTTCACTAGGTAATCTTGGTTTACCATTATAACCATAAGTATTATTAGGAGGGTAGGGCCTATAATTGTTATTACCATAAGCATTGTTTCCAAAATTATTATTCCTTATAAAGTTCACATCAACTTGCTCTTCTTGAGCAACCAAAAAGGCTAAGGGAACATTATTTGGATCAATATGGGCTTTCCCATTAACAAGCATAGACATAATAATATCAATCTTATCACTCAAGGAGGAGGTTTCCTCAGCAAAATTTACCTTCTTACCTTGTGGAGCTCTTTCAGTATGCCATTCGGAGTAGTTAACCATCATATTATCCAGAAGCTTTGTTGCAGCACCCAAAGTAATGGTCATAAAGGTACCTCCAGCAGCAGAATCCAATAGGTTCCTTGAAGAATAGTTCAATCCTGCATAAAAAGTTTGGATGATCATCCAAGCAGTCAGTACATGAGTGGGACAATTCTTTACCAAAGATTTCATTCTTTCCCAAGCTTGAGCAACATGTTCATTATCAGATTGTTTAAACTTCATTATTTCACTTCTCATAGATATAATCTTAGCAGGAGGATAGTATTTTCCAATAAAAGCATCTTTGCATTTAGTCCAAGAATTAATACTATTCCTAGTTAGGGAATTCAACCATTCTTTAGCTTTTCCTCTCAAAGAGAAAGGAAACAATTTGAGCTTAATAATATCTCCATCTATATCCCTATGCTTTTGCATCTCACAAAGTTCAACAAAGTTATTTAGATGGGCAGCAGCATCTTCATTACAAATACCAGAAATTTTTTCTCTCATAACAAGATTGAGTAAAGCAGGTTTTATTTCAAAGAAAGTAGCTTCAGGAACAGGTGGAGCAATAGGTGTGCTCATAAAATCATTGTTGTTGGTGCTAGTGAAGTCACACAACTTAGTGTTTTCAAGGGTAGTCATTTTTTGTGTGTTTTTGATAAAGAAAGCAAACTTGTAAAAACTATTTTGTGTGTGTTTTTGATAAAGAAACAAGCAAACAAAGCAAAAAGAAACTAAGCAAAACAAAAATAACAAAGTAAAGAGATTGGTTATGAGGGACTCCCCTTGTGAAGATGTCCTTGACTCCTCGGCAACTGCGCTAGAAAAGTAGCTTGATGGCCCAAAATATATCGAGCTCGTTGCGGAACCCCAAGAGGAAGGTATGATAAGCACAGCAGTAAGTTTTCCCTCAGTACGAAACCAAGGCTTAATCGAACTAGTAGGAGAGAGGAAACACCCCAAAGGTGTTGCTAGCTGAATGTTGGTAGGGTGCACTACCGGTGCCAGCAGCAACGTGGAGACCTGCACAACAACCACAGAACTCTGTCCCCAACTTGCGATGAGGTTGTCAATCTCACCAGTTTTGCTGAAAACAATGGATTAAACGTATCGAGTGGAAGAAGGTAATAGTTTGCAGAAAGTAAACACAAAGCAGTAAACGGTTTGTAGATTGAAAATAAAAGAAAGGACCGGGGTCCATAGTTCACTAGAGGTGGATCTCCTTAAGATAGATAACATGTTGGGTGAACAAATTACAGCGGGCCAATTGACAAACATTGAGAAAGCATACAAGCATATACTAATCATCTTGACTCCTTTGAGATTCGATTGGACATTACAACATTATACATAGACCGCCATCCAACTGCATCTATGACTAATAATCCACCTTCAGGTTATCATCCGAACCCCCTGCAGTATTAAGTTGCAAGCAACGAATAATCGTATTACGAATTGCGTGTAAAGTAAATAATATGATTGTTCTATGAACAAAGGATTGTTGTTTTCTCCCTAGTAGCAACAACACATCTAGTACCTTAGAGATTTCTGTCACTTCCCTAGATTACCAGAGGCATGAACCCACTATGGAGCATAAATACTAACTCTTGGAGTTGGTAGCATCTACTTGGCCAAGATAGCTACTAACAATGGAAAGCACGCAAGATCACAAATAACAAAGACATGATAGAATTAATAATCAATCTGAAATAGCATCTCAATATCCATCGGATCCCCACAAACACAACGTGCAGAATTACAAATAGATGATCTTGATCATGAACGGAGCTCACAAGATCTAAACATGATGGCACAAAGGAGGAGAACCAGCCATCTAGCTACTACATGGACCCGTAGTCCAGAGATGAACTACTCACGCATCACACCAGAGGCTTGCATGATGATGAAGAAGGCCTCCAGGGTGAATTCCCCTCTCCGGCAGGGTGCCGGGAAGAGCTTTAGATCCCTCCCGATCTAGGGATGGAGATGACGATGGCTACAGATTCTTTCGTGGAATTTTGATCGGTACTTAGGGTTTCCGTATCAGAGGCAATATATAGGCGGAAGGGGAGGCCGAGGGGGTGCTTGGGCTGGCCACACCACCCCCTGGCGCGGGCCAGGCCTGGCTGCGCGGCCAGGTGGTGTGGCTGCCCTCTGGCCCTTCTCCGTCTCGTATTCTGGCTCTAGGTGTCCCTTAGTAAAATAATGACTTTGGCTTTTATCCCGTCCAATTCCGAGAATATTCATTTTCTGACTTTTCTAGAACCAAAAACAACAGAAAACAGGCAGCTAGCACTGTGGCTCTTGTTAATAGGTTAGTCCAGGAAATCATATGAAAAATACTCCAAAGTGTGGACAAAACACAAGAAAGTAGATAAACCAAGCATGGAACATCAAAAATTATAGATACATTTGCAATGTATCATTACCGCATCAAACTCTTCCTTTCTCTCTCTCGATTCTTTCCTAATTTGTTATGATTGTTTTCTTGGATGCCCCTCTTACTTCTAGTATGAGTTTTCCCCTATTTCTAACCCTTCTTATGCTTTCCCAAGGGCCTTCATCCTTCTTTTATCAACATATCCAATCTTCCTGATGTGCTACCTAGTTCTAGGCAAAGGCAAACCTTTAGGCCTCATGGCTCCTTAAGGGATACTTTTCAAACCTCCTCCACTGAAGCTGATGATCATGAAGCGCAAGGCCTTAGCCCGAAAAACAAGGGACTCTCCTACGACTCCGATAATGAGGAGTTCGAGACTTTCATGGAGAAAACTACGAGAGGATGGAGGCAACCAGACTACCTCACTATGGTGAGGCCTAATGATTTCAAGGAAGCCGCATGGGAAGTGATGCACGGATTCACTCAAATTCATCGCTACCAACTGCTCTTCATCCGAGCGTAAGAAATTTAATCGAGTTGATGCAGGAACTTATCAAGAGACCACGTCACGTACGTTCACAACAAAAAGGATCACCGTGAAGGCCTGCATGAGTGTGAAGCCATAGGATGATTGGGGTCGCAAACTCATTGATGTACCCATTGCCCCACCGCTCTCGGAGACCAAACGACGCCTCCATAATACAGAGAAGTATCAGAAGGAAGAGCTTCTCCATCGCGAAATCATGCGCGAACGGATCTTAGATTTGGAGGGCAAGAATAAGCTCAATGAGATGCTTAGCAAGGTCGCAAATGCAATGTACTCCATGTGCCCCGATCTATAGAAGTGCCTTCATCGCATATCTTCTCTGAAGAAAACAAACAAGAAGCTCTGTGTGGCCGTCTCCAACACTCTGCCTCCACCCTAGAGAAGATCACTGGATCGAATAATTGCAAGGGATTATTTGATCCTGCCGGCTTGATTCCAAGCTTGGGAGATCTATAACACCTTATAATCTATTTCCCAGTTTCATCATGGTTACTTTCTTGCATGCATGTTAGACTTTTAAATCTCGTATTTGCATTATCGGCTTCCTTTGGTCTAAGAAAAGAATTATATCTGATGAGATTTTGAGACTGTATGATATTTGAAGTGTTTTTTATTTATGATTATTGGATTAGATATATGAATTAGGATGGGTGATATGATACTTGTACCACTGTTATGATTTTAGGGCCTTCTACACCAACAAAGTATTGATAAGTTATGAAAAAGAAATTTTGATAGCATGTTATAGTCATTCGTTTGAACTAACAAGATCCACAAAAAGTATTAACATGATCCAGCGACATTGTTAAGCAAAAGAAAAAACTTTGCTATCAAATATTTATAACAAAAGGAAAAGTGCAAGTTGACAAAAGTTACTCAAGCAATGATCATGAATTATTCATTACTCAATCAAAGCCCAATAATTGAACTTGATGATTTTATAATTTGCCTAATCTTCAAACTTTTTATAAAATACTGATACAAAAGGTGTGGAAGCCTCTAAGTCATGTGATGTATAAGAGTGTGATATAACTCACGATGTAGTTCTATATCTAATATTGTAATTATGTTCCAAATTGCCTCATTTATTATAACGACTCGTGCCTCATGAACATGATGAACTTGTCCGTGAGCCACCATCTTGCTCGCGGACGAGCAATAGTCTAGCTTTGGAAGTTGATGAGTCCATTTTTAAACATATCTATCTTATGTTTTTGCACAAATAGAGTAGGATTTTTGGTATTTTAGAGGCTGTTTGATTGCCAGCCAGAAATTGCCAAGCCAAAATTAGGCTCGCCATAGCATATTTGGTAAACGTTTGGTTGAGCACCAAAGTTAGGCTTGCCACAGCCCTACAGCTCTCCCGCCACACATTTTTTCCAGAAAAGTTTGGTGGTCTTTTTGCCCGCCACACCGCCTGTGGCGCGCCAACGCGATAAAAAAATCCCTTTGTCTCCTCCTTTTTTCACCTCTTTCGTGCAACCCATCTCCACTCCATGACGGCTCCCCTTCCCTGGCGCCGCTGAGCTCGCCGCCCACCACCGCTTCCACATCAGAGCTACTTATGTGCTCGGCGTCCCTACCCTCTCCCACCTCTTTCACTCCCATGTGCCATCTAGTTGACCTCTCGTTTCTTACCTGCATGTAGATCTGAAGCAGAGGGAAGTTGAATCAGAGCAAGCAGCTAAATCGGAAGCACAGCAAGCAGCTGAATCGGAAGCACAACAAGCAGTAAAAGAAGCGGAAGAAAATTCCCGTGTGGCCGGAGAGACCAGTCCGTGCGGCCGGAGGACCGGTCCGTGCGGCTATTGAAGGTAATCCTCCAACGATTTTTCCTAGAACTTGACCGATCCATGGTATACGTATGCTTGCTTCCTACAGATCTATATGCTAGACATTGATTTGGTCCTGGCATAGATAAGATTTTGGTTGACAAATATTTATTTTACTGATTCCATCTTATTCTCAAAATATGTTTAGATGTGTCAAAGGAACTTGTATTTAAAATATTACCTGGACTACTGCCAGTACTTGTGGAAAAGAAGAATGGTTGCTGGTATTCTGGTGTGTCTGGCCATGCATTGGTATAGGATTAATACAAGAAAAAGGAAAAGAATTACATATGCCCCCATGGTTGATAGAGATGTTGAAAGATTGCGGCGTCTAAACCGCTTGTACCATGAAACTGAGGCCCATTGCGTAAGTGAGCTGCGTATGAGCAAAATTGTCTTCCATAAGTTGTGTGCTAAACTTAGATCACGTGAACTGCTAGAGGAGACCTCGCATGTCACAATAGAGGAACAAGTCGCCATGTTTATTCATGTTGTGGGTTTAAACTGGACATTCAGATCAATTGCTTTTCAGTTCATCAGGTCAATTGAGACTGTCAGTAGGTATTTCCATCTTGTCTTAGATGCCCTCTGTATCCTTGCCGGTGACCTCATATGTGTCAAATCAGTTGAGACACATTCAAAGATTACAACTTCCCCGGCAGATTTCACCCATATTTTGAGGTACATCAAAATTTTGTAGTCACTTTTTGAAGTATACTATGGATGCCATCTCTATCTAATAAAAAAATATTGACTATTTTCGTAGGGATGCATAGGTGCCCTTGATGGTACACATATACCAGCATGTGTACCTATCCACATGCAAGATCGGTTTAGGGGTAGAAAGTCCATTACCACCCAAAATGTACTAGCGGCGATTGATTTTGACCTAAGATTCATATATGTTCTTGCTGGATGGGAGGGTTCTGCACATGATTCCTATGTGCTTCAAGATGCTCTATCACGTCCGAATGGGCTTAAAATACCAGAAGGTAGGTTTCTAAACCCATAGGTCCAAATCTGAAACTTCAGTTTAGTTCTTATCTAATTAATCTGCACAAAATAATCATGTAGGTAAATATTTCCTTGCTGACGCTGGGTATGCAGCAAGACCTGGTGTATTACCCCCATTTCGTTCTACTCGGTATCACCTCAAAGAGTATAGGGGCACTAGAGAACCAGAGAACCCAAATGAATTATTCAACCTTCGCCATTCACAACTCAGAACAACTGTTGAACGGGCATTTGGTACCTTGAAGAACCGATTCAAAATATTTGCATGTCAGCCATTCTTCCATTTGAAAACACAAGTAAAAATTGTGATGGCGTGTTGTGCGCTTCATAACTAGATTTTAGAGGACGGTCCTGATGAGTATGTGTATGATGACCTTGCATGGTATGCAGCCTTGCCAAGGAGTATAAGAAAACGTACTGATCAGTACCAAGAGAATGTGGCATGGGCAAACAAAAGAGATGAGATGGCAAGAAAGATGTGGGAAGATAAAGTAGGACCATCCGTGTGATGATTTCTTTCTTGTTTGTATGCAAAACATGTGGATGCTTTTATTATTTGGTTGGATGTAAAACATGTATGATGCTTTTGTTTGCTAATTGAAATGATTGACGTTTATATTCATCTATGATTATTTACTTCATGTTCATCTATTTTCATGAGAAGCAGAAATGCCCAAGAGTAAGCTAAAGGTTGATGTTGCTGCATCCTCTCGTGAGCGGACCGTGACTTGGGCTGATGATCAGAAGAAATACATGCTTGATTGGTACATTGGCTACCTAAAAGATCAACACGTAGGATTTAAATTCAAGAAGCAACATCATATGTTGTGTGCTGATGCTTTAAACAAGAAGTTTGCAATGGGGGTCACCGTGGATCAAGTGGACCGTCAGTACAGGCACTACAAAGAAAATTGGAAGTTTGTTGCAGCAGCATTGAACAAAAGTGGAAATTCATTTGACCATGCTAGGTGTATTGTGACTATTTCGGAATCTGAAAAGGCAACCCTATGTGTACGTTGTGTCCTCCACATCCTAGTTAATTACCATTTCTCATGCTACTAGTTTCTAACCATATAATGTTTTTTCTCTGAACTGAATGCAGGATAGAGCAAGACGCCTACTCTCTAAACCCATCAAGTTCTTTGAGGAGATGCAGGAGCTATTCACTGGATCTAGTGCTGATGGTTCACTAGCTATGGATCAGAACACGTGCATGGATGTAAGTGATGATTCTGATAGTGATGGTTCAAGGGAGCTGCTTGACCTCAATAGCTATATGCCACCTGAAGATCCACTTGGTGATGATTCAGACACAATACCAAATCAAACCCCGAATGCAACTGGTGATAAAAACTGTCGTTCCAACTATACTCGATCTGGTATTAAGCGTTCAAGAGCCAATCCTATGTGTACTCTACCAACTAAGAAGGCGGCAAAGTACAAGAGACGTCTTGCAGAGTCCAATGATGAAATCATAGCTACGATGAAGTCACTTCGGGACACACTTGTTGCCACCGCTCCTCCCCAAATATCACAGCTCACTGATCCGCATGCAACTTTGTGGCAGAGACTAGAGACTATCCCATTGACACCTGATCAGAGAATTACCATTGGTGAGCATTTGTCTACCAAGGAAAATGAAGTTAAACGTGGTTGGTTGTGCAATGCAAGTGATAGTACTTTGCATGCCTGGGTCTTCAAGTTCTTATGCGAAAAAGAAGTCTTAAATCAGTGAATTCTACAAGTTGATTGCAGCACATTTTGTATGTGCTACAAACATAACTATTAGAACAACCTTTTGTTAGTCATCTGGTTCAACGCCCACCTTTTGTCATGTGCTTGTAATGTGCTATCTAAATTGAATAGCCAGTTCTGTAATGAAAATTAGACTACTGATAATATATTTAACATACTTTGATTCACCATATTTTCTATAATAACTGTCTTTTATCTTTTTCGATCTCATTGTCTTTTATCGACTGTGTAAATAACTTGTGGCGGCAATCCAAACAGCTACCACAAGTTTTTGCCAAACATTTGTGGCAGCCAACCAAACAGATGCCACTGTTTTTTTGCCAAACTTTACTCACCAACCAAACAGAGTACTTTTGCCACAAAGTATGGCTCTCCACAAATGTGGCACCTACCAAAAATTGGCTTGGCAATTTCTGGTTGGGAACCAAACAGCCCCTTACTGCGCTAGCGCGCACCTTTTTTCCCTTGTTCCAATAGGATCCTGAATCACTAAGTCTTTTGTGAATATATTAACTGGTATTATCATGTTATGTAATAATATGATATTTTTAAGTGATAAATGTTATTTAATTTTTTTTCACGCACATAGCAAAAGAGAGGATAGCAGGAAAGGCTACTGAGGGTTTAACGACCATCGGTACGTGCAGAGCTTGCCCGTACCATCTGCGCGTACCACCTGCCAGTGCATCCGCAACGTCAAATACTATCACCTCGCGAATACGAGAGACAAATGCGACATTTATAAAAACTTCCAGCCTCGAAACACCACACCATAGAGGGATCTTGAGGAGGAACTAGGAGAAGGGTGAATCCGTACTGCTTCACGGATCATTGGAGGACATAACATCATCCTCTTCATCATCAACCGCTACATCTATATCACCATTACTATTCCCCTCTCCATACATTAGATCTTATTATAATTCCAAATACAATTATGGTTTGCATTAGATCTATCTTTTTTTACTTTTTACCCATCGATATGAATATAATGACGTTGTTGATTGCCTCCATGTGTGAGTAGTTCCATTTGTTCTTGGGGAGATGAAGAAACCCTAACTTTATTATAAAATGAAATAAATATGATCTATTACTCTTAGACATTGCGGTGGTTATTGCTCTTAGACATCGCAATGGTTATTTAGAGATGATCTGAATACGTGATTCAACAAGCAACTGCTCACCAGTCTTGTAGTGAACATCTTATTATTGAGTTCTCTCCACACATGTCATGGCATAAGAAATAGATTATCCTAATCACGAATAATTACCATATGCTAGTTGTGTATCCTACATCCCCGAAACCGCTTTAGCCTTATTGAGTTCCAGCATTGTTTCCCAGCGCTTTAGTTACTTGTTTACTTTTCTTGTTTTTATTATTTTCTTGCACACTTTTATAAAACCTTTCAAACACTCTTTACTTGAAATCGAAGGCAGCTTACAAGTATCTTTTGTTAGACAGTGACGAGAGGCATAAAAATCTTAACCAAATAGCTCTCTATGGATTCGATACTCTTATCTCAAAACTAACTATAGTCGATTTGTGCTCTTGCAGTCATCGCCATTTTTTATAATTGCAGAGCTATCGGAGGAGGACCAGTGAATACCGTGCCGAGCTGGCCTATCATTGTCACGGGTAACCAGACCTGGGCTATGAAAGTGCCACTTCGTTTGCTCTCTCATCGAAAGAAAAGAACTGTACGCCGTGGCACATGCTAATTTAATGAAGTGGGGGCTGAACACTGTGTGTGTCCGGAGCTGCGTCGTCTCCGTCCACTGGTCCATGACGTACGTGGGACACGAGAGCGCAGAGCTGGGTGTTGAGGCCAACTCCAACGGGCTCCACATTTTGGATACCGAATCAGTTCGATTCAGCCCGTTTGCAGGGGTGGTGGACATGTCGTTTGGGCTGAGCCCGTTTGCAGTGGCTTGTGCCTCAAACGGGCCATCCCATTTGCGGCCCTCCTTGTACGCGGGGAGCCATAAGATCAAGATGATGGTCAATCAACGCTAATAGCGGTCGGCGTCTCCGCGTGATTCTCCCGCTAGGACTCCAGTTTCCGCCTGCTGGCAGTGGCTTTTCCCAACAGGCCACATCATTTCCCGCCTGCCTCTCCCTTCCCGCCCTCTGTTCCCGCCGAGGACCGCCGAGCACTACCCGCGAATATAAAAAGGGCCTGCAACCGGGACAGGGGAGCACCAACCCCTCGCCATGCCGAACATCCGCCTCCCTGTGACCTGGTACGAGCTCAGCAAGTTCACCTTCGTTGCGTACCACTCTTCCCCTCCCCTTCCCCCGGGCATCGGTGAATCTTGGGAGGCCGACGAGGAGGAGGAGGACATGGGTGAGTTGGAGGCCGATGGTCACGGTGAAGTCGACAGCGCAAACACATCCCACTACGTCCTAGAGAAGCATGTCCCCCAGTTTTCCCGGGACTTGGCGGCAAGGGAGGCCGCTGATCGGCAACCTGGCGATCTGCTGCGGCTGGAGTCTATGGCCGTGGCAAGGGAGGCGGAAGCGGCTCTCGAGGAGCGCGACAAGCGGGAAGAGAAAGATTCGATGGAGGCAGAGAAGACCACCCGGGTCGCCGTTGAGGCCTCCACGAAGGAGGGTCGGCAGAGGTAGGACGCGTAGGAGACGGCAGAGTCCGCTGCCTTGGACCGTGTCTTGTCATGCTAGTACCAGGGCAGGGAGACCGCCCTCAACACGTTCGCCCACAGGAAGGTGAAGATGGTGACCTCGAGGGCGGTGCGCAACCTAACATCCGCAACGGTGGCCAGGCAGAGGGAGGCGGAAACCCTCGCGCCACCGCAGGAGGCAGGGAGCAAAGGCGAAGGACGCGACCTTGGCGACTCGGTGGGCAAAGGCGGCCTCCAGCCAGGACGGGGCAAATGCAGAGTAGATTAGTTTAGGAACTGTACTAAGTATTTCTATTATCAATGAAAATAAATTATTAACAGTTTTCTGTGTATGACACGTGGGCCTAGAAGAGAACAATCCCGAACACGTTGGTTGTCTGTCTCCCGTAAACCCAGCTCAGTTTTGGTCCGATTTGCATCAAAACGGACAAGTTCGGATCCGCGTCACGATTTACAGATGCGCGTTGGGCCATGACCTCAGTCCAGAAGAACATATCAGATCCGCACGGTCCGTTTGTGGGTGCCGTTGGAGTCAGCCTGACCCATGACAATAGCGTGTGTGGCAGAGGACGGGCTGGACGGAGGGACGGACCACAGCCATAGGCTATCGTCAGCATAAGTGCCATGGTTGCCAGCCAGCTAGTGTCTACACTTCCAAGTCCATTGCGTGCCAGCTTTGCTACCTACCCTACGTCAGTTGGTCGATTTTAGTTTTTTCCGAGGGAGATCTCTTTAATTTGCAGAAGAATCCATGAACTCGACCAAAAAGTGTCTTCTCGGAACTGAGTGCAAATTAATCAACGGGAAAGTTTGAGAAGATGGAGCATCGACCATAGATTGTTTCTAACTAGTACTGTAGTACATTGGACCGCTGATTTATTTCTCATATAAGCATCTCCTTGCACTCAAACATTTCTAAATTTTCTACGTACGTCTATTTTGAGACGGAAGAGTACTAGCATTTCAAGGCTTATCTTTAACTGACTGAAAAGTTATCCAGCAAGGCACAAGGTTGACAAAAAACGCCTCACAGCCGCGCGTCGCCCCCGCGCGAGCGTCTGGAGCTCTGCAACCCTAGCGCCTCCAGCCCGTCTCCCTCTCCCCCCCTCCCCGGCTCTCTTGCTCCCCGGCGGCTGCACACGGCGGTGGATGGATGGTGGGGTTCTCGGTTGCGGGTGACATGGAATCTTGGATGAACGGCAACGGTGGACATGGCACTGCAGCGCTACTACGGAGGGGCTAGTTGGGCCCGAGGGGCCTGACATGCCCTACTGCTGTGTCCGGTCAGCGACTGCCCCTGGAAGTGGAGGAAGAGTGTCCTCTGATTGACCGCGGCGCGGTCGGAGGCCGGAGTCGGACATGCGGGTCTAGCTCTGGTCGTCGATGGCTACAGAGTGTGACTGGCAGGCTGCGCTTGCCGACAACACTTGTCGTCCACGTGAGTCTGTTGTCGCCGCCACCTGCCCGACTTGCTGACCTCGCGGTCTGTGGTCTATCGCTCCCTGACCCCAAGTTCATGGATGCCGGGGCGGTGGCCCCAGAAGGTGGACTACGCGGGTGACTCTACGGTGAGCGACATGGCGGTGGTGATGGTCCTTATCGTCGGTCATGTGGATGGCGAGGAGTGGGGGTGGAGATCCTGGTATTGACGGCGCTTCGGCTTTGCCAGCTCCCGGATCGTGTGTCGGAGGCCTAGCTCGGGGTCAGTGGGTGGATCGAGTTCGGGAGCGATTTGAAGGTTTTTCCCGGTGAATGCTTAGTGCCTCTGCGCCAACGGCGGCGATGCCTGCGGGTGTCGTAACCCTCTTGGGGGGGGGGGGGGGGGGACGCCGTTGTGGGTACCTTCTCCGCTAGCTCCGGGTGAAAACCCTAGATCGTTGTGGTCTCGGCGGCGGCGCGGTGCGTTGTTACCCTCTTGGGGTGTCGTTGTGGAGCTCCGGTTTCTCTCGGTCCGGTTTCAGTGTTCTCGGTGGCAAGCTTTGGATTTTTGTATTTTCTTTTTATTTATCTTCTCTCCATCACCGTGTATCGGTTTGGCTGTTGTGACTTTATTTATAAAGCGTAGCGAAAGCCTATTTCGATAGCACTAGCATTTCTACACATTCCTTGTACCAGATTCTAACGAGAGTGGAACTGGAATGTTTTGTTCTATTCCCATGTCCTCCACGCGGCGGTGCCTGTCCGTGTCCGTCACTTCCCTGCCCTGCCTGCTACCGCCTCTGGTTCTGTGGTTGCGGCTCCTGCCCACCCTCCTTGATTCATCTGCCACGCGACCACAACTGGTGCAGCTCGGCCTCCTCTCAGCTCTGCTCGGCTGCTCCTGCCCGCCCTCCTTGATTCATCTGTCACGCGACCAGAACTGGTGTTTCTCGGTGGTTGCACGCCAGCTCGGCCTCCTCTCACCTCTGCTCTGCTGCTCCTCACATGGACCCGTATTCAACTGAGGCCGTGGCTCCCTCAGCGAGGTAATTTCATCGCTAGATTAATTGGATACACTGATTAGATAGGTCTATTTATTTTTTGTTCCACTGATTCATTGATTTAATAATTATCTGTAATGGATTTTGTGTTTTACTAAAAAAATGCGAAAGTAATAAAAATTACAAGTAGGTCATTGGACCACCTAGCAATGACTACAACACTAGCACGAACCTAATGCGCGTCGGTATCCTCGCCTCTCCATCACCAGAGCCAGACAAAGCTTGTCGTAGTTGAGCTTGTTGTAGTAGATGAACATGAAATTTTACCTACTTGCGGAACGTACCGACAACATCGCTGGCGAGAGGGAGGAAACCCTATATGGGTTTTGTGAACACAGCCGCCTCTCTCCTGACGTCGTGTAGTCGTGAACCGTAGATCCCACGACTAATAATAGGCCACTGAGAAATAAATCATGTCTTTTTTTAAATAATACATTTTTTAATCATTTCGAAAAATAATATGTGATTTTAAGATTTATCAAATCTAGCACATAGACGGTGTTGACCACACCGAGTGAGCCAATCGGTGTAGGCCAAACCGACTGGGTCACTAGGTGTAGACTACACCGAGTGGACACCCCAACCGCAATGGCAATGCAGCGCCCCGTCCAGATAGGGTGGCCCAAACCGAAAGGGTCATTCGGTTCGGGCCACACCGACTGGACCCAGTCGGGCTAATCAGCGCAATATGGTTGCATGATCACGGTTACGTAGACTAAACAACCACCGGTTTCCGCCAATTTGTCCCGCTTTTTTCTTCTGTCACCGGTTCCCGCCACTTTGTCCCACCTATGCCTCCCGCCACCAATTCCTGCCACTTTGTCCCGCCTTTTCCTCCCGCCACCGATTTCCGTCATTTTCTCCTGCCAACTCTTTCTACTAGTTCTATAAAATTCCGGGCACCGATATATTTTCATTCACCAGTTCATCCGTTCCTTCTCTTTCTCTCCCCTCGATTTCACCATGAGTGTGCCTTGTTCGGACCCTGACTACAGGTCCTGGAAGATGAAAGATGCAAGGTTGCCACTGGGGGTGAGAGCGGAGAGGTGTTGGTGTGGCCATCTTGCCAAGGTGAAGGAGAGCAAGGATATTCTCTGATAAGATGGGCATGATGTTTTTCATGTGTGCCAACTGTGACCAAAGCCCGCCCCATCAAGCTAGTCCGTTGTTCCAGAGGCCTTCGGATTGTTCTAAAAGCATGATGAATATGCCTATATTACATATTTTTGTTCTTTTATTCATGTCATTAATGTGATTGCAGTCTCCTCCTCCTCTCTACAAGTCGTACCATTGGATTGACACGGAGCAGCCAGCTTTGACCATGCAGGAGATCGCGGATCGAAATCGGCGTGCATGGGCTATCTTTCACGCTGAGGAACGTGCTGAAAAGATTGCCACGCATGAGAAGAAGGAGCAAGAGAGAGAACTGAAAGAATTAAGAGTGGAACAAGCTCGAAACCGTGAGCTGAACAGGAGGAGTGAGGAAGAGGAGCGCATGGAAGAGGTACGAAAAGAGGCATGTGCGGCCGAAAGGCAAAGATTAAGAGAAATTGCTGCTGAGGCGCAGTCAGTAGAAGAACGTGATAACAAGACCGGAAAATACCCCGTTGGACTCAGTACAAGTAGATGTATGTCCCAGAAACGATGTATCTTAATTTCAGTTGTAGTGTCGTGATGTATCTTAATTTCATCTCGTGTGTTGCGATGTATCTTAATTTCAATTTTAATGTAGAGATGTATCTTAATTTTAGCACGTGTGTCGCGATGTATCTTAATTTCAGTTTAAGTGAACAAACCTATGTTTCCACTTTTTTCTTCCTGGTGATGAGTTCCCTCCAATTTCTTCCCGCCATTTTTATTCTCCCTAAGTTTTCCTAGAAAATTCTCCTACAAATGAGTTCCTGCCAAATTCTCCCGCAAATGAGTTCCCGCCAAATTATTCCTGCCAATTAGTTCCCACCAACTTCTTCCCACCATTTATTCTCTTTTAACTTTATAAAACCCCTCCTCACTCAGTTCTGTAAGTACACAAGCCTTTTCCTCTCCTACATATGTCAAGTTCTCCTTCTGATCGTAGGTTTCAGAAGTAGATGTCTAGCAAGCTTTTACGTTTGGCTAGAGAGTTTAGGATTGACGACACTCTAGTTACATGGGAGACTCTCATTAGTAGTGATATCCTCCTTAATGAGCTAGTTGAGAGATTATTTAGTTCTGGTTGTCGCCCTAAGAGGAATCCTAAGGAAATTCGCACATAACTTCTTAGGTTGAATGCATTGTGGGAAGCGTTAAAGTTTCGGACTACCAAGCCGATGGGGTATTGGACATATAACATTTGGAGTGGATAGAGAGCGATAATGAAGAAGAAGACGAAGATGATATCTTCATGCCGCCTTTCGGCAAGAAGGCAAGAGCTGCTTGAGAGAAGGCAAGAGAAGAGAAGAAAAGAGCAAAGAAGGACAAGGGCGCTTCATCATTGACGAGCAAGGGAAAGGGCGAGGAATCATCATAGTTAGATTGTTTTAATTAAATTAGGTTGTGGTTGTATCTTAATGCTCCCTTGCAGTTCGTGTTTGTATCTTATTTATCTATTGTAGTTGTTTGTTAGTGAAATGAATAACAATGAAAAATAATAGTAATGTGTCTCACACATAGATAGGTTCATGTCTTAGAAGTAGATAGACATATATATCGTACATAGATAGATTAATCATACATAGCTGGCTGAGAGAGGTATTAGTCTTGACGCCTGGCACAACATCGAGGTGTCGGTTCAGTAGGGGTACTCCATCCATACCTATGAGGTGGCACAGTGTTACGAGCAGGAATCTGTGACTTGGCATCGTGGTACAGTGTATCTTGTGTGGGGTGTGTGGGGTCTGGTGGAGGAGTATTAAACATACTCGTCCACTGGTCCTGTAGATCATGTGTGTGTTATGGATGTTCCGGCTCACTTCCCCACGTGGATTCGGACAAGAAGGGATGCTATCCATAGGGTCTTTCATGTAGAAGAAACAGTAAGTAACAGTGACTGTGAACTGTGGACAATAGTTATGAACACACATACCCTGTTGCTAGGATGGCGGGTGAAGATTGAAGTTCCACATGGGAGGTTGCTGCTGGTGCTGCCACGACGAACCTCCAGCCTGAAAAGAGCTCGACGGTTGATGCTAGCCGTCGAAATAATTCTGTTGCTGCCACAACGAATCTCCAACTTGATTAGGAGGGGGTGGTCTAGGTGGAGCCTCCTGCGTAAGACATGGACGCGGCTTCTATCATTGTGGCAGGAGTACCTGCATACGCGGCGGCTGCAGCTGCGTCGTGGAGGGACGAAGGGGCGTTGTGCTGCACGGTGGTGAGAAACGTCTGAAACATTGATGCACGTGATAGCCGTATAGATACCATGTAGCTTCTCCTCCATGCGCCAAAAAAGGACTGATGATGCCGGCGCTGCTGTCCTAGAAGAGGTCTGGACGAAAGCAAGTGTTCGTACTGAGCTACTTCAGACTCTAGCTTAGATGTCAAGTGCACATGAATTGGATAAAGAGGTCGTATGAAAGAGGTGTGGCAAAATATATAACAAGAAGATGCATCACATAAATAGGTAGTATTTACCACGTACTCCCTAGATCCCAGAGTAGACTAGCTCGGGTACCTCTCATGATCGTGAGGGTGATGTACGTTGAGTAGTCGTGTCATTGTCATGTACCTCGACAAGTATGCATCGAAAAGAGTTTAGTCAAACAGGGAATCTGATGGCCATGCATTTGTAGTCGCAGTCTGCCACTCCGTGACATAAGGCTGAACGTTGTAACCATGTTGTCGCCGACTTGGTACTTCTTTTCCTTGTAAACATGTATCCGAAGTGTGTTAGACAGAAAATCACAAAAAAAGACAATTGAAATTGCATGTGTAAACGTACACGTGGAAGGCATCGGGTACAGGTTTATCCTCAGATGGAGGATCCTCCAACTGGTGAAGATCGAACTATCTCATAACCCTCTGCTAGGACATCTGCTTTACAGCGATATCAAAGATGATCCTTGACTTTGTCAGCCAGTACACAGAATCTATAATGGACATATCAAAAATCCCCCTGGATATCTGGCTTGTACCTCTACATCCGTGTATGGATCCTAGGTGACCACATCCGCTTGCAGCAAGTCGAACTGCTCGCTAAACGACGGGTAGCAGTTTTAGACTTAATCATGAGCGAAGCGTCTCTGCGCAAAACAAGCAGTTAAATTCACGCATGATGTTCTGCGAATAGTGCGTTAAGTTAAAGCATTGTGCATACCTTACGATAGGTCCAGTAAGTACCGAAAGTAGGCTTGTCTATGAGGTCAGCACCATCCAGCCCATTTGAAAGGGTATTTTTGCCCTTCATATGTTTTGATGTTTATTGACAACACTAGGATGTTTTAATTGTATGCTAAATGTTTCATGGCATATTTATCTGGTCAATATACTTTTATATTGTTTCCCCTTCAAAGGGAAAATAGGGTTCTAGGTGATTGTATTAAAGAAAACTCCAGGATTTTAAGTGGCCAAATGATCTGTCCCACTAGACTATCTGGCTGGTTTCGGCCGGAGTATCTGGCCTGGCCGGAATGTCCGGGTGATACCGGCCGGAGTGCCCAGCCAGGGATTTCCTCGAGTCTTCGCCCACAGGCTGCATCCATTCAGTATGTCACATCGACTCCACCCGGACACTAGCCGGATTGTTAGAAGAAACTTGTGTAGGCCGAAATTTTCGGGGTGAAGCAGTCGGAGTGTCCAACTCGGACTGGAATGTCCGGTTGGTTTCAGCCGGATACTCCGGGGTTAGTGACTCCAATAGATATTTTTCCTGGGGCCCTATATAAAGGCCCCTTCTTCTACCTCTAGAGGCTGCTCATTCGCCAACCTCAAGAACCCTAAAGCTGAGCTACCAAATCAACAAGATCTCCCCCTCCAACCATCCAAAGTCCTTGATCTTTGGAGAACCGAAGGAGGAGGCCTTGATATACATCTTCACCAAAAGAGATCTTCATTTCCCCCTCATTCACTTGAGGGGCCCCTTGCTCTAGTGTTTCATTGGAAAACCTAGGCCTTGATTTGGTTATTACAAGCTTGTCTTTGATTGTTGTGACAGCTTGCTTGCATTCAGGAGCCTCCAATTTAGTTGTGGATGTGTGCCTTGAACTTGTTGTAAAGGTGCTTATTTCCACCTCGAAGGTTACTGATATAGTGGAAGAATGAATTGATCCCTTTGGGGTGAGGTTCATCGGAGAACAAGGGAGGCCTTTTGTGGCATTAGTGGTTTGAAACCACCCCCTCTCCAAACACAGACGTACTTCACCTCAAAAGGAAGTAACTACGGGAAATCATCCTTGTGTATCTGCGTGCTCCATTTCGGTTACCTCTATACTTTACCGCACTTTACTTATATCTTGCTCTTGCTTAGTTAGTTGTGCTAGTGTGACATATAGGTAAATTCACCTTAGTTGCATATCTAGAGAATTTACCTTCTGTGTCAAACCCTAATTTGAAAAAGAGTAAAATTTGAAGTAGCACCTATTCACCCCCCTCTAGGTGACCAGACGATCCTTTCAATTGGTATCAGAGCCTCGGCTCTTTAGTTGTCCTTAACCGCCTAAGAGTGTATGGGTAACCAAGATGAGGATGGAGGGGGTAAGGCTAAAACCTCAGTGACCATGGTGGATCTCAAGAATTTGGAAACAAGCTTGAGCTCCTCCTTGGGAAATGAAATCCAACAGTTGCATCAACTAGTTGAGCAACTTATTAAGGAAAATATAGTCTCGCTACCTCCTTCCCAAGAGGACCCCCTCTGATTCCGAAGGTGAACGCTTTGGATAAACCAACGTTTGAAGTAGTGGGGGATGAACATATTGCCACTAACTCCTCCACTAAAAAGGGCGATGTGAAGGAAGAGCACCATTTGGTTCCCGGTTGGTACTCTCCCGACTCTCCGATCCCTCATCCCCATATAAATAATAGAGGTGACCCACCTATGCTAGCTGCACATTCTTTTGCTCAATGGCAAGTTTTGATGAAATCTCATGTGCGCAGCTCTTGCATTGACTTGTGGAATATTATTGAAGAAGGACTGAAAATTGATGATCCAACCAACTTGACAAGAAGAGAAGCGGTCAATAGTCAACTCAATGCCACCGCGCTGCACATGATTTGCTTGGTGTGGGGCCAAAAGATTTTCCTCACATTGAACACCTCAACACCACCAAGGAAGCTTGGGATGCTCTCATTGATTTGTTTGTTGGTAATGAGAGCATGAGGATAAATCGATATGATGCCTTGAGCAATGAAGCCGGAGGCTTCTATATGAAGGATGGCGAGGACCATGAAGACATGTATCGAAGACTCAAATCCACTTCCACAACTTTTAGAAATGTTGGTGTCTCTCATGTGGATGAAGCTTGGATAGAAAGGAAGTATGTGAGTGCGCTCATGCCCTTCGAGCCCACCAACTTGAAGAGTCTCCAAGGAAGACACAACTATCATCTCATGACCTCTAATGAAGTTATGCAAGAGATGTCCGCCTTCAAGGTTGCTGCCAAGAATGCTAAAGATGTCCGCCCTCATGCCCTTGGAATGAGAAATGGTGTTAATCTTTCCTTGAAGGACAATGTAATGGATTATGAGGAAGAAGAAGGAAGTTATGAAGTCCTTTCTATGAGTCACCCCGAAGATGTCAAGGTTGCTCATGGTGAATACATGGCCTTATATGCAAGGAACTTTTGGAAAGATCCCGCCAAGGCCAAGATGGAGATACAACGAAGAAACAACCCAAGTGGTAGAAAAGAGAATGGTTCACGATTGAGAACTTGCTTCAACTGTGGTGACCGCTATCATTTTGTTGATAAATGTCCATATGAGAATAGAGAATATCATGGTGGTGTACTTGTATTGAAGAAAAGGTCAAAGGTTCCTTTCAAGAAGCCTTTCATCAAGAAGAATGCCACCAACAAGAAGTCAGCTGACATTGCATTGATAGCACATGAAGAGTTCTCATCCGATGATGAAGATGAGGAAGAATAAGAAACATCAAATGGTGTGGCAGCCATCGCCACCACCTCTACCTCCACCTTCTCACTCTTCGACTCTCCAAATGAGAATATGACCACCAAGAACATCACTTGCCTTATGGCAAGAGCATTTGAGGTATCATCATCTCCTCTCTCCACTTCTATGATCAATGATGAATTAAATGATGATATAACTCTTGAGGTTAAGGAGGAATTAGTTGCTTTCGATGTTTATATAACTAACTTGCAAGGGGAGCACAAGAAGCATTTTGTGAATCTCTTGAATCAACTTTCTCACACACAAGAGCTTCTTGATGAGAGATGCAGACTTGGGAGAGAGCACATTCTTGATATGGATGCTCTAACTAATGCTCTAGAAGAAGAGAAAGAGGCTAGGGAGTCTCTTGAAGAAAAACTTGAAGGCCTGGATGAGGAAAATGATCAAATTGTCGCTAAACTCATTAAGGAACGTGATCATGCCATTGCTAAGTATAAAAAGGCTAAAAAGGATAAGATTGAGTTTGGTGTTGTTCATGACAAACTTGCCGAGGACTTTGAGAAGCTTGACAAGGCTCACAAGGCCTTGGAAAGTGAACTCTTGACTCTCACAAAGTCTTGTGAACAACTTCAAACTCAATTGACTAATGTTGCTTCACCTAGTATTTTCATTCCCTCTAGTAATACAAACATCTTTGAGGAAAATGCTAGGTTGAAAGGGGAGCTTTCAAATGCCACCTTTCCCAAAGGAAACAAGTCTCTTGATGACCTTTTAAGTAAGCAAAAGTCAAATAATGAGAAAAGAGTCATTGACTATGTGTCCAAGGCCAAGAAGAAGGACAACAAGAAGAAGAAGGCCAAGCCCGCACAAGCAAAAGATAAAACCATTATGGGTAGTAATACCACAAGTGGCAAAACTATGTGACAAGATGACTTTGCAGTAATTGCTAACCCTTACTATGTTTTAATGCGTGATTATTATGGCGATGTTTATGCACAATATGTTGGCCCACTTGATGGTTATATTTCTTGGTCTATTTGGGTTCCCAAGACCCTTATCACTAACAAAAGAGGACCCATTGAAAAATGGGTACCTAAAAACTAGTTTGATCTCTTGTAGAACTATGCTTCCGATGGGTCAAAGTGGGTGCTGGATAGTGGATGCACAAGTCATATGACCGGAAACAAGGCGATAATGATAGAGATAAGGCCGAATCATGATCAAATAACCGTCACATATGTCGATAAATCAAGATCTTAGGTAATGGGTCTTGGCAAGGTTGTGGTTGCAGACGATACTACTCTCGTGGACGTCATGCTTGTTGAGATGCTTGGATATAATTTACTTTCAGTTCGTGCTCTTGGAAATATGGGCTTTGTCGTCTTTATTGATAGTGATATTGTGGTTCTCTTGTGGAGCAAGACTCTAAAGGTCGCTTTGTTGGGTACGTCGAAAATGACTTGTATGTGGTGGACTTTTCGGGGAAAACCACGACAAGTGCGATGTGCCTATTCGAAAAGGCCGATGTGGGTTGGTTATGGCATCACCGTCTAGCCCATGTCAATATGAGAAATTTGCAAAGTCTCCACAAGGGTGGTCATATTGTTGGACTAAAAGAAAATGTTTGTTTTGCCAAAGATCGTGTGTGCAGTGCTTGTGTTGAAGGAAAAATGCATGATTCTCCCCAAAAAACCCAATAATATTGTAAAGTCCAAGAGGATCTTGGAGCTTCTTCACGTGGATATCTTTGGTCCTCCATCTCATGCAAGTATTGGTGGGAAGAAATATTTGTTTGGTGATTGTTGATGACTACTCAAGATATACATGGGTATACTTCTTCAAGTTGAAGAGTGAGACCCAACAAAACGTCATCGACTTTGTCAATATGGTTCAACGTTAATACAATGTCCCCGTGTTAGTGATAAGAAGCGACAACATCACTGAGTTCAAGAACTACACCTTGAATGGATTTCTTAGTGATGAGGGGATAAAACATCAATATTCCGCTGCATATACCCCTCAACAAAATGGTGTAGCCGAGAGGAAGAATCGGACATTAATGGATATGGCAAGGTCCATGTTGGCGGAGTTTAAGTCTCCATACAACTTTTGGGTTGAGGCAATCTCCACCGCATGCCATGCATCAAACCGGCTCTACCTCCACAAAAAGTTGATCAAGACTCCATATGAGATACTTACCGGTAACAAGCCCAATGTTTCATACTTCCGGGTGTTTGGTTGTAAGTGTTTCTACCTCAGAAAAGGTGTTCGTTTGTCCAAATTTGATTCCAAAGCTTTAGATGGTATTTTTGTTGGCTATGGTCTCTATTCCCATACTTATAGAATCTATGATAAACTCTCCGGAATTGTCATAGTCTTGTAGTGTGGTTTTCGAAGAATATGATGGCCCCCAAGCGGGGCGTGTTGATGTTTGTGATGTAGATGATGAGATACCTCCAGATGCCATAAGAATAATGGGTGCGGGATTCATCCGCCCCGTTGAGGAACCCCTTGTGGCAGATCGAGAAGAACTATGCTCTACTCAAGTGGATCCCTCATCTTCCTAGCATCAACATGCTCCTATTGATGAAGCCAATGATGACACAAGCTGATGACCCACAAGTATAGGGGGTGTATCGCAATATTTTCGATAAGTAAGAGTGTCAAACCCAACAAGGAGCAGAAGGTGCTGGCTAGTGGTATGGATCAGGAATTCTCTGTAAATACTTAGCAAACGGATTTTTAGGGGTTTTTGATAATGCAAGTAAATAAAGTACGAGTAAATAAAAGACAATAAGAATAAATGCAGCAAGTGGCCCAATCCTTTATGCAGCAAAGGACAAGCTGGTTGTATTACTTAAGATGACCAAACATTCTCGAGGACACATGGGAAGACTGTCAAGTGCTTTCGCTTCATATAGTTGATTAATCTTCTCTAGCTTGATAAGTGTTGTGTGGGTGAACCTTTGCTAATGAACCGACCTTCCTAGGACTAATACATACTTGTGATTATACCCCTTGCAAACATCCATAAGTACAAGAAAGTAATTAAGGTAAAAACCTAACCACATCTTTAAACTCTAAGACCCTTACGTCCCTTATGCAATGGTTTCCTAACGGGGGTTCAGGTTTCTGTCACTCCGGCAACCCCTAAGATTAGTAGCCAAATACACAATGCATTCCCCTAGGCCCATATAGGTGAAGTGTCATGTAGTCGACGTTCACATGACACCACTAGAAGAAGTACACTACAACTTAAATATCAAACTATTGAATCTTTCTCAACATAATTCCACTACTAACAATATGACTTCTCCCATGTCCTCAAGAACAAAATGAACTACTCACAAGACATCATATGGAACATGATCAGAGATGGAATAATGATGTATAAAAATCTGAACATAAACAATAATTCAATGGTTCCACTCAATAGCATCAACTACAAAGAGTAATCAACACCGGGAAAGTTTCCCCTAAGAACTATGCAAGATTCAACCCAATTGTTACAGCAATATGGAGATGGTGATGATGGTGCTGCTGCTGCTGATGATGATGATGGTGATGATGATGATGATCCCGATGAAGTCCAGCTTGATGGTGGTGTTGATGGCGACGATCTCCCCTCTTCAGGAAGGAATTGCCCCGGCAGAATTCTGTCTGCCGGAGAGATCTTTCTCTCTCGGTGTTTTCCGCTCCGTAGAGGCGGCAGAATCTTTCTGTGGTCGCTCCTTGAGTATTAGGGTTTCAGGAGGATTATATACGCCAGAGGGAAGAGCCAGACGTGTACCAGGGCGGCCACACCACCTGGTGGCACGGCCTAGGCTGGCCCACGCCAGGGAGTGGTGTGGCCCATCTCCACTCCTCCTTCTGGATTCCTTCGTCTTCTGGAAAAATAGGATTTTCCGTATATTTTCTCGGATTTTCTGATCTTCGCGAATTTCGCCTCCAAACAACACCTTTTCCATTAGAATCCTGACTACAACGGTCCATGCTCCAAAAGTCATCAACCATGCAAAAACAGATGAAATAACATAAGTATCACCTCTCAATATGAAATATATCAATGAATAACAGTAAATTATGACATAGAATTGTGATGCAAAATGGACGTATCAACTCCCCCCAAGCTTAGACTTCGCTTGTCCTCAAGCGAAACTGAGCTCAATAAACATGGCCTCTGGTTTATGGAGTGAAGAGTCGGTAAAAGAATACGGACAAGAAGCATCACATTCATCAATACATAGATCATAATAGCAGGCAACTCGCCATTATATAACTTAACTTGCAATAAGTAAAGGAAACACAATAAAGATACATAAAGTAAATCATAATTGGTAATGGCAAACTTAGCTCTTGGTCGAAGAATAGTTGACAATTTGCTGGAGTTCACAAATAACTGGTTTTCAATGATAGCTTTCAAAGTAGTAAACACCAAGATAAGAGCAAAGTGCAAAACAAGGAACATCATACGAATGAATGAAACACAACAACTCAAAATACTTGCTGAGATAGAAGGGAATAGGTTGACTGACTCAACTAGAAATTAAAAGAAATGCCTTTTGTAAAGGGAAGCAGGGATTTCAAGTTTCATAAAGAGCTTCCACAAATTATGGTACTTACTAGCTTTCAGCTCTCATTGCCCCTATCATAAGCATCTTTTGGTGATTAAGGTTAAAGTGACACAACTAAGAGGATATGCTTGACAAGTTATAAATTGAAGTCCCATGCCCCTTACTTACGAAGACCGATCCTCATGCTACTCAACTTCAGTCACGAGCAAACTCTTGTCATTGTAAGTACATATGTATCATAGAGAACCGCCAACAGGGTACCCCTTGCACATGACACAGGAGCTATCCCACGATCAAAATGACAAGGCAAGTAGACAATGAGCATCTCAGCGATCCTTTTATTTGCTATTTGCATAGGTTTTTATTGAGGATGCTTCATAGAATGCTCATTATAGTTATGATGCAAGTTTCCACCATGAGTAGGCATGGCTTAGGCTAGCGGCCCAGGCGTTTCTCTAACACATATACGAACTCCATGATCTCACAAGTTCCACTTTTATTTCACACCGCCGGGATCCATAAGCAAAAGAACATGATATCAACTAGGTACAAAGGACCAATGTAGTGTTGAAAGCATTCCCCATGATACATGGTTCTGCTAACTTCAACTCATAAAGCGCAAGCATATACGCAACAAAGAAGGACCCAATGGTTCAAGTTTATTAAATGCAAAAAGGTAAAGTGTGCCATCAAGTTCGTGAGAGCTTTAATCACTAATTTTCACATAACAAGTTTAATTTGGAAGGTAGATAAAAACATGAATTTACTTGGGATAGCAAATAATGCTAATAGGTAGGTATGGTGGACACAAATGGCAAATGTTTGGTTTAAGGATTGGATGCACGAGAAGAATTCCTCTCAGTACAGGTTTTTGGCTAGCAAGGCTGGGTAGCAAGTATAAGAGTTGAAGGAAACAACCAAACATACAAGTGATAAAAACAAACATGCAATCTTCCTTGGAAGCACAAAAGATCTTAACTAGAGAATACTAAGCTTATGAGCAAATCAAGAAAGAAAGATGATGAAATTATATTTCTTTAGAGTACTTTTTATCTTTTTCATTCAACTCTCAAAAATAGTGTTGCTACAGACCGAGCCAGGTTTGCCAAAACCAACTAAATTAACTCAATGATCCCAAAGTTATACCAATACTAACAACAAGATCAATCATATAACCACGAATTGAAAACTAATATAAGATATGCAAAAGATTAAATGATAGAACTTCTCATTAATAATCCATAACGGCAAATCACACCAAGGGATACATATCTAACGAGAGAGGGGACACTTCCATAATGCAAACCATCCTACACAATAACTTCTCTATTCATGATATGACTCTACTAAAAAGGTAAAAAGAAAGAAGATAGTGATGTGATACCGCGGCACTCCCCCCAAGCTTGGAACAAACCAAGGGGATGCCAAACCTGATGATGAATTACTCCTTCGGTGGTGGTGGTGTTCTCTTGATGAGCTCTTTGATCAATTTCCCCAAGTCCTCAATCTCAAAGGTGAGAGTACGAATCAACACCGAGTTGTGCTCGATGCGGTGCATGATCATGTCAGGTTGTGAATCCTAGCTCTTGCAATTCTTTCCCCACTCTATCTCCTTGAAGTCTTCTTTTCCTGCATGGCTAGAACAAGGCAAATCCCAATTGGAGGGTAATTTCTCCTTGGGCATATTCTGGTATTGATGCTCATGGATAAGGGTATGGAAAGGATTCTTGGTGCGTGGAGGAAGTGACCATGGATCTGAACAGTGACGAGGAGGCTTCCCTCGAGTTGACATAATCTCGGCAGGGTTTGCCACTACTCCAATGCTTGCAATGGTAGTGCTGGTGTGCGGATGTTGGCTTTGCTTTGTATCCTCTTCACCTTCACTCTTGATCTCCTTCTCCTGCCCGGGGTCTTGGATATCTTCCTCCATAGGCCCCTTTCCTTTATCCTTGGCGGACACCATTGTGCTTCTAAGCTTTCAAGAATAGTTCCTGGAAGAAACAGATCGAAACGAAAACACGACGAGAACACGACATATGAACCTCGGGGGATCCGGGGGATTATATATTACGAAGTTTTACAACAAAAGGAAGGTACTGGGAGAAAATGGGTCGGAGACGAAGGCCGAGGTGGCCACACCACCTGGTGGCGCGGCCAAGGGTGGGCCCGCGCCACAGGGTGGTGTGAGCCACCCTGGCTCCGTTTCCGTCCCTCTTTCGCTTTGTTGCTTTCCTTATTGGATAAAAACTGCAAAAATATAACTAGATTGAATTTTCGCGGAACTTTTCTTACCAGAATTGTTACCTATTCGAAAACAGACTCTACAGGTCTCTGAATTTGGTCTTTGATAAATTTTTCTAGAGTTATGACTTGAAATGCATCAACATCTTCATTATAAGGATCTCCAGCAATGTAGTGCTTAAGTCGCTGCCCATTCACCACTTGTGTAGTGTTATCTTTTAAAGAAGAAATCTTTATTGCTCCTGAACGGTACACTTCTTCCATAACGAAAGGTCCTTCCCATTTTGACAGTAGTTTTCCTGCAAAAAATCTGAGACGAGACCTATACAGTATAACTTTCTCACCAACATGGAATTCTCTCTTAAGTATTCGCTTGTCATGCCATCTTTTGACGTTTTCCTTAAAGAGTCTAGCATTCTCATAGGCTTCACTCCTCCATTCATCCAAAGAACTTAAGTCAAATAATATTTTTTCACCAGCAAGCTTACAATCTCTATTAAGTTCTTTAACTGCCCAATAAGCTTTGTGTTCTAATTCTAAAGGTAGGTGACAAGCTTTCCCATAAATCATTTTATAAGGGGACATCCCCATAGGGTTTTTATAGGCAGTCCTATAAGCCCATAAAGCATCATTCAACTTTTTAGCCTAGTTTTTTCTAGATATATTAACAGTCTTTTGCAAGATGGATTTAATTTCTCTATTTGATAACTCTACTTGCCCACTAGTTTGTGGGTGATAAGCTGAAGCAATTCTGTGATTAACATCGTACTTAGCAAGGGTCTTTCTAAAACCACCATGAATGAAATGAGAACCTCCATCAGTCATGAGATACCTAGGCACTCCAAACCTATGAAAGATAACATCCTTAAGCATTTTTAGGGAGGTCTCCCCGTCAGCACTCTTCGTAGGTATGGCTTCTACCCGCTTAGTAACATAATCAATGACAACAAGAATATGAGTATAACCTTTCGAGGGAGGAAAAGGACCCATAAAGTCAAATCCCCAACAGTCAAATGGTTCAATAACTAAAGAGTAATTCATAGGCATTTCATTGCGTCTAGAAATATTACCAACACGCTGACACTCATCACAGGATAAGCCAAATTTTCTTGCATATTTAAGAGGGTAGGCTAGTAAAAACCTAATTGTAGTACCTTCTGTGCAGTTCTATCTCCTGCATGATGCCCTCCATAGGCACTACCATGACATTTCCGCAATATCTCCTTTTGCTCATATTCTGGAAAACATCTTCGTATAATACCATCTACTCCTTCTTTACATAAGTGTGGATCATCCCAAAAATAATGCCTTAAATCATAAAAGAACTTTTTTCTTTGCTGAGCTGTAAAAGTTGGAGGCAAATACTTGGAGACAATAAAGTTAGCAAATCAGCGTACCAAGGGCTCCCTCATGAGCTTACCCCTACCGCAGCCAACTGTTCATTTGGGAAACTATCATTGACAGGCATAGGATCAAAAGAGATGTTTTCTAATCGAGATAAATTATCTGCTACAGGATTTTCAGCACCTTTCCTGTCTACAATATGTAGGTTAAACTCCTGTAAGAGTAGTACCCATCTAATAAGCCTAGGCTTAGCATCCTTTTTTGTCATAAGGTACTTAATAGCAGCATGATCAGTATGAATGGTAACTTTCGAGTCTACAATATAAGGTCTAAACTTATCACAAGCAAAAACGATAGCTAGGAATTCTTTTTTAGTAGTAGCATAGTTCCTTTGAGCGGCGTCAAGAGTCTTACTAGCATAGTGGATAACATTTAACTTTTTATCAATTTGTTGCCCAAGGACATCACCTACAGCAAAATCACTAGCATCGCACAATATTTCAAAGGGTAAACTCCAATCAGGTGGTTGAACAATAGGAGCTGTAGTTAAAGCCTTCTTAAGAGTTTCAAAATCTTCCTTGCAATCATCATCAAAAACAAAGGGTACATATTTTTGAAGAAGATTAGTGAGGGGTTTTGATATCTTAGTGAAATCTTTAATAAATCTTCTATAGAAACCAGCATGACCAAGGATACTACGAATACCTTTGATGTCTCTTGGACAGGGCATTTTCTCGATTACCTCAACTTTAGCTCTATCCACTTCTATGCCTCTTTCAGAAACCTTATGTCCAAGGACAATCCCTTCATTAACCATGAAGTGGCATTTCTCCCAATTAAGAACAAGATTAGTTTCTTCACATCTCTGCAAAACTTTATCTAGGTTGTGCAGACAATTATCAAAAGAAGTTCCATAGACGGAGAAATCATCCATGAAAACTTCCACAATTTCTTCACAAAAACATGAAAGATAGCAGACATGCATCTTTGAAAAGTACCAGGAGCATTACACAAACCAAAGGGCATACGTCTATAAGCATAGGTTCCATAAGGGCATGTAAAAGTAGTTTTTTCTTGATCTTGTTGTTTAACAGCAATTTGAGAAAATCCAGAGTAACCATCAAGAAAACAAAAATGAGTCTTTTTAGACAACCTTTCTAACATTTGATCAATAAAAGGAAGTGGGTAATGATCTTTCTTAGTAAATTTGTTAACCTTTCTGAAATCGATGCACATCCTATACCCTACTACTATTCTTTGGGGAATAAGCTCATCATTATCATTAGGCACAACAGTGATACCCCCTTTTTAGGACACAATGAACAAGACTAACCCATTCACTATCAGCAATAGGGTAAATAATACCAGCATCAAGGAGTTTCAATACCTCATTTCTTACCACTTCCTTCATCTTAGGATTTAAACGTCGTTGGTGCTCTACCACTGGCTTTGCTTCTGGTTCTATATTGATAGCATGCTGACATATAGTAGGAGAAATCCCTTTTAAATCATCCAGGGTATAGCCCATAGCCCCATCGGTGTTTCTTCAGTACCTCCAATAACCTTTCTTCTTCCTTCCCTGAAATTTTAGAGCTAATAATAACAGGATATATCTTATTATCATCAATGTAAGCATATTTAAGATCATTGGGTAAAGGTTTTAGATCGAAAACCGGATCCTTTTTAGGTGGCAACGTGGTACCCAAGTCTTCTACCGGCAAGTTATGCTTAAGCATCTTAGGTTGACTACGGAGAATCTTGTCAATCTCATTCCTTTCTTCCATGAAGATTTCACTTTCGTGATCTTCCATAAATTGCTGCAAAGCATTGTTAGGAGCAAGAGAAATAGAAGCAAGTTGTTCAACTCTAAAATCCTCATTATGGGTTTCATCTTCACAAGGTTCTTTAGTAAATTTCGAAAAATTAAACTCATAAGATTCCCCATCAAACTTAGTCAAGATTTACTCCCTTTTGCAATCTATAATAGCTCCACAAGTACTCAAGAAAGGTCTACCAAAAATGATAGGATAAGTTTTACTAGCAGCTGAACCAAGTACTAGAAAATCAGCAGGATACTTAATCTTACCACAAAGAACCTCCACATCCCGTACAATACCAATTGGAGAGATAGTCTCTCTATTAGCAAGGTGAATAACCACATCAATCTGTTCCAGTTCACATGGACTGATTTCATGCATAATTTCTCTGTAAAGCTCATAAGGAATAACACTAGAACTTGCACCAATATCACATAGACCATAATAGCAATGATCACCAATTCTAGCAGAAATCACAGGGACACTAGCCTTTTTAGTTTTATTAGGATGTGAGACAATATTAGAAGCATCTTCACAAAAGACTATGTGCCCATCTTCTACACTTTTAGTGACAAGGTCTTTCACAATTGCTACAACAGGTTCAATTTTTATTTGTTCATCAGGTTTTACAGTCCTCTTTGCACTTTTAGTGATTACGCTAGTTATCATAGGATGATCCTTTACCTTATCCGAGAAGGGTATAAAGTTCACGTAGGAAATGATCAAAAGTGCAAAATTCAGTACTTTCAACAGGAACACAGTCAACAATATCTTCATAAGGTGCATGGTACTTGCTCCATCCCTTTTTTGGGTTTTCAATATAAGAAGCAAAAGCATTAAAACAATTTGTAATAACTTGTAAATCAAGACCATAATCATTATTAATATTTTGAAAGTCATCAGTTCCCATAAAAGATTCAATGCATTCATAATCATAATTTATACCTGACTTTCTTCCTTTGTCATTCTCCCATGCTTCATCATTGTCTTGAATACGGTCCAGAAGATCCCATTTAGCCTTTTCTTCTATATGAGTGAATGATCCAGCACAAGAAGTGACATGGGTATGCCCAATAGGCACTCAACTACAGCGTACCTGATGCGGCCCGATGGAAGGCGCACTCGACGACTTGCATAGGTCCATGACGCCCATGACGGTTCGACTGATATGAAGCCCATATGGACACAGACTTCCAAACGCACAAGACAAGGAAAGCTCAAGACTAGAGTTTGAATACAACTTGTAACCAACTCGTATTGGTACCTGAGACCTAGCCTCCCCATATATAAAGGCTAGGAGGGTCCAACGAGAAGGACAGGCTACGCCACAATAGATCTAGACATCGTGACTCCTACAATAGATCGCCGCATAGACAATAGATAGATCTACGATCTCTCATATGCCAGATCCAATCTGCGCGACACCGCCATCGACGACATTGTAATCCTTTGGATCATCATCAATCAAGAGCAGACAAGCAGTAGTAGGGTCCTCTACGAGGCCTGAACCTGGGTAAACCTTACGTCCCTGTGTGCTTGTTTGCTAGCCGTACCGAGATTTCCAGCGCTCCCTCCTTCTCCAAAACCCAAGTCCATAACAATGGGCATTGATGAGTTAAACCCTCGTTAATTGGCGCCGTCCGTGGGAACCGGGAACACTGATGTTGCGATCTCGACGGCCCCATCATCAGCAATCTACGATTCATCATCTTCAAGAGAGCAGATCTACTTCGCTTGGAGTCATATTCCAGGCGAGATCCCTCGCCACCAACGACGGCCAGATCTCATCTGATTATTTATCCACGTTTGGGCTGGATTTCGTCAACAACATCAGCACCGTGTCCAACTTCATCTACAACAACGTGGGAGTCGACATCAGCTCCGTCTTTCTGCTCGGTTGATCAGGTCTACAAGACATGAGTTCTATGTTCCGATAGGCTGTTGTACGCTGACGCTGGGAGGCCAAGTCCGACAAGCGATACGTATGCGTGCAGGTTTACATAGCGGATACGGCATTAAAAAGTTACACCAACGATTCGAACAAGGCATAGAGCACATACACACATGGTCCTGCCATCCTGCACCAAGTCCCAAAATTTTCTTATTTATTTATTTTGAATCGATGATGCAAGAAACTCAGGCGGTGCAACATACATGCATCGGATCAACGTGCAAAATTGATTTTCCAATGGATTACTTTATTGGATCTCTAATCTTTGCATATTGAAGATTGACTCATGAATGCAAAGATTGGATCGCTCGGTCGTTGCTAATAATATCCAGGAGTGAAGAAAAAGAAAAGGAGGATTCCAGGCAGCAGATCAGTTCAGCGAGAGGACACAAACTGCAGCGTCGTTCAAGAATTAATCGATTAAAGGCCTGACTAGCCATGCAGGCATACGTGAATCAACTGAGTCGGGTCTAAGCTTGGGGGCTATCTTAACTACGATCGCCACGCCGTTCACCACCACGTCGACTCCAAACAGGACATCAAAACTCTAAACGCTATCGAATCCAGTGCCGCTCGTTCAATCAATTAGGATTCAAGTCGTCACAGCAAAATAAGTTCACCAGGTCGTATTGCATCAAATATGGAAGGTCACCGTATGATAGAAAATACCAAGAAAAAGCTACGCCAAGTACTACTCGAGGAAAAGAGAAGAATTTTGTGTCTGCCTCAATAAATTCCGCCGTCGAGCAAGGCACGGGGGCTCAATGTCCCGCTCCCACATCGACTCAGGGGGTTCCTTCTGCTCTGACGGCCCGCTAAGGTCTTCGCCCGCGGCGACCCGCCACAATCTTCAACTGCGGCGACCCGCGAGCGACCCTCTACGGTCTCCAAATACGGTGACCCGCCATGATCTTCGGATGCAGCGACCCGCCACGATCTTGGACTGTGATGACACACTGCGGTCTTCGGCTCCGGTGACTTGGGGACTCCTTCGGCTCAGGCGACCCGCTGCATCCATAGGTTGCGGCAAGCCACTATAATATTCGGTTGCGACAACATGCTATCGCCATCGGCTTCGGCGACCCGCTGCCACGTTGACTCCGGTCCACTGCATCGACTCCTTCGACCACATCGACCCTACACTCGGGGGTTCCGTCGACTCCTCCACGAGACCTGTTGGCGCTTTCGGCTCCGGCGATCCACTACGATCTTCGGCTCCAGCGACCAGCTACGGTCTTCGGCTCCGGTGACTCGGTGGCTTTTTTTTGGTTCCTTCGACTCCGGCGTCCCGCTAAAGTCTTCGACTTCGACAAACTCGCTGTGATCTTCGGCTCCAGCGACTCGGGGGCTCCTTCGACTCCGCCGTACGATCCGCTTCGGTCCTCGACTCCAGCACTCGGGGGCTCCCTCAGCATTGGCAATCCAGCGACTTGCTGCGGCCTTCGACTCCGGCGAGACGCTGCCTCCTTCGGCAACGGCAACCCATTACAACCTTCGACTCCACCACGCGTCTCGTTACCGCATCGCTCCCCGGCCGCATCGATTTCGTTCACGACAACTACCCATAAAGCTAAGTTCTCTACTTAGAGATGATTTCTTTCTTACTTTAATCGCACTCGAAACACTCGGGGGCTACGCCCTCTTCGAGTAACCTAATGTGTCATCGACTCCCTACACTCGAGCACCTCTTACGCGACAGCCTGAGTAGATGATTCTGCCTGATCGTCGAATCTTTGAACTCCGAGTACCTCGGCAAGGTACTGAGACTAAAGGTAATCAGGCTAACGAAAAGGCCTAGCATATAGTGCGAAAGTGTTGACTCGATTGGCACCAGAAAATATTATAACAAGCCGACATACAAATACTCTTTACAAGATATAGATACTTCACAATTTTTACATTTTCTACAGCTTACAAGGACGTCGACTACATCGAGTTATTTTATTGGGTCCTCCAACAGGAGTCGACAAAACAACTAGCTACGACATACACTCAAGACCCGAGTCGAGTCCCTCCTCGGATGGTCGCATCGCTTGATGCTAGACACATGCGACGTTGGCCACGCACCCGACAGAAGTGATGGCGTCGACTCCATTCACATCATGGACTCACCCGGCTAAACGCCGCATAACTCCGCTACGTCGATCCCGACTTCATCATCAATTCGAGCTCCTTATGCATGAGACGCTGACCTGATGAACTTCCGGGTCTGTGGTTTCTCCTCTCATGATTTTCGACTACCACTGCAAGATACAAGACTCGAGTCTGTGCCCGAGTCTACGACTCTGCCAGACACTCGAGGCTACTCCAAACTGGAGCGTTGGTCGCGCATATACAAGATCATCGAGTGACACGTTCTGAATCCTCACTCGAATCCACGATTCGACTAAGGACTCGGGGGCTACTCCCATAGGGAGCGCTGGCCGCGCACCCGGATAAATTTGTGAAGATATCCAAACATTATGAAAACCCTTCACTCGAATCTACGATTTGATTGTGGGCTTCGGGTTACTCCCATAGGGAGCGCTGAAAGCATATTCGACTGAAACAAGCAAAAGCCGACAACAGTCGCAAATGTTTCTAGTCCCAACAGGCGCACTCGACGACTTGCACAGGTCCATGACGCCCATGACGGTTCGACTGATATGAAGCCCATATAGACACAGACTCCCAAACGCACAAGACAAAGAAAGCTTAAGACTAGAGTTTGAATACAACTTGTAACCAACTCGTATTGGTACCTGAGACCTAGCCTCCCCATATATAAAGGCTAGGAGGGTCCAACGAGGAGGACAGGCTACTCCACAATAGATCTAGACATCGTGACTCCTACAATAGATCGCCGCATAGACAATAGATAGATCTACGATCTCCCATATGCCAGATCCAATCTGTTCGACACCGCCATCGGCGACATTGTAATCCTTCGGATCATCATCAATCAAGAGCAGACAAGCAGGAGTAGGGTCCTCTACGAGGCCTGAACCTGGGTAAACCTTGTGTCCCTGTGTGCTTGTTTGCTAGCCGTACCGAGATTTCCAGCGCTCCCTCCTTCTCCAAAACCCAAGTCCATAACAATGGGCATTGATGAGTTAAACCCTCGTCAAGAAGCATCCAATAAATCCTTATCATGAAGAGGAAGCCTTGCATAAAAGTTATTGATAATAATATTGTTGGGGAGCTCATGAATGGACATTTGAGCATAAGTAACTTCAATCTCCCCCAAGCTTGAGTTGTACTCTCTCCATCAAGAGGCCAAAAGTTGTATATTTGATTCCGATCTTTATGAATCTCACTAGGAGGATAAAATTTAAAATAAAAGAGAGGTACTATTTCCTCCCATTCAAGAGCTTGACCATTCTTCAGCAGCTTATACCATTCCTCATCTCTTCCTTTCCGTGATAATGAGAATAACTTCTTCTTAACTTGATCTGTAGTAATACCTGCACACTTGAACAACCCGCATAATTCGTGTATAAAGAGCAAATGATCATCGGGATGGACAGTTCCATCCCAACATAGTAGTTATCCATAACCCGATCAATAATTCTTGTAGGTATTTTAAAAGCATCACTCTCAGCAGGTGGTGGTTCATCTACTACCTTACCAGTGGTAGTAGCATTACCAAATAAGAAACTCGGCGAATTATCCATAACGAAAATAAAGCAACTAACAGAAGTAAACAATACTCACAGTAGAAGTTTCCTTTACCAGTGCACTCTCCAATAGCGCTTCACTCCCCGGCAACGACGCCAGAAAATAGTCTTGATGACCCACAAGTATAGGGGGTGTATTGCAGTATTTTCGATAAGTAAGAGTGTCGAACCCAATGAGGAGCAGAAGGTGCTGGCTAGTGGTATGGATCAGGAATTCTCTGCAAATACTTAACAAACAGATTTTTAGGAGGTTTTGATAATGCAAGTAAATAAAGTACAAGTAAATAAAAGACAATAAGAATAAATGCAGCAAGTGGCCCAATCCTTTATGCAGCAAAGGACAAGTCGGTTGTATTACTTAAGATGACCAAACGTTCTCGAGGACACATGGGAAGACTGTCAAGTGCTTTCGCTTCATATAGTTGATTAATCTTCTCTAGCTTGCTAAGTGTTGTGTGGGTGAACCTGTGCTAATGTACCGACCTTCCTTGGACTAATACATACTTGTGATTATACCCCTTGCAAACATACGTAAGTACAAGAAAGTAATTAAGGTAAAAACCTAACCACAGCTTTAAACTCTAAGACCCATCCCTTGTGCAATGGTTTCCTAACGGGGATTCAGGTTTCTGTCACTCCGGCAACCCCTACGATTAGTAGCCAAATACACAATGCATTCCCCTAGGCCCATATAGGTGAAGTGTCATGTATTCGACGTTCACATGACACCACTAGAAGAAGTACACCACAACTTAAATATCAAACTATTGAATCTTTCTCAACACAATTCCACTACTAACAACATGATTTCTCCCATGTCCTCAAGAACAAAACGAACTACTCACAAGACATCATCTGGATCATGATTAGAGATGGAATAATGATGTATAACAATCTGAACATAAACAATAATTCAATGGTTCCACTCAATAGCATCAACTACAAAGAGTAATCAACACCGGGAAAGTTTCCCCTAAGAACTATGCAAGATTCAACCCAATTGTTACAGCAATATGGAGATGGTGATGATGGTGCTACTAATGATGATGATGGTGATGATGATGATGATGATCCTGATGAAGTCCAGCTTGATGGTGGTGTTGATGGCGATGATCTCCCCTCTCCGGGAAGGAATTCCCCCGGCTGAATTCTGTCAGCCGAAGAGATCTTTCTCTCTCGGTGTTTTCCGCCCCGCTAAGCCGGCGGAATCTTTCTGTGGTCGCTCCTCGAGTATTAGGGTTTCGGGAGGATTATATACGCCAGAGGGGAGAGCCAGAGGTGGACCAGGGCGGCCACACCACCTAGTGGCACGGCCTAGGCTGGCCCGCGCCAGGGGGTGGTGTGGGCCCCCTATGGCCCATCTCCACTCCTCCTTCTGGCTTCCTCCATCTTCTGGAAAAATAGGATTTTCGTATATTTTCCCAGATTTTCTGATCTTTGCGAATTTCGCCTCCAAACAACACCTTTTCCATCAGAATCCTGACTGCAACAGTCCATGCTCCAAAAGTCATCAACCATGCAAAAACAGATGAAATTACATAAGTATCATCTCTTAATATGAAATATATCAATGAATAATAGTAAATTATGACATAGAATAGTGATGCAAAATGGACGTATCACAAGCCAAAGACAAGATGAGAACCCTAACCATGTTGATCAGGATGGAAGCTCCAGGCTGGACTATCCGGCCTCTCCATTGACCAGATTGTCTAGCCCTATGTAGTCAATTGCACAAGGCAGATTCACTGAGTCATCCGCAAGATCATCTTGACGCCTCTCAAGGAGTATGCCTGATCAAGACCGAGATCAATCTATTCCTCATGATTATGAGAATGAACCCATTGATGGTCAAGGTCAAGTTGGAGGTCAAGACGAGGACCAAAACGATGAAGAGATCCCCACAAGAAACAACAAGGAGATCGAAACTCGTCGCAAAGCTAGAGTGGATAGAATGTTGGAAAGAAGAGACCACACCCTTGAGAATGTTCTTGGTGATATAAGGAGTGTAATGTCCACTGATAGCTCCAAATTTCATCACTTTTTATCATTGATTTTCCTCTTGTTGGTTGCCGGATTTCACTGAAGATTATCCTTTCTACTAACGTTAACATCACAATTAGCGAATCCTTGGTTTCTTGTGATGATTTTGAGGAAATGAACATTTACGGAAGATCTAATAGCATTTATGGTCTAGTTACACCTAAAGAAGCAAATTCCCAATTGGAGTCCCTTCCATTGGAGGCGTCTAGAATGCTTAACGACCAGTGGTACAGTCGGGACGCGCCCGTACCGTCCGCCCATACTACACGCCACCTGATCTATTATATCAATACAAGCAAATTTCATGAAGGAAGGGCGAAGAGAAGGACGACAGAAAAGAAAACACAACAGCCGCAAACTCATTCAGAGAGGGTTAGATCAGATCTAGAAGAGGAGAAGAACTTCCCCTCATTCCTCGACGATTTTTCAACTCCTCAACCACACACTCCACCATCATCCCCATCATTGCTTAGAGAGAGAGCTTGGAAATTGTAAGATTAGGGTTTGATACTTTGATCTACCTTTGGTTTGTATTTGATTTGATCTTTGATTGCTATTGTGGTTTGCTACAATAACTTTGAGATGATTCCTATTGGCAATACAATTATGCTTTTGATTTGTCTTCCTCTCATGTCTGAGTAAATTCCCATAGGCATGGGAGATGTAGGGAATTGGTGATATGTGTCGTGCCACCTTTAAATCCATCCATTTGTGATTGTTGTAGTGTTTATTAAATAGTTAGGATGATTATCTATGTTCGCCTAATGCTTCTTATCTAATTTAAGGGCCTAAGTAACATGATCCAATGATCTTGTATGCTAGTGAATCGATGACCCCCGAGTGACATGGCTGATATCAATGAGGAGCTAGTACTACTCGAGGACAACAAGGAACCATCAAGTTTAAAGCCTTGACCAGTCGCAAGGCCTATAATTAAATTGCTAACCAATTGTTGTCATAACAGGCAGATGGATCATTGAGGCTGGGAAGAATTGGCCATGAGGACTCCTAGTCGGTATATGGGTTGCTCGCCTACTCACTTATAAACAAGAAATATCACTATCACTTATTCCACTTTATCCATTTGGCACTTTCACTATCACCATGAACTGTTTCTCTTCGTGCCTAACTTCTCATCGGTAGGACCTTTAAACACCTTTTGCATCCTTTACTTTTATGCAATTTAATCATTATTTATTTCCTAAGCAAGTTTCTTCTATCTTTTACTCACCACTTTCCACAATCAGCTTTTGTAATTAATTCACTTAAGACCGGTGACACCTTGAGTGCGACAGAAATGCCACATAAAACACTTACCTAGGCTCCTTATCGGGATCAATATAAAAACTGAAATTAATACTTCCATGAAAACATTCTCTGACGAACCTTTGCACTTGCAGGCCATCAAGATATTTTCTGGCGCCATTGCCGGGGAGCTAAGCGCTAAGTGTTGTTTCTTGACAAAAGCAGTTGTTGACACCATTCATGATCTCCGTTGAAGACAGAGGTACCACTCGATCAGAAAAAACTTATCTACTTATATTGATCGTGTTCCGATCGAGAGACGTCTAGAATTTATTGAAAGATTTTTTAACTCACGTACTGTAGACATGAACAGCTTGATTCCACTGATGGCAGATTTAACCATCACCCAAGGGGATAAACCTGAGCTACCATTGGGAGAATACGGGAATCCATCTAGGCACCTAAGGAAAATGCCTATTCTTTATCCTGAACTTGAAGGCCGGGAATTTGAAATATATCCTGAGCTTTTATATGATGAAAGAAATTGCTTTCGCAGGAAAAGAAGAGGAAGATCCTAGTGACCACTTCACAAGTGTCTATGACCTTTCCTCTACTCTTAAACCATCAAGTTTACAAACAGAGTTTGTGCTCCTTAAATTTTTCGCTGCTCCCTGAAAGATGATGCTTTTACTTGGTTACAATCATTACCTAATCACAGTATAAAAATCTAGGAAGATTACATCCACCCCGTTCTACGACACTTTCTGATCCGGAGAGCTTTCTCTGAAGGGACTCGGGGCTACGCTCTCCTTCCCCTACTAGCATCGGTCCAGCATGTTGGGTATCCTACCACAGACTGTGGGGAGAAGGCAACACCCCGTTCTACGACACTTTTTGATCCGGAGAGCTTTCTCTGAAGGGACTCGGGGCTACGCTCTCCTTCCCCTACTAGCATCGGTCCAGCATGTTGCGTATCCTACCACAGACCGTGGGGAGAAGGCAAGACCCCGTTCGACGACACTTTCTGATCCGGAGAGCTTTCTCTGAAGGGACTCGGGGCTACGATCTCCTTCCCCTACTAGCATCGCGGTCCAACGTGTTGTGTATCCTACCACAGACTATGGAGAGAAGGCAACACCCTGTTCTCATGCATAAATATTGTTCATTCACTAAAATCATGCAAATTAAATGTAGTATAACAAACTGTGTTTAAATAGTTGGGGAAAACTTTTATCAAGAATGGTATACATTTTATGCAATGATTATGAAAGTCCCAAATCATGGTTTCCACGAGCATTTAATTATTCAATATTTTTACAATGGGCTTAATGATGATACGAAAGAAATGATTGATCTATCTGCAAGAGGAGCTGTATGCAACTTAACACTGACGGAATGTGTAAAGCTTTTCAAGGTAAGATCCTTTAACGATGAACAATACAATCCAGTTGAGGATGTTGAACCACAAAAAGGTATGATTCACATACCACCAAATCTTATACACGAAGTTAAAAAGTCCATGGAAGAAAAATGTATAGCCTCGGAACTTTTTAAAGAAACTAAAGTTGACATTCTTCAAACTTATGTAATGTAGGATGATATAAATCTTGTAATGCAAAAGTTTAGATATCAACAAAATCAGTTTCGTGAGAAAAACTATAAACGTCTTATGGTACAAGAAAATAATATAAGAGACCTAATAGAAGTCTTTGATGACTTGGGTCATGCTACAAAACATTTAGATAGATATCTAAGTATGGTTAAAACTCAATGTGAGCAAATAATTGAAACCCAAATTTTAATTTTGAACCAAGGAAATTTCAATACTGTTTCTACTAACATTGTCACTAGACATGGTACAGAAACACAGGAACCACAAGGACCACCTTGGTATCAAGAAGAACAAGATCACAAGGCAAGAGAGACTCAAGAAATGAGTCAAGAAGAAGAGGATTTAGTGGATCCTCAAGATGCCATTGATTATGAGACCCAGAAGAGGGAGCATGAAGCTTCCAAAGCTAGAGAAGAAGCGGAAGCAGGAAACAAACAAAAACTATATGATTTAGACTCTAAAATAATCGATTCAAGGGGAGAAGCCGATCTTAGAAAGGAACAAGAAGAGCAAGTTATCATCCTGCGTGAAGAACATGTCGATAACAAAAAATCAGCCACAAGGAAAACCAAAAAGAATTTGAACTAGTAGCAAAGGTAAAGGAGAAGGTAATACCTACCAAAAACAAAATTCCTTATACTAATCGAGTTCAATATGAACCGGATAAAGCTACTTATGACTCTTTTGCTGAGGCACTAGGAAGCTTACGCTTAGAACTTCCTTTAACTAATGCTATTCAAGTTCCTACTTATAAAAAGTTTATGCGAGATATTCTTAATAGAAAAAAGAAGGCAACTAAGACTATAATAGTAATGACAGGGTTATTGTAGTACTGGGGTTCCTGCACCAATAACAGGGTTATTGTAGTACTTGTAGCAGCAAATATTAAAAGAGTTTTCTCGATGGGACCTCGGCGAATACGACCCCGCAGCCGTGTTGCCAATGCAACCACGTTCACACCCAAACCGTGGTTTGGAAATAGCCTATTCTATAAGTTGCTAGGATACATGAATTTAAGATGTTTTGTAATAACTATTACTAGGACTTGAAGGAAACTAGAATAAAACTAAAATTGAAAAGAAGTGAATGCAATGAGATGAAATATTAATGATATGATTCCTCAAGTAATGTTGTGTATACCGTTGTGCATGATAAGTGCTTATGGAATAGCTATTAACTATAATTGTGGCGGTCCCTCATATACCGTTGTCTCCCACCGTTGGTAAGTGGCAACTAGACAACTCAATTGTCCACACCCTCTTCAGACATGGGTCATCTTGTAAGAGAATAGTGTATTAAGGTAACAAGACCAATCAAGGTAAACCAAAGCAAAGGCATTAAGTTATATGGACAACCATACTCCTAAGAAAGCGTGCTAGTCACAACATATCCCATCTGTCACTTTGGGGTCAAGCAATTCGCAACACTATACCTATCTATATCATGAGTGATCTTGAGGGAATTCTGGGCGGTGCATCCTAAGATGCTATTGCCTCCACAAATCAATTATAGCAAATAGCATATTAGTTCTACCCATGGACTTGTCAGGTACCCATAGAAGAGTAGAGACTAATGATAAGTTTTGTGACACTCCATGAATCCCTAGTAAATTCCTCAACAATGGATTGGACGTCTCCAATCACTAGAATAATATCATGAATATAACAATGTAAAGAGAAATCACAAACATATTAATTAATGAGAACACACCACACTTCAATTACTCAAATCATCATAACATTAATAAAAGAAGGTTCAAGCCATGTTACAACCCATCACAGAGATCATGATGGGAAAGGATGAAGGAGTAGCGGCGATGGAGATGGTGATGACGGCGCGGTGATGGTGGTGTCGGCGTGGTGATGGCGGCGTCCTCCTTCTCCTCCTTTTCTTGCTTGGATGACTTGAAGGTGTTGATGGAGATCTGGATCTTGGTGGAGCTATAGAGGCTAGGGAGGCGGCACAATGTAGGGCACCGCCGTGGAGGCGGTAGATGGGATCTAGATAATGTATATGGTGTATGGTGGCTTCCTCCTCTCTTCTTTGACTCCTCCCTCCTTTATATAGGCCTTGGGGTGCCCTAGGGTTTCCCCAATACCGTCATATGACTTAGGGAAGGTTCTAGAGCTTCCGGAGGGCGAAATCCCGTCGTTTGCAACCATTTTGGCAACTATACGGTGGGAGCTATACAACCGGAATTATTTCTCCCGTCGTATAGTTGGTCGTCAAACCATCAGTACTCTTTGGTATTTTGGTCGCCATTTCTTCATACGAACTCCGTTTTGGGTGTTCTTGGGCTCGTTGAATTTGTATCGTCGAGGGATACAACCCTATGGTATTGGATCTTTATTTTGAGAAGTTTGAAAAATTCACTTCTCCAACGCCTCAAATGGCTAAGTCTGGTCCCTGCAGCTCCTCCATACTATGCTCTGTTTGTTCCGTTTGCCTTTGTTTTATCCATAATCATCATCGATGAAGGGAATATGCCCGAGAGGCAATAATAAAGTGGTTATTATCTTATTCCATGTTTATGATACATGTTTATTTTGCATGCTATAATTGTATTGATAGGAAACGTCAATACATGTGTGTTTAATAAACAAAAAAAGGGTTCCTAGTTATGCCTATCTTATAGACTAGCTTGTTGATTAACAAGATGATCAAGGTTTCCTGATCATGGACATTGGATGTTGTTAATAACAAGGTCACAACATTGGTGGAATGATATGATGAACATTCATCCGAAGTATAGCATTACGATCAAAGTCATGATGTTTATATTGCTATAACACTATACGAAGTAATCTTTATCCTTAGACCATGAGATCATGTTAATTGATAACACCGGAAGAGTATCTTGATAACATCAAATGTCACACTGTAACAGGGTGACTATAAATATGGGTTCAGTGCTACGAAGGTGTTATGTTGAGGCTCATGGATCAATAGTGGAATTAGTCAATCCCGATGACGGATATATATACTCTAGGCCCTCTTGGTGATATCACATTGAGATAGCTTGCAAGCAAGTGATGTGATCACTAGAATGTTATATCACGGGAATGAGAAAAGAGTGCATGTCAGTAACGAGATCAAACTAGGTATGGAGATACCGATGATCGAATCTCATACATGTAATATATCGCGAGACAAAGGGATTTAGTTACTAGCGTTAAAGGTTCTCACGATCATATAAGTCATCGTTGAATGTGTAGGAGTCAGTATGGATCTCCAGGTCCCGCTTCTGATTATTGATCTGAGAGGGGTCTCGATCATGTCTGCATTATTCGCGAACCATAGGGTGACACATTTAAGGGATACCGACACCATTTGGAGCAAATATGTTTCAGATAAAGATTTAAGAAAGCGCTGGAATTATTTCAATAGACACCGAAACTGTTTCGGGTGAAATTGCTGAAATTGGTTCTGCATGTAATATTGAAATGTTGAAGGGGGTTTTATGTGAATGTTTGTTAATTAAAGTAATTAACAAAATTCTGAATAAAAATAATAAAAGAGTTTTATTAAATGAGAGAGCATTAAATTTGGAGAAATTTAATGCATTTAAAGTGGAGTCTTTAAAAGGGAATGTGAAGAGGCATTTTAATGTGGAGGGGTTACCACCACATGAATGGAGGAGGTGAAGAGGCACCTCCTCCATGCGCCGGCCATGAAGGAGGGGCACCCCCGTCCTCCTATAAAAGGCCACCCTCTCCTCACTTCTCACACACACCTCCTTGTGAAGGATCTCTCTCCCCCTCTAGTATTATTCCCCCATGGTCTCGGATTAGCGAGATAAATGTTCCCGGTGGCTTTATCTAGAAAGAAGTTGCTGCTTCCGCTGCTTTGCTGTAGCGAGGGACGGAGGTTGTCGGGGTACCGGATGTGTGTGCGATCACGGATGCACCGCTGCTTTGCGGCGCTGGACTTGGTGCTGCTGGAGCTAGATCTGATGGACGTGCTAGAGCCGGACCTGCTGGACTTCCTCACAATCTTGAGATCGGCAAGAGTACGACTACATCAACCACGAGTTCCTACTCGTTAACAAAACTCGTTGTCTTCGAGGATAAGTTCTCGTTGGATGTATGTCCACCCGTTGCTTTGTACCTAGTAGATAGATCTTGGCGTGTAGTTCACATCGTAGGAAATTTTTTGTTTTCTATGTTGCGGACCCAACAATCGACACCTACATACATGTCAAAGACAAGGAAGAGGGATACAATTCTACCTAAACTGCCAAATGTGCAAAGCTCATATTGAATTTAATAAAAACAAGTAATCATGCATATCAGGCATAGCAATAGTTAGATGGAGCATGATAGGCAAATGACACAATTTATTTTCTAAAAAGTGTTGTATTATCACAACCATCAACTTCCCCAAGCTAGATCTTGCACGTCCTCGAGCAAAAGGGATCGATAACATAATGGATGTGATCTTGCTTATCATTGGAAATCAATGCACCATATCCTTGTTTTTCTTGCAAGCTCCAAGCAAGAGAGCACATAATCATACAAGACAATATAAGCTCAGTTATATTATTCCAAACCACTAGAGATTATTCAAAAACTTCTATGCCCCATGTCAAAGTTAAATCTAGCTTGCAAGTAAACTTGTGATCCTTCTATACGCACTTTATTATATTTTTGTATTTTTATTTGTATAAGGCAATCCTGAACACGGTTAGTTGTCAATCATAAGTAGAAATAGAGTTTTCCAATGCTGTCCACTCATGCCATCTATTAAAGTCTCTCAAGTGCAAACTTCAATTGTTGATCTCATAGAAAATATATTTCTTAGTAACGAGACCATGCCAAAAGAGTGGTATATGTTCAATAAAGACTGTGTAGGCTAGGAAGGACACTCATGACCATTACCAAGGTTTCCCTTTTTGGTATAATGATTTCTCATAACGGTTAGAGGAGTATTCTGACTTTTTCTTTTAACGTGGGCCCACGAGAAGACCAATGCATACCCGAATATAGAATTTTTGCTACATATGTTGGGCAACTCATAGCCAAACTCCAAGAGTTTCCTCTTTTTGGATTGTCCAAAGGCCAACGGAGTTGTTAGCATCCCATGTTATGCGACAGTGGCACAAGACAAGCATAAAGCAATATCTCACTTTGATTTCCAAGACACAATTTTGGCATATGTAATCTTGAAACTTTGAAACATCATTTATTATTTGACAACTCACTCAGTAAGCATCTATTAAGACCATCATTTCCAACACTATAGGGTCGTGCTACTCCATAACCATTCACTTAAGACAATTATGAACAGTGACAACTAGCAAGTTTCGAAGAACATCTTTATTATATTTTTTTTCAAAATGTAGAGAACATGGCAATGTATATTTAGAGGATCACAATATTTTTCACAAGCTAGATAAAAGTTGAACAAGGTGCATCAAATCTATGGCTTGTCTCCTTGACGTCTACGCACTTCTATTCTTGTAGACAGTTGTTGGGCCTCCAAGTGCAGAGGTTTGTAGAACAGCAGCAAGTTTTCCCTTAAGTGGATCACCCAAGGTTTATCGAACTCAGGGAGGAAGTGGTCAAAGGTATTCCCTCTCAAGCAATCCTGCAATCAAGATACAAGAAGTCTCTTGTGTCCCCAACAAACCCAATACACTTGTCAGGTGTATAGGTGCACTAGTTCGGCAAAGATATAGTAAAATACAAGTGGTATGGATAATTATAAGTGGTAACGGTGCCAGAAAATAGCTTGTTGGTGTGTGGTTGACGTGGGAAAAGACTAAAGGCAAACTGAAATAAAGATAGAAACAAGCAAACATGTAACAGATCTAATTGCAAACGGTGTATCAATGCTTAGAAACAAGTCCTAGGGATCATACTTTCGCTAGTGAACATTCGCATATAGATATCTTCTCTTTATGATACTACTCTTAACTACTCTCCGGTTGGACACTCTAATCATTGGTAGGGCTATAACAGCACACCTCAAAGTAAGCCTTTCCCATCTAGGTAACCCCACACTGTCACCTTGAGCACTAGATGGTTCGAACAAACACCCCAATTTCATAAAGACATCCAACTCCAAATATAACTCATAACAAGTATTTGTAATATCTAGCCTAAGTGCCACCATGGTATGCACACTGTCAACTTCACACACATGGGGAGAGTAGAGATCTATTAAAGCACTTGAGTAGCAAGGTAGATCTACTTGATTACAAGCTCATGATCACAATATGATCATGCATAGAGAGAGAGATGAACACATAGCTACCGGTAGAACCCTTAGCCTCGAGGAAGAACTACTCCCTCATCATCATGGGAATCAGCAACGACGATGGAGATGGTGGTGGAGATCGATGGAGATGGCTCCAGGGGCACTTCCCCATCCCGGCAGGGTGCCGGAACAGAGACTTTCTGTCCCCCCGAATCTCCCCTTCGGTGGTGGCGACGCTGCTGAACTTTTCGTGGCTGGAGGCTTGACTACTTAGGGTTTCTGCATCGGGACGCTTCTTATAGGTGAAGAGGCAAGGTTGGTGGGTGTACTAGGGGCCCACACCACCTGGTGGCGCGGCCAGGGCTAGCCCACGCCACCACATGGTGTGGCCAGCCCCTGGCCCCTCTCCGTCTCGTCTTCTAGCTCCGTGAGTCTTCCGGTCAAATATCGACTTTGGATTTTGTCCGGTCCAATTCCGAGAATATTCATTTTCTGACTTTCGTGGAACCAAAAACAGGCAACTAGCACTGTGGCATCTTTTTATTAGGTTAGTCCAAGAAAGTGTATAGAAATACTCCAAAGTGTCGACAAAACATAAGAAAGTAGATATAAAACAAGCATGGAACATCAAAAATTATAGATACGTTTGCAACGTATCACTCCTATGGGGCCTAACATGAGCAAGTATATCCCTTATATAAATATGAATAAAAACTCACCTAAGCAAGCATTCAAAAATAGAGTATACACAATAGCATGAAAAAAAAATTAAGTTAAAGAACTTTGCACAAGACTCTACGCGTGCAAAATAACCCCCCAAGCTAAACTTGAGAAGATCATAAAAACAAAAGAGAAAATGTAGTTATCAAAAGAGAGTATAAGAAGTGGTTACCTCCCCAAGCTTAAGTTAAAGCAAGGGTGACACACTTTACCATTGAGGTGCTTTTAACCTCTACTTTGATGGAAAAAGAACCTTTGCTTCAATGAATGCTTCATGATCCGGTGTATGCCTTCCTTAATAACCTAGTAGGAACAAGACTAGAAGGACAACAAAATATTTTTGTGTTTTTGAAGACACGGGTTTAGCTCACAAGTGATAAAACATGCAAGTCCCACTGAGTCGGTTCATCAACCTAAGCACCATGCTTAAGTCAACAAACTAACTATAGAAGTGCGCTTCTCCTAGATTGTGATGAAGTGTAGGTGAGACAAAATATGAAACACGAGTGTGCAACCCCTATGTGCTTATTTAAAAGAGGTTCGAGTTGGAAGGTTTTACCAGACACTAATTGTTGAAATGTTGAATTGAAGCAACCAAGTGTCTCATGCAAGTGTTTGCACGGTTGGCACTACCGTACATGTTGTCACACAAGATTCAACTCCCTGCGAAAATACCACACAAAATAAAAGACAATAGTTTGGTGTACGAACGAAATTCGTTCACCCAACTAATGAAAGAAAACAAAAAGAAAACATGAACTACTAAAGAGAATTACAACTTAAGAAATTTCTGAGATAGAACTTTATTGTTTACATACGCTCGGCTCCTCTAAAACATGGGAGAAGCTCCCAGGTGGTGTTTTGAGGTTTTTAGAAGAAGAAGGAAGAAGAAAGAATGAAATTTTGAGCAATGGTTACCTTCTAGTTAGCGTTTGAGGGGTTTTCCCAACTTAACAGGCGCAATTATATGGCCGGACCAAAAAGGTCCCGCCGTATAGTTGGTCGTTAAACTTACAGTACCTTGAACATCGAAGGGTAGATGGCGTCGATATCTATATGGCTGCAACTATACGGTCGAACCAAAAAGGTCCCGTCGTATAGTTGGTCGTTAAACCTTCTGTACCCTGGAAAAGAATTTTGACGAAGGCATCGATAATTATACGATCGCAACTATATGGCCAAAATTATTATTCCCGCCATATAGTTAGTCGTTAAACCTTCTGGAGTCGCCAAAATTTACCTATTTCTTCGAGGATTCTTTCTTAACCTAAAACTTAGCGAAACACCATGTTTTAACAGAAAAATGATAGATTGAATTTTCGACCAACATTTAGCATGTATAAAACGAGATTTAAGTACAACCGAGTTTATGCAACACATAGTAACAATAAATTCTACCTTTTGAAAACTTCAACAAGATTACTCTAATAGCAATACATGTGAAGAATAAAAGTGCCAATGCAACATGAATGCAACTAGATTCAATACACAAAACTAAGAAAGACGCCTAACGACTTTCGGGTTGCCTCCCGGGAAGCGCTCTCTTTAAAGCCATAAAGCCAGGCTAGAATGCTCCATATATTTCCAACCTGGATCCCAAGGGATATTAACCCGAGATGAGGTTGTACATACTAGCTTGGAGCATCTTGAAGTAGAGTTCGGTCGGAGTCGTACCCGCTTACGGTAAATCGGCATCATGTAGATGAACAAGTTCTCGCTTTCAAGCGAGTGTTGATGCACCAAGCTTGGTGAACATGCCTCCGTGTATAGCTGCAATGAGAGGAGTTGAGATTCATATAAAATTCTTAAATCTTTACCTTGGTTATCTATGTAGGGGAACACTTCATAGTATTCTTCCTTCATAGCAGGGAGTTCAGGACCCTGCATGTTAGTATAGCAAGGTTCTATCTCTAGTTCATAATTATTAATGCTCTCCATATGAGTGTCTAGGCACAAGGCCTCCGCAGAACAATTATCAACAATTTTAGCATCATAAAAATCACTACTAGAGTGAGAGGCATCACAAACAAAAGTTGTAGTGTGACTCTCTTTGTCAACCTCACCTTTTTGTTCCTCCTTTTCATCAACTAGTGTTTTAATAGAAATGATAGAATCAAAAGTAGGAGTCGAAAGTGTGAGCGGGTGATCAATCCGTTCTTCCTCCTTGTGCTCCTTTTCCTCTTCGCTCTTTAGTGAGTCCTACAAAAGGTTATCTTTCTCCATGGCAGTTTTAGACCGCTTCGAATAATATAATACCAATGCATTTTTACTTAAATTATTGTCACAAAAGAGGAATATGAGGTATACTAAATTAAAAACTTCATCAAGTGCTTCACTTTCAACATCAATAATTCCTAGTCTACATACCATTTCAGATGAACCTTTGAAAAGAAAGTATTCTAGTACTTCCAAACTAGCATAGGATTTATCTCTATTATAATTTGCTAGAGTAGGATTGTTGGAACACACACATTGAAAATTAAGGTGGAAATTTGTTATACAAATTGTGAAATAAGATCCATCATTAGCACACAACCATAATGAATGCATTTCCAATTGGTCCAACAATTTATTTATCAGCTCATATCTAGCAACCAGGCTTGATGAACTTGAATCCTTTATCTCCTCCAATGCTTGTATTATCTCTTGAACAAAATTTATCTCGGGAGACATGATCAGTAGCAACAGTTTTTATAAATTTTTAGGTTTGTAATTTTTTTATTGTTTTCAATATAAAAGAAAACAGTAAGATAATAGCAACAAACTGAAATAAACTATGTGCAAGTAGATAACCGAATGCTTTGCTCCCCGGTAATGGTGCCAATTTGATGGACTAGGTTCCTGCACCAATAACAGGGTTATTGCAGTACTTGTAGCAACAAATATTTAAAGAGTTCGTCCAGATGGGAGCTCGGCGAACATGACCCCGCAATCGTGTTGTCAATGCGACCATATTCACACCCAACCATGGTTTGGAAATATCCTATTCTATAAGTTGCTAGGATAAATGAATTTAAGATGTTTTGTAATAACTACTACTAGGACTGGAAGGAAACTAGAGCAAAAGTAAAACTGAAAAGAAGTGAATGCAATGAGATGAAATATTAATGCTATGATTCCTCAAGTAATGTTGTGTATACCGATGTGCATGATAAGTGCTTATGGAATAGTTGTTAACTATAATTGTGGCAGTCCCTAATATACCGTTGTCTCCCACCATTTGTAAGTGGCAACTAGACAACTCAAGTGTCCACACCCTTTTCAGACATGGGTCATCTCGTAAGAGAATAGTGTATTAAGGTAACAAGACCAATCAAGGTAAACCAGAGCAAAGGCATTAAGTTCTATGGATAACCGTACTCCTAAGCAAGTGTGCTAGTCACAAGATATCCCATCTGTCACTTTGGGGTCAAGCAATTCACAACACTATACCTATCTATATCATGAGTGATCTTGAGGGAATTCTGGGCGGTGCATCCTAAGCTGCTACTGCCTCCGCAAATCACTTATAGCAAATAGCCTATTAGTTCTACCCATGGACTTGTCAGGTACCCATGGAAGAGTAGATACTAATGATAAGTTTTGTGATACTCCGTGAATCCCTAGTAAATTCCTCAACAATGGATTGGACGTCTCCAATCACTAGAATAATATCATGAATATAACAATGTAAAGAGAAATCACAAACATATTAATTAATGAGAACACACCACACTTCAATTACTCAAATCATCATAACATTAATAAAAGAAGGTTCAAGCCATGTTACAACCCATCACGTATATCATGATGGGGAAGTATGAAGGAGTAGCGGCGGTGGAGATGGTGATGACGGTGCGGTGATGGTGGTGTTGGCGTGGTGATGGCAGCGTCCTCCTTCTCCTTCTCTTGCTTGAATGGCTTGAAGGTGTTGATGGAGATCTAGATCTTGGTGGAGATGTAGAGGCTATGGAGGCGGCAGGGCACCACCGTGGAGGCGGTAGATGGGATCTAGATCTTGTATATGGTGTATGGTGGCTTCCTCCTCTCTTCTTTGACTCCCCCTCCTTTATATAGGCCTTGGGGTGCCCTAGGGTTCCCCCAATACCGTCATATGACTTAGGGAAGGTTCTAGAGCTTTCGGAGGGCGAAATCCTGTAGTTTGCGACCTTTTTGAAAACTATACGGCGGGAGCTATATGGCCATAATAATTTCTCCCGCCGTATAGTTGGTTGTCAAACCATGAGTACTCTTTAGTATTTTGGTCGCCATTTCTTCATACGAACTCAGTTTTGGGTGTTCTTGGGCTCGTTGAATTTGCATTGTCGAGGGCTATAACCCTGTTTTATTGGATATTTATTTTGAGAAGTTGGAAAAAATCACTTTTCCAACACCTCAAATGGCTAAGTCTGGTCCCTACAGCTCCTCCATACTATGCTCTCTTTGTTCCTTTTGCCTTTGTTTTATTCATAATCATCATCAACACCTACATACATATCAAAGACAAGGAAGAGGGATAAAATTCTACCTAAACTACTAAATGTGTAATGCTTGTATTGAATTTAATAAAACAAGTAATCATGCATATCAGGCATAGCAATAGTTAGATGGAGCATGATATGATAGGCAAATGAAACTATTTATATTGCTAAAATGTGTTGTATTATGACAACCATCAGTATATCAACCATCTCCTGCATAATTGGGAATACTAATATATTTAATGCTCATTGTGATCTAGGAGTAGATGTTAGTGTTATGCTTTATTCTCTATTTAAAAAATTGAACCTTGGAGAGTACTCTCCTACTTCAATTACCTTACAAATGGCGGATAAAACAACTAAACAACCCGTCGGTATGATCGATGATGTTCAACTTAGAATAGATGAACATGTTATACCCACTAATTTTATTATTCTTGATGTTCCTAAGGATGAAAAACTCTCTACTATCGTTGGAAGACCTTTTCTTAGCACAGCTGGAGCTAACATAGACTCTCTAGCGGTAAGATTGTCTTTAATATATATGATGGTCAGATTATTAGATACTTTCAAAAGAAACTAAAATATAATGGAAAATATGTTCCACCGCCTAAGCGTGTTCAAGTAGCAAGAACCAAAGAGGAAGAGTAGCTTGAGGTAAATGCCAATGGTATGGAGTTTGGTTAAAACCTAAATTCTAGTGCAAGATACTTAATGGGAGTTAACCCATTCTCAATAAATTAAGTTTTATTATTTTTAATTTACTTATTTTATTTTATTTATTTGTGTGTAATAATAAATTTATTTCAAGTCTTGAGCTTTTCAGAGAATTTACCTTAGAGGATAGAAGAAGCAAGAGAAAAATGAAGAGAAGAAATAAGTTAGGGGGTTCCGACAGCATAACCAGCGCCGGTATGGCCAGATGTGCCCATACCGCACACCCGTACTGAACTACGGCCACTTTGCCCAAAGTCGCCATACCGATAACGAGATGTGGTACGACCAGAAGCGCCCGTACCACGCGTTTGTAACGAACCTCGACGAAGATGGCCAGAGTTCGCAGTATTGGTAACGAGCAACGGTACGGTCGGAATGCACCTGTACCACGCGCTCGTACCAGCCCATCCAGGTTCAATCTCGAACCCTAACTTTGATCCAGCAGTGACGATTACCTGTACGGGCGGGATGTGCCCATACCGACTGCATCGCCACGTAAAGGCCAACGGCGGCTGGCTCCCAGCCAGCCTCCTTTTTCTTCTTCCTCTTTCATTCTTGCTCTTTCTCTCTCCACCTCAAACCCTAGCCTCCTAGAACCTTTGATTCTTTATTGATTTCATGTTTTTGAGTGGAGGAATCTTCACATCGGTAAGTTTCTCATCTGATCCATGCTCTATTTTATGAAATCCATGGTTAAATTCATCACACTGGCTATTTAGATGAGTTCATCATATTTTGAGATTATTGTTGATTCCTCAAGTTAGGATTTGAAACTTCTACCTATAATCGTTCATTCATGTGATATAAACTTGATGCCCATATTTTTCTTTGAAAATTTTACAGCACAATGCATAACATTGGAAGGATTTCCGCTCGGGCAAGGGCTCGGGTACGGCAGGAGCCTCGGGTTCCACAAAGCCGCTGGGGTCGAAGAAGAGGTGCTCAAAGGCAGACAACTTGAGGGCTGCCATGAGCCGATACTATGAGAGGGTGAGAAACCGCAAGGTTTTACCCACCAAGTGGATAGACCGTGAGTTCCTCTCCCGCCAAGGTATTTTGGAGGACTTTGAGCAGATGACTATGAACACTGGCTTGGTTCCCTTCTCCTACTACTCTGTTGATGCGTCCAAAATTGAAGCATATTTACCTTTTGTTTTTGCATAAATAGAGTAGGGATTTTTTTATTTCACCGTGTCTACACGCGCTATTTTGTTCTTGTTTCAACCCAAATCATGGAGTCATATACAAACATATCAATTAGAGCTGTCATATTGTGTAATTATATGATATTTCTAAGTGATAAAAGTCATTTTATGAATTTGCCTTCACACCTAGAAGAATACCAATCGCAAAGGAGGCATCAGTATGGTTAACGACCACTGGTACGGGCAGATCTCGCCCATACCAGGCGTCATCGTGACCGCATCGTCAAATACTTCTCTCTTGCAAAGACGAGAGAGAGAGATCCGATATTCACAGCCACCAGAAACCATGAAACACCATATCCGAGAGGGATCTAAAGGAGGAACTTGGCGAGGGTAAAATCCATGTTGATCCATGGATTATTGGAGGACAACACATCATCCCCTTCATCATCAACCACTGCATCTTCATCACCACCATTACTCCATCTTTCATCTATTAGATCTATTTGTAATTCTAGATCCAATTGTGGTTTGCATTAGATCTACCCCGTACTTTAATCCATTCATTTGATTATAATGATGTTGTTGATTTTTTCCATGAGTGAGTAGTTCCTTTGTTCTTGGGGAGACAGAGAAACCCTAGCACAATTATGAACATGTAATAAAGTTGATCTATTCTTGTGTCTGTATGACTTGCTTGTCTATGATATAATTATGATTTGTGTTTGATCTCTCTCTTTAGATGGTATCCGTAGTCGGCCGTATATAATTTTCCTTCGGGACTAAAGGGAGGGAGAAACCCTTTGGATGTGTCTTGGGAGCATACCCGGAATGCCCCGTGACAGATTGGCGTCGGCTCGTAACCTACATGCTCAAAGGGGGATTAAAGAGGGACTCCCTAAGCTAATTACGATATCCATGGGGAAACCCTTAATTGCGGTGGTTTGTATGGGTGATTGCTCTCAGACATCGTAGTGGTTATTTAGAGGTGACATCACACTTGGCTCAACAAAGTGGCTTCCTATGAGCCTTGTCGTGAACATCTTATTATGGGGCTCTCTCTACACATATCATGACACAAGGAGTATGATATCTTGATTACATATACCAATAATACTATGCTAGTGGTGTATCTTACATCCTCGAGAATGTTTTAGCCCTATTGAGTTCAACCACGCTTTCACACAAACTTTTTACTTATTTTCTTTTACTTGTTTTAATTACTTTTCTGCAAACAACCATAAACCATTCAAACACCCTTTACTTGAGATCAAAGACAACTTACAAGTATACTTTGGTATAGAGTAACGAGGGGTATAAAGATCTTTACCAATAGCTCACTATGGGTTCGATATCTTTACTTCGAAACTAGCTACAATTGGTCTGTGCACTTGAAGTCATCAAGTTATTTTCTGGCACCGTTGCTGGGTAGCTAAGGGCTTTTGGTCTTTGTTCTTAGTTACTTATTTTACTCATTGTTTTACTAAAGTTGTTTACTACTTTCAGGTAAGCACCATGACTGCACTCGGACTGATTAATTAGCTCGATGCTACTAAATACCTCGGGAAATTCAATAGAGGATTAATTAAAGAATTCCCAAGTGGGAGCGAACTAGTGTACAAGCTTAACCCTCGTTTTATTGCTATTATTAATGAGAAAACTTTTGCAGGAGATGATCCCGATGAGGATCCTTATAATCATTTAATGTATTTTACCGAGCTATGTTGGACTCTTAAATTGAGAGGCTATTCTGATGAAAAATTGAAACTTAAACTGTTTAGCCAATCTCTAACCAACACTGATTTGGCTTGGTATAGATTTGCCCTGCAGAGAAAATGTATACCTGGGAAAAACTTAAAGGAGAATTTGTGTCTCGTTTCTTTCCTAAGGTAAAAACTGCTGAATTAAGGAGGGCAATTACAAACTTCAAGAATCGCCCAAGTGAAGGTTTGGTAAGATCCTACAAAAGGTACAAGTCTCTACTTCACAAATGTCCCCATCATGATTTACCTCCTGAATGGTACCTTTTGCATATTTTCTATGGAGGACTTAATCAAGAAATTAAACATGAGCTTGACACGAATTCAGGAGGATATTTTATGGAGTTAACTATAATAAAAGCTTGGGAACTTATAGAACAAATTCATTGTAATAGAGAAACATGGGGATTTGATTTAGGAGGCGAAGGAGGTATAGAAATTGAATATGATTGTCTCAATGCTTATAAACACTCTGGTAAGGTAAAAGAAACTGCTAATGAACCACAACTTGATGATGATATTATCTTTCAAATCCTTCAGTCTTTTACAGAACATATTGAAGCTCCAAAGAAAGATTGGCTTCATTATACTCTGCCCCCCCGAGCCAGTTGTTGAAGAAGATCCAATAATTATGGCCCCTGTCGAGCGAATAAGGGAGGTACCCCCATATGCTGAACCCTTTCCTTTTCCAAGGACGTTGAGAAGACATATGATGGCTCAGCAACTTGAGGATCAAAGCAAAGAGGAAGAATTATTTCTCAAGGAGCTAGAAGAGGAAACACAAATAAGGAAAACTGAAGAAGAGCATGTACAAGAGGCAGATGCATCAATAAAGGAAGATATTCTAACCATGTTTGCACACTGCAACGTGATTGAGCTAGATTCCAAAGCATCACAATTTGTTGAAGGAAAGGTAAAAGCTATTATGGTCTCTGTGATATTGGTAAAGCTGTTAATGTTATCCCTTTTAATTTTTATTTAAAAATTCAAAACGAATTAGCTCCAGCTGAATTGGAAGATACGGATATGACTATAATGCTTGCAGATAAGACCCTCAAAGTCCCTATTGGAATAATTAAGGATGTACCAATTTGTATTGGACCTTACAAATATCCTATTGATTTTGTGCTTATTGATATGCCCACTTATGTTTATTGTCCCATCATTTTTGGAAGAACTTTTCTAAATACCACATGAGCAAACATAGACTTCAAGAAGCAAACTGTGTCTCTCAAGTTTGGTGAAGAGAAAATGAATTTTCATTTCTCTAAATTTGACCATAAACCGGCTATTGAAGAATTAGATGATGATGATTACGAACATGATGAAGAAGGTAATATCCCAAACTTATCCTCAGTAGTCATCGAGACTCCAGATGATGATCTAGCAAGAAGTTTAGTCAACAATAATAACGTTTTTAAAGGCATAGAAAATCTTAAATAGACAACTATCTCGACTCCACACTGGAGGTGGATATCGAGATTAATCAAAAATATGAAGAACCTATAAGGAAAGGAGATGAGGCTCTTCCTCCTCCAACTCTTAAAACTCTACCAAAATAAATAAAATATGAGTTTCTTGATGAGACAAATAATTTCCTTGTTATTGTAAGTGCTAACCTTGCAGAGAAAGAGCAGGAAAACTTAATTAAAGTTCTCCACATGCATCGAAATGCTCTTGGGTATTCGATGAGTGACTTGAAGGGGATTAGTCCCTCGATAGCCACCCATAGAATATTCATGGAAGAAGGAGCTCAACCTCAACCGGTCGTGGACTTTCAATGACATCTTAAACCTCATATGAAAGAGGAGGTAAGAAAAGAAATAATACGTTTGTTGGATGTAGGCGTCATATTTCATGTGGAGGGGAGTGAATGGGTAAGTCTTGTTCATTGTGTTCCAAAGAAAGGTGGGTTTACAGTTGTGGAAAATGAACATAATGAAATGGTACCTACTAGGACTGTTGTTGGACCCAAGATGTGCATTGACTATAGGAAACTAAATAAGGAAACTCGTAAAGACCATTACCCTTTATCGTTTATAGATCAAACTTTAGAAAGGCTTGCTATGCATTCTCATTTTTGCTACTTAGTCGGCTATTCCGGTTTTCCCAAATTTTTGTACACCCTGATGATCAACTAAAAACTACTTTCATTTGTCCTTATGGCCTTTATGCTTATCGTTGTATGTCTTTTGGCCTTTGCAATGCTCCCGCCACTTTTCAAAGATGCATGACTGCTATTTTTTCCAATTATGGAAGTGTTCATGGACAATTTCTCTGTTTATGGAACTTCCTTTAATCATTGTCTCCATAATATTCACAAAGTTTTGCAGAGATGTGAAAGCATTAACTTAGTCCTGAGCTGGGAGAAATGTCATTTCATGGTCCAAGAAGGCATAGTACTCGGTCACAAAGTCTCAGGTAAGGGCATATAAGTCGACAAGGCAAAGATTGAAGTAATAGAAAATTACCCCCTCCTCGAGATATAAAAGGTTAAGAAGATTTTTAGGTCATGTAGGATTTTATAGAAGATTTGTTAAGAATTTTTCGAAAACTGCAAGACCATTAACTAACCTTCTTCGAAGGGATGTTTGTTTTAATTTTGATGAAAAATGTCTTACTTCTTTCAACATATTAAAACAAGCCCTTCTTGAAGCTCCCATTATAAAACCACCTAATTGGAAGAAACCTTTTGAGCTATTTTTCGAAGCTACTCATGAAGCTATAGGATCAATTCTTTGTTAGTATGATGGTGATGACTTTAATATCATTCATCATGCTAGTCGCACCTTAAACGGGGCCCAAAATAACTATCCTATGGTAGAAAAAGAATTATTCACAGTAGTCTTTTCCTGTGATAAATTTAGATCTTATATCATGGAGTCCAAAGTTAGAGTACATACTAATCGTGTTGGCTTAAAGGAAATCCTAGAAAGGACTGATGTGAACCCAAGAATGATCTATTGGACTCTACTTCTACCAGAATTTGATTTATAGATCTTACAAAGGAAGGAAGAGGTGGAGGAAACATTCATGGACACCCAAGAAGTTGCTCATCCAAAAGAGGTGCCATCCGTGTACATACCCGCGGGAACCACATTACCAAAAAGAAAGTTCTCTACATCCTCTTGCAAAGGTTTTGGTGATTTTCTACGACCTATTTTATTCGAAGAGAGGAAGAAAAGAAACTGAAATGAGACCATATTCCCTCGATAATCATGGCTTATGAAATCCTAAACACATCTTTGTTCTGGATGATGTTCTGCTATTTATTTTTGCATATTTAATTTCCTCTCATTTTTTGAGTTCATTACCGGTCTTACGAGATCGGTGCGGGCGGGCCATACGGCCGGATCCGCTCGTACTGCTGGTCGTTAAGACCTCAGGTGCCTCGGTTTTGTTTTCACATAATTGGTACGACCGCACAGTACGGGCACAACCCCCTCGTACAGCCAGTCGTTACCTATTATGTGGCTGCTTCCAGTTTTCATTCACTTTTTCCCGTAAAAAAAGAGAGAGATGAAAATTGAACCGACGTGAAGATGGTACGGACGAGCAGTACGAGCGAGACCTTCCCATACTGCTTAGTCGGTTGACTGACTACCAACTTCGGTCCGTGTTGTTTTTGGAAATGACCCGGTATGGGCGCGCCGTACGGGCGTGCGCTCGTACTGACTGGTCGTTACGACTCGAATTCCTTCTTTTGCACTTATTTGTTTCCATAGTTGTTATGATTCTTTCCTTGGGCGACCCTTTTCCTCCCATTATGAATTTTACCTTGCCTATAACCCTTCATAAGTATCCCAGAAGGGTTCTATCCTTGCATTGATAATACAGATCTTCTCCATAATCTACTTCTTCCACATAAACTCTTTGGAACCATGACCTCTACATGGAACACCTTTCAGGAAAAGGAAGATCTCTATGGGTTGTCTTCAAGGATTACGGAGGAAGACAAAGTTGATGTACTAGAAGAGAAGAAGTTAGAAGATGAGGATGGATTCAAGCTGATGGAAACAATAAAGGATGGACGCAAGGTGTTCAACCTCGGCATTGGAAAAGAAGGTGACTTTGATGAATTTCAACTTGATTTGGAAGGAGATGTAGAGTCTTTCTTGAAAAGGGTGAAGAGACAAGGGGAGGAGATTCAAGCCTCCCTGGGCAAGCTCGATCGTCTCATCAAGAAGATTGAGGTAAAATATCTAGGATCTTCTAAACATATTGAATTGTTGCGCCACTACCTGGACCAGATGGATTTGAAGATAATGAAGGAGTTAGAGGAAAATCTCAACATCAGTCTCAGATCCATCAATGCTCAGAAGCAAACAATAGAGATGTACAAGGCTCTTGTTGAGCAGTTGAAGAAAGTCAATGAGCAACACCGAATCCGCATCTTGATCTTGGAGACATCAAACAAGATGCTCCGTGCAAGTCTTCACGATTCCGGAGCCTCTTCACAGTGAAGCATACCACGGTATCAAATAATCGCAAGGGATTATTTGATCCACCCGGCTTGACTTCAAGCTTGGGGGATCTATGAGAACCTTGTAATATATCTTACAGTTTTTGCATATTTACTTTTCTGCATGCATGGTTAGGTTTAAAATTCCGAATTTGCATTAGGTTCATCAACTTCGAGTTCCCTTTAGAGAAGAATTATATCCGTTGAGTTATGAGACTTTATGATAATTGAAGTTGTGTTTGATTCATGATTATTATATTAGATGATTGAACCAGGTTGAGTGTTATGATACTTGTACAACTGTCATAATTTTAGGGACTTCCACACCAATAGAAGTATTGATTAAGTTATGAGAAGAAGAATTCTGGTAGTATATTATAATTAAGAGTTCTCGAAAGCCATTGAAGTATTAAGCATGATCAAATAGCTTGCTGAAAAGAAAAAGGAAAAAGGGAGCAACTAAAAATAAAGACATACAAGTATCAAAAGAGAAGGAGAAAGCAGCTATCAAAAGAATCAAGCATAGAAAAAAGAAAAGAGAGAAAAAGAAAATGATCATGAATCTTCATTACTATACTTAGCGCTACATATCTTTAAACTCCATGATTATATGATATGTTGAATCACTATTAGCTTCTTATAATTTCATTGATACTGAAAAAGGTGTGGAAGCCTCTAAGTTATGTAATGTGGAAGGGTATGGTAATACCCCTGACATATCTCTACAATGTTGTATTCCTGCTTCAATTTCTGCCTCATTTATTGTAACGACTCGTGTCTCATGAACATGATGATCGTGTCCATAAGCCACCATCTTGCTTGGGGACGAGCAAGAGCCTAGCTTGGGGGAGTTGATGCGTCCAAAATTCAAGCACATTTACCTTTTTTGGCATAAATAGAGTAGGGATTTTTGTATTTCACTGCGTCTACGCGCGCTATTTTGTTCTTGTTTCAACAGGATCCCAAATCATGGAGTCATATATGAACATATCAATTAGAGCTATCATACTGTGTAATTATATGATATTTCTAAGTGATAAAAATCATTTTATGAATTTGCATTCGCACCTGGAAGAATACCAATCGCAAAGGAGGCATCCGTATGGTTAACGACCACTGGTACGGGCGGAGCCTGCCCGTACCAGGTGCCATCAGGACCACCTCATCAAATACTTCTCTCTAGCAAAGACGAGAGAGAGATCTGACATTCACAACCACCAGAAACCACGAAACACCACATCCGAGAGGGATCTAAAGGAGGAACTTGGCCGGCGTAAAATCTCTGCTGATCCACGGATCATTGGAGGACAACGCATCATCCCCTTCATCATCAACCGCTGCATCTTCATCACCAACATTACTCCATCTTTCATCTATTAGATCTATTTTTAATTCTAGATCCAATTGTGGTTTGCATTAGATCTACCCCCGTACTTTAATCCATTCATTTGATTATGATGATGTTGTTGATTGGTTCCATGAGTGAGTAATTCCTTTGTTCTTGGGGATGGAGAAACCCTAGCAAAATTATGAACTTGTAATAAAGATGATCTATTCTTGTGTCCGTATGACTTGCTTGTCTATGATATAATTATGATTTGTGTTTGATCTCTCTCTTTAGATGGCATGCGCAATGGGTCGCATATCATTTTCCTTCGGGACTAAAGGGAGGGAGAAACCCTTTGGACGCGTCTTGGGAGCGTACCCAGAATGCCCCATGATAGATTGGCGCTGGCTCGTAACCTACACGATCAAAGGGGGATTAAAGAGGGACTCCCTAAGCTAATTACGTATCCATGGGGAAACCCTTAATTGCGGTGGTTTGTATGAGTGATTTCTCTCAGACATTGCAGTGGTTATTTAGAGGTGACCTCACACTTGGCTCAACAAAGTGGCTTCCTACGAGCCTTGTCGTGAACATCTTATTATGGGGCTCTCTCCACACATATCATGACACAAAGAGTATGTTATCTTGATTACATATAACAATAATACTATGCTAGTGGTGTATCCTACATCCCCGAGAATGTTTTAGCCCTATTGAGTTCAACCATGCTTTCACACAAACTTGTTACTTGTTTTCTTTTACTTGTTTTAATTAATTTTCTGCAAACAATCATAAACCATTCAAACACCCTTTACTTGAGATCAAAGACAGCTTACAAGTATACTTTGGTACAGAGTAACGAGGGGCATAAAGACCTTTACCAATAGCTCTCTATGGGTTCGATATCTTTACTTCGAAACTAGCTACAATTGGTCTGTGCACTTGCAGTTATCATCCGTAGACACCTATCAGGTCGCCACATACGAGTTCCTGTCATCTTTCCATGATGATCTCTAAACTTAAGAGTATAATTGGACTTTAAGTTTTGTACTCAATGGGCAGCTCCGTAGTCTTTCCTTTTATGAATTTTGTGATTGTTTTGGATTCTCCCATGACGGGGAGCTCGATATTAATGACAATGTGCACATGGAGGCAATGCATTGTTGGGATCAGATTTCTGTTCATAGGGACACTGATTATTTGCGCAAGAAGAGCGCCACCATCCAGAACCCCACTATCCATTATTTTCACACATTCCTAGTAAATTCTATTTTTGGCAAAGGAGATGTCGGGGCAATGGCAAGCCCCGAGATGAGTGTATTTCATATGGCCTTGCATCCAGAGATGGAGTACAAGGTAAACTTAGGTGCTTTACTCATCCATCACTTTCGCCGCCAAAGGTCGGCTTCCGCTAGGGACATTCTCTATGGTGGCTTGATCACACAGATCTCCATCACAAGCAAGTTTGTCCTGCCACGGGAAAGGGTTGTGGCTGGTAGTAAGATTCTGGATGATATCCATATGGCTAGCACCAAATTTATGGGGGTCTATAGACCTAAATGCTCCCTTCATGCTTATCAGCTTTATTTTGAGCCTAACGATGATCTCCACGAAGTTTTGCTTCCTTTTGTCCAAGATTTTGGTTTGCTAGGTAAACAGAATTGGGTCCTCACTCAGGAGGAGTTCTAGCAAGCACTAATCCTCTTTGGGAGGATTGCGCTGCAAGGAGGTCACCCCAATTGGGAAAACACAATAGCTGGCCAACAACAACATGAACAAGGTTGAGAAGATTGGAACACCGCAGGCTAGGATGACTACGATCAACAGCACAATCACTAACAACCTTTCCCTCAGCACCAACAGCAAGGTATGCCTCCACCACAGCCGAGATTCAACTTTGTCCTGAGAGGTGAATTTGACCAGGTGGTGCATCGCATTGACAACATAGAAAACACGTTGCATGATGCGAATGCCAACATAGTCAATCTCACCCAAGACTTCACATCTTTCATGACCGATCTTCCAAACCGCTACCCGAACTTCCCATACCAGTAGCCGCCACCTAATGGTGGCAACTTTTGATTCCAGATAGGCCAGGAGCCTAAGCTTGGGGAGGTTAAACTCCTCCCACCTTTTTGCATTCATATTTTTTTTCTTCTTTTGATTTATTTTCTTTCGGTGCATGTTTATTTTCACTTTTTGCGTTGATAATAAGAAAACCCAAAAATATAAGACTAGCTTTTATCTTGATTTGTGCAAATTTCTCTCATCTCTCCTTGATTTTTCTGGAGGTTACTCACTTTTAGTGATTGAGCTATGGAGATGAATGCAAAGAGTTGGCTCAAGTAGGAGATGAGAAAGCAAGAGGATGTACCACATTCCTATTTTCCTTCTTCCTGTAAGCTTATTCATGAATATTTTATGTCCATTCGGTTGCACTTGAGTTTGACTTCGTGCTTAATTCATTATCTTTTAGGACTTGAGCTCAAAGGTTTTGTCATTACTTTGGTTAAGACTTACGACAATTAATATCAGTTTGAAAAAAAACTCCTTGGATCAACAAGAATTTGGGGATCAAGACCATATTTAGCACTAAGCTCTTGAAAATCAGCAGTTTCAGCGAAGGACTTAATGCAATCATACTCATAGTTTATACCTGGTTCTTTACCTTTGTCGTTATCCCAACCTTCAGTATTGCTTTGAATTGTTTCAAGAAGATCCCACTTAGCTTTGACCTCTTTACTTGTGAAGGATCCCTCTAAACAGGTATCTAGATAGTCCTTGTAATGTCCTGAAAGCCTTGCATAAAAATTATTAATAACAATATTACTGGGGAGCTCATGAATGGGACATTTTAGTAGTGACTTCAATATCCCCCATGCTCGAGCAATACATTCTCCATCATGAGGATGAAAATTGTAAATATAATTCCTATATTTATGAATTTCATGAGGAGGATATAAAATTTAGAGTAAAAGAGAGATTCAAGTTCCTTCCACTCTGAATGATGAGGATCGTCTAGTAGCTCATACCACTCCCTTGATTTGCCCTTAAGTGATAAAGGGAATAGCTTCCTCTTAGCTTGGTTCATTGAAATACCTACACACTTGAACAACTCGCATAATTCATGTATAAATAGTAAATGATCACCATGACGGACAGTTCCATCTCCAAAATAATAGTTATTCATAACACATTCAACAATTTCCATAGGTATTTTAAAAGGGACGCTTTCAGTATGTGGGTTTAAATTATCACAAGTATCATTAGAATTACCACATATGGAAGTTAAAGTATCATCAGAACAAATTTTGTACTTTAAAGTTGGGGAACTAAAAATACCATTTTCATAAAAACTAACTTCCCCAAGCTTAGACGTTTCCATAGCATTAGTAACAAAGGTGTTCAAAAAATTCATACTGATAACATTGCTATTAGCATGCAAATAAAGTTCCATGGGTTTTTTAGTTTCCTTTTCAGACCATTCATGTGCTACCTTAGGAAAGATACTAAAAAGCTCTCTAATTTTGTTGTTGTTTTCCATTAAGCCTAACTAGTAAAAATAAAAACAAGAAACAAAAAGATATAATTGCATAATCTAAAGGAAATAACTTCGAGCACTCACACACCAGCAACCTCACTAGAAGATAGCTTAGTAGCCAGAGGATGTGAGTACCTTTTACCTTACCTCCTCAGCAGCGGCGCCAAAAAATAGCTTGATGTCTACGCACGCTTCTATTCTTGTCGACAGTGTTGGGCCTCCAAGTGGATAAGTTTGTAGAATAGCAGCAAGTTTCCCTTAAGTGGATCACCCAAGGTTTATCGAACTCAGGGAGGAAGTGGTCAAAGGTATCCATCTCAAGCAACCTTGCAATCAAGATACAAGAAGTCTCTTGTGTCCCCAACACACCCAATACACTTGTCAGGTGTATAGGTGAACTAGTTTGGCAAAGAGATAGTGAAATACAAGTAATATGGATGATTATAAGTGGTAATTGCAATCTGAAATAAGAGTGGCAACAAGCAAACATGTAACAGGACTGATTGTAAATGGTGTTTCAATGCTTAGAAACAAGGGCTAGGGATCATACTTTCACTAGTGGACACTCTCATATAAATATCTTCTCTTCATTATGCTACCCTGAACTACTCTCCGGTTGGACGATGTAGGGCTGTAACAGCACACCTTAAAGTTCGCATTCCCCATCTAGATAACCCCTCGCTGTCACCTTGAGCGCTAGATGGTTCCAACAAACACCACAATCTCATAGAGAAATCCAACTCAAATTATACTCATGATAAGTATTTATGTAACCTTATCCAAAGTGCCACACGGTGTGCACACTGTCAACTTCACACATGTGGGGATAAGCAGAGATTAATTAAAGCACTTGAGTAGCAGAATAGATCTATAGATTACAAAGCTCATGATCTCATAAGATCACGCATAGAGAGAGAGATGAACACATAGCTACCGGTAGATCCCTTAGCCTCGAGAGAGATCTACTCCCTCCTCATCATGGGAGTCAGCAACATTGATGGAGATGGTGGTGGAGTCGATGGAGATGGCTCCAGGGGCACCTCCCCGTCCCGGCAGGGTGCTGGAACAGAGACTTCTGTCCCCAAATCTCCTCTTCGGTGGCAGCGGCGCTGCGGAAATTTTCATGGAAATCTGATCTTGTATCTAGGGTTTTCATCCCGGGAGGCTTTTATAGGCGAAAGGGCAAGGTCAGTGGAGGCCCGAGGGGCCCACACCACCTGGTGGCACGGCCAGGGGGTACCCGCGCCACCATAGGGTGTGGCCAGCCCCTGGCCCTCCTTTGGCTGCCCTCCGGACTCCGTGTTCCTTCTGGTAAAATATTGACTTTGGCTTTTGTCCCGTCCAATTCCGAGAATATTTCCTTACTAGCTTTTCTAAAACCAAAAACAGTAGAAAACAGGCAACTAGCACTATGGCATCTTGTTAATAGGTTAATTCCAGAAAATGTATAAAAATACCTCAAAGTGTGAACAAAACATAAGAAAGTAGATACTAAACAAGCATGGAACATCAAAAATTATAGATACATTTACGATGTATCAACATCCCCAAGCTTAACTCCTGCTCGTCCTCGAGTAAGTAAGTGATAAAAAAGAATAATTTTTGAGGTGACATGCACCATCACAATCTTGATCAAGGTATTTGCAAAACATTAATAGCTAGGATCATAGTACTCTAACATAGGCATGAAAGATATAGTTCTAACAATAAGACACAGCAACTCTGTTATAACATGAAAAGGTAAAAACAAAAGATTCATGAATAACAATGCTTTGAAAGACGTTTGTTTGTTTGACATATAGAAAACATAATGAGAATGGTATTCAGCTTGTCCCTCATAGTGTAGCAAAACATAAATGCATAGGACACCTTCAAAGTTCATAAGGGTGACTAGATACAAATAGTTTAAGAACAAGCATATCAAAGTTATGAATCAATCAACAAGTTTTGCGATAATGCACATTAAACTAAGAATGACCACTATGATCTCTCAATAGGTGCATAAAGATAGAAGATGGAGACTCAACATAGAAGTAAAAGAAAGGCCCTTCATAGAAGGAAGCAGGGATTCAAGTTTCATAAAGAGCTTCCAAAAATTATGGTACTTATTAGCTTTCAGCTCTCATTGCCCCTATCATAAGCATCTTTAGGTGATTAAGGTTAAAGTGAACAAATATGAGGATATGCTTGACAAGTTATAGGCTGAAAATCGCATGCCCCTTGCTTACAAGTATTGTTCCTCATGCTACTCAACTTTAGTCACAAGTAAGTTCTTGTCATTGTAAGTACATGTGTATCATAGAGAACCACCAAAGGGGTACCCCCTTGCCTGATGATACAGAAGATTTCCCATATCAAAATGACAAGGCAAGCAGACAATGAGCATCTCAGCAATCCTTTTATTTGCTATTTGCATAGGGATTTCTCCCCCCCCCCCTTTTTTGAATGCTTCACAGATTGCTCACTATGGTTATGCTGCAGGTTTCTACCATGATTAGGCATGGCTTAGACAAACCGCCCAGAGGTTTCTCTAACACATATATGAACTCCATGAGCCTTACAAGCTCCTCTTTCATTTCACACCACCGGGATCCATAAGCAAAAGAACATGATATCAACTAAATAAAGTGCAATGTTGAAAGTGTTCCCCATGGTAACATGGTTCCGCTAATCCACAACTTACAAAACGCAAGTATATACGCAACATAGATGGGCACAATGGTTAAAGTTTATTAAGTGCAAGAAAGTAAAGTGTGTCATCAAGTTCGTGAGAGCTTTAATCACTATTTTTCACATAACAAGTTTAATTCAGAAGGTAGATAAAAACATGAATATACTTGGAATAGCAATAATGCTAATAGGTAGGTATGGTGGACTCTTTGGAATAACTTAGTTTCATTTAGAGTTGGATGCATGAGTGGAACTCATACTTGGTACATATGGAGGCTAGCAAAAGACTAGGAGTGACCAAATAAGAGAGCAATAATGGTCATAATCATGCAAAGCGACAAAACATTATTAATTAAAGCATAAAGTGATATTACAAGTCGAAACCTAAATGATCATAGAGGCTATGGTGACTTGGTATAGTCTTAACATGGTGTGAGCATGCGCCAAGTCAACACAAATAAAGCATCAAAGGAGAATACCACAATATTATGCTTTTATATGCTAAAACAATGCATGATTCTTTCAAGGCACATTAAGCAATCTCAATTGTTTGTAACAAGTCATGCTACAGCAATAATTACTAAGCATAAAATAAAAGAAATATCAAACATGACATGATAAAGTCTAAGTCACAGTCAAAACAAGCTTCCTTTTGTACCACTATAAGCATGAAACTTCCTACTCTTTTTCAACAACAATCGAAAACTAAAGCTAAATGCAGTGCTAGCAAAGGAGAACACTCATAGAACAATAAGAGTGAAAACTAGAGTGTTCTAGGCAATGAATAACGGGGTGTGTCTCTCTCCAAAAGAAGTGTGTTGGGATCTAACCTACTTATTGCGGCAAAGAAAGCAAAATAAAACTAAAAACAAAGACGAAGACGCTCCAAGAACAACACAATTTGTGCATGAAACAATAAGAATGAAGTGTTTGGAAGAAAACCTGAGATTTTTATTGATGAAGAAGGGGATGCCTTGGACATACCCAAGATTTGACGCTTTTACTTCTTGAATATTTCTTGGGGTGACACGGGTGGCATCCCCAAGCTTGAGCTTTTGTCCATACTTCATCTCATCTCGTTATTCTTCCCTACGCTTGAAAATCTTCTTCATACAAAACTTCACACAATCTTCATTAGCAACATTAGTGTATTCAAGATAATAAGTCTTTAGGTTCAGTTTTAACACAAGTAAAACTTCCATTAAAACACAAGATACTGTAGCAATTCCTTCTAAAAGCTCAAGTGATCAAAGAGAACTCAAAGGGAAAGAGATTAAGAGGCAAATGCAAATAACGGTAGAAATCTGTCAAAATAGACCAGCAGGTAAAAACCGATTTTTTTAGAAGACCTTCTGTTCTCAAATCGAAAAGTACTGAACTAATGAAAGTTAGATAATAACCTGGGGCAGAAGCACAAAAAATTACAGCTCAATCCGACGTACAGAGATTTTTCACGATTTTTTTACAGTGAAGCACAAATATCTGTTTCGGGACAACAACTTTCTCAAGTCTTACTTCCCTCTCATTAGAGGTTATTCTTGGCACAAAAACAACACAAACCGGATAGGGAGAGGTTATTACAGAGTTAATAACTTCCAAGACTCAACAAAAGAAAAACTTACTGAACAGAAATTTGGGTTACCTCCCAATAGTGCTTTTCTTTAACGCCTTTGAGCTAGGCATGATAATTTCGATGATGCTCACATAAGAAATATGAATTGAAGTAAAATAGAGCATCAAGAAGCAAATATAGAATAAATTTAAGTCTAACCCACTTCCTATGAAAAATAATCTTGTAAAGAAACAAGTCATGAAAGCACAAAGCAACAAGCATAGCAAAGCAAAACAAGTGCAACTTCAAAATTTTCAACATAAAGAGGGGAAATTTAATATTGTTGAGATACATAAAACCATGTTTATCTCTCTCATAATAACTTTCAGTAGCATCATGAATAAAATTAACAATATAACTACCACATAAAACATGCTTATCATGATCCATATGCATAAATGAATTAATACTCCCCACATAAACATAGTCATTCTTATTAATCGTAGTGGGAGGAAATTCAACAAAATAGCTATCATTATTATTCTCATCACCATAATCATCAATCATAGGAGGCATATTGTAATCATAATTAATTTTCTCCTCAATAGTAGGTGGACTGAAAATATCATATTCCTCATTGTAATCAACATATATTGGAGGTATAGTATCATCATAAGAAATAGGATAGTTATCTTCCAAAGTGTGTTCATTTGTAGATATATCATCACTGGAGGGAACATGGATAGCACTAATAGTACAACAATTATTAATATCATCATTTTCGAAATTGGTACCAAAGAGATTTTCAATATCAAAAGAAGTGTGCGTTTCCCAATCATGATCACTACTATAGGTAATAGGCATAGGAATATCATCGAGTTCAGACTCATCAAAAACTATAATAGGAGCAACATGCTTAGGGGAAAATACCATTTCCTCCCTCCTTTTACTCCTCCTCTTCTTATTTTTCTTCTCCTCTTTAGGAGGATGAGGCTTGAAAGGAAGCTTCTCCATATACCCTAGTTTATTGTTAGAGACAATAGAAGAAACTTTAGAGGATTCCTTCTTTTCATTAATAAGAACAAAACACATATTAGTCCTATCATATTTTGGTAAAATCTCATCTTTTATAATATTTTGTATGTAAGTATTTGTGTGGAAATTATCAACACAATAAAGATGACAACCATGTAGGACGCTATTCATATCAAAAGCACTCATATCTACCAAAGAAGTTTTTCTTGATAACTCTTCACACCCCCAAAAATAATGCAAGTTCATCATGCTGATGAGGAGTGATCATGTTATCACAATACAAACTTGCATTACTCATTGGATCGGAAGGGCTATTATTATGGCCTGAGCATTGAAAATTGAAATGACCCACTTCAAAGCAAAGTTCACAAATAAAAGGATAGAGGGCACAAACTTTTTTACCACGATCATTTAGAGCCCTATACCACGTTCTAGTTTTTTCATTCCTGTGGGTGATACAATATTCTTCTTCAATTTGATTATTTTCGCAAGGTATATATACTCCACAAAAACTAACATGCTTATAAGAAATAGTACTTTCAGAGGTTTGAGCAAGTTTATTGCTATCATTAATAACAATTTCATTTTTCATGCAAGTGTCTTTAAAAGGCTCATGATACATGTCCCATTTTTCTTTAGGAGCATTAATATGAGAAGCAAAGGCTCTAAAACAATCAACAAGAATTTGGGGATCAAGACCGTATTTCGCACTAAGCTCTTGAAAATCAGCAGTTTCAGCGAAGGACTTAATGCAATCATACTCATAGTTTATACCTAGTTCTTTACCTTTGTCGTTATCCCAACCTTCAGTATTGCTTTCAATTGTTTCAAGAAGATCCCACTTAGCTTTGACCTCTTTACTTGTGAAGGATCCCTCTAAACAGGTATCTAGATAGTCCAATGTCCTGAAAGCCTTGCATAAAAATTATTAATAACAATATTACTGGGGAGCTCATGAATGGGACATTTTAGCAGTGACTTCAATATCCCCCATGCTCGAGCAATACATTCTCCATCATGAGGATGAAAATTGTAAATATAATTCCTATATTTATGAATTTCATGAGGAGGATATAAAATTTAGAGTAAAAGAGAGATTCAAGTTCCTTCCACTCTGAATGATGAGGATCGTCTAGTAGCTCATACAACTCCCTTGATTTGCTCTTAAGTGATAAAGGGAATAGCTTACTCCTAGCTTGGTTCATTGAAATACCTGCACACTTGAACAACTCGCCTAATTCACGTATAAATAGTAAATGATCACCAGGATGGACAGTTCCATCTCCAAAATAACAGTTATTCATAACACGTTCAACAATTGCCATAGGTATTTTAAAAGGGACGCTTTCAGTATGTGGGTTTAAATTATCACAAGTATCATTAGAATTACCACATATGGGAGTTAAAGTATCATCAGAACAAATTTTCTCCTTTAAAGTCGGGGAACTAAAAAGACCATTTTCATAAAAACTAACTTCCCCAAATTTAGACGTTGCCATAGCATTAGTAACAAAGGTGTTAAAAAATTCATACTAATAGCATTGCTATTAGCATGCAAAGAAAGTTCCATGGGTTTTTTAATTTCCTTTTTAGACCATTCATGTGCTACCTTAGGAAAAATACTCAAAAGCTCTCTAATTTTGTTGTTGTTTTCCATTAAGCCTAACTAGTGAAAATAAAAACAAGAAACAAAAAGATATAATTGCAGAATCTAAAGGAAATAACTTCGAGCACTCACACACCAGCAACCGCACTAGAAGATAGCTTAGTAGCTAGAGGATGTGAGTACCTTTTACCTTACCTCCCGACATGTTCGAGATCGAAATGAGAAAACACTCGGTTGAAATACAAAGGAACATCTAAAGATTCGTGGAAACAACACCATAAGTGTTATGGCATGTTCGAGTTTCTGGAGATTTCGATAGGTTGAAATCATGGTGAATAAACAAGTATTTGTAGAGTATTCTTAGGAAGCTATGAATGCATCTTCCACAAAGGACAAACCTACAATTGTCCATAGTTGACGTGTCTTGATGAAGATACAGTTGGAAGAAAGTAAAGATCAAAACAAGGTATTTGACCTTGCCTCCGAATTGTTGAGTGGCGCGGCGGAATTTGTTTCGTGAAACCGAACTCTAAAAATAGAGGAGAAACTAATGATAATGATCATAAAAATTTCAGCGAATACTTTTACTAAATAAAGTATGATTCAACAATATATACTCTGCAAGTTTGTGGAAATATATTATTGATTCACTTGTCATGTTTATGAACAAGACATACCTACGAATTACAACGAAGCGTGATGGACCTAAGTGCGAGAAATGACTAGGAGTCATAAAATCCTATATTAAGTTACATTTAAGATTGCAAAGTAATATGTTACTTGATCTTATTAAGTAAAGAAGTTTACTTGATATTTCTGAATTACTTCAAAGTCATAAGATGGAAATGAAACTTAATGAAGATGTAAAAGATCGATTTGTCTCTAAGTATGGGAAAATTCAAGGAGTTGACTACAATGTAGCGATGCTAGAGACTATTGGATTTACACAAGCAATATATGGATATTGGAATCTCGTAGCTAGAATTCTCAATTTGATGATGATCAAAGAATTTTGGAATGTCCAAGATTATCGAGAGGATCTGCATTTGAGTGGGAGCTAATTAGCTTGGCCAAATCTTAATATGTAAGAGACATATTTTGAGTGGGAGCTAAGTAGCTTGGCTGAATCATAATATGTATTAGACATATTTTGAGTGGGAGCTAAGTGAAATCCTTGGATCTCAAATATGGATGCCATATTTGAGTGGGAGCATGAGATCATTATAGGATATGTGGATGACATATGTGAATGATGTGATTGGTATTGATAACATTTAAGTTAGTAAATATGGATGAAGTTGAACAAGTTATTAAACAATAAGATCTATCGAGATAGATTGGTAAGTTTAATAAACATCACAGTTGAATGCTTCCTAGACTTGATTCTGAAGATGTTCAGAATATCCTAAATGAGATTCTGAAGTAGTTCAGAATGGAACAAGGAAAAGAAAGAGGTTCTTACTTGTATAAAGCATTGAGTTAGTCTTAGTATTGCAACGATGTTTAAAAGGAAGAAAGAGATGTGTTGCATCTCCTATGCCTCAGTCATAGGTTCTTCCATACAACCATATTGTATACTCGACATAATGTGACCCGCAGTTCTGGTTGGAAGGACAACCTCTTAACTATAAGAACATGTCTTGAAGTGATTCTTGAGTTAATCACTGAACCAGAATTAAGTTTGTACTTAAATGGTAAGAAGCAAAGTAAGTGGCATAGTTGCATCATGCACTAGGATCTACATAGATATAGAAGTATAAAGGCTCCATCTGATGTGATGTATATTGTTATGGCAGGGCTAGTTCACTTTTAACGTAGAATGATGTGTCCCAGGGCATAGTGCCCATGAAAAAGCCCTCAAGGTTGATCTAAAGTCACTATAGGCTCCTGGAAACCGGCCTTGTTCTGCTGCCATAACTACCATATATACACAAAGGATTGCAAAGTGTGTTTTGAAGTTTAGATGACAACAGTGAAAATGACCGTCATTATAAACACTAGAAACAAAGTCTCACTTTGTGGCTAAACAAATACTTCAACCCATTATGAGATAATGGTATGAATGTCAAACTTAGGAAGACATTAACGATTTGCAAAGACATAATGATCTAGTAAACCAGAACATGAACATGACGTTTTCCATAAGCATGCATGATCAATGAACTCATATGTGATATGGTTTATGATGAGTAAAATGTGAAGTAGATTATTTGTACTCTAGTGCAAGTGGGAGACTGAAGGAGATATGCCCTAGAGGAAAATAATAAATAGGTTTTTATTGTCATATCTCAATTAGTTCGTAATAGTTTCATACTGTGATATAACTATATTAATACGAAACGTTAATACACGTGTGGTATGTGAACAAACCAAGTCTCTAGTTACCTCTAGCAAACTAGTTCATTGGTCATGAGGATGATCTAGGGTTTCGAGATCATGGGCATTTATGCCAATTGACAATAAGGTCACGTCATTAGTTGAATAATGTGATAGACAAACAACCCAACCAGTTGTATCTTAATGAGATCTAGTTACAAAGTTTCCCATTAATGATAAAACTAAGGAAACCTCGCAACCTGTCCTTAGACTGTGAGATAATGCAAATCACCGTTCTAGAGGGAGCTTAGATGGTTATCAAGTATCACTCCATGACTGGGTGATCAAAAAGGTGCTACTTAGGTTTCCCAAAGGAGCATGTAGAGGAGTACATATCAAGACCAGGATTTGCCAATCCATGTAACTGATAGATACATATGTGGCCATCTCAGTGACGTTGCATTAACGAAGCTTGCAAGCGTGTGGCTGGGTCACGGAATGCAACGACACGGGAACGAGAAAACAAGTTCATTGGTAACGAGATCGAATGAAGGTATGGAGATACCGTAGATCAAATCTCGGGTGAACTAGGTATCAAGTGGCAAAGGGAATGGGAAACGACTGTTTACTATTCAAACGACATTATCATCATGGAATGCATAGGGTTCATTATGGGCATCCTGGTCCCGCTATTGATCATTGATGGAGATCATGTCTGTGCCATTCCTGAGCCGTGGGGAAATACACTTAAGGGTACGATGACCTAGAGATCCTCTGTAAGTTAGAATCACCATATGAAAGAGAAAAGGAAACTGGAAAAGTTCCGTGAGAGAACCGGAATCGTTCCGAGAAAAATCCAAAGTCATTCAGAGGAAATCGAAAGGGAATCGAAAGGTGTTTCGGGTCAAATCGGATTTTGTAATATGTATTTACATATTAATTAATTTAATTAATATTAAATATAATATTAAAATCTAATTTGAAAGGGTATTCCACTAATGTGCCAAACTTCCTAGGGAAAAAGGGCCCATGAGGGAAAACCAAAGGAGGGAAGGGCCAAGGCCCAGGCGCCTCAAGGGGGCCCACCCGGCCAGTCTAGGGCTGTGCGTGGGGTGGGGCCCACTCTGGCTGGCTGGCCCATGTGGCCCATGTGCCTCCCCCTCTCCCTTGTTTAGTCCCACACGGGAAACCCAAAGGGGAGGGCACACCCCCTCCCCCTATATAAAGGGGTGCCCATGGGTGGGATGAGACACACCAATATTTCGAGAAGTCCTTTGGGTGACTTTCTCCTTCCCTTTCTCTCTCATCTCCATGCGTTGGCACGGTCCCAAGTAAGGATTGTCCATGCAAGAGACACCGCACCTGCAGCACGCTTTTGCGCTGCAGGGATTCCAAGCCGGAGATCTACTTCCGCACTCCCAGCAGGGATCAAGGAGTCGGAGGTCATCATCATACACCGTATGTGTACGAAACCATGAGGGGCCTCACTTGAGGCACCTTGGATGTCGTGAGCCAGAGCTGCTGCACGATGAAGAAGGAGCAAGGGGTGACCTACGAGGAGCTTCGCGACCTTGAGGTCAGCTACGAGTTTGACTACTTCAACCACGTTCCCCTCGGAATGTTAACCATGTACGGTCTACAAGGGTATGTATTCTATATGCTCCGATCGTTACTTCATTACTACATAGATAGATCTTGGGCAGTATTAGGCGGTTCCAACGTAGGAATTTTTTTGTTTTCTGCTGCGGAATCCTTCACTTCCCCGTCCCAGCAGGGTGCCGGAACAGATACTTTTATCCCCTGAATCTCCTCTTTGGTGGCGGCGGTGCTGCGGAAATTTTCGTAGAAATCTGATCTTGTATCTAGGGTTTTCGTCCCGAGAGGCTTTTATAGGCGAAAGGGCAAAGTCGGTGGAGGCCCGAGGGGGCCACACCACCTGGTGGCGCGACCAGGGGGTACCCACGCCACCATAGGGTGTGGCCAGCCCCTGGCCCTCCTTTGGCTGCCTTCCAGACTCCGTGTTCCTTCTGGTAAAATATTGACTTTGGCTTTTTGTCCCGTCCAATTCTGAGAATATTTCCTTACTAGCTTTTCTGAAACCAAAAACAGCAGAAAATAGGCAACTGGCACTATGGCATATTGTTAATAGGTTAGTTCTAGAAAATGTATAAAAATACCTCAAAGTGTGAACAAAACATAAGAAAGTAGATACTAAACAAGGATAGAACATAAAAAATTATAGATACGTTTACGACGTATCAATGCCAAAACATGTTTTGACCTGTTGTAAAAAAAAGAGAGAAGAAAGAAATAAAAGTTCTATGTTTCTCATACACACCTTTGGGATACCAGCAACTCCGCTAGCTTTTGAACGATCTATGGTATAACCTCAGATTTCGGCTATGAGTTGATGGCATGAGTGGCATACGTGTTGCTATATGGGAAAAATTATTGGTATTCTCAAAGGATGTGTAAGCTTTTACAAAAGAAACATTCAATGATCCTTGAGTAAGGAAGAAAATTTTACCGTCAAGATATGAGCTGAAAATAATCAATACTTTTGAGAACTTTGGCATCACCTCACCACCTAAATTGAATAATTATAGTTCTTGAATAACAAGGAAAATAAGAGGTATTTGATAGCCGCGATTATCAAAGTGGCTGTTAATGAACGAGCTCTAAATGTATCCTTCTTTTGACATCTACTTGTGCACCCTTAATTTTGACTCAAGCGACCCCGCTTAAAACATTTTCACTCTCATAATAGGAGAGGCACTGAAATAAATTGATTTGCAAGCCTAGCAAAAAAATTAACAATCTCATTTGAATTATAAGAACTATTAGCTAGCAAGTTACTTGTGTTTAGGAATTGAACTTAAGTGCAATTATTCAGATATATTATGCTCATGTTCAAGATTGCAGGATTTGAGACAATGAAATATGATACAACCTCAAACTTGCAAGTTTTTCATCTTGATTCAATTCCTCGCTATTACTCATTATAGCTTTGCCACTCGAGGGTGAGTAACCGCTAAGCTTGGGGAAGTTGATAGCTCCAAATTTCATCACTTTTTATCATTGATTTTCCTCTTGTTTATTGCCGAATTTCACTGACGATTATACTTTCTACTAACGTTAACATCATAATTAGCGAATCCTTGGTTTCTTGTGATGATTTTCAGGAAATGAACATTTACGGAAGATCTGATAGCATTTATGGGCTAATTACACCTAAAGAAGCAAATCCCCAATTGGATCCCCTTCCATTGGAGGCATCCAAAATGCTTCACGACCAGCGATACACCGCCGTACTACACGTTGCCTGCTCTGTTATATCAATACAAGCAACTTTCATGAAGGAAGGGCGACGAGAAGGATGATAGAAAAGAAAACACAACCGCCGCAAACTCATTTAGAGAGGGTTAGATCAGATCTGGAAGAGGAGAAGAACTTCCCCTTGTTCCTCGATGATTTTTCAACTCCTCAACCACACACTCCACCATCATCCCCATCATTACTTAGAGAGAGAGATTGGCAATTGTAAGATTAGGGTTTTATACTTTGATCTACCTTTGGTTTGTATTTGATTTGATCTTCGATCGCTATTGTGGTATGCTACATTAAATTTGAGATGATTCCTATTGGAAATACAATTATTCTTTTTGATTTTTCTTCCTCTCATGTCTGAGTAATCCCCATAGGCGTGGGAGATGTAGGGGATTGGTGAGATGTGTCATGCCTCCTTTAAATCCATCCATTTTTGATTATTGTAGTGTTTATTAAATAGTGAGGATGATTATCTATGTTCACCAAATGCTTGTTGAAAGGATAGTTACTATCTTAATCGGTTTTGGTGTCCGTTAACAACAAGAGGATCATTTTAGAGTCTGCTAATGTTGCTAGGTCATTCCACTGAAAAGATAAAAGTCCGTATTGCAATGGAAATATGTCTGGCTAAAATAGAAGTTTTCTGAAGAATCTAGGCTGGAGTCTCCGGTGTGCAAAGACCGGAAACTTTGGTGTAGTCTGGAGTTTTGCCACAAATCTCCAGAGTGGATCGAATTTGAAGCCTAGGGTCACTTTGTCTAGTGGTCCGGAGACAGGCCGGATATTTGCTAGAAACTCTCGTGTACTCTGACAGTCCGGGGTTTCTGGTGTGAACAGACCGGAGTCTCCAGTGTACTCAGTCCAGAGTTCCTGCAAAATCTCTCGAGGGAGCATCAAGACCAGGCCCTAGACAGTCTGATAGGTGGTCCGGAGATGGACCGGAGATGGGCCGGAATCTGTGGTGTAGGCCGGAGTCTCCGGTGTGCAGACCGGAGTTTTCGGTGTGGAAACTCCCCCACGGGCAGAAAACGGTGAGAAATCTGTGGGCCTATAAATAGGGGACTTCATCCCCTACCTCCAGCTGCTCGTTCCAGAAAAAGAAGAACACCCCATTAGAGCCACCAAATCTCCAAGATCTCCGTCTACAACCACCCAAAGTCCCCGATCTTTAGGGAATCGAAGGAGAAGGCCTTGATCTACAACTTCACAAGAGAGATCTTCATTTCCCCCTCATTCACTTGAGGGCCCCTTGCTCTAGGGTTTCATTGGAAACCCTAAGCCTTGATTTGGTTCTTACAAGCTTGTCTTTGATTGTTATAGCAGCTTGCTTGGATTTAGGAGCCTCCAATTCAGTTGTGGATGTGTTCCTCGAACTTGTTGTAAGGATGTCGGCTACCACCTTGAAGGTTGCTGATATAGTGGACGCGTGAGTCGATCCCTTTGGGGTGAGGTTCACCAGAGAACAAGGGAGGCCTTTCGTGGCGTAGGTGGTTTGATACCACCCCCTCTCCAAATGCAGATGTACTTCCCCTCAAAAGGAAGGAACTATGGAAAATAATCCTTGTGTCTCTGCGTGCTTCATTTCGGTTACTTCTATCCTTTACCGTACCCTACTTATATATTGCTCTTGCTTAGTTAGTTGTGCTAGTGTGACATATAGATAATTTAACTTTTGTGTCAAACCCTAAATTTAAAAGGAGTAAAATTTGAAGTAGCACCTATTCACCCCCCCCTCTAGGTGTCGATATGATCCTTTCACTTGTTATCTAACTTACGGGCCCAAGTAACATGATCCAAAGATCTCATAGGTATGAGCTTGTATGCTAGCGAATCAGTGACCCCCGAGTGACACAGCCGATATCAATGAGAAGCTAGTACTACTCCAGGACAATAAGGAACCATCAAGTTTAAAACCTTGATCCGGTCACAAGATCTTAATTAATGTGATGACCATTGCCATGGTAACATGCAAATGGATCATTGAGGCTAGGAAGATTTGGCCATGAGGACCCCTAGTCGGTATATGGGTTGCTTGCCTACTCACTTATAAATAAGAAATATCATTATCACTTATTCCACTTTATCCATTTGGCACTTTCACTATCACCATGAACTGTTTCTCTCCGCGCCTAACTTCTCATTTGCATGACCTTTAAACACATTTCACATCCTTTACTTTTATGCAATTTAATCCTTATTTATTTCCTAAGAAAGTTTCCTCTATCTTTTACTCACCACTTTCCACAATTAGCTTTTGCAGTCAATTCACTCAAGACCGATGACACCTTGAGTACGACAGAAACGCGGCATAAAACACTTACCTAGTCTCCTTATCAGGATCGATATAAAAACTGGAATTAATACTTCCATGAAAACATTCTCTGACGAACCTGTGCACTTGCAGGCCATCATCCACTCGAGCTCAATTGAAGCATTTTGGTGAGCATCAAGATCATATATCCATGGTGGAGCTCAATAAAGTGTGGGAATCTCTTGAACATTCAGATTGGATAGAAGCCATGCATAATGAGCTCAACAACTTCGAGTGAAACAAAGTTTGGAAGTTAGTAGAAAATCCCAAAGAGTGCTGCAATGTTATTGGCACTAAATGGATATTCAAGAACAAGCAAGATGAACATGGAATTGTTGTGAGTAACAAGGAAAGATTGGTAGCTCAAGGGTTCTCTCAAATTGAAGGCATTGATTATGGAGAGACATATGCTCCTGTGGCTCTCCTTGAGTCCATTTGTATCCTTCTTGCATATGTTGCACATCATAACTTTAAATTGCAACAAATGGATGTGGAAAATACTTTTCTAAATGGTCCATTGCAAGAGTTGGTTTATGTTAAGCAACCCCGGGGGTTCGAGGATCCCAACTTCCCAAATCACGTCTACAAGCTTGATAAGGTGCTCTATGGGCTTAAACAAGCTCCACGCACGTGGTATGAGCACCTTAGGGAGTTGCTGTTTGACCGTGGGTTTGAAGTTGGGAAAATTTATCCCACTCTTTTTACTAAGAAAGTTAATGGGGAGCTTTTCGTTTGCCAAATATATGATGGGAGAGTTGAGGTTATTCCTTGTTTTGGGATCAAGCAAGTAAGAGGAGAATTTTTTTCAATCAAGCCAAGTATACTCAAGACATGCTCAAGAGGTTCAACATGAAAGAACTAAATGGAGCTCCTACTCCCATGGTAACCAAGACTCACTTTGAACTAAATCCAAATGGTAAAGACGTGGATCAAAAGGTATACCGGTCTATGATTGGTTCTTTGATTTAACTTTGTGCATCTAGACCCGATATAGTGTTAAGTGTAGGAGTGTGTACAAGATATCAAGTGGCTCCTAAAGAAAGCCACTTGATGGTGGTCAAAAGAATCTTCCGATATTTGGTTCATACCCCAAACTATGGTGTGTGGTATCCTAGGGGCTCAACATTCTCTCTTTGTGGGTACATGGATTCGGATTGGGATGGTGAAAAGGATGATTCCAATAAGAAAAATTGTATATCTCTCTCCACCATCGAAGCCGAATATGTGACAGCCACTAGTGCATGCACTCAATTGTCATGGATGAGGAAAACTTTAAAGGAATATGGTGTCCATAGTGACAAAGTGCCTCTTTTATGTGACAATGAAAGTGCTATCAATATTGCCTACAACCCAATGGATCATACAAGGACAAAGAATATTGAGATTTGTCATCATTTTATTAGAGATCATGTTGTCTGAGGAGATATTGAGCTATCTTATGTTTCAACCAAAGACCAACTTGTAGAAGGTTTTGCTATTTGAGGAATGAGCTAAATATCATAGATTAAAGGAGTTTTACTTGATCATCTTGCATATTCACCTATATCTTGATCCTTATTTGGTTTAGGTGTGGGCATGGAAATAGGGGGAGTGCGGTCCTAATCAATTGGGTTATCCCTCCCCCCGTAATGCCAACATTAAGTAATTCAATACTTTTATATCATTTTGTGATATGTGAGATTTATTGTTGAGTAGTGGCTATGAACCCAAGATACATCTTCGCGGTGTCATGCCACACACTCTTACATGGTGGCCTCGGCCACCGCCCCCTTCTCTATGAAGAGTTGGTTTTTCCAATCTTGTTGGAGTTCTTTTGGCACTTATTTGGATTTTCTTTATTTTGTTGAGTCTACCCCTAGTAGTTTCCCCATCCCAGACCTGATCCTACCCCAAAACATGCTCATCTTGCCATACATTTGTCCAACAACTTATTCCTGGCATTTTTGGGTCGAAGGGGCCGGTATGTCTGCTCTATACACCCCGGAGTATCCGGCTGGCCCGGACACTCCGCTCTATGCACCCCGGACTATCTGGCTAGGCCGGACACTCTGGCCTGAGCAGTTTCAAGCTTGGGATAAGGGGGCCAAGGAGAAGTGGACGGTTCAGTCCTCCTCCTTATTCCCCGACTCCCTCTTCCACCAACCTGCTGCCCACGTCCAAGAACGCCACCAGGAGGGCTTCGCCGTCCCGGATCCAACCGCTGCCGTTGGCCATCTCCTACCCTCTGCCGCTGGGACCCCTTCCCCTCCGGTGGAGATCACCATGGATGCTGGTAACCTTCTCCTCTCTCTCTCTAGGCATGCCCTAGATGAGTTTTTGAGGACATGTTCTTACTAGAATCCATGATACTATCATCCATGCGTGCAATGTACACCCTAGCAGTACTCTTAGAAATGATGATCTGTTCCGATTGATCTTCCCCGCACTTCCCAAGGGAACACCACTGCTCCAGCCGGAGTCTCCAGCGTGTATACGCCGGAACGTCCGGTCAAGCCGGAATATATAGTGTGTATACACCGGAATGTCCGGTCCTAGTGAAGTCTCCGGGGTGTTTTCCTTGGACAGTCCTTTGAAAATCGACCTGTGCAGATATGTGTTCCTTTGATTACTGCTATCATCTTCGTATTTCGTGGACACATGTTCTTATCTCTATGCTATCTCCATCCTCTGTTTTCACATGTGGCTCTCGTCCTCGCCGGTCTCGTACAAGCAAAAAGGCTCGTCCTCGTGTCTTCCAATATGACGAAGAGCATGATGTTCATGTTGATCCAGCTATTGTCAAGCAGTCCGCTCGTGAGCTTGCAGCAGCTAAACAAGAGAAGCTCAGGCGACTGAAAAGGGATGATGCCAAGCGCATCAAGTTTGATTCCTTGACTACCTTGAAAGGGTTGAGTACCGAGGAGTTTGTAGAGATGCAGATTCAACAATTCTATGCTTAGCCTCACACCTCTCCTGATGATTGTTTCTAGAGGAATGAGCAGCTGCTTCTTTACACTGAGGTGGTGAGTACTTTCTGGACTCCTGTGGTTCCCATGCAGTGGTTGGAGCTTGAGAAGCTGCAGGTTTTCTCGTATTTTTATAATGCTCTTTGGGTGACCAAGAATATGGGGATGCACATCATCTTTCAAGCCTAAGAAGACTACAACACTGAATTGGTCCAGCAGTTCTATGCCACAATGGTCTTTGGTGAGTCTGTGGACATTCCGCTTGAGTGGATGTCAGGCAACACAAGGTGTCGTTCCAGCGTGCTACAGTTTGCAGGTATCCTTGGTTTGCCTTTCAACCCCAATGCTCCTAGTGGTGCCAGGATGCATGTTCATGGTCAGGCTTATGACAAGAAGAAGTTGGATCCTATTTATTCACAGATTGGTGTGGTTGGTTAAACCACCAACATCAAGCTCATCTACAACATTCTACTTCGCATGTTCCGCCACACTCTTACTCCCAAGGCAGGCAACAAAGACGAGATGAGAGGTGCTGAAATCAACCGCATGGTTCATGCTCACTCAGTTTATGCTCATGGTCCAAACCATGAAGGTGGTGTTATTGATTTCATTGACTTCATCTACCAGGATATGTACAAGTGCATCATGGACAAGAAGTGTCCTTACTATGCCCCTTATGTGATGAAGCTCATTCTTGCTCAAGCTCCTCCAACTCCTTTGATCCACTCAAAACTCGTGAAGCACAAGCCTGCCAAGCTTCAGAGAAAGGAGGCCCCTTCCTCCAAGGTACCCCGTGGCTATCCCCTGTCCCACGATATCTTTGAGGATGAGGGTGAAGATGATGGTGATACAAGTGATGAGTCTGAGGAAGTGCAGGAAGTTGTGACCCGTGGCCCTCGCATGAAGCATGCTAGCAATGCATACTGCTTTGACACCACTCGTGAGGAGGTGCATAAGAAGGTGGAGAAAGCTTCTTGGTGGAAGAAGTTGCTCCTGTGTCAGAACATCGACACCTGCCATGGTCAGTATGATGCCTACAGGGCCAACAGGACTGTAATGAAGGAGCTCAAAAAGATGAACCAGCCCATGGACATTGACTCCTCTCAACAGGTATCAGATGGTACTCTCTCTTATGGTCACTGGAGTCAAGATCGAGTGGATTGGTCTATGTTTGAGGATGTGTCTTCCTCTTCTCGCCCTCACGACAAGGAGACTATTCTAGATGATGATGAGGAAGAGGATGAGGATGATGAGGATGACGAGAATGACGATGAGGAGGACAAGGACTTTAGTGGCTAGAGTCAGTTTGGGATGCTTTCGTAGTGCTCTTTTCCCTTTTTGGCGTCTCGATGCCAAAGAGGGAGAAGTAGCCCCATATTAGGTTGCTACTGGGGATTTGCATGGGTACACAAGCTTCTCGTTTATTCAATTTGCCTCTTTGAAGCTTGTGTCTTTATTTTTATCCATATATGAACTATGTCGTATTGAACTCCTAGGTGTGTGGTAAGACATGTGAGCAAGGTACCTTTATTTTCTTTAAAGACTATGTTGTGCCAATGTATATTTGTCTAGTCTTTACACTAGTATCCTGTCTTACCTCATCAATTTATAACCACTAGAATGGGTGTTGATCCTAGTTTGTGTGATCTTATATTCAAATGCAAACTCAAATGATCACACATCTAGGGGGAGCCTATCTACTATTTATAAATTAGTTATTGTTATGCTTATTGCTAATCATCTATGCAAATTCTTGGGTTGTCCTCAAACACCAAAAAGGGGGAGATTGAAAGGGCATTTTTTCCCTTCATATGTTTTGATGTTTGTTGACAACACTAGGATGTCTTAATTGTATGCTAAATGTTTTAGGGCATATTTATCTGGTCAGCATACTTTTATATTGTTGCCCCCTCAAAGGGAAATGAGGGTTCTAGGTGATTGTATTAAAGAAAACTCCAGGATTTTAAGTGGCCAACTGATCTGTCCCGCCAGACTTTCTGGCTGGTTTCGGCCGGAGTATCCGGCCTGGTCGGAATGTCCGGGTGATACCAGCTAGAGTGTCCGGCCAGGGATTTCCTCGAGTCTTCACCTAGAGGCTGCATCCATTCAGTATGCCACATCGTACTCCACCCGGACACTAGCCGGATTGTTTGAGGAAACTTGTGTAGGCCGAAATGTCTAGGGTGAAGCAGCCGGAGAGTCCGGCTCGGACCGGAATGTCCGGTTGGTTTCAGACGGACACTCCAGGGTTAGTGACTCCAATGGCTATTTTTCCTGGGGCCCTATATAAAGGCCCCTTCTTATACCTCTGGAGGCTGCTCGTTCCCCAACCTCAAGAACCCTAAAGATGAGCCACCAAATAAACAAGATCTCCCCTCCAACCATTCAAAGTCCTTGATCTTTGGAGAATCGAAGGAGGAGGCCTTATATACATCTTCACCAAAAGAGATCTTCATTTCCCCCTCATTTAGTTGAGGTCCCCTTGCTCTAGTGTTTCATTTGAAACCCTAGGCCTTAATTTGGTTCTTACAAACTTGTCTTTTATTGTTGTGACAACTTGCTTGCATTCGGGAGCCTCCAATTCAGTTGTGGATGTGTGCCTCGAACTTGTTGTAAAGGTGCCGGTTTCCACCTCGAAGGTTACCGATATAGTGGAAGAGTGAATCGATCCCTTTGGGGCGAGGTTCACCAAAGAACAAGGGCGTCCTTTTGTGGCATTGGTGGTTTGAAACCACACCCTCTCCAAGTGTAGACGTACTTCCCCTCAACAGGAAGGAACTACGAGAAATCATCCTTGTGTCTCCGTGTGCTCCATTTCGGTTACCTCTATCCTTTCCCGCACTTTACTTATATCTCGCTCTTGCTTAGTTAGTTGTGCTAGTGTGACATATAGGTAAATTCACCTTACTTGCATATCTAGAGAATTTACCTTTTGTGTCAAACCCTAATTTGAAAAAGAGTAAAATTTGAAGTAGCGCCTATTCACCCCCCTCTAGGTGCCCATACGATCCTTTCACCATCAAATTTGAGGGTCAATCGTCCTATCTTGTTAGGCAATATGTCCGGACGTCCGATAGGGAACCTCTCCCAAGATCAAAGCTGCAAGAACAATGGGCATCCTAGGAGGGCTGACCTAGGAGAGGTAAGCTAGCAACCATTGCACAAACCTCGGTACATAGCCATTAAGATAGTTGAACCCAACTCCTCTGGGTGATGTCCTTCATGCACGTCGCATTCGTGATATTTGTAGCAATGCAGATGTAGCATGCGTTGGTCATGGAACCATGGTTACCAGTTAACATCACCTTCCCAAGAAGCCACATTATAAATGCCTCAAGGCTTCATGTGATCTGTGGCTCGTCCAACTCCATTGCTGGATGTACGAACTTTTGGATCTACATTGTCCAAAGGAAAATGTGTTAGTATGAAAATATAATGATAGGATGCATGGTAAAATGGAGATAAACAAAGGAGATACGAACTATCTTGGAAATCAAGAAATCTATCATATTTTGGCCCATGGTCCTCCAAACTAAAAGGCTTAGCTCCATCACGAATGCCCCAGAAATGTTGGGCCATGTCCTGAGCCCAATTCCCCTGTGACTGCAATGGGCTGATGGGCTCACCAGCCAACGGAAGTCCCAACAAGCAAGACACATCCTGCAGAGTAGGCGCCATCTTTCCCCATTGGAAGTGAAACATGTGTGTCTCAATCCTCCACCGGTCCACCAAGCATGTGAGCAATGAGTGATCATAGTTTAGTCGAGTAGTGGTGAAGCCATATTGATTGCCATATCGTGCGAAAGGTAAATATGAGCCCACTTCAACCTGCATGGAGACATTAATTAAACACAGAGGAATTAGTAAAAGCATAACAATTCAATTAGTGTTGTTAGTAAATATACGACCAAAGTAAGGGATTAATAAAACATGTATCTTTGTTCCCAACTAGGGTGTATCATCTAGTTCTCTTTAGGAGTCCGAGTGATAAGCATATCGAGACTTCCCGGTGCATTCTCTAATTTCACCGTATGATGCTTGTTATCAGTTTCATGACTAAGCAACAATATTTCTCCCCACATCTCCACATATTAAAAATTTAAGACATATTTCTGCATATATTACAAATTTAAGACATAGATCCTCACATATTACAAATTTAAGACATAGTCCACACATATTAAACATTTAAGACATAGATATGCACATATTACAAATTTAACACATAGTTCTAGAAATATTACAAATTTAAGACATAGTTCCACACATATTACTAGTTTGTTCCTTGCTTCTTCATCCTCGTGAGCCTCGTCCACACTAACTAGCTCCTCCAGTACCAAAGATGGGACAATAAGTGTCCCCATGCCTAAATTGATTGTAGAGGAAATATTGCTTGGTTGGGCCTCTCGCTTCAGATTCATCCATATCATTATGGGTGCGTCTACACTAACATCTGCCTCTTCTTGTCTGCATTAGCTCAAGGTCAGGGATGTACATCCTTTCACCTTGGTTCACGGACTTGAAATTTCCAATTGATTGGAATCCCAGCATCTCACCTGTCCATGTATTGACCATGAATTCTTTAAGATAATACAGAGATGCGAACGATATTGCATCCATCCCTAGTTGTCCGCAAGTAGCAAGCATATGCGAGCACATTAGGTTAAGCAACTTTGGTTTGTTGCATGTGCACTCACACGTTGGCCAGTCTTCATTTCCAATCTTCACCTCTTGCATCTTTATCACATTTCTAGATCCGAACTTGTCGGTTGGTAAACACACCTCGAACCTCCTTTATTGATTACCAGTGGCGACAACAGAGAATGGCAAAGCTTTTTCCATCTTGTCATGCATGTACTTCGTAATCTTTTAACAGTACTGTGTGTTTTGGATTGTTCAGGATATGCATCTCAGACCTCTTGCGTCTCTCTTTAAAATAATTCAGAGTTCCATGGAAAATACCCTCCATAATGTATGTAAGCGGCAATGACCTGTTTCCTATTAGGAGAAAGTTATATGTCTCAGCGAGGTAAGTACTCATGACGCCGAACCTAGCTCCTTGCGTGTCATGCAACAAAGACCATCTCTCTATAGGCTCGTGATTTATTCATTGTTCAAATTTTTCAATTTGTCTTCCTGCCCTTCTCCTATTACCCGGTGGGTCAAATCCTGGCAAGTCACAAAGAGCAATAGGTTCTTCTTCCTCTAGTGCTGATCCTGAAGCTGTCCGCGAAGCGACTACTAGTACATGAGTTGCCACTACTGCGTTTCGCGCCGCTTTCCTCTCTCGCACTTGTTTTCTGGTGAACTTGTCAAGATATTGATGACACTTGTCATACTTACACTGCTTGTTCTGCCTGCAGAGCTTCTTGGAAATATTCATGACAGCCTTATTCCTGAACTGCGAGTAAAAATTGCCCCCAATATGATGCATGCACCACCGGCTCTGCAAGTCCAGCCTTGGGGTAGGTTCATTAGGCCTAGGACAGGTCAGTGCCTTAATCACGTTGAGTATACCTGCATGCCTGTCATGAAAGATGCACACATTCGTCTTATCCTGAACAACTGCTATTTTCAGTTGCTTGAAGAACCATATCCAACTCTCGGCGTTATCTCTCTACACAAAAGCAAATGCGAGAGGCACAATTTGATTGTTGCTGTATTGACCAATTGATGTTAGGATCTGACCCCTGTACTTGTCAGTGAAAAATGTCCATATACGCACATAACTGGTCGACAGTGACTAGAGGCTTGGATGCATATAGCAAATGAGAAGAACACCATATGCAACACCCTCACAGTTGGGTACTCTTGCAACATGAAGTGCTAGATGTCGACATAGGTTCTTGGACTCCTCTCCTGCAGTGTGTGGAGGAACCGAACAACACAGTCGTATCCATCTAGAAACGAGAAAAATCTTTCCTCTGGTGCCTTCTGCTTAGCCCTGTAAACCTTGCCATAAGTGAGTCTGTAGTTAAATCCAACCCTGGATTTATTCATGATAACTTTAACTTCCATTGATTTTCTCTCCACAATCTCCGTGTATAACAATTGAGCTAGGAGCATAGACGTTAGGTTTAGATGATCCTGAAGGATACTAAGAAATATACATGTGTGCGGCACAAAGTCACTCACCTTCCAATTTGTGTCATATTTAGGGCAATAGCCATGTACCCTTGCGGGACAACCGTCTTTCTCGCATTCCATAGTCAAATATTTTTGCGATGACAATGTACTTCTGAAAACCCTTTGAGTGGATATTTCCCATGCTATGATTGCTTACTGCAAATATGTCTTACTCGGACACAAGGCACCCAAGATGATGGTGTTCTACTGATACTGTCAGGCAGAATCATGTCCATCGTTCACATTCATCGCTGATGAGAAGTTCTGATTCCACGAGGCAGGAATCAGTACCTCCTCTTCTTCATCCGACTCATCAAAATAAGTCGAAATATCAATCTCATCATCTATATCTTCATCTTCCATCTGCTCTGGTAGATGACCATCTCTCTCATCTGAATCTGCCTTCCTACTAAAAAGATTATCTCCTATTGCCTGACTACTATGCTCTGATTCATAACCACCGTCTCTGGTGTGTGCATGGCTACTTTCCCCTGATTCGTAACCACCACCCCTATCTTGTGCCTAGATGCTTTGGCCATGATCATATCCATCTTGGGCTACAGGCGAACGGACTTGCTTTGCCACGGGAAGCACTAAGGTGACATGGTTAACTTGTTTGGTCCGGCAACCTTTTAACCAAACCACCCACTTAGAGTTCTCATCTATCGGCCTCAAATAAAATAGAATATTAGATCTTAAATTTATCCACAATGTATGCACACCAACGGTGTATGTATCAAGAAGGCCTAAACAAGCTGCCACTCAATCGTTCAACTGATCAACTGTCCACGTTAGGGGCTGTTAGTTCCAACTGACTATAGTGAAACTCACTCAGATCAACTACCTGATGATTTTTCTGACTTGACCAAGACTGTAGTAAAAAAACAAACTTCACTATATCTAACATATCTGCCGACCTAAAAATATACTGATACTTATCAATAACTAAACAACAGCACATAATACAACCTAATAAAATACTCCACAACTAGCTAAAAAATAATAATCTAAGACCGTTATTACTCTACCCGGACAAATATTCGCACAACTAACTAATGATATCTAGCAGCTAACCAGTACAAAACTGTAATTAGCGAGAGACTAAGGTTTACCCTTGAAGCGTGCAAATTCCTCGGTCTTCAGTCACCGGGTCGGCACCACCACGTAGCTCAGTCAGCTCCTCACCACCACCACCACCACCACCACCACCATTGCTCTCACCACCACCACACCCAAAATACACCACCAAATTGCCTCCCAAGCTAGCCAAGCAGTAGATCGGAGCTTAAATTACAGTTGTGCTAATTATTGCCTAAAGATTTTGAGATGAACTAAAACGGAAGAAATTTGAGCTGGAGAGGGAGAGAGCTGCGTGCAGGGAAGATCGAGGGCCATCACCCTTTCATACCTTCTTCCACCCTTTCATACATTCATACCTTCTTCCACCCACCATAGCTTCCAGGCCATCTCATCTTTCGTCACTGGTGTCAGGGCTAATCATCTTTCGGTCTTCGTCGCATACTTATCACTGTGTACGGAGCAGAAGGCACGGCCACCTCTGCTAACCTGCTATACCGAGCCGATGGCATATCATGACCGGTCATGTTATGGACGTTTTGCTCTCTAGTAGAGGGTAGGCTAGATTCCGCTATGATTCTCCATCATCTTTCTTTCATGAAGTGACGAGTACATTAGGAACATCACCAGCTAGCGGCAGCGTACGCGCATGCATATCAAGATCCATCTAACATGTGGATCCACTGTCATGCATTGGTATACCAGGCATCATACTCCTCGTCGTCCCTGTCCTGGTTCAGCAATCCGTGTGCTATTGTGCGTAATAATTAATCAGTTTAAAGTCGTATACTTGAATCAACGGGATATACATGCCCCATTTGATGCACATCATTTGGTGGATTCATTCGCGAAAGACGTGGCCGTCGCTGTTACGTTGACATTGTTGATCATTTCGCGCATGATGATGAGGTTGTTGGTCGTAGGGAGTCCCAAAACCCCATGCAGCTCGAGAGCGGAGATGAACGCGTTGTTGTCCATGCCAAACGCCTTGAACGCCTCCCTCATCTACTATACTCGTTCCGTCGCCGGCAGCCGCTACGTCTTTGGGCATGTTATGCCAGTGGGCTGTCGCCGATCTACCGCCGTGCCCTCGGCGACGTATGAGCCCATGGTGGTGGCCAGGCTAGTGCGGTCTGCCAGACTGGGCGAGTGGAGTCATATCTTTGTCGCCACCGTGGCCGATCGAACATGAACCAGAGACATGTAGCTATTTCTAATCCTTTGTAGTAGCTCTTTGTTCTTTAGGAGTTTATAAGTCCAACACAAAGGAATTTGTTCCATGTGCTATCTACAAATGGCACGCCAACAGAAAAAACACATGAGCTCACCTAGCGCTTCCGGCCATCAAGAACCACCACGACCCAATTCAGAATTAAGAATAAGGATTTTTGGTTGCATGCAATAGGATTAGTTAGGAAAGTAATTAATTAGTCCCATTAAATGTGCATCTCATCCCTGATTTTTGGGTTGTGTGGTTCTGGTTTAGGTCTTGCCTGGTTTAGATCTTGCCTTTTTTACCGTGGAACTTGTGTCAGATTCGATGTGGATTGGATGGCCCAGATGTATCAGATGACGACTGTTTTATGTCAAGTGGTGACTTACCATCACCAACTCCCATTTAATAGTAAAAATAAGTCAAGACTTTTGCCTCTGTTTCAAAGAAAAAGTCGATCCAACCAAGTTGCTCCAATAGAAAACACGTGATATGCTGCTCTCCCTACATAATTGTCTGGACAGAAAACAAGATTAGAGCATCTCCAGCTGATGCCCCAAAATGGCCTCGGTGCCCAAAAAATGGTTTTAGGGTGCCGACACGACTTTTTGCCGCTCTAGCAGATGCCAGTGCCCTAAAAACATTTGGGCACGCTAGAATAAAACCTTTCGGCGTTGCAAATATCCACCACGGGAGACGACACGTCGTAAAAAAATTGGCCACGTGGCGCGCCTCCAACTGTCGAGCTGAATCTTCCTCCCGCGCCGCTGCCGCCTCCCGCCGTTCCCAGTCCTGGCCGGCCGCCAAAATCTCGCGATGCTGCTCCACCACACCGCCCTATGCGCCGCCACCTCTACGCTGTCAACACACGGATTTTTAATCTCAGATGCCTGTTATGCCATACATCGCAATCCCATGATTACCATTTTTGCGAGACATAACAGATTGGATATCACAGTACATCATCCATTATAAACCATAATAAGGTCTTACACAAATAAAGGATCTCATGATCCAGTCTTAGTATAAACAAGTAGCGGAATAATAAGCGTAGCGTCAGTGTCACAGGCAATGCTGACGATGGGAGATGATCCTAGTTGTCGTAGCCGTCCTGCTGTCCTTCTTCCGGATAGTCCTCCTCGTAGTCTGGCCATGGGAATAGCCAGGGACAAAGCCATGAATACTCTTTAAGTACTGGCAAACTATCACTAATAAGTAAAAATGGTTCTAGTAGGAATGCTAAGTTCTAAGTTTATTTGCAAAGTTAAGTTTGAAACCTAAGCTGAGTTCAGAAACAAAGAAAGATAAAATAAATTTCTAAATCACCTAAGTGGGAACTTAGTTTTCATAGTCACAACCTTGTTGTGATCAAGTCAAGTCACAAATCATTTCGTAAGTCATTTTGAAAACATCTGACGATGGAACAGTATGGCCACTCCAACTGTCCATGACCGCGGACGCGGCTTTTGAATAGTTTGACACTCTGCAGAGGTGGTACACTTTCACCACAAAATTTGATACATTTGTCAGGCATAACCCTGAATCATTATACTTAGTATGCGGATAATCAATCATAACCTTTCAATTATACACCCTAGTATAGGCACCTCCCCTATGAGCTTGGCCTCCCAGCCATGGCCATCTGCCATCCTGGGCACTACATAGGTGGACATCATCAAGAGGTAGCCTCAGCTCAAACCTCTCCCACGAGGGAACCCATACTAATGCATATAAACTTTCGGATAAACCTTACCCAATTCATATATTGTGGTTGTATGGTAAAATTGGAATGGTATCGCATCCGAACCCAACCATCAGTTTTTATAAAGGGCTAAGGCTCATGCCTCAATATTTCATCATCATAAATCATTTGTTTCTCAACACATGTCAAAACATCTCAATAGAATGACTCATCATTCCAAGGTTTTTATAGTTGTTTTCACCAAGTATTCCCATCTAAGTGATCAAGTTTTATGCTTAGCACTAGCCACTAAGGTTAAGAGTGTTCACTAAAGAAGGGTGCTAATCTTCAATCTCATGCCATAGAATGACATCTAAGTATAACTAGATAGGCCAAGTTTTATACCCTTTATGCTATCTATAAGAAAACTAAAGAACTTTGGTAAAGTAAAAGAAAGTAAAACTTGGGATGGGTATAAATCAAAATGATATAACCAAGCATGCCTAATGCATCTTGCTTAGGTTATCAAGCTTGCAAGTGTTACCTTGCATTGTTAATGATGGCTTGCCTTGGTTGGTGTAGTGGTTGAAATTCTCCTCGTCTTCTTCGGGGTAGAAATCCTCCTCCTCGTAGACTTGGTCGGTACTATCGTCTATAAATACATATGGGATACATAATCACCAAACAAAGCTTAACTAGTCTATTTAGCACACTAAGGCACAAACTTGATGATCTAGCATCATCACAATCATCATAAGATTTAATGAACTTGTTTCATTTATTTTATTTGAGAAAAGTAATTTCTACTCATTGAAATTAATTAATATTTAATATTTTCCAATTAAAATATGGGATCATGTGGACACATGTCATAACCACAAATTCTAATATATGGGAATGTGATTTAAATGTTTGATCATATTTCACTAAGTTTAAGTTTTTTATTTAAATGAATTAAAGTGACTAGAAATGCCCTAATAGCATTCTTTTGGTACTAGTCCAAAGTTACTGCATGCAAACCTAAATATTATTACATATTCAGATAGGTATTGTCAAATGTGATTTTTGAGAGTTGGAATCAACTCAAAATCTATTATGGTTGATTTTTGAAAAATGTTTGAATGTAGAAAAGTCTCTGTCTTATTATTTTTACCATAGATTATTTCTAACTCCAAAAGACTTAAATCCAACGGGCTTGGATAGATAATTTAATTATCTTCCTAGCAAAATTTGAATCATGCATTTTGATTAAGTGGATCTCTCTGAAATGATTTTTAAACAAGTGGATAGAATCTAGTTTAAGTCTAATTAGAAAGACATTTATTTGAAATTGTGGGCTAGCGCAGGAAACTAAACGGGCTGGCCTAGTGGCGCTCCGCGGCGTAGAGGGCAACTGACAAGGGGGTCCCGCATGTCAGTGGCGTATCTAACGCGAAGTGGTACGGGGCAATATTAGCCGTGCGATTAGAACAGGGATCAACGACTGTGGTTCATCGTCGATGACGAACAGGTCGCCGGCGAGAACGAACCCTAGCGGCTTGGTGGGGGTGTATTGGGGCTTACCAGGGCTCCAGCTAGGCTCGGCGGTGGGGGCGATCGAACTGGTGGACGACGGCGGTGCTAGGCGTGGTCGCGGCGGCTCCTAGGGCAGTCGCAATCAACGACCCCCCTTTCTCCTCTGCTACGGCGAGCTCCAGCAAAATTCCGGCGACTGAGGGATCGAGTGGCTCCGGGGAGAAGTGTGGGATGGTCAGTGGCAAGAGGGGAGGTGAATGGTGTGCAGAATGAGGCTAGGGTGGCCTCTACTTATAGTCCGACGAAACGACCGAACGGGATGGGCGGGCATCTCCGACGAGAGTGGTACAACGTGCTATCATCGTGGCTGATGGTAGGGGACGGTGCGCGGTCTGTTGGCGGTCCTCTACAGCGTAATGGCGCGGCTAGGGGCGGTGGCAATTGGTCGGGCACGTCTTGTGCTCTGCGCGGCAGAGACGGCATTCGATGCGGCTCACGGTGGTAGTGGGTCAATCGGCGGCAAAAGGGCATGTCCGGGCGGCTGATGGGGTCAAGGCGGAGCAGCGCGCGCGGGCTATGGTCGAGGGGCGGCGTGCGCACGCTTATCGGGCACGACGCTCTAGCGCGAGCTCGGCATGGCGCAAACACGGTGGGCGCGGTGCTCTGTGGGTGGTCCAGTGCCTGGCAATGCTCGGGGAAGGGACATGGGGCGGCGGTGTGGTCTCGCCTACCTCCTAGGCACGGCGGAAGAGGGCGGGGCGGTCAGCTTGGAGCTGTCCATGCTCGACCGGCTAGCATGGCCTCGGGGTGGCTCGGCACTACTGCTAGAGGCTAAGAGGTAGCTCCTGATGGCATGGTTGGAACTAGGGGAGACAAGGGGAGTGGATTGAGGCTAATAGTTAGGCAGTTAAATCAGTGCTCACTAAGTGTTCGACACAATGGCCGCAAGAGAATTTTATTTGAATTTTGAGAAGATTTTTGGTGGGTGTCTTGATCTTATGCTTGGTGGTTTGTAGTTGCTTGGGATTGTCAAGGTGAACTCATTTGAGTGGTTTTTTGAAAAAGTGGGATCTATGCATATGTAATGGATTCAATTTTCAAATGTCTTATAAAATTAGTGGTTAAATGTTTTTGTAAGATTTCAAAGTGGGTCTTGGTAGATCTTTACTTGTACTAGCAAGGGGTGAAAAGAGTTGAGAATGTTTCTGTTTGAAGTTGACTTCTAGGAACATCTAAAGTGGCCTAGTGGATTAAAATTGTCAAAATGACCATTTTGTCTTTTTATTCTTATTTGATTTTTTTTCTTTGAATTTTGCTTTTAAATGGTCTAGATGATGTGTCATTCACCTTTAAACCATTTTACAACATATAGATCAATCAAACATGGCATTTCCAAACAATTCTATATTAATGCAAGCACACATGCATTCCTAATTAATTTATATGATAAAAAGTTTTTGTTAATCCTAAATTGGGTGATTTGAATCTTGATAACCTTGATTTAAGTTTTGGGATGTTACATACGCCTACCTCCTCGGACCATCCATGGCCAAAGGTGGCCCGCCGCCGCGTTCAATCGAGTTGCGTTGTCTCAACGATTCATGGTTGATTCGGCCTCCTCGGCGTCTGGAATCTTCTTCCACGGCTACCCCTTTCCGTCGATCCGTCGTGACCTGGCCGTCGAGCGCAGCCGGCCGACGCGCAGCTACTGCACAACACGTGTTTGATGAAAGGTAAACATGGACACCCCAATTGTTTTTTTTTGTCAATTTCAATATGCGGCCGTGCACATAGCATCTTGTTTGTAGATGAGTGTATGGGACGACTAAGATTCATCCTCTTCCGATAAGGAATGAGACATTTGCAAAGAGGAAGAAATTGCCATGCTTGTTTTCAGATGAGTGGTGCATGGGATGACTACGATTCATCCTCTTCTGATGGGCTAGTTTGTTGTATGTGATGGTATTTGTGTGTTGATTTGAGTGCTACTTCGAATAATTTGTATAACAATTGTTAAACTATTTAGTTTGTGTTGTAATAATAATTATGAACTATTTATTTCGTAGTTGTTTGTCAAGTATTCGATCTTTTCAGTTACGTATATGTGGAGAAAACATGTTTGGGGCTGCCTAGTGGCAAAATGGACAAATTTGACAAAGAAATTCACGAAATGAACTTGCGGCGAAACTATTTCCTCTATCTAACCCTTTTGAGTAGCGCCTAATGCAAATGCGCTATACTCAGCAGGGTAGTGCCTTACCAACGTGGCACACGGGACGTTCTAGTAGGGCAGTACACTACCGAATAAGCGCGATGGGAGACAAGCTACACCATTTGCCCCTCTATTGAACCGGACCTAAGCTCCGCTACCCGTGCTATAATCGAATCAAAACCAAAGTTACAAAACACAATCTACATTCTACTTCTAAAGTATGGGAATAAAGTCTTGGGATCCATGGTGCGGTTCAACAAAGCTCTGGAACTAGCAGGTCGGGATCAGAGTCGGCTCGGTCCAGCAGCAACCCCAGGCTGTGGACGACCTCGTAAATCTCGGCTGATTTTGGGTGATATGTGTCTTGCACCAAGAACTTGTGCACCTCACTGTCCAGCTTTATCCAACTGTAGGCAGAAAGCTTGTGCACGTTCTTGCTCCTCATCAGGTCCCTGATCCCCCTCACATCACCCCAGAGACCAGCATCCGCGTAGATGTTGGATAGGAGGACGTAGATCGACGAGTTGTCAGGCTCCATTACCAGGAGCTTGCTCGCAGCGAGCTTGGCGAGCTCGACATCAGCGTGGACTCTGCAGGCACTGAGCAACGTGGTCCAGATCACCGCGTTTGGTTCGACCTCCATGTCACAGATGAACTTGTACGCCTCCCACAGTCTGCCCGATTTGCAGAGGAGGTCCACCATGCAAGCGCAATGCTCCACTTGAGGGGAAACAAGGTGTTTTCCCTTCATCTCTTCGAAGAATGCCATGCCTTGGTCTATCAAGCCAGCATGCGTGCACGCTGCTAGCAGCGCCACAAAGGTGATCTCGTTAGGCTGGACCCCGTCCTCCGCCATCTTTTCATACAAGCCGATCGCGTCTTCTGCGAAGCCATTCATTGCTAGGCCTCTGATCATGGAGTTCCAAGTGATGACCCCCTTTTGTTCCATCCGGTCGAAGACACTGCGGGCTCTGCCAACATGCCCACACCTGGTGTACATGTCGATTAGTGCCGATCCTAGGTAACTGGTAAGTGGCAGTCTTTGGCTCTCAGCGTAGTTGCCAATCTGCTCTACTAGTTCATCAGAACCCAATTGAGCACACGCAGACATCACACCAACAAGTGTCACCTCATTTGGCCTGCAATCGGTTGCTTTCATCCTCTCAAACAGCTCAATAGACTCGTGTGGCCTGCCATTCTGCGCATAACCCGCAATCATAGTGCTCCATGCCACGACATCTCTCCTTGACATACGGTCAAACTCTTGACGTGCCTCTTCAATAGCCCGGCATTTCACATACATTTCCATCAAAGCAGTGTGCAGGATCACGTTCTGCAATTCCTCCTCTCCAATCAGAGCCCTTACCCGCTTTCCAGTATCAAGATCACCAGACTTGGCACAAATCGAGAACACCGTCGTGATGGTAATAGCGTTTGGCCTCGCACCCTCGCCCAGCATCCTATCAAACAACGTCAATGCTTCCTGGAATTCTCCACGATGAGAATAGCACGCGATCATTGAATTCCATGAAGCAGATGTCCTCCTCGACATACCATCAAACAGCTTCCTGGCCTTATCTACATCACCGGACTTTGAATATCCGGTGATCAAGCAGTTGATCGGTATCGGATCCTTCACCGGCATCTCCTCGAAGACCCTCACAGCAGACCCCATGTCCGCGTTCTTGGCATAGAAATCCACCAAGGCCGTGTGCACAAAGACATCCCCAAGCAGCCCGCGGACAAGCGCGTGGCAGTGCACCTGCCTGCCCTGGCAGGACGCAGCCGAGAGCGCGCACGACTTGACGATGAGCGGGACACAGCCGGGCGGGACGTTGGTGCCCTTACGGTGCATCGAAGAGAGCGCTTGGAGGAGCTCCTGGTGCGAGGAGAGCCTGGAGAGCGCGGAGAGGAGGGTGCCGCAGAGCGCCGGGGTCGGGCGCCGCACCGCGTCGAACAGGTGGCGTGCGGCGCGGGAGGTGGTGGCGTCGGAGAGGAGGGCGTGGAGCGGTCGGGACTTGAGGAGGCGGGCCTCCATTTCTGCAATGGGCGGAGCTCGGCGGGAGATTCAGACGGGCGGCGGCGGTAGGAGCGGTCAGCGTGGGTGCTTGTCGCCTCGACGGGGTGCGGCGGCAAGGCCAAGGCATGCCGCGCTGCGAAAAGGTGCGGCTCGGCTCACGTGTTCAATTATATGGCACTGCAGACGTTGTTGCGGCGACCTCCGGCCGTCGTGCGCGATGCGGGGCGGCGGCAATGCTTTGGGTTGGGAAAGCATCGACGAGGGCGCCGGCCTCTCGTGCTTGCCGGGGAGGCGGGGGCGGCTATGCTAGTTGCTCTGGCTAAGTATAATCTTGGTATAGATCACGCAGAACAACTGGTTTAGGCCTAGTTTGGCGACATAATTTTTCTAAAACTACCGAAGTATGTCAATCTACCGAAGTATTTTAGTGCCTAGCGAAGCAATACGTCAGTTTTTCTCTTTTCTCAGTTTTAGAAAAAAGAGGATCTGATCTCTTTCTCAAATACTTAAAAAAACCATAGTTTTAGAGAATACTTCAGTTTTAAAACCGCATTTGTTGGATCCAAACACCTCAAAGTATTTGATACTTCAGTTTTTTTAGAAACCAAAATATTCCCTTAATACTTTAACGGATTTGCTAGTTCTCGTGTGCCTGAAAACTTCTTAGGTCTCAGTCGCATCTTTCACCGTTCGATTTACCTCGTGATTCGTGCAAAGTGAGTGTTACATATGAGTTGTACCTAGTGTGTAACTGAGAATTTAATAAGTTGCAACTAGGTTGTAACTGAGAATTAATACAAATCTTATGAGTTGCAACTAGTTTGCAACTGAGAATTAGTATAAATATTAGGATGACATCAGCGACTTAGACATAATAAGTTCTCAGACGCATGAGATCTAGGCACTTCCATACTTTAAAAATACTTTGATGCCAAACGGAGCCTTATTCATCTACCAAAATAGATGAAACGTGGCAAAACTTATGGCACGAATCTGAAAGCATAAAATTTAGTCAAAACAGACAGTCTAGACGTGAGTGCTAGAATCGCCACTCTCGTATATCACACCTCAGGGCTCAGTGGATCCGTGCACATTAGGACTATAGGAGTAGCAACTTAAATCCAATAAAAACATGGCCACACGAAAGAAAAATCGTCTATCTGAAAACAAAATAGAACAGTCATGTTTTCTAGGGCATTGGATTATCATCACATCATTGTGTGATCCCAATCTTGTTCCATATATAACCTCTAACACTCGAAATTGGAGTAACGCTATGCTCAAATTGCACGCTTTTACTGCTTCAATTTAAACTACTCAGGGGGTATAGAACTATCCATCCCGTCACCTGACCCAGCAGAACAAGGCAGTTTAACCAGATTTGTCACTTAAGAATGCAAATGAGCCAAATAACTGTAGCTATACATTTAATACAGTGCATGGCACAAAGGAACTACGGAAATATCAAAGGAAATAGCACCTGACAGATCACCACAAGCTAGTTCAACACAGGGATAACATCATAACAACATTATCTTTACAAAACAATAATGACAGAGACGGTTAGACCGCAGCAGATTTCATCCACAACATTGCATTCTTCAGAATGGAGAAAAGCTTGAGACAGAAGTTTGATAGCCTCTTCACCGTCGCCATTCAGTTTTGACTCCTCTATCTGCAGATAGTAGAACGAAACAAGCGAAATATCAGAAATGAAAAGCAAAACCCAGTGTTTAGGTTTCAGAAATCCACAATTCATACAGCTTGGCATTCGTCACAAACATGTTAGTTCTGACTTGTAAGCTCTAAAATCTAGAGCTAACCATATACACACAGATACATTCCAACATCAGCAACCATATATCTGCAGATAGCTAAATCCACTGCATAGCCATTGGCATCTCTTTATGATGACATATACTGTGTTACTTTTCAGGAGGTTGGTGGTGTTGCCTACAAAGGATATATGTCCTAGTTGGGGTAGTGGTTTTATAACTGGCTATGTAATGTTTGATTTTGCTCTTGATTATGTAGCTTATCATTATCTTTGTTGACAGATGGCGCAAATATTGTAATCATGATTTAATCTTTGGGTTATGTGCACTTTCGGATGGAAAGTGCAAGGTACTTTTCTGTTACTTTATCTGGAAAAAATATCTATCACTTTTCAGAGCATCGTTAACACCATTTTGAACTGATCATTATGTATGCGACGACTGCAAGCTCAACGTAGCATTTTCATGAAAATTCAATGAACAAAACTTACTTTTCGGAGCAGAAGGAAGAGACTGGCGGCGGGTGAAGCCATTCTTGTCCACCGGTAGTTCAAAATCTAATCTGGGTGGTCCTCGCAATTTTGCCTTTAAAGATTCTGTTGGAGCCATATAGCTTGGTTTCCTTGGTGGAACTGGAGTGTTCTTTGTTTCACTCTCCGGATATTCTGAATTGGAGAACGAAGATCTCCTCTTAGTTCTAAGCTGTCCATTAGACAGAGGTTCTTCCTTGTACCTAGTTTCTTCTTTCTTTTCTATGGTATCATCTCCATTGTCAAGGTTTTGCATTTCCATGACTTCATCTGCTTGAGCGACAATAGGAGGCTCATTAAATTTTTCCTCCGTTAAGAATGGTGTTTCAGTATTTGAATTTTCCAAAAGATTGCCACTCTGAGGATCGTGAGTTTCAGGAGGAAACGAAGCCTCACATGCACTCTGTAGTGCTTTCTCGCATTGATTGTCGTGATGTCTAGAGATACCGTTCAGCACACTGAATATCTTTGAGGAGTCAGCCATGGAATCAGATATCTTTGGCTCGTCAGTTATGGAATTTGCTACCTTCGAGGCATCAGCCTTTGAATTAGATATCTTAGAGGCCTCAACCATAGAGTTAGTTGCCTTTTTAAGGTTCCTTTTAACCTTCTCAAGTTCAGATAACTGGCTATCTGGTACTGAATCAGCAGGCAAGCTAGAGAATTTCCTTGGATTTCTTTTTGATTTTTCAGGTTCGACAGTATTTGTTTGAGTCTCAACTGTAGCAGAAGAAGACTTCCGAACATTACGCTTTAACTTTGCTGACTGAGTTTCCATGGCATAACTGGCCTTCCTTACTTGTGGTTTCCCATCCGCAACTATTTTTTGTTTGGAAATAGGTCTCCAGATGCAGCCTATTGTCCATCTCTCCAGCCAGTTGTAGGCTGAATTGGGGTTCATCTCATCATATTGAAAGTGAAGAGCTTGTATCAAAGTTGGTGAAGACAAAATCTATAAATATGAAAATATGAGTTAGCACAAGAACAACTCTGGTACATAAATAGAAAGTAAGCTTGCTGTGATGGCATGCATTTCTTTGATAAGAATGAGCAGGATCGAGATTTTTTTCCTCACAAGTAATTATTTATTCTCGAAATAAATTGCATACCTTTCGAACATATGCATTTGAAGATAGCTTCTCCTTCCATGCATCCGATGATTTATTACCCTGATAGGTGCAAGCAACAGCTGTTTCAAACTCTTCTGCCATACTAGCTACCAAACAGTAAAAGTTGCATAAGGGGAAAACAGAGTAGGTTTTTAGGCTTCGAGAAATAACTTTCCAAGGAAAAGAAAGAGGAAGCACGAAAATAAAATATAGTTGCATGATCAACATATACGACTCGTACTGTAGTTTTGCAGAATAAATTTGTGACTTTTTCAACGGGATTGGCAACGTCTTAATTCTAAACTTCTGAATAAAAAATACATGTCTAACGAGCAACTTCTAAATGTTGTACTATAAAAGACGTACTTCTTTGTATTTCTGAATTTGTTATGCTACAACTACAAATGGTCACCATATCAACAGTGGCAGTGAAAGCTATGCTATGAGAAACCACCCAGGAAGAAACGTTATAGCTTTATAGGCTACTAAGACAGCTAGTTAGTCTACATTCTACAAGTAAGGTATACCCTGAGCAAATATTTGCTGCCATGAATTAATGATAGGAAACAGATTCTCTCGAGTTGCACCAGGACAAAATGAAAAAAAAAAACTTGTTTAGGGTCCAAAGCATCCAGGGAGAAAATCGTCTATTCTACAACGATCTACGAGAACGACTCCATTAATCTATGAAGAAGAAACTAAGGATAAAAAGCTAATTGCCGTTACAATCCACACCAATACAATAACACACTGAATTTGCGTGTAACATTGATGAAATAATGCAGAACATGATGTAGAAAGGCACACAATAAACACCATTTTCTTGCTATTGGTTGTACAATCCAGGAATTAAACAATGGGCTTTGTATGTTGCTTTACAGGGCAGTACCCGAGAAATCGGAGGCCCTGTGCAAACTAAAAGAAGTGACTTATAGCTATTAAAAAGCAATCATGGGAAAAACATATTTTTCTAGCGCTAGCTAGTAGGCCACTCCTAATGCATCGTCGTTAAGCGAAATATTTGTTACATGGAATGTTTAGATACTACTGCCCAATGTATTGTATCTTGCATATGTTTAATATTTGTTATCGCAGATCACATTTTTACTTTAAGATAATTGAATCGTAATGTAATATTTAAAGCTATATGTATTTCATAACGTGTAGAGATCATTTCTAGATATGAGATGGTTATCTACTCTCCTCGGCAATTATTTATGCGCCATGTAGACAGAAATCGGAGGTGAAGTGATAAGAGAAGACACCAGTTTAGAACATTGGCAGAGGCATTAGCGTACAATCACACAGATTTTTTCTTTCATATTGCCATCGTATATAGTCAGTCAAACAAGCTGAGATTCCAACGTAGCTGTAGCATTAATAGAAGAATATAATTTAACGGTGGAGATCAATAAATTGCACTCTACCAGTGAGCAGCGATTCTGGTGACGGCCGGTTCTATGCGTGTGCAGATTCCCAGAAAATTAGAGTAAATGCTACGTATTTTTATTGCCTAATAATGCTTGATTAAAGGTAATCTTTAGATTAACACTGCTAGATCACAATTTGAGACCCCAGTATTTTGGAGGCCCTGTGCCAGTGCACACTCTGCACATGCTCCGGATATGGGCCTGCTGCTTTATATGCTGGGGACTAGGTGAAGGGCACATTGATTCGTTTGATGTTGAGCCGTGCAGTACTTTGTGTAACAAGTGATTTATTATAAAAAAAAATAGCGTGCCAGACTTATTACTACACTTTGAAGGTTGCAGGCATTTATTGTCTACAATGAAAAGATTTACTAATGAAAAACATAACATGTAAAAAGGGAGGGAGAATGGAGGGGTACTCACCCCAAAATTAGGTCGTCCAAATTTCACAGATAATTGCATGGCAGCACTAGAAAGTCTACTATTTCTTCCACGAATTAGCGCTTGAAACTTTACAATTAACCATGTCGCACGAAGGGTTGAAACAGCCTGCCTCCTTACAAGATGCCCTCGAATCAGTGCCTGAAGTCTTATGATACCTTTTAACGCACGGAATGCCCTGCGTGCCTGCACAACAGGTTCACAGCCATTCCAATGTTAGCACTGCGCTACATCAACTAAATGTAAACGAATATGTTTGTAACAGCAGAGTATGGGTGATCCACAGTACGCCAACATAAATAGATAAACCAAATAATTATTCTAGTACTAGTTTTTTGATACCCAGGATTCAAAATCCATTCTATTGTAACAACAGTTAATATAGGGAGTCTGGGACACATTATTGCAGATGGTGCTTTCTATAATTTCCAAAAGAAAAATATAAAGATGCTAAAGCCTAAAGTAGCAGAAGTTAATGATGGTTTCGTAGAAATCAGCCAATTGTTTTTTTAGGACGTGTGAATCCTCTTTTCGTAAGGCTAACTATTTTCGTTATTTTTTCCATGAGTCACTACATAACAAGTTTAGAGGATAGGAGCAATACTTGCAGAGTTTGCAATCGGCAGACACATCACTGAGATGGCATGAACTGTACAAGTACTGTACGAACCAGTTTAGGAAAAAGGTGTTACCACTTACCAGGTAACCTCGAAAAGCCGCTTGTGCCTTCGTGGCTGCCAGTTCTTCTTTCAGCTTCTCGGGACTAATTGGCGTGTCAGACCCAATTTGGGCCATGTTTTCCATTGCGCCCCCGTTGGAAATTTCAGCCTTTGCAATGGCTGACACGGTTCCATTGGTAACAAGTACCGGCTCCGAGATCACGGGAGAATTGCCAGAGAATTCAGGCTCCTTCCCAGCAGCGTGTCCGTTCTATATTTCAGCGACAAAAATATGGTCAACTCAACCAGTCAAAATAAGTAGGATAAAAACGAAACGCAATATGAACTTCAAATTTCAAACCGATTGTTTGCATAAGGCACACATAGATAGTCAGATACAACCCGACAGCATGAATAGAGCAGACGAAAGAAAGAGGAACATGCAAGGGTTACGAGTCGACGAGTCACAACTTGTTGCTGGGGTGGCGACAAGGAGACTAGTCGTGACTAGTCTCGACTAGTGCTAGACTAGTCGATACGTAGTCGAGCTTTAACTGCTAAAAAATACTAAGCAACTAGTCTTCTAATAGTAGTATATTAACAAGTTGACAATATATTTTGATGGCATTGGGGAGTCAAGAGGAACCTGGTACTATGACAATTGTGTCTAGTGGGCAGGGCATTCACTTCTCCTCGAGACAGCCGTGAAGGAGAGAGATCAGGGTGAGGAGGAGAGGAGCACATCATCGTCCAGCAAAGTGAGGGAGGCGGCGCCGGCCAGGTGAGAGGCGGCTGGGTGGGGGAAATAACGATCTCTGGGGGTTAGGGTTTTCACTCACATGGGGGCCTTTTTGTTTCCAGGCAACCAACTTGTCAATCGACTCAAAATCATAGACTTGTCGTGAATAGTCAACGACTAGTCAACTTGTCGACCGACAACCTCAACTAGTCGAGTCTCTCCAGGTTGTCGACATCGAAGTTGCGACTGGTAGACAAGTCGCGACTTGTCGAGCGACTCATAATCCTTGGGAACATGAAAGCATGCATCTAATTTTTTCTTAAGTATGGCAACTGCGCCTTGTGGATACAGTGGTACAGTGGTGTGGAGACCATAATTGTGGAAATTTTAAATGGCTACTATTTTCTTTCAAGCTATTAATAGATGAATGCATAGGTAAACCCAAAATTAGACCAGAAAAATAGTTCATTAGTAACCTATGTAGCTAGCATTTGCAAGAGCTAACTTCAACGCATATGCGAAAATTCTTCACCGCGGATTACACAAATCAAGTGTAAAAACCCTTGTTAAAACTACCTGCAAACAACATGTGCGCATTGTGAAAGTCCTTACCGGCAAATCCTTGGCCTTGATAGAATTGGACTTTGCTGATTTCTTCCCGAGGAGCACGGACTTTATCCACTTGGCCGGGGATTTTCCCATGGTGGTAGCTTAAACAGCCCAAACGCTGGAAATTCTGGACCTGTAATAATGCGACAGCGCAGCTTGTCAGCACACAGATCCACACCACAGAAATCCTTTTAGTTTTGCAAATAAACCTAGTAGAAGGGTCACCGAAGAAAACCAGTAAGAGGGAGGTGGAAATTGTCGCCAAAAGCAAGCGGGGAGTAGCAGAAGGGACTGATGTTGAAATGGAGGAATGCAGCGGCAGGTAGAGCGCATGCAAACGCGAGCAAGCAAAGCAGAAACATGTGAAACAAGGAGAAGAAATCACCAAAAAGCGAACCAGCCAAGACTCCAAGAGCGGAGCTGTAGGGAGTCTCGGCCTCTCAGGAACGGATCTGAACAGACAACAGACACTGCCCCGGCGAGCTCCGCATAAACCGGCCACGAACCCCACGACCAAACAAGAAGCGGCTGGCGCAAAAAAAATAAAAGCAGAGGCGGTTTCACGAGTATCTATCTAGCGCAAGCACGAGCGTAATGCGGCACGGGAATGGCGCGAGTTACCTGGACAGGGCGCACCAATGGAAGAAATCACAGTATTTCTCCCCTTCCCCTCTGCGGCTACCTCTCTATCTATCCGCGCCAACCACCGCTCACGCCTCCATTGCAGGACGCAGAATTGCAGGCACGGACGGACTGCTTCCCTCCTACTACTATTTGTTCCGTAGCGTGGGGCAGAGAGGTTCGGGCGAGACGAAGGCGCAAAAAGGGGCCGGGGAGAACCAAGGAGGTTGCAAGTGACTGACACACCGAGAGACAGTGCGCGGGCCCCGCACCGCAGCGGAGCCTGCCCCCGTACGTAGTACATATCCGTAAACTGACACGTGGGGCCATGAGGCGCGAGTGCGCTGGCGACTTCCGCTGCGGGATGTACTGCTGCCACGCCCACGCGGCTGGTACCGAGCGGTGGGACCGGTGAAACTGCGGGACGAGATGTCAGTGACCTACTGTCGGGTACTCTGGACGGTTTCGGTTTGGCACGCGAGAAAGGAAAGCTGCTGCTGCGAGGCCTTCGCTTTTTCCAGTTTTGCTGGCGAGCTGAGCTGTGTCGCTCGCTCGGCGGTACGTACATGCCGATGCGCGATGGTGGGCTCGCCAGAGTCCGGGCCGCATGTCAGCGCGCGTATATGCATCGATTGCCGGTGCCAAAGGTCGTGCCATTGGCGTGGTCCCTCTGTTCCCGGCGTGTTCTTGTTTAGCATCATTAATCTGCGCTTTATGCTCTCGTCTAAACGCGCCTAAAACCCAGATTAATTAAGGTGGCAGCCAATCACCAAGAGGGTAGGCGCAACGCGATTCTCCGCTGCAACAGACACGTTCCGTGTTTGGTACCACCAGGATTCAATACTAGCATACGGCCATACGCACGGCCGGAGACAAAGACGAGTAGATGGCCGTCAGAGTCTACAGCAATTGCTAATCCGCCGCGATAGTGCGGGTGGTCGGTGGCGGGTGCGCCTCGCCGGCCTCCCGACGTGTTAACGATAACTACGATCGGCGTCGACCACGACGAACCGACGAGTGCTATCCGATGTGCCATGCCCAGTCACCGTCACTTCCACCCCAAAAGAAGACCATCACAAAGCAAAGCAAAGCAGCGGCAGCCAGAGCATCTTCTCTTTCTTCTCTTCTCTGCCCCGTACCGCCCCCAACAAGTCCGGGAGACTGGAGAGAAAGCACGCACGGAATGGGCAACAGCGATGAACCAACCAAAACATTGCCCTGATGATGCCGTAGACGATCGACCAGGACCAGCCAACAACCACAAACCGCCGGCTCTGTGCCGCGGCTGGACGCCAGGTCGGGCCACCGCCCGCTGGACGCCGGTACAGGGCCAACAGCGAATCATGTCGCCATGCATGGATTTGATTTGTCACCAGGTAGTAACGTCGCATCGAACGGAATTGGACGATACTAATAAAGAGGTAGTAGTATTGGATTCGACCGTACTAGGAGAAAAACACACGAATCCCACAATTCATGGTGGTGCGGTCAATGTAGTGGTAAAGATCCTGCTAGTACAAACTTTTGCTCCAATTGATGATGGCAATGTGACTGTATAGTACTACTATACCGGTTGTCGCACGGCAGACAACAAATGTCGGCAGGTGGCTATAACGCGCCTGTGCGACGCACGTATTATGGGAATGGGAATGCCGTTTTTCACCATCTTCATTCGTTTCTACTACTAGCTTGAAAAGAATTTCTGAACTCCTCTCTCTCTCAAAAAAAAATCTAAACTCTAGCACTTGACCTAACCACTACTGAAATACTAAAATGGCTTTGCTTGAATAACATAAAAGGAATAGTCGCCTGTGAAAAGAAGAGTGGAAGGAAAAGATGAAGAAAAGCAAAGGGAGGGAATAAAGGGCGAGAACATGATGATGAACCCAATTATGCTCAGCGAAAGCAAACCCATTCGTTCATCAAGTGGATAATTCAAAGAGACAATACTTTAGAATGACACTTACGTCGGATAGATAAACACAGCAGTACGACACGGGCATCTGACAGCCAAATTATTCAACCAGTGGCCAAAGCTGCACCGTAACCTATAATAATGCTAGTACTAACTGATGCCACATGGCCAAATGACTCAAGTTACAGTACAGGGTATAGATACTGTCACCTCAAAAACTTCACATTCTACGAAGGCAGCCATAGGAAAGGACGCGCCACAGAGCCAGCAACACTATTGTAGAGTACTAGTATTTCGAGATTTCTCATCCAGGCCATCTATAATACTAGTCCACTACGCTTACATAATAATGCTAAAACGGAGTCGCGCCAGATTTTTGGTTGAGGTTCAGAATTGCAAGCTTGGGACGCAAACCAAAATGCATTGGAGACGAGTAGCTTGCATCTACTCCCTCCGACCCATATTAGTTGACTTGGGTTTGTCTATATTTGGATGAATCTAGCACTAAAACATGTCTAGATACATCCAAATTTAGACAAACCCACGTCAACTAATATGGGTCGGAGGGAGTACTACATCATGCAGCTTGATTAATTGCAGAGATGTTGGAGGTATGCATTGACGACATGACATACTAGCTGTTAGTAGTGGTTGCAATACTAGTAACTGTTGACAAGGATGGTACTAGACTGCTACTCCTACTACAACAACGTTAAATATAAACTACTACTCCTGTAGATAATCCAAAATGAAGCCAGATCACGTAACTACTACTACTACGAAGACGGCGACACTTTCTGCTTGGGAGGCTGTAAGACGAACACATGAAAAATGTAAACGAGAAAACGCAGCTGAGACGATGCTGTCCTGCTGCCTAAGGCAAGCTGTGGAGAACAAGGTATCGTGCCTAGCTGTCTGGTACCAAACGAGAAATATATTTCAACGCGCGCAGAGCTGTCGGCGTTTGCTCGCTTTAAAGGTGCACTACAAAGCACGCCAACTCACAGGCACAACTCTGTGCTTGCCAGTGTTATGAGCCAACGCACGGTGAGGATGCAGGAGAGCTAAACTGAATCCAGTAAGTATTTCTACTTGTGCGAAAATTAGCAGATGTATGCCTAAATGCATGTGTTACCAGAAAGGGATCAATAGCAATAGCATTTAACAACGAAATCGGAACATTATCCTTCTCTAGAATACAACAATGGAACTGTCTCCACTTCATCACAATTGTGATACCAAAAATGTTAAGGTTCAGAACAATCGAAAGCAAGGAGGGATATATATAGATTCAATAGCTTTCGAGGGAATAATCTAAGTAAATGCAGTTCACTTACTAACAAAAAAGATGAGTTATAAATATTGACTGTACACTCTAAATATGAAGCTATTGAGAAAGGTATAATTAATTAATTGAATACTGGTTCTTCAACGGTCGTATAAAATGTGGCTAGCTGACAGCTTTATCGCTCCAAAAGAAAAGAGCAGCAATCATTTTGTCTAGCTTTTGCGCATGGCCTACTAGGGCTCAAGAGAAGCATGATGTGGCCAAATTAGTGAGACTACAATGCATTTCACAAAATTATAAATGGTGGTATGGCAAAAGATGGTTCATGATGAAAAGAAATGAAACTGGACTGAACGCGGTGTAAAACAACTCCCTTCTGGGTCTTATGGAGGAATTGGGCAGAAAAGCATAGTTTGTATTTATATAGCGCTTCAGACAGTCCTACCAGTACCATAATGATCAATTGCCTGACTCTTACATTAATTAGAAGTTAGAAAGGTACCGTGACTTGAGATAAATGAACTTAGTAATCAAATTGCTAGCTAACTAAAAATTTCTTGGCCAACATTCTCAACCTAACCCACCATTTTTCACATTAATATTTTATTGAGAACTCAAAGAAATGGGCGATGTGATACTTTTTTAACTGAAATGACAGGTTGATGTACTCAGATATTCAAGCAAATCGGCTCCTGTCACTCAAACTAGCATGCCACATTCTTATTTCGTATATTAACATATAACATCTTAGTAACATACACGTATCTGAAACTCATAGGATGAAGGTTGGTGCAAAGTAAGAAGTTGAGAAGATACACCGTTAACATCATTGTGTAGAAATGTGCATGTACCCTAATTTTCTTTCAGATCTTTTTCATCCAACTCAATGTACTCCAATCCAGATTGCCATCAAACAGAATAACATTTTTTTCCAATAGCACATCTATTCTTATCTAACAACAAGCTATTTAAAATATATGCTACAGCAGTCCAAAACGAGATCAGTATCACATGAAATCTGGGTGTACCTCATCATCCACCACTACCTCAGTAGTGGAGGCACTTTCATCAAGTTCAGTCCAATGGAGCCCAGAGCCCTCTTGCTTTCTATCTTCAAAGAAGCTATCATCCAAATACTTGCTGAACTTTGATCCTTGTGCTGCACAAGAAAATTATATGATTTTTTAACTTGAATATTTTGGTCGTGACAAGTACAGTAAAAGACATGCTATTAAGAGTTTTCATGTATTGCCTTCAGCAGTAGAAGTTGCAGAGATAAGAGTTGAGCGAGTTGGTCCTTGTTCCATTTGCTGCATCTTGGATAAAGAGGGGTTGATTGGAGGCTTGGGCCTTTTTCCAGCTGCACCCAATTGGGCTCTAGGAGGCCTCCTCAAGGAAGGAGCTTTAGGTCTTTCCTGAGGTAACTCAGTTGTCACTTCAATTCCTATACCTTGTTAATTGCGGCATGAGAACAATTAGGCAACTACCAGTAAAAATAATTGCATCATGCATTGCAAATGAGGCCATTGGCCAGTCAGAATATGATGCTAATCAAATTTGATGATAAATACTCCCTCCGGTCCAAAATATAAGATGTTTTACACTTTTTTTGAAACGCATGTATCTAGACGTCTTTTAGTGTGTAGGTTCGAAGCAAAATGAGTGAACCTACACACGTAAAGGCGGCTAGATACATGTGTTCCAGAAAAAGGCTAAAACATCTTATATTTTAGAACAAAGGGAGTATAAATTAAACTGTACTTTTTACTTAATTCGACCATGTCTGCACAAAACACAAGCATTTAGTTCTCTTTGTGTATAACACCACGTAATGTGTTTGCATCCAGGCACAACATATCAGGCGCAGGTACGATCAGGTCGGATTCAAAAACAAAAAAATGGTGCAAAATGCAGCGCATAGTCGACTCACGGTATGTGCAAGGAGACCAAACCAAAAAGTTTTGTGCAGACGATATTAAACCAGATAGATGAAAGTGCAATATGCTAGTAACACATAACCATGACAGGACTAACTTAAGACCTAGAAGCATACTATGTGCATCCTCAGCTTGAATACAAAATACAGCAATTTAACCATCTGGTTCCAGCTCCAGGACAAACTAAAACAAACAATCAAGCATTTAAATGCAGGTCATTGTGCAAGGAACATGTGAAATGGCTATTTGGAATTTCTAGTCCTGGCATGTGTAATGTTGTATGACTTGCTCCAGTGGCGTCGAAATTCATAGCAATTCAGATTGGAGTCGTGCAGGCCCTACACGTTACAGAATTTCCACCCAGCAAAGCCTAAACCTTACAAAATGAAGTGTACATCCGATTCGTTATACCCAAGCTCGCGAAGTAGGAATAATACTGACCACGTGGCAATGTGGAATACAAGTCACCATTGAACTACTAACCCCACGCCCTGATAATATTTGGCCCAAATGGTGCATCAACGGGTAGCAAATGGTAGTATCATATCTCTAGTCAGGCATTACATCAAACGTAATTTAAGCATACCACCATCTCGAGAATCAGCATCATCGCGGCCGCCATAATGCTCCCCGGTGTCGTCCAGGTACTCGGACCAGTCCATCCGCCTCTTCCCCCTAGGAGGCTCGTCTTGCTGATCCCCGGCCGCCGGAAGCTCCCAGTCTGGCTCGGGCACAGGCGCGCCGCGGGCGCGTGCGAGGTTGGCCTCCTGGACGAAGCGGCGGAGGTCGGCGGCGCGGTAGCCGCGGGCGTGCACGCGGAGCACGGACTGGCGCTGGTTGCACACCACGCACACCCACTTGTTGCTGCTCTTCTTCTGCTGCTTCACCTGGCGTCGGGGGGAAACAGAGAGAAACGAGAAGTCGGATCAATCGTCAGGGGCGGAATCGACGGGGCTCGGTTTGGTTGAGGCCCGCACCTGCATCGTGGAGCACTGCACGCACTGCAGGGCGAGGAAGAGCGTCGCCATGGCGAACCAAGGGTCTCGAGTAGGGGTTGGGATTGGGAGAGCGAGCCGAGAAGGATTTGGAATTTGGAGAGGGGGGGGCGGGGGGGGAGAGCGATGCGGGTTGGGGAATTTTCGCGTTTCTCCCGCTCTTGGATGGAGGTTCTCACGCGGCGGCTTTTGTTTCGGATTATTGTTGTTTTCATTTTGCGTCATCCCCTATGTTTTCTTGTCAATGACGACCGTCGATGGCAGATTGAACGGCTGGGAAAGGCCTTCGCGAAAGCCCAGTGACGACTCACAAGGAAAAGGTACCCGAAGGCTCGAGGCTCGACGTGCAGCCGCTTCCTCCACTCCAAGTCCTCCCATGGCGACCACTCTCCCAACCTCCGCTTCCGCCGCCACCGCCGCCGTCCGCATCTTCCAGACGACCGGATTCTGCCTCCCTACAACCACTCCAGTGTTTTCCCCATCGCGTTCCCCGAGTCGGCGCTTGTCCGTCGTTGCCAGCTCTCCCGGGACTGGGGGCGTCGCCGGCCAAGCCACACCCCGGAAGGACACCGTCCGCATCGTGGCCGTTGTCGGCGACGGGAGCATCAGCCCTCTGAAGGATACACCCTGGGAGGAAGTCATGCGCCACACGGTAGGGCCCCGCTCTGAACCCATCATCAGTTCACCACTACAACGTCAGTTCACTACTCCAACGCTCTGAACCCATCACCAGTTCACCAGTTCACCACTCCAACGCTCTGAACCAAAGTAATTTTGGAAATGCTCCCGTGGAGAAAATAATTTTGGAAATCAAAGTAATTTTGCTAGTAATAGAATGCTCCTGCTTACTACGTAGTGCGTTACATCAGAATTTTGCATATCCAGGCTACAAATAGTACCATCTGTATCTGTTAACTATCAGGATACAAACGCCAGGATCATTTTTTACACTGCCAATGTATGAACTATTATCTTAGCCTGGATTATTACTCCATGTACCATATTAATTCCTGTCGCTCTGTTTTTTTGAATCTTTCATGTCTAGAGGTCTCAAAATATGATTTAACGAACCTGATTGTTTTGCTTCATTTAGGCAGATAGGCTGAAGTGGGTGGATGAAGAATTTGAAATGCTTGTATTCACAGACAACTCAATGGACCGTGATGATTTTAGGAAAGAATTGTCTCGCTGTGACATGCTAGTCAATGTTGCAATAACAGGCCAGGAGTCTGTTCAGTGGCTTCTAGAGAACAGTAAGAACATTTCGAATGTACTTTGCTTTCAGTCATCTCCATCCTTACTGAACAAGCTAGGAGGCAGATATGTTCAATATACTGGAGAGCAGGACTTCTTCGGCAAGCTAGCCAGTGTTGGAAAACCAAGTGGCACAGAGGAATCGACTGAAGTCCTCAAAACCATATCCAATGCCTGGGAAAGGCACAACTCAGATGACATTAGATTTTGCCTACTCGTTGTGGTTAACGCGTACATAAGACCAGTTGATATGCTGCAAAATCTGAGGGCAAAAGGTCTATCTACCCTTAGCTGCATGATAAAAAACTGTGGCCCTCAAATTCTGAATTGTCTGTTTGATCCTGACTGTAGGAAAGCCATCCAGTGTTTAAATTCTTGCTCTCCAACTGATCAAGTCTGTAACTACCGCTGTATTGCGTCTTATGAGAGTCCACATCTGGAGGCCTTTTCTCTCTGTGTTTTGCAAAAGCACAACTGTCTAGAGCTAAATGCTGAGATCCCTAGTAAGCCCTCTGTAACCCCGCTATCCATGTTCAGAGAACAACCGCTTAGCCATGAAGTTGCGGAAGACCTGTTTGTCGGTTGGCTGGACAATTTGGAATGGAGCTGGAGAGTTGTAGCTGGACAAAATCCAGCATATGATCAATTCCCGTGCCAGTACCAAATATTCTACAGAGGGAAAGCTAAAGGTTCATTTTGGTATGAGCCAATTTTTCAAGTCAAAACCCTGGATGGGGAGCTGGTTTGGAGGCGCAGAAAATACCGAGTGAGAAGAGCTAGCATCCCTGGTACTTTTTATTTCAGTGTGCTGGATAATGGTGTGGTTTCAAAAGAGTTTTGGACAATTGTTGATGTTTCGGATGATTTCAGCTGGGGTCTGTTCCATTATCATGGAGCTGCTCAGGCTGCTGGACAATCATACACCGGAGCAGTGCTTGTTACCCCTGATGGGTCTTATCCTGAGGGGGACAGCCCAAGACTGGATTCTGCTTTAGAGAAGTGTGGTATTAAGAAATGGGAGCTTTATATGGTCGATAACTGTTCCTGCATGGGTGCTCCTTTGGGAATTCCAGAAGGTTCACGGCTGCATTACCAGATTGCTCCAGGAAACGAAGTTGGTATTATGCAGAGAATATGATGATATGTTTGAACGGCATGGAGGAGGCAATTTCATTTCGCAACTGATGTACCCATGCACCTCTGCTTGAGAAATATGTAAAGAATGACACAGAGATGTCAACGAATGGAGCTTATATGTAATCGGTAGGTGTATTTTCTTATTCTTCTGTCATATAATACCTCACTTTTTGTTGTTGCCATTATCATTCCTAATTCTTAACAAGTAGCTGCAGAGCTTCCAACTGTTAACAAATAGTACAGTTCAATACAAGTTTGTTCAGCAAAACACTTGTGTTTTAAAATTATTTATTGCAGGTTTTCTGAATTTTTCTTCATCGTGACAGGTTGATATTTCATACAATGATCAAGTGGGCGGCTCAGCTTTCGCCTCCATGCCCACTGCACACAAATGGCACATATGACGTATCACTTGATATGTTCTCTTGTTCATCACTTGTGTAAATCATGGATGCTCCCACATACCTGCATCCTGCATTTGCTGTGCCAGTCCCACTGTCCCAAACGATAGCCTCTCTGCTGGTACTCCGTTTGACCGTTTCGGTTGCAGTACAATTATCTTAGTGCAGTAAACATTGCTCTTAGAACTTGTATGTTGTGGTAGATTGTAACATTTGTTGTTGCAATGTCTATATATTGTTCATAAAATTCATAGTTTATTGCTCGTTGCAAACCTGTGATCAATATACACGATCCATTATCTTGTAGACGTCAATACATCTGATATTGGGATGGTTAAGCATCTTCATGTGTTCCCATCTATAGTTGCTGGAACATCTTCTGATGTTCAGACGGTTTCAATTCGGTCTCACTATGCCGTTGTTTTCTCTATCTTGGTCAAGCAAAAGTGACGTGCAAAGTCTCCCACGTCTGGTAAGTTGCTTTATACCACAATCCGCAGGTTTCAGATTTTATTCTGCAGTTTACTGATCCGAATCCTACTTACTGGATAATGCAAAGTTCCCTTTTGCCAAGGATCATACGACCACTTTGACTTTGGCTCTGACCTCCTTCGTAGAATATCACCTATAAATTCCATCCAGATCCAGCACTGCGACTGCAATTCGCAATTGGGACAGACAGTTGATAGCAGAGCACAGGAATGGCGGGGCTGTATGAGAAACCGTCGGAGACGTACGCCAAGAAGCGGCCGCGGTACCCCAAGGAGTGGTTCTCCATTCTCGCCTCGCTCACCGCCGGCCACCACCGCGCCTGGGACGCCGGCTGCGGCAGCGGCCAGGCCTCCGTCAGCGTAAGCCACCCAACCTTTAAAAACCAAGTCATTTGTCTGATCTGAACTCTGAATCGAGCGAGCACCTGAAGAAGAATCTCTCTCTTTCTCTACTCAGATCGCGGAGCACTACGAGAGCGTGGTCGCGACGGACGTGAGCGAGGGCCAGCTCCGCCACGCCATCGCTGACCCCAAGGTGCGGTACCTGCACACCCCGGTGGACCTCTCGGAGGACGAGCTCGTCGCCCTGGTCGGCGGCGAGGCCTCGCTGGACCTCGTCATCGTGGCGACCTCGATCCACTGGTTCGACGTCCCGCTCTTCTACGCCGTGGTGAACCGCGTCCTCAAGAAGCCTGGCGGCGTCCTCGCCGTGTGGGGGTACAACTACGACATCCACCCGTTCGGGGACAAGCTGCAGGGGACGCTGTACGCGGCCATGCGGCCGTTCATGGACCCGAGGACGAGGCTGGCAATGGAGCGTTACCGCGAGCTGCCGTTCCCGTTCGAGCCCGTCGGGGTGGGCCGCGAGGGCGAGCCGGCCGACGTCGACATGGAGGTGGAGATGACGCTGGAAGACCTGGCGGGGTTCGTGATGACCGGCTCCGTCGCGACAACGGCGAGGGAGAAAGGGGTGGACCTGGAGGCGCTGGTGAAGGATGTCATGAAGGGGGTGGAAGAGGAATGGGGGGATCAACCCACGGTGCCCCGGAAACTTGTGTTCAAGGCCTTCATGCTGGCTGGGAAGCCCGAGTGATGAATTGGAGCTGGTGTATTGTGGTACATGCTGTTTGTCTGCTTATCTATCTATCTATACTATAATATTGCTTGCGGTAGGCTCATCCGTCCGTCCGTCCTGTAATTTCGTTCCGATTTTCTACTGCACGATTTTGCCCCTCCACAAAATAAGCAATTACCCGCCTATGCCACTGTGAATAAAAAACGATTCTAGCTAACTGGTCGTCTGTTTCCTCTCCCCCATGGGATCCCCGCGAAGGAGCGAGGAGGCCTGCCCCCGGCCTGCCCTGCTCGCCTTCTCCGGCCTCCCTACGGCACCGGCCGCAACTCTCCAATCTCTGATGTATGCCGACATCCACCACCCCTGCTTCGTCTCTTATTCCTTAGTTAATAATAAAGTGGATCTGAGTCGTCGGTGGTTTATTCTTCCCCTTTTGATGCTATCCAAGGAAGCCAAGCTAGAGGCTTCACGAGAAGGCCAAGCTCAAAGATGAGGTGTGTGGAGTATCGATCTGATTCCAGTTGTGCATGTGTTGGAAGATGCACAAGTTCTTGATGAATCTGAACAACGAGGCTGGTGGGGCTTGGCCGTGCGGCGAAATAGACGCGTTGGAACATATACGCTAGGCGAGGAAGTGTACACATGTATTCTCTCTCTACTCTGCTTTCTATTTTTTCTATGAATTTTGAGAATTTTGAGCGAGTGTCTGGCCAAACAGCCCACCGACAAAATTTCCTGCATCCCTCTATCTACTCCCGACGTTGCCCTCGTCCTGACAGGCGGCAGCAAGTCTACTGGTCGACGGCGACCTCTACCGCGTGCCCCCGTCCTGGCAAGCGGCAGCAAGTCTGCTGGTCGACGGCGACCTCTACCGCGTGCCGGCATGCCGACGCGACGGCGCCGTGGATCCGGTGGCGCCTCCTCCTCCCCCCCCCCCCCCCCCCCCCCCCCCCCCCCCCCCCCCTCTCTCCACCGTTTCCCCTACTCACAACACTGTTGTCATCATCCATCCCGGCAGTACACCTGCAGCGCGATGTTTTGCTATTTTCCAAATCTCTGTGTGTTTTGCTATTTTCCAAATCTTTGTGTAAATTTATTTTAAATAGAGAGCTAAGATGTGATTAATTATCTGTCATTGTAAGTGTGGTATGCCCGTCATAGGCCCCGATTCGGGAATAAAACACCGCCTCACACCGCCCACTCGACGGTGTTGTCCGATGATGCCCAGTCCTAAAAAGTGCACAATACTGCAACACCGGTAGTCTTCCCTTTGCTACCTGCCTTGAGGCGGGCACGGACGGAGAAGCCGCCGTTGCTGCACTTGTGCTCACCCGCGATGCCGCCAGACCCATGGGCGTTGGAGACTCATTCAAACGGACGGAGAAGCCGCCGTTGTTGCACTTGCTTCACTGATTGCTTGTCTGATTTATCTCGGACAATGTGGATTACATCCTACATTTCTTTCAACTACATTAGTTTTCTGAAAATAGTCTAATTTGTTACCGTTTGCTTTGCATGGGTTATAATAGGTTCTGAGATTTGATAATGTCCTATGATAATGTTGTAGAGAATGGAGAGAACGGATGGGCAAGTAAAGAAATTTGACTCATCAAATTGACTGAATAATCTAAAGAATAGGTAAAATAATATTTGTTTTCAATTCTTCGGATATTATTGGAATAATTAAAGTTGAACCATGTATAGTATGGACGAATTCTATAGTGAATAATTGTTCATCACTTGATGATTACAGTTGAACTATTGTATGGAAGAAGGTTATCCTACTGTAGTCTTTGCTCGAAAAGATTTATGGTCCTTAATGTACTGAGACGAGCAATTGATTAGTTTGTAAAATGAATGTTTGCTTAATCCCGATTGTCTATTTTTTATATAAATAATTTTTCATATAATTATACTGGGTATAAGAGAATAAACTCGAAAACCCGTGACAATGCACGGGCATTCAGCTAGTCAGAATAAGTAAAATTCGGAGATGACTGCTTAGTAGTCATTGTCAGGTAAAAGACTCTAGAGCTCCTCTAACGAGACCCTTAAATAGGCAATCCTTTAAATCGTGAGTACAGGCTTTCACGATGGTGCTCGTCGGCGTAGATTGGAACCCGCAATTTTCATCCTTAAATTCGAAAACCTCGGGAAATAGCAACGCGCGTTGTAGGTAGCATAGTTTATTCATATTACGCACAAAATTACAGAAAAGAACAACATAGTAGGAGAGAGCTCGCCAGGAAACGCCGGCGCGTCTGCAGTTGGACCAAAATCGAGCTCGAATCGCTCGTCGGAGCTAGGGGAGAGCTTGCATAGTCGTCGAGGACAATCACCTGGCGCTCGCCGGCGACAGCGCCGGATCTAGAGCCCTCCTCCGCGTGGAGCACCGCCGCGACAGCCACCTCCCTCTCGGCGCATTCGGCCACAGCCACCTCAGCGATGGCTGCCTCCATGTCCTCATGCTCACGGCAGAGATCCTCCGCGAGATCCTCCTCTGAGGCGCGGATGGCGTCGATGAGTGTGCCGCACTCCTCGACGTCATCGTGCGCCCAAAAGAGGCGCTAATGCGCGCGCGCGTGGGACGACTCCGTGTAGTCCGGCATGGGCGGCGCGGATGACACGGGCGCGGCCAGCTCGGGGAAGTCCGCGTAGAGGGCGAGCGAAGGCGGCGACCGCCAACCACGGTTGGTCCATTTTCGCACCGCACACCGCTTCGCCCCGATGGACCGGACGAGCCTCTTCCTCTTCTCCTCCACCCCATCGGTCCACAAATGCAGCGATGGCCAAGCGGGCGACCGCCTTCCAACCCCTCCTCCACCGCTATGACCACCCAATGTCTACATCCTCCGTGTAGGGTGGCCATGCGGTCTTCCGTTGTGCAGATTTGTGCACGGCGCAGCCGGATTGCTCGCTAGAGCCGTAGGAGCGGTGTGGTGGAGGCGGCGAAGAAATGAGGGTTCCAACCCGTCTCTGCTTGCTCGCACTCTACTAGTAGAGGTTGCGATGGCTATTCAGTGGGTGCATGAATTTGTCTTATGGGTTGGGCGACTTACGGGATCGGTTATCTCATTGCCTCGGCCCACGGTCCGTGTGTGCGCGCTGCTCCATGCCTGCACGCGACGTGGGGCCTGGTTCCGACACGAAGTTAGATATCCCTAACCACTATCGTATGTGGGATTTTAGCGTCTATTCAAATCGAGAGGGGCAATGTTCAAAATATATCCTAGAGGGAATAATAAATGTGTTATTATTATATTTTCATGTTTATTATTATGCTTATATTTTGTGTCATAATCGTATTAGTCTCTGAATATGTGATTCGGAGAAAAACCTAATTACATGTTTGGATACGGTCCAAAAGATCCCACTTAGCTTCTTCTTCCATACGAGTGAATAATCCAGCACAAGAGGCATCCAATAAATCCTTATCGTGAAGAGAAAGCCTTGCATAAAAGTTATTGATAATAATATTGTTGGGGAGCTCATGAATGGGACATTCGAGCATTAGTAACTTCAATCTCCCCCAAGCTTGAGCTGTACTCTCTCCATCAAGAGGCCAAAAGTTGTATATTTGATTCCGATCTTTATGAATCTTACTAGGAGGATAAAACTTTAAATAAAAGAGAGGTATTATTTCCTCCCATTCAAGAGCTTGACCATTCTTCAGCAGTTTATACCATTCCTCAGCTCTTCTGTTCAGTGATAATGAAAATAACTTCTTCTTAACTTGATCTGTAGTAATACCTACACATTTGAACAACCCACATAATTCATGTATAAAGAGCAAATGATCACCGGGATGAACAGTTCTATCTCCAACATAATAGTTATCCATAACATGATCAATAATTCTTGTAGGTATTTTAAAAGCATCATTCTCAACAGGTGGTGGTTCATCTACTACCTTAGCAGTGGTAGTAGCATTACGAAATAAGAAACTAAGCGAATTATCCATAACGAAAATAAAGCAACTAACAAAAGTAAAAAAATACTCATAGTAGAGGTTTCCTTTACCAGTTCCACTCTCCAATAGCGCTTCACTCCCTAGCAACGGCGCCAGAAAATAGTCTTGATGACCCACAAGTATAGGGGGTGTATCGCAGTATTTTTGATATGTAAGAGTCTCGAACCCAACGAGGAGAAGAAGGTGCTGGCTAGTGGCTTGGATCAGGAATTCTCTGCAAATACTTAGCAAACGGATTATTAGATTTTTTTGATAATGCAAGTAAATAAAGTACGAGTAAATAAAAGACAAATAAGAATAAATGCAGCAAGTGGCCCAATCCTTTATGCAGCAAAGGACAAACTGGTTATATTACTTAAGATGACCAAACTTTCTCGAGGACACATGAGAATTCTGTCAAGTGTTTTCGCTTCATATAGTTGATTAATCTTCTTTAGCTTGCTAAGTGTTGTGTGGGTGAACCTGTGCTAATGTACCAACCTTCCTAGGACTAATACATACTTGTGTTTATACCCCTTGCAAACATCCGTAAGTACAAGAAAGTAATTAAGGTAGAAACCTAACCACAGCTTTGAACTATAAGACCCTTACGTCCCTTGTGCAATGGTTTCCTAACGAGGGTTCAGGTTTCTGTCACTCCGGCAACCCTACGATTAGTATCCAAATACACAATGCATTCCCCTAGGCCCATATAGGTGAAGTGTCATGTAGTCAACGTTCACATGACACCACTAGAAGAAGTACACCATAACTTAAATATCAAACTATTGAATCTTTCTCAACACAATTCCACTACTAACAATATGACTTCTCCCATGTCCTCAAGAACAAAACGAACTACTCACAAGACATCATATGGATCATGATCAGAGATGCAATAATGATGTATAACAATCTGAACATAAACAATAATTCAACGGTTCCACTCAATAGCATCAACTACAAAGAGTAATCAACATCGGGAAAGTTTTCCCTAAGAACTATGCAAGATTCAACCAATTGTTACAGCAATATGGAGATGGTGATGATGGTGCTGATGGTGTTGATTGTGATGATGGTGGTGATGATGATGATGATGATCCCGATGAAGTCCAGCTTGATGGTGGTGTTTATGGCGATGATCTCCCCTCCCTGGGAAGGAATTTCCCCGGCAGAAATGTGTCTGCCGGAGAGATCTTTCTCTCTCGGTGTTTTCCGCCCCGCAGAGGTGGCGGAATCTTTCTGTGGTTGCTCCTGAGTATTAGGGTTTCGGAGGATTATATACGCCAGAGGGGAGAGCTAGAGGTGGACCAGGGCGGCCACACCACATGGTGGCGCGGCCTAGGCTGTCCCGTGCTAGGGGGTGGTGTGCCCCCCCTGTGGCCCATCTCCACTCCTCCTTCTGGCTTCCTTCGTCTTCTGGAAAAATAGAATTTTCTTATATTTTCCCGGATTTTCTGATCTCCGTGAATTTTGCCTCCAAACAGCACCTTTTCCATCAGAATCCTGACTGCAGCGGTCCATGCTCCAAAAGTCATCAACCATGCAAAAACAGATGAAATTACATAAGTATCATCTCTTAATATAAAATATATCAATGAATAATAGTAAATTATGATATAGAATAGTGATGTAAAATGGACGTATCAGCTGCAACGCACAAGTCGGATGGATACGAGATAAGGGAGAGAGAGATGTTGACAAGAGGTTAACTCATCAATGCCCATCGTTGATGGAGTTAGGTTCGAGGAACTGGGGAACGCTGGAGGCATCGATCGGCTAGCAAACAAGCACATAGGCGACACTAGTTTTACCCAGGTTTAGGCCACGAAGAGGACCCTACTCCTTCTTGTTTGCTCTTGATTACGAGGGAGTCTAAACTTACAAGGGGTGCGCAGATGCAATCTGGCAAGGTGTATGCGGGGGTTGTGGATTGTCCTCCTCACCACCCCCTCCTAGCCTTTAGATAAGGAGGCTAGGTCTCGGGATAGAAGGCCGAGGCGGATACAAATTAGAGTTTTCCTTTTAAGTTTCTATCTACTCTTTGTTGTGTTCTTCAAGAAGTCGTGCTCCTATGGACCACCCAAATCCTTATTGGGCTAATCTCGAGTACCAGTAAGGTATGCCCATGTCAGTAGCCCCCGAGTGTCCAGATGAATCGTAGATTCAGGTGGAGACTATAAGTCTTCGAGTGCATGGAATATAGGCTCATCCGAAGTTCTTTCAGGTGCCGTAGTTTGTGTCATAGGGATTGTTGATATGCGTGCCTGATTCACCCGATGGAATGGGACCAGTTAACTGCCTTAGGGCAAAACAACGCTATCTACTCAAACTCGAGTCCCCGGACTCAAATTCGGAACATTGCTAGCGTAATTCGACTCCTAACGTGGAGGTCTTATAGAGTCGAATTCCAGTGTTTTAGTGTGAGCACTCAACGCGTCCATCGAAGCCTTTTCATCGTGCCTGTAGGCACAAATTATTTCTGGTAGAGCGCATCAGGTGTGTTGCCAGGCCTTTTGCAGGTCTTACCTTCACGTTGTTCATGCGACATCCGAAAGTTTAATCACCACGAAGGTGATTCGGGTGACCCAGGAGACATTGTCTCTTTGCAAGGTATGTTCAATAGTTGTGAGGCGAGAGTTGCCGAATGCGTACGATGCCCATGGTGTGGATGTGATCAACGCTTTTTACCATGCACCAATATCTTATCTTTTCATAGGGTGCGCGACCAGCGCTCCCTATGGGAGTAGCCCCCGAGTGCTACTCGAGTTGCAGACTCGAGTAGGGACTTTGAACAATTGTTGACTGCTGTCGTTATTTTGGTGTTTGGTCGATTGTGCTTTCAGCGCTCCCTATGGAAGAAGCCCCCGAGTCCGCAATCGAATCGTTAATTCGAAAGAGGGGACGGAGATGTAAATGTCTTGTATGTTTGTCACGGTAGCTCTATGCCCTTTTACAATTTTCGGGTGTGTGGCCAGCCCTCCTGTTAGGAGTAGCCCCCGAGTGCTTGGTCGAGTCACAGAGTCGAGCAAGGACTAGATCAGTCGAAGAGAACTCCGCTGGAGTGGGTTTCTTGATGATGTTAGTGTTGATGACCTGATGAGATCGGTCGATATTTTAGGATGCCGCTACTATTTTTCCAGATAGTAGTGGAGTGCATTTTCTTAGGACGCCACTACGAAAATGGTTGCTATAAGGGTTTTTCTACTAGTGACAATTCGAACCCGACTATACCATTGAACAACAAAGGGTAGTAGACATTATTTGAGATAGACTAAAGATAGTGCAGAATAGATAGAAAAGTTATGCAGATCTTAAAAAGAGAACGTGGGAACCGCAAGTCGGGGATATGGTGTATTTAAGAGTTAGCCCGACACGCGGAGTGAAAAGATTCGGAGTGAAAGGAAAAGTAAGCCCAGCGAAACACGAGTGAAAAGATTCAGGGTGAAAGGAAAACTAAGCCCAGCGGAACACGAGTGAAAAGATACGGAGTGAAAGGAAATCCAGATCTTACCTATGAGGAAGTCTCAACGAGAAATTCTTTATATTGTGAGATACACAAAAATGACAAAAATTGATAAAATTTGGAGATATAAAAAATGTATACTCAAACACACTTTTGCCATATTTTTGTAGCTAAGAATATGGAGTTTAAAACATGTAAATATGGTATTTGATTTTTTAAATAACAAGATTAGTGGAGTTTTTTTTACATTAGATTAGTGGAGCTCGGGAGTCATAAATCTCTACTCTCGGCATTAAGAAAATAGAGAGAGAGAGCATGAAACAGGCCCAGGATAGTGCTATTTCATCAACGGATCATGGGAAGCCCAGCGGAACACGAGTTTGGCCCATGAAGTCATTAGGTTTTTTCTAATCTAGGTGAAATAGAGCTGTTGTTAAGTGACCAAATATCCTCATTCCTAAAAAAAATAAAATCGCAAGGAGACATGCGAACTCAGCCGAGTGATGGGTTGTCCTGATTCTCTGGTTTTGGAATTTTGTTGCTTGTTTGTTGAGTGCTTCACCGGTGGGAACGAGCATGTGAACAATCAGCTTCGAAGTTCTGGATATCCTAGTGAAATTTAACAGACACTGAACGAATCAGGTTTCTTTCGTCCAGAAGCGCTATCCTAGCCACTCAAATATAACCCCGCTTCATTTCTTGGATCACGAGACTAGCTCCATACAGCGCGATGCATCTTCGTCTCCACGATCCAAGATAACATGTCGCGTGAGCTCAGCGCTTCCGTCACGAGACTAGCCAGCCCCATCGATCCTTGCTCGTCTGAGGAACACGTACGTACCAAAATCACGCATGCAACGATTTTTTTTTCCTTCGTTCTCTCCATTATTAGTGTCCAACTGTACTCCACACTTACTCGAAACTCAGAGCTAAAGAATACAGATTCCTTACTCTCCGTTCCGTCTAAAGGAAAACAGTAACAATAAGATGCCTTGTTCCAAAACAGTACGAGCAGAAACAAACGCATCGGAGGGGAAAAGTGGCCGCAGATCCTTCCTAGTGGGAGTGGCGATCGCTGCTTTCTGGCCCCACCCCACATTCGGCGTAAGATGGTGATCGAGCTCGATCATCAGATCTTTGTCCCCAATGACAGACAGACATTGCGCTCGTGTGTGTGTGTAACTTGACTTTGCCCACTCTAAAAAGGAAAATCAGAGCTTACCTAGCCCACTCAGAAATAGTAGTAGTACCAGCACTCACCGTTTCGGGTGATACTTCCGCGTCAAAAGGTACCATGAGTGAATGTGTCATTGGCAAACAGTTCAGAGTTCAGGATCAAATCAGATGAAATCAAACAGGGAGGATCGGACCCTCCACGACGGTCCTACGCAGCATGATCGCACATGACTTGGCGCCAAGTCCCATCCATATCGCTCCCACGGCCTTTTGCAACGTGTACCATCTGATGAGGATAACATAACCTAAACCCGCGTACTCCATGTCAGCGTAGAGTGGGACGGCCAATTACACCGAGAGCGCGTCACTGCGTCAGGAGATGGAATGCGTTAAATCTGTTAGCCTCGTGTCGACGTCTCGACCACAGCTGGCTACTGTGGCAGCAGCACATGTCAACGTCCCGACCGTGCCCTGCCACCGCGCGAGCACAGGCGCGGCTGGGGACGCGATCGACGGCGACGCGTAGACCGTCTGTCGTCCACAGGCCGTAGAGGCGTCAAAAGTCTACAGTTCCACGTAAGTACGTACCGAAGCGAAAAAAGGTGATCGTCCCGCGCCGGTGGGTGGACCGCGTTTGTTCTTCTCGAAAGAAGGATGGATTCGTTGCGCACCTGCAGCACCGGGCGGGGGTGCGTGTGTGTCGAGATCGCTGCCAGAGAGACCGTACGTTTCCACGGCCGGCGCGAAGGCTCCATTCTGGACAGGCACCGGCCGGCCCAGCGCACCGTGTCCACTCGCCCAGGGCACGCGTCGCGATCCCAACGACCGTACATGGATAGAATAGAACCGAGCGCATCCGAGATACGGAGCAGTAGTAAATACAGACAGGCATGTGGTGCTCTCAAACGAAGAAGAGACAACCATGTGACCGCTCCTGTTTTCTGCGCTTAAAAAATTATAAGATATGTATTGGTGTTTTAAAAAATTACTCCCTCCCACACGTATTAGTTGACTTGGATTTGTCGGAGCGAGAATATAATTTTTAACAAGTCTAAGAACTTTAAAGTTTTTTACAAATTGTGGGTGCAGCTTCGGACATACTTTCTACTACCAGACCAGCGGAAGCCGTGGCTACTAGATGCAACCATATGCTGAGAGCATCTCCACTCGGGGGGCCCTAAAGTGGTTATGGGGTGCTGGTGCTCAAAATCGCACCCAACCAGTTCCAAAAATGTTTTTTGACGCCGACGCTGCCCATTTTGTCATCCGGCGCCCCTAGACCGAAACCAACCCAACCCACGGGGGCTAGCCAGCCCTAGCAGTGAGGTAGACGGCTCGTCTCCCTAGCGTCGTCCCATCGTCGGCCACGCGTTCTCCCGCCATGCTCTTCCCGTCTTTTCCACCGCTTCCTGTAACACCCCAATATTAGAACTTAGAAGTAAGCTGAATACGGGTGTGTGCATTGCATTCATGCATAGAAAATCCGGACAATTTTCGCGCTTTTAAATAAAACTTGTCAAAGTGATTGAAACTTCTCTTAACTTGGTGGAACTGAAATAGATCATCAAGTTGACTGCGATAAGTTTCAATATGACTTTTACTAAAACCTTACATTTGGGTAATGTAATTTGATCAAAGGGTAGATCAAATGTAACAAAACTAAGTCACAAACATTACTTAATAAGAAGTACTAGATCTTCTAGAGATCATTATATGGTATTCCATTCACAACTCAAAGATGAATACTTAATGTTCTAAAGATGATATTAAGATATTACCTACCATAAATTGTGTATACCAAGTTAACTATATAACTTAAGTAAAAGAAACCCTATAACTAAATCTGGAAACACTTGCTTGCCATAGATACTCCTACCATGGGTATCATGGTAGTTTTAAACATTGACTCTAATTACAAATAGAGTAGGAATGGGAGTCAAGTCAAGACCATCCATTATATATCCTTAGTGTCATGATAATAGGTGACATTCCTATTTAACCAAGTCCTAGTGTCAAGTGATCATCATTGTTGAGTAATCAATTCTTGACCTAGCACTTGTTAACCTTTAGTGGATATAGACTTAGAATAATCTTGCTTAACAAGATAAGTCTATAGAGAGACTAATACAAGTTTACTACTTAGTTGAGTATAGATCTTGATCAAACAATTAGAAGCCTAAGCTTTGTATGATCAAAGGATGGTGGTCATTATTCTCAAGTCACTTGGGAATAGATGACTAGGTGTTGAAGAAGACTTGTGAGTATACCCAATCAGGTAAAGCCTAGTAAGCTGAATCATCTAGCTTGATCATTAGAAGTCAAGCTAGAGCATGGTGAAGTATTTGATGAGTTGTATGGAGTAGTTAGAGGCATAGTAGCTTAACCAAGTTAATATAAGGACAACTGGTATTATGGGACTAGTACTAGACCTATTTCAAAGGATTTATATCCTTTGTATGTATAGTAAGGATTGTAGTCTTGCAAACCTTGGAAGTAGTTGCAAGATGAAGTTAAGGAAGTTAATAGATGGAGTTAGCAGTAGCTACATTGATAGGTGCATCAATGGTAGTTAATTAAGAGAAGTTATATACTAGGAGTAATGTTGAAGTGGCATGACCATGTCATCATATGATTGTCTTATTCAGGAGGATGTGATCTTTGTGAATAAGATAAGAGAGATATATAGAGTATATTTAGGAAATGAATTCCTTATCTCAAGATATCCTTAGGGAGGTATTAAGGTGAGGATTCTATAGAAGCCTTAACCAAGATCATAGCAAACCATGAATAGAACCATGTCTACATATTTGTCCAAAACCCTAGAATGGAGCTAGCAGTAAGAGTAATTCATATTCCTAGATAACCATTGAACAATATCTCCTGAACAATTAAAGCTTCCAAGAGGTAATTAGAGAACCAAGTGAGTGTTTGAGAAGCCTTGCCCAGTTGATTGTCTTAAACTCTAATAGGAACCTAGAATGATAAAATTATCATGATTCCATTACTAAGTAATTCTAGTATTCCACTCCATGTGGAGATATCAAACCACCATGTTGCAAGCCCCAGGATTTAATACCTTATTATATATAATTCTTTTATGAGGCTAAGTATGAATGGAGTTCTTTACGTATCATTCAATATTTTAAGTTGTTGTCATAACCATTATCATAGTAAAAAACATGAACATTTCTATATTTTCATATGAGAAACAAATCTCTAAAACCTTAATTGTACTTACTTCACTAAATAAAAGAACCTTTCTTATAATAACATATTTTGTGAACACAATTAGAATTGTAGAATAAATTGATTATGATTGGTCCTTATAAAATCCTTTAGGACTTACAATTATTCAAGGTATTTCAAACCTTGAGAAAATCATTTTTGGAAAGACTTTATAAAAACAGAAACAAAAAATTGTAAAAAGAAAAAAAGAAGAGTGCCAAAAGAATCAGCCCGCAGCCCAATCCTCCTTGTGTTTACTTAACGCTCGCGAGCAGCAGCAGTCAATTCCCGCTCGCTCGGCTGTAGCCCACCTAGCCCATTGCAGCCCAAACCGTCCCATACCTCTTCGCGTCCTTTTTTTCTTCTTTTTCGCGACCGGTGAGCAAGCAGCTGCCTGGCGATGCCTCTGCCGTTCGCTGCGGTCTCCACGATTCGTGCCGATGCTGCCATCATCCATTGGGGACAAGGACACGATGCCGCCCATTCATCCTCATCCGCATTCCCTTCCTCTCTCTGTCTCTAATCCCCACACGGCCGAAACCCTAGCTGGCCGGAGCCAACCACCGTCGTCGGTAGGTGTCGTCTCAGAGACCGTGGAGTGGTCGAGAAGAAGCGCCATCGCGCATAGATCATATGAGAAGAATGCAACGCCAAGGGGAGCTCGGAGATGATCGAAATTTTCTGTTCCCTTTCGCCGGCGATCGTCGGAATCCGCGGAGAATAGGTCATACCAGAGTGCCATCGTCGCCATCAACCACCGCGACAGCATCAGGGTGAGCTACCGGTCCCTATGGACCTCTCCAATCTCTTCCTTTCGTCCTGCATCGCCGTCGCGCCGTATACCGCCGTGCACCACCGCTATCCGCCGTCGTGCACCGTACTCCGGCGACCATTTGCTAGCGGCACCGCCACGATACTGTTCAGCATCGTCTACTCGTTCAAAAGCACCACTTCAAAGGGTCCCTGGTGAAGTTTTTCGGCGGCGCCGCCGTACTCCGGCGGGAGTCCAGTGAGAGTCCGGCGAGTGGTCGTCGGCTGGCGTCATCTTTGACTGGTCCATGTCCACATAGACACTGACGTGGCGAAAGCCCCACTAGTTAGTGGCTCTGGGTAAAATAGATTAGGTATAAAAAGTCTTTATCTCGTGTGGCAGATGACGTGGCCACGGGCCCATTAGTCATTGTCTATGGCTAGGTTAGATAGCAGTGTAAAAAGTATTATCTGTTTAAGTAATTAGATAAAACAAATAAGTTTAAAGATAAATATAATTCTAGAAAATTAATAAAAGGATTAAATCTTAGAAAACCTATATCTTTTGTTTTATAATTCAGAAATATATATATAATATATCAAAATGTTCATAAAATTAAACTCTATATTATAAACTTATTATTGTGTTAATTATTTAAATAATTATTATTTAATAAAGATTTTATAAGTAATAAAACTTTAAAAATTCATATTTTAATATTAGTAAATAAGAAAAATATAAATAAAATACCAAAATTCTTAAAAAACAAAATCTACACTTACAAACTTTTTTAAATTATTTTTGTATCACTTAACTAATATTATTATTTATTAAGTATTTATTGAGTGGTAAAACTTATAAAAATTATATCTTATTATTTAAAATTCACAAAAATACTTATAATATACGAAAATGATCACAAAAATGAAATCTACACACTAAAATAAAAGGTAAGGTCTACTAAAATTATTTAAGCCCTTTTCTTTTATTTTAAATCATTAAAAATATATAAACCTTTGCTATTGTCTTTAGTATTAATTATTTAAAGTCCACATATGTAATAATAAGTCAATTAATGTTTAAGTGAAGTCAAAATAGGTAAAACCATTTTTAAAATGTATCTACTAAAACTATAATCTCAAATTAAAGGTATTTTAATTTTCTAAAAAGATTTTACCAATTATAAAATCACCAATTATAAAATTACCTATTACTTACTTATTAAGTATAACCATTGATTTTAAAATAGAATGGTAAATGAATCCACTTATACTATGATTATTTAATGTAGTAATGTTTTCCTATTTAATAATCTTAGCTAATAAAAATCCTTAAAGTGTTAACCTTAAGTTTAAATACTTTTTATGTAAAAGAAATCTTTCCTCGGAAGTTATTCTTTTAAGGAACATTAAAAGTGATACTTGAAGACTTCTTTAACAGCTCTAATTGAATCTTAATCTTGTTTAAGAAATATTTTAGATACCATACCACATTTGAATGCTTTAGAATTGCATATTACTTGTTGTATTTGCTTATTGTTTCACACACACTTTCATAAGCCTTAATAAGAAGCACAAGTATGAATCTATTATAAAAGTGCAACACATTCTAAAGAACTCATTCCCAGTTTCCAAACCCTAGATTAGATACGACTATTCCAGGGATTCGCGTTTCTCAAATTACATTACATTACTGATGCATCGTTGCATCTTGCTCCTTTAAACATTAGTCCTTAACGGACCAATGATGCTATTTCCAGATTTTGGATCTTCTATTATCTCGAAGACCGTGAGTGCATAATCTTTCAATCACAAAAGGAAAGTTCACAACTTGCTCATGTCCTTTGATTATTTTCTATCAAATGCTTGTAAGTCAAATGTCGTCATCACCTTCATTTCAAAAAGGACAAAAAATACTATTTTCATAATAATATGATTATGGATGGTTTACCAAGTGGTAATAATATATTGATACAATTCCGGTGGAAAAGGAACATAATATCTAGGACTTAACAACCAATGTCGCTAGTGATTCTAGCGCCGTATATTATGCGTTAACCATGAGATTTGAAATGGGACGAAGAAGTCTGTCGTATCTTCTTTCTTTCATATGGAGGCAAGATGGCCTTATCGTGATGTTGGGATTCCTGGTATGGATCCAACATATGGGTGGGCACCCTTAGGCCCCATGATTTTGGTGTCTAGATTATTTATGAGTGGCTGCCGGAGGTATATTCGGGCCTTTTATGGAGCTTGCCAGGGGCATCACCACTTCATAGAGTCTTCGGGAACTCACCAGGGTTATAGCTTGCCCTAGTTGGAGGCTTAATGGAGGTGGAGTCAGCCCCGGAGGATCATGCAGACATATGGGGTCGCGGAGAGGGCAATGATTGGTTTGGATCTTAGACTGGGCCCCATACCAAGGAAGTATGGACAAGGTCATGATTTGGTTGTGCAACAAGGCTAAGGTCTCTTGTGAGAAAAGTGACGCACCTCTGCAGAGTGTAAGAATTATGACATGTTACTCCCTGTTCCTAGAAGGAGTTACGAACGTGACAGGAAAGGAACCCTATAAAGGTTCTGGTTAACCTGTGAAGGCTGTCGGACATAGTTTTTAGAATAAAAGCAACCTTTGAAGAAATGTTTACGAAAACCTGCATTACCTACGACCTTTGGTATGTGGCTGTAGAGATAGTGCATCATACACTCCTTTTTAGTGAACTTGCTGAGTACGTCCATACTCAATCATACCTTCTTAACCCTTGCTAGATCTTAAGCCGTTGAAGATGACTCCAACATCAATTTCTACTCAAGAAACCATCATCGACAACTCAAGTTCTTCAATAAAGTCAATGAAGTCAACATATACATCAACCGAAGTGAAGATAAAGTGTCGGTTTAGATAGGAGTAGATTCTCTAGCCATAAAACCTACTCCCTCCGTTCCTTAATATAAGGTGTATAGTTTTTTGTGAAAAAATCCATAATATAAGGTGTATAGAGAATTTTGGGATTTGTTCCTCTTATTTAGGCGACAATTAATCTGATCAGAAGAGAGAGGATACCCAGATTTTGTATGTTCCCTCTATATCACGTCAATCACTTGGGGTATTTATGTTTGAAAGCAACAAATTTGTCCTCCCAGCTTGTGCGCTAATATTCGTGCAAGAAAACTATACACCTTATATTTAGGAACGGAGAGAGTATTTCTGTAGAGCATTGCAATAGCAGCAATGGCAAGCCAAATAGTTTATATACTAGTCTTAGTTACTAGATATTTCTGAGTTATTATTTCTTGTTCTTCTTTGTAACAAGTTCTTTCTCTCTATTTAACCTAGAGTGTTCTCTGGATCTTTTGTAAAGAGTCGAGTTGTAATCTATAATCATGTCTTGGACCTGTTGTATTTCTGTTGTACCACTCTAAAAGATGTAATACTAGTGAACGATGTTTTATTGGTGTTATGTCAACGACTATAGTGTACTATATCATACAGTGGTATGTTGGGTCACCGCACTTCCCGCCCCGGCTTCCCGCCCTTTTCTCGCTATATGTAGGCGCGGCCATCGCCATTGCAGATCTACACCATGCCTACACCCGCCATTCTTCGCACAACCCACCCGCAATCTTTACCATCGAAACCGTAGCTGAACCCCCGTCGCCGATGGAGCATTTTCTAGAAGATGAGGCCTCCATCAATGTCTACGGACGGCGGTGCCTACGCATCCAGGAGGCGCAAGCGCTCTAGAACGCCTAGTACACAGTCCCTCTATACACTCGGTTACCAACGGGATGGGTGCTCAGCGCTAGCAACCTGCCGATACCTTCGGTGCCGGTCAGCGAGGCCCTATCCACGGTGATCTTCGCCCACTTCTGGTCGGCTCTCACGCCGGAGGAGAGGGACGGCCCCCAATGACATCCCGACAACCACCATAGGTGGACGATCTTCTTCGAACAGCAGCGCGCGGGCTGCATCATCGCTTACGACGGCGTTGGCCTACCGCTGCAGGACAACAATTTCGATGGCCGACGGCGATGGTGGAGCGCACCAAGGCGTACGCTCGGCTAGGTGCTCGACTACATCGCTGCCGGGAACCACCCTCGTCTGGATTAAAAGTCTCAAGGCTTATGCTCGGCGCCAGAATCGACCTTCTCCTTGCCCATCTAGCCATGGTCCCAGTAGTTCTGTTTTTTCTCTTGTTTATTAAAATATGTAGAACTTGTTTCAACTATCTCTAAAAGAAATGTTAATTTCATATTTGGCAATTATTTTGAATATTTAAATTTTTATATGGGGGCCATGGCTGGGAGCTAGCGGCCCCCCAAATCTGTGATCTATCTAACGCCCCCCAATATGGGCAAACAAACGGCCACGTCGGACGCCGTATTGGGGGACGAGTGGAGATGCTCTGATGATCGCTCAGGACATCTTCAGTCGTCCTGGCTGGTAGCATAGTAGTCAAACACATGATACTTAGTCACTATTTGTGCTTTATTTTTCGACGGTTGATTCATGTACAAGCCTTTAACAGGCTCTTGATTTGTAATTGTATACTTTTAGATTTATATGAGTTGTGGTCCATCTAGGCAGCTCATGTAGTCTAATAAATCCTGAAATCTCAAAGTCCATCTATTATGGCACCTTGGGAGTTGTGTGGGACACAAAATTTAGTCCCACATTGCTAGGTGGGAGAGAGTTAGACCAACTTATAAGATCAATTGTTCCACTCTAACTAAGGGCATCTCTACCGGGCCGACTCAAACGGCTGACTGAAACGGTCTGATTGTGTCCATTTGGATCGGGCTGTGGACACTTTTGGGTTGCGGTCCGGCCTGTCTGGCCAACCGCGCCCAGCGGCGAGACCCATTTTCCACGCCTAGCCAACATAACTAGGGCATTTTAAAAAATTAAAACAGAGACAATATGCGCTAAAACTAGCGAATACATATTTATAATTTATATTTAAATATAAAAACCTAGATTTAAACTAGCCCTAACACTACTAATCTTGTGCCCCCGACGCCACCCCGTCCATGTATGGATCGAGGTCGATGTACTCCGGCGGTGCCTAGAGGCGCGCTGGTGGCAGGCCCGTAGCAGGCGCGGGTGCGTGCGGGGACGGGGGTGGTCTATCACGTGGCCAGGACACGCTGGCCACGCATACGTCTCCGTTGGCAGGGGCAAAGCATCCCACCTCGGTAGCGGCGACGGTAGAGGCAGCTCCGCGTTCACCTGCGCCACCAGGCTGGTGAGCTGGACGTCCTCCTGGTAGCCGTCTCACATGTCGTCCTCCTCCATGCTAGCCGCGATGGCCTGCTCGAGGAAGGCATCTTCGTCATAGCCCCGTGTTAGGATCTCCTGGTACTCCGAGGCAAGTGCGTGGTGGCAGATGCGGCCTCCTCCTCCTCCTCCTTGATAATGATGTCGAGGTCGTTGTCGCCGAGGTCGGCGTCGGAGTGGTTGACGGTGCCGTCGTTGTCGTGCTTGAAGGCAGGGAGGGCACGGGACCCCCACGGCTCGAACTCGCCGCGGAAGGAGCTCGTGCGCCGTGCCTTGTGCTGCCACTCCAGGAACTCCTTCCAAAACCGCTTGTTCTAGTAGGCGCGATCGTACCGGAGGGCCGGCGGGAGCTTGCGGATGCGACGGGCGATCTCCTCCTCCAGCCCCTTTCCCTCCTGGGCGCGGGCGACACCGGCACCCGCTCCCGACTGAGGTGCCAGCCTGTAGGGAGGGAGACATCATGGTGGGTGATGCCTCTCCCCTTCCTCCACCGCTTATCGCACTCCGCCACGCGGAAGTAGCGGCGGTTGCAGCCGGACTCCTCCTCCTACTGGCGCTCGGCGGGAAGGCCGACGAAAACCTGTGGCCACGGCGGCATGACCCCTCGAAGGAAGGCCGACATGTCGCTCCCCTGCCTGCGCCGGCCGCTCGAGCTGGATCCGCCCACCTCCTGATCGTTCTTGCCCTTCTTTAACCACCCTGGTTTCTTCATCGCTGTCGGTGGCGACGGGAGGTGCTAGGAGGGGTGTGTCTGGCGATGGCGAGAGGAGAGAAGTGCGGCACCGACGGACGTAGGGGCCTGCTTAAGTAGTCCATGTCTGTGCGAGCACGCGCAGGTTCTCGCGCCTTCATCATCAATGTCGGCGCACGAACTCAGGCGGCGTCCCGTCAGTCACAGGCTGACACGCCCCATCGGCATTGATGGCGAAGGTGGTCAGGTTGCCTTCCGCGTCTCTAAAATTGGTGTCGCGGTTGCATCTGAATCGGTGCCGCGATTGCGTCTGAATCGGTGCTAGGTAGCTGTCGCTGACGGGTGGGCTACTAGCGCGCGGGAGGACATGCCCTCGACCCGCCCGTGTGCTGGCCGATGCATCGGCCACGCAAATTTGGTGCGCTAATGGGTCAAGTCGGACGCGTCGATCCGTATGGATCGTGCCGCTGGAGAGACCGCGCATATCCCGCACGTCCGGGAGGACGTGTTCGGACGCGCCCGGGTGGGTTGGGTCAGCCCGGTGGAGATGCCCTAAGTGAGTGAGAAAAGAAGGATTCCACGAGCACTCCTCTTCCTCCGCCGCCCACCTCGTCCATACGCACGACGCGTTTCGTGAATCGAGTCCGAGTTAGAAAATCGTTTTGTGAAAGACTAAATTTTTGCACGGTGCATCAACTATTTGGGTAGGTGTCAACATTCTTGTGCATGTTTGACGTGTGGTGACTCGGTCGGCTCACCTCCCAGGCTATAGAGAGCGACAAAACAGATCTAGAAGTAACCTTTTCTTTCTCTGTCTCTCTCGCCTTGTTCCTATTGTTGCACTGCTCTCTAGGTTTCCCCATCTCGGCGACTACGTGCACTGCCGTCCGGGAGAGCAGGCCTCTGAAACCCCGTTCGTTCGAGATCCTGTACTAGGAGACGAGCGATAAGGTTTTTGGGGAGCGCTTTGGCACGACTGCTCGTCTCCGTTCGCGTGGTATTTTTCATCAACCGGCGACCTTAACAGCACCATGTGCGACACCGACAAAGACCGACAAAGATCTACTAGATGTGGTTGTTTAGCTGCACGTGTTTAGATCTGCTAGTGCTTACTTGATGTTAATTTTGGTAACTAATCGCATGCGAAAAATGCTTAATAATCCAACATATACTGGATGATATACTATACTCTTTTTTTTTCATCTTTGACGTAGAGGCCGGAATCGATCACCCCCATTTCGAGGAAAAGATATGGCGCGTGCTGGGCGTACGTTACTGGGGAGAAAGTTTGCAGCGTCATTGTAGACCAAGACCGTGGAAAGCTAGCTGCCTGTAGGTCCCGATATGCTTTGGCTCGGCGCGCGTTAAGCACAGCTCTTGGTCAGCATCGACAACGGAGCAACCAGAGGCTGCCTGGCTACACTATAAAACAAGAGCTAGATTTCATATGGGGTGGTGCGGACTCACAGTGCAATTATATATGTCAGCGGGTTCCCAATAATGCAGCTACGCTTTCATGTGCAACAGCAGCTCTGGCTAAGCCGTGGGGACGGACGGACGGACGACGCATGATCGGTGGGTGGATGCGCCTCCTACTGAAACTTGACGCGTATTTGGTTGCATGCACCGAAATAGAGATGCCTAAGTACAGCACATAACATGGTTTGTCTCCTTCCACAGAAAAGAAAAGATAACATGGCATGATGGTTGATTCTCCAATCAGCAGTTTTAGTTGGATCCAATTGTCTCCGACCAGCCAAATATGTGCTTCACTAGAAAGTTCTACTGGTACTATATGAGTTTTATGTACTAGTATAAGACAGAAAAAAAAACTAATATTCTCTTCAGACCATTACTGAACAACAACGAAACCGGTGATAATAATGGTACCATGATGGCCGCCGAGTCTTGTGCTCGAACAGAGAGCAGGTGGCCATCTGTTCTCGCGCAACAATCCGTTGAACAGAGCACTAAACATCACGTACTCCGATCTAAATTAATTGACTTGCATTTATCTAAATTCGAATATATCTAGCACTAAAATATGTCTAGATGCATCTGAACTTAGACAAATTCAAGTCAATTAATTTGAATCGGAGGGAGTATTTTAATCTGATATCTGTCTGATGAAAGACAGCGACCTTTCCCTTGGTCGTTTAGATAACACATTGTTAAAGAGATTTAAGCATCTCAGTGTCATGCTACCTGTCGTAAAGTTCATTGTACTTCCAATGAGCTTTGTACTGGTGGAGTATTGTGTTCCAGAAAGTATATCACCAGACCTAATACGAAACAAAACGCTAAAGATAATAATCTTTTAAAGACATAAATTATTGCCTACCGTAGAATTATTGTCCTTATATACTACTCGTACTTAGTCTTGATATGCATCGCACCAACCCATTGGTATTACGTGGCAAGCAAAATAACAACTCATTGATTGGTCTACACAACACACTGTGTCAGCGACTATGGTGACTTGTGGGTTCCACTTGTACGGTTCAGGTCAATTCTGGTGGGGACGGTAGATCGAGCATGAAGTATTCCTTGGTGTGTTGGTTTGCTCGCTAGGTTGGGTTGTTGGCTCTCGCTGAGTGTAACGACTTAGAGCAACTCCAACATGCTATATCGGTGACTGCACGGTAAAATCGCTAATATAGCGCACATAGAGCTTGTTGCAGCGCTACAACAATAGGTGTTGTTGCAAAACATTGGCGCACGGAATATTGCACTATCCGGAGCGCTAAATTTGGTGTGCCGATTCCAGCGCGCGACATCGCTCTGGCTCACGCGTGAACTCGCAACTGCCAGTCTGAAACTTTCCCGAACCCTCTCTTCCCCCATTTCTCCCCACACCACTGCGTCGCCGCCGCCGTGCTGATTCGCCCCACCATCACCGCGCCTTTGCATGGCCTTCGGGCATAAATCAAGCGTGCCGCCGCCGGGCCCTCTCTTTCCCAGGCTCGCCCGCGTTGATGGAGGTTCCGGTTGTGGTGAGTAGTAGAGCTGAAAGCGTGGCGTTTCATTGCCTCCTACCATTCAATTCGGTCCACTGATGTGCAGGATAAGCTTCAACATGATCTCATCGAGGTGTGGTGGAAATGAAATGGAAAGCAATAGTGTTTGTTGTATTGTCGAAAACAATTTGTTGTATTGTTGATGATCTCGTTGTTGTATTGGTTATATTGTTTATGTACCATTTGCTTGTGTTGTAATAATAACTAGACAATTTATTATTGATTTGTTTGATCTTGTTGATGCTATCTATGTGTTTTTCATGTTTGCGCTGGGTGCGGCGCTGTAAAATGACATGCTTGGTAAAGTGCTGTTTTGCACTGCCTACCGCGTGCTGCATTTTAGCGCTCGCACTGGCACCGCTCGTTGTATCCCTTTGCCGCACACTGCATACAGGTTTTACCGCTCCGTGATATGGCGCGATCAGTTGGAGTTTCTCTCGCGGATGGAGTTTTCCGCTCAAGTGGAAGAAGGGGCCATGCATGCGTAGACACTTTTTACAACCGCAATAATTAGCAGGCAAAGTAATAATAGTCTATGGATCACAAGTTGGGCGTGGTGTAATAATAATATCTGCGCAGGGCCCCCGCCACGTGGACTTGACAAGCTTGCACGTAAAGTTGCAGACGGAGCACTGAAGAAATCTTGGAACGGACCACTTGTGCCGAATCAGAAGGTCGAAAGGGGAGAAAAATTAAACCTTGCCTGCTGCTGCCACTAACACTGGTCCGTGTCTATCTGCCGGTACGGTGGTGTGGCCCCAAACAAACAATAGGTCGTCGATGGATCCAAGAAAAAACAAACACAGACGTGCCAAAGCAAGCAACACCGGTAAGTATGTATGTATGCTCTTTACATTAAACCAGGAGTGACTGAGCTCGCTGTCAAGCCACAGGTGGAAGAGCCTGTTTAAACATTCGTGGAAACTGTTAGCATGCAGATTTGACAAAACCGTGCCAGGGAAACGAGCGTCGAGGGATCCGTTGAAACTTGAAAGCGCACGGGGGAGAGGACAAGTCAGTAGGATCTTTTTTCTTTTTTCTTTTTTCTTTTAGGGAAAAGTCATTAGGATCGTATCGTACGTAGGAGAAGTGGTCGGCAAAGGCGAACGTACACGCGCGTGCACAGTGTACTGCTGTAGTATATAATCCAGGAAGATCACACTGTGATCGAATGATGATGAGTGCGAGATGGACGAAAGCCACAGCGGTACAGTGTGGCGTCGGGAGCCAAAAGTAAATGAGGAAAGCTACAGCTCCTCCGCGTAGGCAGCAAGCAGCTTCGTCCCTTCCTCTGCTGGTACTGGACGGGATAAGGAGGAGGGCGTCTGCTCACTGCTCTTCCCAGGTGGTGGGTGGACGTAGCTGTAGCCTACTATAGCGTCGCAGAGCAGAGGTCGGCACGAAAAGAAGTCGAGAACACCCACCGCCACCGGTGCCACTCAGCCAGCGCGCGGGGGCGGGGCTAGCAGATAGTAGCAATATAGTACTAGCACGGACGCCGCCGCCGGATTAGGCAGCGCGCGCGTGCGAGCGACCCGAGAGGCGAGTCCAAGCCCGACCGGGCGAGCTAGATCTACTACTAGAGTAAAGTAAAGTACGGGTGGTCCACTGGCGAGTGAGCCTCTTCACTTACTGTACTGCCGGTTCAGTTGCCGTCCGACTCGATCCTAGCGCGATAAATCATCTGTCTCCCTTGTCCCATTACCCTGTGGACTAGACTAGAGAGGAGCAAGGGAGAACCAGCAGAGGAGGAAGGGAGGACAGCAAAAGGCTACACAACACAGTACAGAGGTAGCTGTTGCGTCGCGTCGTGTTCGCCGCGGCGCCGGAAAGAAGAACGGAAGGATGGCGACCAGGTCCTCCTCCCACCCGCCCAGGCGGGCTCCTCGCCCATTGTCTCGCCTCGGGGAGTCGGAGATGCCCAGCCTCCCCGGACCCTCCTCGGAGTTGCCGCGCAAGGCCAGGAAGCAGAACCAGGTGTGTGTGTGTGTGTGTGTCTCTCTCTCTCTCTCTGCGCCCGCGTCTGTTTGCTTGGTCGCGGGAGTCGGATCACGTCGGTGGTTATTCAAATTCGTTTGTTTCTGACTCAACATCAGGTGTGGCGCAAGACGGTGCTGCGGAAGTGGCTCAACATCAGGTCGTCGGAGTCCGACTTCAGCGCCGACGAGGGCGACACCGCCGACGAAGCGGAAAGCGAATCAGAGTATGAAGGTGCGTACCCATCGACCCACTCTCCTCCTACCTACGGACCTCCTCCGATTCCGCAACTCCCCTCCCGTCCCCTCCAGCATGAACTGCTTAATTAGCTACCTCCGCCGCCGCTAACTTCATTTTGGTTCCTGCCTGTCACCATGAATAAAATTTGTTAAGAGACGAAAAACTCGGCCAATGCATCCGGGTTGGATTCAGATTGTTTCTTTCTGGCATTCAGATTTTTCTACGGAGTATTTCCAATTTCTTCTTTCGGAAAAAGTAATCTATGTGGATGGCTTCTTCTTTCAGCAGCACCACCTGACCCCTTTAGTTCACCCATAAATTCCTTGTGTTTTAGCCCCTCAAATACGAGTCTTCCATTATCTAAGCATATTTTTTTTGAGCGACCCATGAGATGTAAACTCTGCGATAAATGAGGTTGTGTGCATCTCTTCCATGCAGAGTGCATTTCACCCTGTCGTCTATGCCTCTTTGGTTGCTTTCCTTTTTGAAACAATTGTTCTACTTCTTTTTAGCAGATTACCTCAGATTCCTGACTCTATGTTTGCATATTCATGTGATCAACCAGAGTCAAATAGTTTCCCTTTTTAATTCGGCTTTTGCAGAGATGTGCGGATGGGAGCGCCTGCAATATGACAAGGACAGGGTAATACGTGGATTCGGTGCCCAGACGACTGGTAAGTTGACGTGTTTCATTAATTATTTTACCATATTTATCTCTTAGTTGTGACATACTCATAAAATCACAATTATTAGGTGGTAAACACTGGTAAAATGTGGATAGAGAATATTTAATTGAATTTACTGAATTAAAGTACTACTATTAGCAAACTAAGAGATATACTTGTCTGCTCTTTCACTGGTTTTTAGTGAGACGTTTTCTTCGAACCACTTCTGGAACAGTCTTGTTCTCGAGAAAGGCATACTTAGCTTTTCTTATGTGGTGACACAACCTATGAATATTGCAGATAGCCAAATAGGGGGTGTTCCATACGGTCTTAATAGAAGGCGCAAGTCAGAGACTCTTCGTGCTCAATATATTGATGTCAACGAACTCAGGTATGCATATATTATCCTTAGTCTTTTGCGCTTTCTGGACCTCGGCTGGTGAAATGTTTATTTTCCTTGTGTTAATTTAAGTCAAGTTAATTAACTGCTGATTGTTCCCTCAGATATCTGTCTTGCCTTGCGGCAGGGCTTAACTCAATAAAATCAATCTACTACCATGTTTGTGTTGTTACTGTAATTTTTTATAAACTGCTGGTTTAATATCCAGGGTCTGCGTAGGAACATGGAATGCTGCAGGCAAACTTCCACCTAAAGATTTGGATATTCAAGAATGGTTGGATATGAAGGAGCCGGCTGATATATATGTTCTTGGGTAATTTCTTGAACCTCTGATTATATTTTCCGAGAACGGAACCTCCCATGTAAATGCATACAAAGAACATCAAGCCAAGAGATATTGCTTAATTTGTTTTATGTCCTTTTTTGAAATGTTACGTGCACCTATGATTTTGATCACCTGTTCCTTATTATTGTTATCTCCCTTTCATTATATTTCAGATTTCAAGAAGTTGTTCCATTAAATGCTGGGAATATATTTGGTGCCGAAGACAACCGTCCTGTTTCGATGTGGGAACATATCATTCGTGAAACACTGAATAAGATTAGTCCAGATAAACCAAAATATAAATGTCACAGTGATCCTCCATCTCCATCAAGGTTTAAGCCATCTGATGACACTCTTGCGATGGAAGATGAGCTTAATAGCGATTCTGACAGCGAAATAGGTGGGGAAGTGCACCCATGGAACGAACAAGATTTAGTTGTTGATGATGGTATTCACAGCAACACACATGAACACTCCACTCCTGCTCCTGATGAAACTGTTCTACAAGACGGCTACTTCAGCAGGTTGCCTTCATTGAAGACTTTCAATAGATCCCATAACATAAATTTTGAAGATTACGCTTCTCATTTAGAAGAGCCGGCCAACCAAAAGATGTTAACGAAAACACTCAGTCACTCAGAGAGGCTTGGAATGATTTGGCCAGAACCGCCATTGGATATGTTGGCTCAGTGTATTCCAGACAGGACACAGTCATTTACTTCAGGGAAGGCGCTAAAATCATTTGCGTCTTTCAAATCAGTTAATGGAGATGCATGTGCTTTTCCAGAGGATAGTGTAATTCATGGTTTAAACATTGACAATGTCATAGCTAAAGGGAAAAGACCATATTTTGTAAGGATCATAAGCAAGCAGATGGTTGGAGTATTTCTTACAATATGGGTACGAAGGAGCCTGCGAAAGCACATTCAGAATGTGAAAGTATCAACTGTAGGTGTTGGTGCTATGGGCTACATTGGTAATAAGGTGAGTTTCTATGTATCACATCACTTTCACTATGTTGCATAACTGAGTTCCAAGATGCATGCACATACGTCACTTATTTAGATGCAGATTTGAAAAACAAATGCATGCTGGTATTGGGACATTTCTATTCCTTCACTGATTCTATGGTTTCTACCACCTACCCAAATACTACGAGGAAAGGAGTGCATTTTTGTTTAACGCCGAATGCATTTCACCTTGACCAGTTATTAGGATTATGAAGTAGCGTGTTAATTTTTCTTACTTCAACATGCTCCAGGGATCAATAGCAGTAAGCATGTCGATATATCAGACACACTTTTGCTTTATTTGTTGTCACCTGACCTCTGGAGAAAAGGACGGAGATGAACTAAAAAGGAATGCTGATGTGCAAGAGATCCATCGGAGGACAATATTTCATCCAGTTTCCAGAGTGAGCACGCCTAAGACAATATATGATCATGAGTAAGTAAAAACATCTTATCTCAAGAATTATATGCTATCTCTCCAACTTCCTGATGTTCCCCACGTGAACCTAAACTAGTTGTCATCCATGGCATGGTGGTGATTTTCTCGAATGATTTAGGACATACAGATCAAAAAGTTCTCTTAGATGTACTAGATGTATGCTGTTTGGATATAGGTTTGGGTCCAAAAGAAAAAAAAGTCCAGTAAATACAAGGAGCACCTGAATGCTGAAACCAGCACATTTTTTCCGACAAAGGGAATATATTAATACCAAGTTGATAGCAAACACACCCGGCCTCTGCAACAACATAAGGATGAACGGTTTTGATGTGGACATCTCCACACAACTAAACCGCATTCGCACAACGACGAGTGGAGCATCATCTTCTCTCCGTCCACCGGTACTCTCTGAAATAGTCGCCGACTCTTGACTCAACATGAGCATGCAAGATGGTACCTTCAAAGCCTAACCGATCTTCGTCAAATACGTCTACCTTGATAATTCCGACATTGACACCTTGGTAATCGCAGCAGTAGTGGTACCGAGGTCGACATACGCAAGGTGCCCAAATATGGGTGGAGGTCATTTAAAAAAATGCAAACAACTTATTCAGTTAAAAAAATGCAAACAACTTATTAGTTTACCAGATGACAACCGTGTTTGCTTATATGTTTTAACAGCTCCTTTTGTACTTACTAGCAGCCATGTACTTGCAATGCACTTTTGCTCATCATGCATCGCTCGTCGATCTGACTAATTTTTTACCATTTTCAATTTATTGAGCCCTAAACGAAAAATTTGTAAGCTTATCAAATCACAAAAAAAACACACGATGATAGTCAAACAAAATCATTGAAATCGTAAATTCACAATATACATAATATGTGGTTCCAAACATTGGAACAGAATCATCCAAATCATCGTATCATCAGCATGCACATAAATCTAGTAAAAGCACTGATTATTAAGTTCTATAATTAATCCACCGTTAGTGTTGAATTTGTAAACTTAATATAGTATATTGTGAGTATTTCCGTGCAATTAAGTCTGAATTTGCAAGTTTCCAACTAAATATGAGCCATTTGGTTGAAAGTAGATGGATGTTGATATCATTTGCTTCCAAACAAACTGTCTGCACTTCATACACAGTGAGAATATTGCTTTTACCTCTAGGTAACTCTAATGTAATGTTGTTATAAGCATCGCAGGAGTTTACATTGCTACATCAACCACTATAGATAACTAATAAATTGTATTGTTTCAGAAGGATTTTCTGGTTAGGGGATCTCAACTATAGGATAAACTTATCATACGAGAAAACACACGAATTCGTCTCCAACCATGACTGGAATGGGTTGTTCGAAAAAGACCAGGTAAACTTCAGCAGCATATTTTGAAATACTCCTCCATATTTTCGGAGTAGCTCAATTTTCCCCCACTATTTTTGACAGCTAAGGCTAGAACTGAGGAAAGGACGTGTATTTGACGGGTGGACGGAAGGAGTTATCAGCTTTGCTCCAACATATAAGTACAAGTTCAACTCGAAGAAGTACACAAGTGATGAGCCAAAATCTGGGAGAAGGACGCCTGCATGGTATACAGTCTGATCACCACATATAAACTACTGCCGAAAGAAGATATATATTAGCTAACATAAAACTTTCTCGTCTAACTCTACAGGTGCGACAGGATTCTCTCATATGGCAAGGGAATGAGGTTGCTGTCCTACGAGACGGTTGATATTAGGCTATCCGATCACCGCCCCGTTAAAGCCGTGTACACGGTGGACATCGAGGTTTTCAGTCCCAAAAAGTTGCAGAGAGCTCTCACCTTCACCGACGCAGAGGTTGAGGATCGACTGTCCTCTGAGGACGAATGCATTGCGGGAATCTACACCCTTGGACTGGCTCAAGTCCACGGTTAACATCGGGGCCATTTGTGTAGTGAGGTTGCATCCATGCTCTGGCCATATTTTGAAACCATAGCGTGCGGTTTGTGTAAGTGATGTTGATGCCCTCTATAATGATCTACTCCACTTGTAATTAACCGTTGTGAGCACTGTAAATTTCCAGTCAAGCCAATTTTGCAGTTCAAGTTTCCTCCATTCCATTGTGCTTGATTCTATGTCGGCCTTATTTTCAATTCCTTGAAGGTAATGCTGACTAGGCAATGCAAATTGCATTGCAGGAATGCCTTGTTACATTCTCCTTGATACATCCAGGCTTCTGTACCTCTGCATGATATGATTGCATGCGGCCTTTTATTAGTTGGGTCTACTGCGAGCCTGAGTGAAAGAAAACGCACACCGCTCGAGTTGATCGCCGCACTATCCCCACCACGTTACGCGCCTGAAAAACAGGCAAGACTGTCGCGCCTCATCAACGGCGAGAACGGAGGCAGATGAACGATCGCACTCACAGCAGGCCAAGGTGGGGTGGGGGCGTCAGTGCGTGGATGAAGGATTGGGTGCTTTAACCATGCCGCACTTGTCCGATCACACTGGCACGGAAGGTTTTTAGTGGCGGTTGGACGAGTGCACGGCCGCACGGTGGATTCGTGTCGTGGATGCCGGCGACATGGCTCGTGCCTGGGCAGTGGGCACGGTGGGTTGGCTTCAGGCGATGTAGCGGCAAGGCATGTGGGATAGGGGTTCACCGATTGGAAGCTTGGATGGGCACAAGTGTTGCTCGGCCCAGTCCAATTTAGTGGGCATAAGTGTTTACATGCCATGTGTTCTATGCTTCAGGTTGATAGAGCGCGTGTATTTTCCATCTCCCTTTTATTTGAAAGATACTCTCTTTTTATTGAGTATTTTTATTAATTTTTAAAAATAATATTAAACACATAATACATAAAAAACTAGATAAAAGAAAATTTAAGAGAAATTATTCACCTAATAAGATTTTAAAGTCGACATGTTGCTTCTCCTGGTTCTATAGATAAACCAAGGCAACTCCCTCAATTTTTCTTGCATTTGAATTAATTCTCTTCGATGTCTTCGAAAACATGATCATTCCTGATTAACCAAATGGACTAGGTTGCCAAAAAAGTGTCTGCCATGAGGTAATGCCTACTAAAATGATCTTCAAACGATTGGATAATCCTTTCCGACTTAAGATTTGGAAGATCCCAAAGTGGGTGCAAAGACTTTCAACACATAGATGCAAAAGCGCAAGAGCTGAACATGTGATTTCTAGATTCCATCCTGCATGAGCGACACATGATGTGAGAATAATTTGGTAACTAGAAGTTCTCCCTCATGAATCCCAAAGCCATTGAAAGGAGGAAGCAACATGGGTCATTGGACCTCTATGATTATAGAGCTATAAGCTTTTGAAAGTGAGACTTTTGTTTTCAGGGAGTTTTTTCCGAGTGTCTAGTTGGTCATTGCTCTCTCTACTTCCTAATTTTTTTTTTGAATGAAGTACATTCCTCAGATGATTATTCAAATATAGGAAAATGTAAGATGGAGAATTATACAGAGGCTACTCTCCAGAAGACCCTTAACTAAAATTATTTCCTTTATCACAAAATAATACGTGAGGCCATTGAGTTTTAGGTTCAAAACCAACCATTTGCCATGCCTGAACATAATAGAGATACCGTTTTGAACCTCACAAGTTACCAAGATTTTGAAAATAGGCATGAACTTTAGGCAATCTCTCCACCAAAAGGAGCAATCGAAGAATTTTGGAGTAGGAGATCATCTTGACAATAAAGTTCACCCAAGGAAAATGCTGGTGATCAGAGAACTTAAGGATATTTGTCGGAAGCAAGCATTTATTTTAAACATAATGTTTGATGGACCTAGTTTTCCATGCTTTTTTATTTGTAGAGTAGATCCTAGGCTACAAGAGGGGGATTTTTATTAGTAATGTTACTACCTCTCCATATACAATGTGTTGTGTGTTATTTAATCTGCAGTATGATAGTTTTATAAACCATAACAAAACTCAAATATAAAGTTGGGAGAGAAGATGAAACAAAACTGAAATTTTGCCACAAACGTAAAAACCGAGAGCAATAAATCATTCTCTTTTGAATCCTTGGAACTGGGGGGATTTGATATTCCACCTTTGGTTTAGGGGTGCCCAAGAGAGACCCTGGGTAAGTGAAAGGAATAGAGCTAAGCTGACACTAAAGGCATTAGTCAAAGAAGGAACCTTGCCCCGAAGAATATTGATAGGCACTACGCTATACTTATGATAGTTGACCCTTAAGCTTGTCGAGGTAGCAATATCAAGCATACCCTTGATATGAAGCAATTGGTCCACATAGGAGGCATACTAATAAGAGTGGCAAATGCATATCTGATTAATGGGAAATCTGACCATAAAAAGACATGGAAAGTCCTTTAAATGTGATCCAAGTGCATTGCAACATTTTTAATAGAATGTTAGAGATTCGCGTCTTGGACAAAGAGAATGGGAGACAAGGCATCCATCTGCCTAACTCCATTTGTGCATGGATTTGTTATCAGGAACAGGGAACACCATTAAGGACATATGAGGAGGCTATGCTAGAAAGTTGAGATTTTTTGTCACAAAAAAGGTTTCTTCCTAGGGATGAAAAAAATCGTCGGGTTCTCCGCCTTAAAAGTCTTATAAAAATCTAGATTTTAGATCACAACTTCCTGAATCCATATTGGTTTAAATGAGCCATCTCTATAATCAGTGCATGCAATCTATTTGCTAGAAATTTGGTGTTTATCTTTAGTGTGAAGTTCAAAAGGGGAATGTGCCTGATATCACTAAATACAAAGGTTGCATTTTTCTAAAAATTAGGATCAAGAAGAGATTTTTTGTACTTTTTAGACATAGTGAACCTTAGTAGAGCTACTCATAGAGGGGAAAGAAACCTTGCTTGCTAAATGCCAAATTTAGTAAACTAAGAGTTAAACCGATCAAGCTTTGGAGATTTATTGGTTGGTAGAGCAACGGTCACCTCATCATATTCTTTATGAGTGCAAGGATCCTCGAGAAGAGAAATATCACTATGTATAGTTAGCAATTGGTCTAAATAAAAATACATATGCACATTATCAGATTTTGACATGCTTAGCAAAATAATTCCGTGAGGGTTTAGTAAGTTTGGTAATGTTATTTCTTATATTCATAGTGGTGGTCAGGAAGTGAATGAGCATTGATTTTTCATCACCTAGAGTGACCGTTCTATTTTCCCTCTTTCTCTCCGGTGGTTTTCTTGACGAAAGGTGTAAGATGCTCCTTTAGCTGGCCTCTAAGACTAGTCACAATGGGTAGTACCATATAGTAGTATCATGCATATAATAACAGTGTATGATACTACTTCTATGGTGCATGGTATCATGTACTAGTATCATGGTGTGGTGATATTTATTGATTTGTAGAATCTCAATGCAAATTTATGTTTAAGATTTATTTGACACCAAATTTTCTAGTTCTATGTACTATGATATGGTATTTACCTATGATACCATAACAATCTCTCTCATCATCAATTATAATGTCATGTCAGCTTTTTGCATGCATGAAATTCATGATACTAACTATGACATCCCCATTGTGACTAGTCTAAAACCCCTTTATTTACGAATGTTGTCTTTAGTGAGAACCGGGCAGTAGCTCAGTGTTGGGACGTAGTGGGGCGATCGGAGTTCGGTTCCTGTTAGGGACGAATTTTCGAAATTCTCACGCCAGTCCCGCTTCTACTATATCAGCAGTGTTCTAGTTCCTCCTAGACACTAATTCATTTTTTGAGTGTTGACTTTAGTGTTTCCTAGAGAATCAAGGAGACACGATACATAATTAACATCTTCAAGCTATGCATGAGCTTTGTACCGAGATTTAAGAGCCTTCCTAATTTTAGACATAGCATTTATTATTTTTGCAACATCATCAAAGTGAATGGACTAGGTCCATATGCCTTCGAAATAATGAGAGGACATCTGCATGTCCCATCCAACTATTTTCGAACTTAAAGATGCCAACTTTTGGAATGGAAGTTTGAATAATAATAACAGAATGCACATGGTTTGTTGTTGTCATTGCCAATGGGTGCGCAAGATTATTTTATATCAACGTGCGCAAGATTATTTGGATCATTTAAGGTCCAAGCTGCAGTACTCAAAGTATATCTCCTCACTTTTACAGGAAATTTAACCAGACCCAAGTTGTTGATAACTTCATTAAAACAGAACATGTCACTTAAGTTTCCTCCAAGCTTATTTCTCTGCCGGGGTCCTGTTGAGATTAAAAAACCTAGCAGGCATATGATTTGGTTATTTATAAATAAAAAAGATAACAATATCATTCTAGAATGAGAGGTCGCTGGTGAAGACTGCAGCATTCAAAATTACTAGAATGCCCCAAATCTTCCACTCGAAGGAATGCATCAAAAGCTTTAAAACTTTCTTTCCTGGTGTTAACAACATCACATGCAATATCTCTTGTTTTAGTATAGAATGTGTAGGCACGTCGAGAAATCCCCACTTTCTTTCCTGGTGGCATACAACATCACATGCAATCTCTGTTGTTTTAGTATAGATGTGTAGGCATTTATCATTGAAAGGAATTCCTCTAATATTCCAATTTAAGATTGCTAACACTTGTTATTCATAGCACAGAGAGTGAAAATACCCACTGCCTACAACCTGAAGTAGATGCATATAATTAAAAACACCAAAAAAGGCACATCACTTTATGAAGTTCCTTATAAATAACCCTAATTAAGCAGTTCCATAGAACATATCTACATGATTTGTAAGGTGTGCCAAAAGAAGGAAAACAAAAGCAACCGAGTATAATCCTCCTACCCGAGCAGAACTCTTGCATTTTGACCTGATGATTCCATCCTGCTTCAGTCCAAGGCTCATTCATCACCTCTTCTTTAGCTTTTTTTTTTGTTGCTGTCATTGGAATCACCATTTTGCTTAGAGATCTTACCCTTCTTGTTGGATTTATCTTCCGGGGACTACTCAGGAGGAGTTGCCATTCCAAGAGACTGGGATTTTTATTTTATTTTACTTTGCGGTTGTGTACAAAAGTATCTGTGCGTTCTCATACCGTACACGTGACATGAAGAAACACAACTAGTTTCACAAACAACATCGGTCTTATTATCGAGAATCAAGTTTCCGACGCAGTTTCAGCCATGCGTACGGTACAACAACGGAGGTGCCTGCCTCCAAGCTAGTACACCCCCTACTCGCCAAGCACTACTAATTCCAGATCTCCATTATATATACCTTTCCTACGAGATCTGTTATACACACATTCTCCATTAATAAGCATATACAAAATGCAACTATGAGGCTTTATCCTCGCTGCCTCCAGGCTATAAAATACCAGCCAAAGCCCCCATAGGCAGTATCCTTCCTGAAACTGAACCTTATAACGTTCAGAACGAGAATTCCTGATCATAAAACGGGCTTCTACTTCTCTGTATCTTCTTCCTTCACAATCTTTTCCTAGTATCATATCTCAGCCAGGTGATGTAATGATGTGTGTGAGTAACACTGCACAGGATTACGTGCAGCGCAGCACAGCACAGCCCATGCATGCATCAGGGAGTTCCTGATGCCATATGGGTTTATATTCATGAAGTTAGGACAGCCGGCTTCTTCTGCCAGTACTGCTCGAATCTCTGCCTTGCATACTCCTGGTAATCGAAGTCGATGTCGTTGACATGGTCCTGCAAGAAAATGGGAGTTAGAAGGTCTCTAGAGGGATGTGTTTACACCGACACGATTGGGGAATTGGATTATGATGAACTCACCGATATTATTCCCCAGAGGCCCCAAACCAGATGACTGGCGAGTGTGTACTTCTCAATGCTCTGGAGCAGATTCTCCACCTCTTCTGCTTGGGGTTCCTCGCCTGCTCAACAAAATTGTGTTATTTAGTTCTAACTTCTAACTAATCATGAGACACTCAAACCGAATAATGGAGTATATGCTCACCAGAAGTGCTCAGGTAGTTCTTTACGAAACGCCTCTGCTCATCAACATCTGCCAGAGTAGAAAATAGGAAATAAGCAACCAAAAAATACAGGCGAAACTGCGTGCATATATATTTTTTAATAATTCGGAAATGCAGTATACCTGGATATTTACCGTAGTCCAGTATATGAGGCTTTTCTGAATGGTAGTCTGCCGCCATCTCGCAGAAATGGTTGGCGATGTCATATGCAACTGGGTTGAAGCTTGCATACTCGTAGTCCTGTAACCAAACGAGAGGAGACGAAATAAGCTAAAAACCTCCCAACTTGCCATCTATGTTTAGGATCTTTGACAGATAGTTACAAGGTGGGGTAAAACTTCAGATTTCCTTAAGCAACTGCCATGACAGGTTGGTACACAAGCAGAAACTACAAGAAAAGAAATCATCGTTTCTTCTTCATCATATAGTACTAGGTTGCCTACAAGACTAAAACTCTGTTTTTTAGTAGAGGCGTGACACCTTAGAATGTCGACGGGTAAGGGAACAAAACTGAAGAGAAGGTTGCACGGGAGAAAAACTTGGAAGTTCTACCTAACAAGGTGCATCAGATTCCCCATTGCATACTTGTACTGTATAATTGCCCCACACCAAGCAAGAATACTTGTACTGAAAGGAAACGGATAATATTGTAAGGAATTACTACTAGTGAATGAACAGAACTCACGATGATGGTCAGCATGTTGGTCTCTTCGTCTATCATGATGTTGCCATACTGGAGATCGTTGTGGCAGAAACCAATCCAGTGGTGGTAATCCCCTGAGAACTCTTTCTCCAGTGTGCTGATCTCGTCCTCCAGGCTGTCCAAGCGTAGTTCGTTGGCTTGATCAGCTGGGCACAGATTCTTGGCAGTTTTGAGCCAGTTCCTTGACAAAATGCAAACCAGGGTCAGTACCATACTCTGCAAGTTATAAGCTTGATAGAGAAATCGTTTTGCCAGAAAACTGTGCTTACTTCAGTCTGTCCCAAAGGAGCACATGCTTGGGACCAGGCATATCAAGGTTGTGGAATTCCCTCAGTTTTGTAGCCACCAGCGCTGAAATCTCAGGATCGCGTAGGTCGGGAGCTGACAGTGTCTGAAAAAAACAATTGCAGCCTGTTTTTTACTGAAATAACAGATGGACAATTTGGCCACCTCCATAGGAATATCTTTTTTTTCCAATGGATAGCTCTAGCTAGAAAGTTGTGATACTAGGAGTGGACCGTATTCCATCCTCGTCCCTTTTTTCTTCACCCCAGAAAACCGTATCAGATACGCCCTTTTATGAGAGCGACACAAATGATAAAGTGGACAGAAGAATCTAGAACGTGCGACGGCGCCCTCTCACCCTTTGGCTATTGCATGACTCACATTTCAAAGGGGCTTAGAAAGGGGATTAGACCATGCATACTGCGTAAGCTACTTGGGTCTAAACTTACTTTACCACCAACTGTGCTAGTTCTGTCTGTCACCAGGGTCATCTGTCTTGTCCTACTTTCTGATGTCCAATCAATTACGTTTATGCTGTGGTTTTTTTTTTCCAACATAGACGTTCCTTTCGTGGCATGTAGTACAATTATATGACAACGACTATTTGACAAATTCAACACCTTATATTCTTTTTTACGTATTTCATTTTCTCAAGAAAACACTGTACAACATGGGTCAGGTATTGACTTGGCAGCACAAATTTATTGGCGTGGCAGAGAAATAGTCAAATGAATCACGATTTCAATTGATGACATACCCTGGCAAAGAAAAATAACAATTCTAGACACATTTCTGGGAGACATCACTAGTGCGGAGAGAAGAAGTAGCTTTTGGTCTAAGTCAGACGGGACATAAACAATTCCTGTTAAATTGGAGTTCATTGACTAATGGCTTGAAGAAACACTTTCTGAACTGATGGATAAGACTAAAAGTACGTACTACAGTATTAAGAAACATCTAAAGTCATAGAGTGCAGGATTCCCACGGCAGAACATTCAACGAACGAGAACCACGCTGCAATAAATTAGTCGGTCCCATACAGTAGAATCTCATAGAGTACTACAGTATCAAGAAAGCAGTAGTCTAAGCCTAGCTTGCATTTTCAGTTGGTCAAGAACAAATTCTACACTCCTGGAACCCGGTTTACTTCCGTGGCGCTAAAATTGCCAAATTTGACCAAGCATCAGCGCGTGAAAACTAACAAACTAAATTCGTACTACTCCTAGAAACTGGGGTAATTCAAGAAATCCACAAAGAAGCACAGCAAACCACTCCTGACACGGGCCTTAAAATTAAAAATGAGAAAAAGCTGGGTAGACGCGTTTGGATGTGCAACGTACCCGTGCATGGATGAACTCCTCGACGCGGCCGTTGGGGAAGCGGCCGAGGAGGCGGGGCCCCTGGCCGTGGCGGGACATGCACTCGAAGGTGCGGAGCTCGTCCTCGCGGTCGAAGAAGAGCTCCACGCCGTCGCCGTATATCCGCACCAGCACCTTCCTCACCTCCCTCTCCTTGAGCGCCTCGCCGCCGCCGGCGGCGGTGAGCCAGCGCACCTGGTACACCTCGTTGGTCATGGCGCCCTTGAGCGGCACCACCTCCAGCGCCCGGCAGTCCGCCACGTTCGGCCACGCCGCCGCCAGGTCGTGCAGGAGCCGCCGCGCCTCCTTGGGGATCCTCGCCGGCTCAGCGGCCCTCTGCGCCTGGCTCTGGTTCTCGATCGCAACCATCGTCAGTCGCTAATAATCACGTCTTTTTTTCTTTTCGCGCCTTCGCGGGTGTTCGATCCAATCTCGGAGAGAGGAGCGGAGGGAGGGAGCGGAAGCAGAGGATTTGGCACTTTCGCCCTGTTCTTGATATTGTTGTGTTCTTTTCTGATCTGATGATGCTGGAGAAGCGTTGCAACGCTAAGCGTAACAAGAAGGTTCTTCTCTGTCTGGCGTGTTTTGGTATGGTTTCTCTGGTTCGGGGTTCAAAATGGGAGGGAGCGCAGTATAAATAGAGTGCGTTGGCGGCGAATTTTCCAGATGCCCCCTCCGTGGTTTCCCTCCATTCTTTACCAAGAACGTCATATCCTGGTCAATCGCTATCAACCGGTCCGTGGCGTGGCGAGACCGCGTTGGGTCGTTGGCTCGTTGCTTAGCAACAAGGGTTCGTGAGTTCCAACGAAAATCAGGGTAAGTAGTATCATTTTCTACATCACACATGAACACGCGCTCCGTGCGTCTAACACAATTTCGGAAAAAAAAGATACGTGCTAAACGTGTGTGCGAGAATTTGAACGTCGAGTAGTGAACCCACGTGCCCATAGTGAAGCAGATATTTTCATTTCGCAAAAGCGGTAACTGCACTGGTCATACAAAATGTTGTCCACGATGTGCAGATTCATACAAAACCATTCACACGTGGTATAAAACCTTGTACTCCACATGCACCCGTTCATACAACCCCTCTCTGCTGCCACCACACATCCCAATCCACGTTGAAACTATTTTTTGCAATGAAGCACCTACGAAACAGCAAAGTTGTTATACCTGGAGTAACATGCAGCATGCTCCTCTCCTACAAAGACTTGATTGGTTCTTTAGTTTTGTTTCTTGGACCAGCTCCTTTCCCAATTCTTTGGCTGAACCCTTGGCTATGACAACCTCTGATCATGTTCCCTGTGTGGTGTCTCTTCACTCATCCATACCCAAGTCCAATGTCTTTCATTTTGAGAACAGTTGGCTGCATATGGATGATTTCTTGCCTCTTGTGGAGAATGTTTGGAAGAACTCCATCCTCTATGCAGATCCTGCCAAAAGGATAACTGCAAAATTCAAAATTCTCAAGCAAGAGCTTAAAATGTGGGCCAGAAAACTTTCCTCAATCAAGGATGAAATTGTTGACTGTAATTCTGTCATTGCTTTGCTTGACTTTGTTGAAAACTTTAGAGCTCTGTCCTCTAGAGAAAGCCAGTTGAGGGTGTCTTTGAAAAATCACCTGACCAAGCTCTTAAAACAACAATTGGCCTATTGGAAGCAGAGAGGCAAAATAAAGTGGGTGACTCTTGGGACTCCACTTCAAAGTTCTTTCATTCTCCAGCCATTGTCCAGAAAAGGAGGAATCACATCTCTTCCCTTGTCACAGCTGAGGGTGTTCATGTTTCTTCTCATGATGAGAAAGCTGCTCTGTTGTTAGACTCCTACAAGGAGAGGTTGGGCACTTCTGTTACCACTGATAACTCTTTTGACATGAGAAGTCTACTGCACAATTCTGTTGGTCTTTCTTTTCTTGAGGAACCTTTCTCAACTTCTGAAATTGATGAGGTGGTCAAAGATTTCCCTAACAATAAGTCTCCTGGTCCTGATGGCTTTAATGTAGAGTTCCTCAAAAAATGTTGGCCAGTGATTAAGCAAGATTTTTATGACCTTTGTAGCCAATTTCACCAAGGAAATCTTTGTCTTGAGAGTATCAATAGCTGCTTCATCACCTTAGTTCCTAAAAAAGATGATGCCCAGACTACCAATGATTTCAGACCTATCTCCTTGCTTAATTGCACTATGAAGCTGCTCACTGAGCTCCTAGCTAATAGGCTTCAGAAGGCCATCATGCGTCTGATCCATGCTAATTAGTATGGATTCATCAAATCCAGGACAATTCAGGATTGTCTTAGCTGGTCATATGAGTATCTTCATCAATGTCACAAATCCAAAAAATAAATGGTTATTCTCAAGTTGGATTTTGAAAAAGCTTTTGACACGGTTGAGCACATTTTCATTATGCAAATTCTTAATCATAAGTGCTTTGATGATAAATGGTGTCATTGGATTTAGCTCCTTTTGTCTTCTGCCACCTCTTTTGTGCTCTTGAATGGGGTTCCTGACTCTCATTTCCACTGTAAGAGGGGGGTTAGACAAGGTGACCCCCTCTCCCCTTTGCTCTTTGTGTTGGCAGCTGACTTTCTCCAGACTATTGTCAATGAAGCCATGATGCATGGAAATCTCATCAGGCATCTTCCTTTGACTAGCTCTCTGGACTTTCCCATTGTTCAATATGCTGATGATACCCTCATCATCCTCCATGCTGGTGAAACTTAGCTGCTTTTCCTAAAGGATCTTTTGGCAAATTTTGGTGATGCTTCTAGGCTGAGAGTAAATTACCGCAAATCAAACCTCATTCCCATCAATGTTGCTGAAGGAAGAATGCAAGTGCTGCTTCAGGCTCTTCACTGTCAGCAAGGTGTTTTGTCTTTCACCTATCTGGGCCTTCCTCTGAGTACTACTAAGCCTAGGAAAGATTTCTTCTTACCCCTCTTAATGAGTGCCCAAAGAAGGTTGTCTGCCTGCTCTATGTACTTAAGCTATGGAGACAAGTTAAGATTGGTTAACTCAGTTCTGTACTCCTTACGAACCTTCTATCTTGGTACTTTGAGAGTTTATCAATGGGTACTGAATGAATTCAACAAATACAGACGTCACTGTCTTTGGAGGAAAAAGGATCTTGATACAAAAAGCTTTCCTCTGGCTGCCTGGGATATGGTTTGCAAGCCAAAAAATCAGGGGGGACTGGGTATTATCAATCTCTCAGTCCAAAACAGTTGCCTTCTCATAAAACATCTGCACAAATTTTTCAACAAGGCTGATCTCCCTTGGGTAAATTTGATTTGGGAGGTCTATTATTCTCATGGCCTACCTCCTACTAAGGCTAGAGAAATCTCCTTTTGGTGGAGAGACTGTCTCAAAAGTCTCCCTAATTACAAGAGCATTGCGGTTTGCTCTGTTAATTCGGGCTCCTTTGTGCTTCTTTGGCATGATAAATGGTCTCAGTCGGTCCTCAAGCAGCAATTGCCCCACCTCTTTTCCTTTGCCAGAGAGGACTCTATTTCAATCAGTAATGCTTTGTCAGCAAACAATTTTGCTGCTCTGTTTCACCTGCCCCTTTCACAAGAAGCCTACTCTGAATTTCTGGTATTCCAGGATCTCCTCCAAGCCATTCCTATTTCCTCTCATCATGATCAGTGGTTAGTTCTGGGTAATGCCTCTACTCTGAGAGTTTCAGTTGTTTACAAACTGACAATGGGGCAGAGTATTGTTTGCCCCTCTATCAAATGGGTTTGGAAAACCTACAGTCATTCAAAACACAAGGTCTTCTTCTGGTTCTTCTGCAAAATAGGCTTAACACGAGAGAACTACTGCAGAGAAAGAACTTTTTCATGCCAACTTATTCCTGTGCTGTGTCTGGGGGTCTTCATCTTGAAACCAGAAATCATTTGTTCTTCCAATGCCATTTTGCTCGAGCCTGCTGGAACTATATTTGCCCAGGTTGGTATCCTCCTGCAATGGCAAATGATCTGACCCCGCCTATTGTTTTCATCACCAGTCTGAAAAGTGTTATTGGGCAGCCTTTCTCTCTAGAAATTATTATGCTGATCTGCTGGGTGATTTGGTGCGGGAGAAACGATTGCATCTTCAAGGATAGTGAGCCCAATCTGTATAGATCTAAAAAGCTTTTCAAAGATGAACTGGCTCTTCTGTCCTACAAGGCCACTAGAAAGTCTTACATAGGTTTCAAGGACTAGATTAAAGCTTTTTCTTAGTTAGCTGCTAGATTGTTGTTGTTGTTCTTCTTCTTCTTCTTTTTCTTTCAGAACTTCCCTCCAGCTCTGCCTATGCAGTTTCCTTTATCTGAAAATTAAAAAAATTGAGCAGTCGGGAAACCTGCTGAAATCTCAAAAAAAAACAGCAAAGTTGTGGCTAGAACCTGCTGCTAGACCGGTCTTTGGAATTTTACAAGAAGGACCCGATCAATTTCCCTATCTCTACCCGGTATGCACATGATCCTTGCCAATAAAGCTAGGGAGTTGCCTCGTTTTGCTCGGGTGAGGATGGAGGCGAGGACGGAGATCGACCTGGTCTCATCGATGGCCGACAATCCGAACCGTCGACATTTGTGGGAAGAGCCCCCACAATACAGTGAGTTATTCTCCCTCGGTGAGTTCTTCTTCCTCTCATGGTGTGGGAACTTGATAGGGATTTAGGTAGGGTTTCCATCGATGATCAGCTGCAAATAGATTTCATGTACATTCAGGCGTCTAGATTTTGTGGCGTGGGAACTTGTGTAGGCATCATTTCTCGCAGTTTGTGTGCAAAAAACAATTGAACATTGAAAATGTCCTTTTTCGGGGCATGTACATGCCTTGTGTAATTTTCTCAAAATTGATATGTGTTAGGGTTTGACTAGTCTTAGGTTACCTCGTGTGTTGTTTCTAAGTAGTTACTAAGGTGAATCAATGTAGTTAAAGGGGTTAACAAAGCTGCCATGTTTCCAATGTTGTAGAAGACTGAATTTTCTGAATCATTGCAGTAGTGAAATTTCTACAACATGAGGTCTTGTTGTCATTGCGGTCTTCCAGCAATACTCTTCTGGCATCGCCGCCCATCTTCCGCCCTTCTTCCAGATCCTGCCGTCATCACGGATCTCTGAGCTGCGAATCATGATGGCAATGGCAACGGCGGCGCCACCCTCACATCGATTTAGGCCTGCAGAATGTGTACCTGCGTCTCCAAGCTCAGATTAGTTGGGAGCTTCGGCCTCTAGCCATCAGACATCACGAGGATGGCGTCGAGGAGCATCGCCTTGTTGTAGAGCTTATGGTGCCGATACTCCCCTCCTCCTCTGTCGCCTGAACATAACTTCCACCTCCACCGCATCCCGCACCCATTATGCTGCTCCATAAGAAGGTGTAGGGGACGGGGGCCTACCCCTCCACCGCGTCCCTCCATGAGCATGTTCTAGGGGCGAGTACCTTCTAGTGCTCTCCATGGATCCCTCCTCTACGTGCTCCACCATGTGCCGACGAGGTGGTCACCAGGGTTTCGCCCCCACGAGCAGAGAGTAGGGTTCCACTATCTTTTGTGTGAACTACCAGAGATGCAAGATAGATGGAGAAACTATAGTTACCTAGTCCTTATCTTGTGTCGTGCGAAACCAAGATATCTCAAGGGATTTTCTTCTAGATTGCCTGAATGACGGGCCCATATATGACAACATGGACAGGGATACGTGTCAGCAATGAAGGGCACTTCTATGAATCTGCACGCCAACTACAAGGTTTTGTATCACATGAACATGCTTTGAAAGGTTTTGTATGAATTTGCACATCGTGGAAAAGGTTTTGTACCGCTAGTGCAATTACCTCTTCGTGAAAAAGCAGATATTTACAACCATGTGTTTGGGAGAACTCCAACACCCCCAATGTATGGATCCTGTCCGATTCTATCTTGCCAGACAGGGACAAGGCCCAATGTTGTCCGTAAACAGCTGTGTGGCGTGGAATGGTCCGTTTTTGTGCATTCTTAGTCTAAATGAAACATGACCATTTCTCGCAAGGCACGACCATTTATCACCTTGTTAGCGCTCCACGCTTTCCGTTCAATGATTCTTCCGTTCGGTTACTGTAGATTCCGAGTTTTGGCTAATCGCTCAACGTCGCGTCATGGCATGCCTCGCGAGCCTTCTCCTTTTCAATTCCTTTTTCTGCCATATGTCCCTATTTTTTCCAGTCAAAGCGGTAAGGATGATGTGACATCTTCGCATAGTCCCGCATAGGAGCGTCTCTACCCGCGTCACCCCCTCTCTCTCACCCCACCGTCCCACGTGCTGACCTCCTCCTTATCTTCCTCACCACCGGCAAAGTGTGGAGGCAGACGGGTGCGCGAGGTTGGGGGCGATGTTGAATTGGTACTGGATAGGTTCGAGGTGGGGAAGCAGGGGTGACCGATGCTGGATGCGGGAGCTGGATGGGAGGTGGTGGCCTCGTGAGTGGAGGGGCGGAAGGGGCGGAGGTGAGAGGGAGAGCTTGGGAGCAGGGGTGTGACGCACATTGCTAGGGGCGGAGGAGGGGCTGGGATGGGCGGGATCTCAGGACTCGGGAGCTCAGTTGGAGGGGAATGGGATCGAGACGGGGGTGGGGGACGGGAGCAGATTGTAAGACTTTGGTCAACACCTGAAACTACACGATTGATGTGACTCGGAGTGAAAATCAGATGGTAAGAAACGCGCACGCGGGAAGATGGCCTCAGATGGCTCGCTTTTGCTCAGGCTTAAGCTATAGTATAATTTGTGTTGGGGATATACTTTTCGGGTATCCTCACTATGCCTCACTGACCAGGGTGTCCCACTTCGGGTTAGAGCTTTGCTTCATGGGCGGCCCAGTCAGGGAGAAGAGACGGAGTCCAGTCCAGCTACGGGAAGGCCTAGATGACTTACCGGCATAGGCCCATAGTGTTACTTGTAGTTCAAGATGTACTATGTAACCGACTCTTAGTCGTAGCCAGATAGGTATCTCCTGTAAACTCTAGGCTGTATATCTATATAAGCTGTCCTAGGGAGAGCCTTTAGGGCACCACCTGATAACCTACAATCTCAACTCGCACAGGCGAAACCCTTGTAACCCATATTGCGGCTCTGCCGTATTACTGGATTGCTAGTAGGAGTAGGATCCGTCCAAAGCTGGTGGATTCGAACCTGGGTAAACTTGTGTGCTCACCATCCTGGAACACTGTACGTATCACATCCCTCTCTTCCACACGCCTCGAGGAACACCTCATGGTGTACTTGTCATCAATCCGATGATAGTTGGCACCCACCGTGGGGCAAGTGAGCTTCGGATCTATGTTCTGAGCAGAATCTGCAAGAATCGGAATCAGCGAGACTATCGTCGTCGGTCACGTCCTCTACACCAGCGAAGTCCCTCTCATCGTTCTCGACGAGACCTGGATTCCGGATAGGGAGGCCGTGACTGCTTACACCATCATGTCTTTTGGCGAGATCGATGTGTACATCAGTTTTACTGAACCTATCACACCCACCCCAGCAGTGATGATAGAGGCAAAAGAAATTTCCGGGTCCCCTTTGTCTACGGAGGTGGCAGAGTTCCGGATCTCAGAAAACCCTAATCCCACCCAGCCCGCACACATTGCAGATATAGTGGAGAAAGCCGAACCTGAAGCAGATCTTGCAGTTTAAGTCGAATCTGGAGTAGATATCCCTAGCGAGGCCGAATCCCAGATCGATCTACCCGTCGAGGTCAAAATCCAAGAGAGGCAGAACAATAACCTTGGTTCCAGCTCTACCAAGGCTGGAATAGACCAACCTTTCCCGAGGCATACGTTGAGGCGCATGATGCTGCAAGGCGCAAACGTGGATGAGGTTCTCGAAACCATCAGGATTTTTGAGGAAGCCCACGAGGAAAGTCGCAACTACCTCAGGACCCACACGTCGCACTTTGTTGGATATGTTGGATCCGGATCCGGCTCTGCCAATGTTGGAGACAACGAAGACTCGGTGCTAGAGGCTATCAGAACAAACACCGACTTACCCGCATCCTCGGATGACTCGATGACGTCGGTAGATTTCCGGAAGTTCTCCACGGAATATGACGAGGAGTTCAACTCCAAAGCTGTAGAAGGAGAAGCCATGGATGAAGGATCCAGATAAAACTCTCCCAAATCGCAGGATGACATGGATCTCGGAGATAATCCCGAGTTCCAGATGTCCAAAAGTACCGATCAGAGCTTGACTCCGGGAAATGGAACCAAAGCCGGCTTTGCTACCGGCGCTGCCAAGAAGGCAAAGAAGAAGAACAAGAAGAACAAGACCCCGACAAAAGAACTTCCAACAGAGGAGGTGATTGCCGAGGAATATGAGGAAGACTCGGATGGAGCACTTATCCCAGACAAGCCCAAAGAAGAGTCGGTGGATGGACACGTGGTCACTGCAGGTGCCCGTAAACTCATCGACGCTGTGTTAACCACACCTATCCTTACTACGGCAGAACTCACTACCGCAGAATTGGAAGAAAGGGCCCAAGCCCTAGAAGCGCGTCGCCAAGTACTCCTGGATGAAGCCAAAAAATCCGAGGAAGAGAAGAAGCGCATGGCTACTGCGGAGAAGTTCAGCTCTCTACAACATCAGAAGAACCGGAAAGGCCATGTACGGGCTGACAAATTTCCGGAAGTACGCAAGGTTCTCTTTGGGGGAGATCCGGGGATGCCTCAGCTTGATAGTAATGGAGATCTGGTGTACCCAACACCAGTACAAAACACTGCCGCAGCTCAAGATATCCTGGCAAATAGTCTAGGCCCAGAAGAGGTTTGATTGGGCATTAAGCTACTCACCAAGGGTCTAGAACAACAGAAGGTCACGAAATCCGGAAGCATAAAACTGGTCTCTCAATCAGACCAATGTCGCACGGATCCGGCCTGGAACGACGTAAGATCCCAATGAGTTTCGGAGCAGCGTCACCATTCCGACCATCGAGAAGACAACCACTCAAGAACCGAATCTTCAGGGCAGCACAACATAACTGCACGTGACTGGTGCAATGTTGCTCCGGCCACCGAGGAAGAGGCAATTGCTGCACTGTATCCGATAAATCCTCCCTGGCGAGAGTCGAACAATCGCAGGGAAGAAGACAAAGAGAAACGTCGGGATGAGGACTATCAAAGAATGCCACCTCCTAGACACACAAGCCGTCCGGCTTAGCCCCACCGCGGTGGGAGTGACGGACGAAGGAACGACAGACACTGTGCTGAGTCAAGCCAGCAGGGGGCTCGTCGCAATGAAGACCCTTCCTAGAACCGGAATAATGATGCTCCGGACGGAGGCCGGTGATCAGCCGAAAACAATTCAGCTGCTCCACCCTCTCCACCAAGTAGCCATCACAACGGCTCTCAAGGAGGCTGAGGAGAGCGTCGTGGCGGAGGAGGTGGTGGCAGAAGCCAAAGTCCGGCTCCAAGGCACCACAGCCACAACCGTCAATCAGGACGGTGATCTCTGTCACCAAGTGACGCGAGACATTAGATTAACTCTAATATAGAGGCGCGGCGCTATGAAAATGATGATATATACGTGGGCCCAAAATGCTTTGGACCACGGATTCGACAAACACACTTCCCGGAAGGATTTGCTATCTCAAGACACATCCAATCCTACGATGGTGTAGCTCGGCCAGATACTTGGCTCCAGGATTTTTTCTAGGCTTGCTGCATCACCAAAGGAAGAAACAGCTTGGTCGCAACCTGATATCTCCCACTTATGTTGCGGAAGACGACACGATCATGGCTCAATGAACTTCCGGAGAACACCATCCACAACTTGTATGACATGCAAAGTGTGTTCTTTTGGAATTTCGAAGGCACTATCGGAGGCCCTGTACGGTAGGAGACCTACATCGTTGCACCTAGAAAGCCGAAGAAACTTGCTGAGATTACCTCGGACGATGGATCAACACCAAGAACTCCTGTGAAGGAGTAAATTACCAAACCGCGATTGAAGCTTTCATTGCAGGACTCCCAATTGGTGTACTACGTCATCGCTTGAAGTGTGACAAACTTACTGATCTGGGAGAGATGATAGAAACAACGAGCAAGTATGTAGATGCTGACGACGACGCAGAGGGATTACTAAACGCCCTAGCTGTGCCACAGTCGGGAAAACAACCAAAGCAGCAAGCTCAGAAGCGCAAGAACACCTCGGAAGAAAAACCCAACGCGGAAACGGTAGTGGTCACTGCTACTTTTGGATCTAGAGGACGAGGAGGACATGGAGGTGGCCGCGGACGCGGTTGTGGGACATCAAGGGTCCAGTGTAGAGGAGACTAGCAACCTGGCAAAACCTACTCCTGGGCCGACATTGCCAACAACCCATGTGTGCATCACTTAGATGCCAGCGGGGGCTCGTCTCACACAAACACCGAGTGTCGTTTTAAGGACGACATCAAGAAAGATGATACCGCTGGATATAGGGCTAAGCGGAAGAAGGGAAAGAAGAATCCCGAAAAAGATAAAGAGACCAAGGAAGATTCCGACATGGAGGAAGCTGATCCTTCAAATCCCAAGCCGGAGGGAAAGAAAAACTTCCCAACTAAGAAAGACACTTACATCACCTTCCTCGGATCTCAACAAGCTAAGGTCAAGAAAGAAGTTCTGCATGAGCTCAACACAGTTGTTCCGGCTGTCCCACAATTCCTGGACTGGTTGGAAGTGGGAATCACCTTTGACCGTGCTGATCATCCATCTAAGTTGCACAGGCAAGGAACATACGCCTTAGTCGTCAACCCACTCATTGATGGCTATGGTTTCTCCAAGACTCTCATGGATGGCGGCATTAGCATTAACATCCTGTATGTTGAAACGCTACGCCGATGCAGATCTTGGAGACCCAGCTGAATCACAGCTTTGTGATCTTTCACGGAGTTGTCCCAGGAAGACGCAAATTCCCTGGGAGAGATCACTTTGGATGTTACCTTTGGAACTCCCAAGAACTATCAGACGAAGGCACTTTCCTTCAAAGTTTCCCGTTCAAGAGCACATACCATGGTATATTCAGACGTCCGGCTTACTGGGGTTTTATGGCTCACCCGTGTTACATTTACAATATGATGAAAATTCTAGGTCCCAAAGGCATGATCACCATCAGGGAGACCCGAAGAAGGCGCGAGAGTGCGAGGACGGAAATGCCGCCTTTGCTGAAGCCGTGCTGCACGCCTAGGAGTACCAGGAGATCAAGAAGACCATTGATCCGTCCGAGATGCCCGCAACAAAGAAGGAGGTGACAAAGCCGAATCCGGAGTTCAAGGCATCGGAAGAGACGAAGAAGATGTCGTTAAAGGATGATGACCCCTCCAAGGTGACCTAGATAGGTGTAGTCCTAGATAGCGCATAGGAAAGCGTGCTCGTCAAGTTCCTCTAAGCAAATCAAGATATCTCGCATGGTAGCCATCTGACATGACCGGAGTACCCAGGGAACTTGCCGAGTACTCTCTAAATGTACACCCGAACGATAAACCCGTCAAACAGTCCATACGATGTTTTGGCGATGAAAAGCATAATGCAATAGCTAAGGAACTAGCCCGGCTCGAGTTAGCCGGATTCATAGAAGAGGTCATCCACACTGAGTGCTAGGCCAATCCTGTAATGGTCCCTAAAATGGACACCACTGATTTAAGGATGTTTGTTGATTATACTGCCTTAAACAAGGCTTGTCCCAAAGATCCGTTCGCTCTGCCTAGAATTGATCAACTTATTGATTCTACAGCAGCCTCGGAATTCCTATGTTTTTTCGATGCATATTCCGGTTATCACCAAATCTGGATGAAGGAATCAGACAAAGTCAAAACTTCATTCATAACCCCCTTCGGAACCTTCTGCTTTGTTACGATGCCCTTTGGGCTCAAGAACGTAGGAGCTACGTACCAGCGCACTATGCAGCGTTGCCTCCACGACCAAATCGGACGCAATGTACATGCATATGTGGATGACATTGCGGTGATGTCCAAAAAGAAGGAAACTCTAATTTCTGACTTGGAGGAAACATTTGCCAATCTACGAAAATACAACATAATGCTTAACCCGAAGAAGTTCTTCTTTGGAATACCAGCCGGAATTTTTTTAGGTTTTATCGTGTCTCAAAGAGGCATAGAGGTAAACCGAGACAAGATTAAGGCTATACTCAATATTTCCTGGCCAACTCGCCTGAAGGACGTTCAAAGACAAACTGGTTGCATTGCTGCAGTCAGTCGGTTTGTAAGCCGACTCGGGGAAAGAGCCGCACCACTATACAAGCTCCTGAAAAAGACCAAAAAAGTTCGTTTGGACTGACGAAGCTGAAGCTACACTACATGACTTGAAATCAGTACTCTCATCTGCTCCTATCCTTGCAGCACCGGAACCACGGGAACCGATGTTGCTCTATCTCGCTGATACATTGCAAATGTATCTATAATTTTTGATGTTCCATGCTTGGTTTTATCCACTTTCTTGTGTTTTGTTCCAACTTTGGAGTACTTTTCATATGATTTCTTGGACTAACCTATTAACAAGAGCCACAGTGCCAGCTGCCTATTTTCTGCTGTTTTTGGTTCCAGGAAAATCAGAAAATGAATATTCTCGGAATTGGACGGGACAAAAGCCAAAGTGCCTATTTTTCCGGAAGTAATCAAGTGCCAGAATACGAGACGGAGAAGGGCCAGAGGCTGGCCACACCACCTGGCCGCGTGGCTAGGCTGGGCCCGTGCTAGGGGGTGGTGTGGTGGCCCCTGGCACCCCCTCGGCCTCCCCTTCCGACTATAAGATGCCCTCGGGACGAAAACCCTAAGGACCCGTTCAAAAATCCACGAAAGAGTCTGTAGCCGCCGTCATCTCCATCCCTAGATCGGGAGGGACCTGAAGCTCTTCCCGACACCCTGCCAGAGAGGGGAATTCACCCTGGAGGCCTTATTCATCACCATGCAAGCCTCCGGTGTGATGCGTGAGTAGTTCATCCTTGGACTACGGATCCATGTAGTAGCTAGATGGCTGGTTCTCCTCCTTTGTGCTTTCATGTCTAGATCTTGTGAGCTCCGTTCATGATCAAGATCATCTATTTGTAATTCTGCATGTTGTGTTTGCGGGGATCCGATGGATATAGAGATGCTATTTCAGATTGATTATTGATTCTATCATGTCTTTGTTATTTGTGATCTTGCATGCTTTCTGTTGTTAGTAGCTATCTTGGCCAAGTAGATGCTAGCAACTCTAAGAGTTAGTATTTATGCTCAATAGTGGGTTCATGCCTCTGGTAATCTGGGGAAGTAACAGAAATCTCTAAGGTACTAGATGTGCTGTTGCTACTAGGGAGAAAACAAAAATCCTTTGTTCAGAGAACAATCGTATTGTTTACTTTCCACGCAGTTCGTAAAGCAATAATCTGTTGCTTGCAACTTAATACTGGAGGGGGTTCGGATGATGACCTGAAGGTGGATTATTAGTCATAGATGCAGTTGGATGGCGGTCTATGTATAATGTTGTAATTCCCAATCAAGTCTCAAAGGAGTCAAGATGATTAGTATATGCATGTATTGCTTTCTCGATGTTTGTCAATTGCCCCGCTATAATTTGTTCACCCAGCATGTTATCTATCTTAAGGAGATCCACCTCTAGTGAACTTTGGATCCCGGTCCTTGTCTTTTACATTCAATCTACAAACTATTTACTTCTTTGTGTTTACTTTCTGCAAACTTTTACTTCTTTACATTCGATATGTTTAATCCTTTGTTTTCCGTAAAACACGGTGAGATTGACAACCTCATCGCAAGTTGGGGACAAAGTTCTGTGGTTGTGTTGTGCAGGTCTCCATGTTGCTACTAGCACCGGTAGTGCGCCCTGCCAAAGCTCAGCTAGTAACACCTTTGGGGTGTTTCCTTGCTCCTACTAGTTTGATTAAACTTTGGTTTCATAATTGAGGGAAACTTGCTGCTGTGCTCATCATACCTTCCTCTTGGGGTTCCCAACGAGCTCTACATCAACCACGCACCAGCACTTTTCTGGGCACCGTGCATTGAGCCATCAAGCATTTTTCTGGCGCCGTTGCCGGGGAGTCAAGGACATCTTCACAACGGGAGTCCCTCATAACCAATCTCTTTACTTTGTTATTTTTGTTTTGCTTAGTTTCTTTTTGCTTTGTTTGCTTGTTTTCTTTATTCAAAAACACAAAAAAAATAGTTTTACTTGTTTGCTTTCTTATTTGAAAACCCAAAAAAATGACTACTCTTGAAAACACTAAGTTGTGTGACTTCACTAGCACCAACAACATTGATTTTATGAGCACACCTATTACTCCAACTGTGCCTGAAGATACTTTCTTTGAGATAAAACCTGCTTTGCTCAATCTTGTTATGAGAGAGCAATTTTCTGGTATTGGTAATGAAGATGCTGCTTCCCATCTAAATAACTTTGTTGAACTTTGTGAGATGCAAAAGCACAGGGATATAGATGGTGATATTATTAAACTGAAATTGTTTCCTTTCTCTTTGAGAGGAAAAGCTAAAGAATGGTTGAATTCCTTAACTAGGAATAGTATTGATTCTTGGACTAAGTGCAAAGATGCTTTTATTGGAAAATACTGTCCTCCTGCTAAGATTATATCCATCAGAAGTGAAATAATGAAGTTTAAACAACTTGATAATGAGCATGTTGCTCAAGCTTGGGAAAGAATGAAATCTTTGGTAAAGAATTGTCCCACTCATGGACTGACTGCTTGGATGATCATCCAAACTTTTTATGTAGGATTGAACTATTCTTCAAGGAACCTATTAGATTCTGCTGCTGGAGGTACCTTTATGACCATCACTTTGGTTGCTGCAACAAAGCTTCTGGAAAATATGATGGTTAATTATTCTAAATGGCATACTGAGAGAGCTCCACAAGGTAGGAAGGTAAATTCTGTTGAGGAAACCTCCTCCTTGAGTGATAAGATTGATGTTATTATGTCTATGCTTGTTAATGGGAAAGCCCATATTGATCCAAATAATGTCCCTTTAGCCTCTTTGGTTGCTCAAGAAGAGCAAGTTGATGTGAACTTCATAAGAAATAACAACTTTGGCAACAATGCTTATGGTAATAACAATTATAGGCCCTACCCTCCTAATAATACTTATGGCTATAATGGTAAACCTGGATTACCTAGTGAAGGAAAAAATTTAGAAGTTGAAAGAGCCACTAAAAACTTCATGCAAATGCAATATGAGCAAAATAAACTATTCACTAAAACTATGGAGGAACAATCTATCATTTTGAAGAACATTAGCCATCAACTTGAGAGTCTAAATAGGGAAATTCCTAGTTTATAATTGAAACTCTCTAATGCTGAAAGGAATATATCATCTCTATCTGAAGCTCAACCTTCATTGATTAATAAAATGGATGCTAAACCTGAAACTAATGATAATCCCTTTGCAGCTACTAATGCTATACAAGTAAGAATTGATGAAATGTTAGACTATTAGCTGAATTACGTGCTAAGTGGGAAAGAGAAGATGAAATTGCTAGAAACATTAGTGTTTCTACTATCACCACCACTAGTGTTGAGGCTAGTAATAGTTCTACTACTTTAGATGATAAATTTGATTTTCATCTTGATGGTTGCAATATCTCTGAAGTTATTAAGTTCCTACAAAAGCTTTCTAAAAGTCCTAATGCTAGTGCTATGAACATGGCTTTTACAAAACATATTACTGATGCTCTCATAAAGATTAAAGAAGAAAAAATGAAACATAAAGCTTCTATTCCTATTAAACAAGAAGATGGTTGGGAACCCATCATTAATATGAAAGTGAATGACTTTGATTTCAAAGTTTTATGTGATCTTGATAGTAGTGTTTCTATTATGCCTAGAAGGATTTATGATATGCTTGATTTGGTTCCACTTGAAGATTGTTATTTGAATGTCCCACTTGATGATAATGCTAAAAAAAACTCATGGGGAGTCTTAATGATGTTCTTATTATGGTTAACAATGCCTATGTCCCCGTTGATTTCTATGTTTTGGATTTTGAATGCAATGCTTCGTGTCCTATTACTTTGTGAAGACCTTTACTTAGAACTGTTGGTGCCATTATATATATGAAAGAAGGTACCATTAAATATCAACTCCCACTCAAGAAAGGTATAGAACACTTCCCTAAAAAGAGAGAAAAGATTTATTTTGCTTCTCCTATGAAAAAAATTTGGTCTTAATGCTTCTTCATTTGAGAACACTTGATTCTTTCTTTGCTTCTTATGCCTAACTTAAAGGCGTTAAAGAAAAGTACTTATTGGGAGATAACCCAAAAGTTTTAGATGAGTCTTGGAAGTTATTACCTCTGTAATAACCTCTCCTTATCCTTTTTATTTGCTTTTTGTGCCAAGAGTAACCTCTAATGAGAGAGAAGTAATGATTGGGAAAGCTGCTGTCCCAAAACAGATTTCTGTGCTTCACCGTAAAAATTCGTGTAAAATCTCTGAACGTCTTTTTGAGGCGTCAAGTTTTGTGCTTCTGCCCCAGGTTGTTATATAACTTTTGTTAGTTCAACACTTTTTGATTTGAGCAACAGAAGGTCTTCGAAAAATTCGTCTTTACTTGCTGGTCTGTTTTGACAGATTTCTGCCATTTTCTGCATTTGCTTCTCATTGGTTCCTTTTTGAGTTCTTTTGGGTAATTGAGATTTTTGAGGGAAGTGCTACAGTAGATAGTGTTCTAATGGAAGTTTATTTGGTGTTAGAACTGAACCTTAAGACCTTTTATCTAGAGTGCACTAATGTTGCTAATAAAGATTGTGTGAAGTTTTGTATGAAGGAAAAATTTTAGGTGTATGGTAGGAATGAGTAATGAGATGAAAGATGGACTAAAGCTCAAGCTTGGGGATGCCACGCGTGTCACCCCAAGAAATATCCAAGAAGTACAAGCGTCAAAGCTTGGGGATGCCCAAGGCATCCCCTTCTTCATCAATAAAAATCCCAGGTTTCTTCCAAACGCTTCATTTTTATTGTTTCATGCAAAATTGTGTTTTTCTTGGAGCGTCTTATTTTTTGTTTTTGTTTTGGTTTTTAGTTTGCTTAGTTTTCTGAATAAATTGGTTGGACCCCCTCTTTCATACATTGGTTTGCAAATAGTTTGGTTTGGTTTGGAAAAGAGTAGGAAAGTTCATGCTTATGTAGTAAAAAGAGCTCGTTTTTGACGGTGGCCTATGCTCTATCATGCCATGCTTGATATTGTTTTGGCTTTATGCTTAGTATTCTTTGCTGTAGCATGACTTGTTATAAACAATTGAGATTGCTTAATGTGCCTTGGATGAATCACGCGTTGTTTTAGCATATTAAAGCATAGTATAGTGGTATTCTACTTTGATGCTTTATTTGGGTTGACTTGGCGCATGCTCACACCATGTTATGACTATCTCAAGTCACCATAGACTTTATGATCCTTTAGTTTTCAACTTGTAGTATCACTTTATGCTTTGATCAATGATGTTTTGTCGCTCTGCATGATTATGGACATTATTGCTCTCTTAGTTTGTCGCTCCCAGTCTTTTGCTAGCCTCCATAACCAAGTATGAGTTCCACTCATGCATGCAACTCCCTAAACCAAGTTATTCCAAAGAGTCTACCATACCTACCTACTAGCTTATCCTATTCCAAGTATATTCATGCTTTGTTTACCTTCCAAATTAAACTTGTTATGAGAAAACTAGTGATTAAAGCTCTCACGAACTTGATGGCACACTTTACTTTTTGCATCTAATAAACTTGAACCATTGGGTCCTTCTTTGTTGTGTATATGCTTACGCTTTATAAGTTGAAATTAGCAGAACCATGTTTCATGGGGAATGCTTTCAACATTGCACTTGTACTTTGTACCCCGTTGATATCATGTTCTTTTGCTTATGGATCCCGGCCGTGTGAACTAAAAGTGGAACTTGTAAAATCATGGAGTTTGTATGTGTGTTAGAGAAACGCCTGGGCCGCTAGCCTAAGCCATGCCTAATCATGGTGGAAACTTGCAGCATAACCATAATGAGCACTCTATGAAGCATCCTCAATAAAAACCTATGCAAATAGCAAATAAAAATATCGCTGAGATGCTCATTGTCTGCTTGCCTTGTCATTTTGATTATGGGAAAGCTCCTGTATCATGTGCAAGGGTTACCCCGTTGGCGGTTCTTAATGATACACATGTACTTACAATGACAAGAGCTTACTCGTGACTGAAGTTGAGTAGCATGAGGATCGGTCTTCGTAAGTAAGGGGCATGAGATTTCGGTTTATAACTTGTCAAGCATATCCTCTTAGTTGTGTCACTTTAACCTTAATCACCTTAAAGATGCTTATGATAGGGGCAATGAGAGCTGAAAGCTATAAGTACCATAATTTTTGGAAGCTCTTTATGAGACTTGAATCCCTACTTCCTTTTACAAAGGCCTTTCTTCCACCATTACATTGAGTCTCCACCTTCTATCTTTATGCACCTACTTTGAGAGCATAGTGGCCATTCTTAGTTATATGTGCATTGTCCCAAGACTAGTTGATTGACGCATAACTTGTTATTTCTTGTTTGAAACTATTGTATCTAGTCACTCTTATGAACTTTGAAGGTGTCCTATGCATTTATATTTGCTACTCTATTGAGGGACAAGCTGAATACTATTATACCATATTTTCTTTATGTGAAACAAACAAACGTCTTGCAAATTATTGTTATTCATGAATCTTTTGTTTGTGCCTTTTCATGTTGCATCATAGTTTCTTTTGTTATTGCTATAACCTTGTCTTTCATGTTATGATTGAAGTACTATGATCCTAGCTTTGAATGTTTTACAAATACTTTGATCAAGTCTTTGAGGGTGCATGTCACCTCAAAAATTATTCTTTCTTTTTATCAGTTACCTACTCGAGGACGAGCAGGAGTTAAGCTTGGGGATGTTGATACATTGCAAATGTATCTATAATTTTTGATGTTCCATGCTTGGTTTGATCCAGTTTCTTGTGTTTTGTTCCAACTTTGGAGTACTTTTCATATGATTTCTTGGACTAACCTATTAACAAGAGCCACAGTGCCAGCTGCCTGTTTTCTAGTGTTTTTGGTTCCAGGAAAGTCAGAAAATGAATATTCTCGGAATTGGATGGGACAAAAGCCAAAGTGCCTATTTTTCTGGAAGTCATCAAGTGCCAGAATACGAGACGGAGAAGGGCCAGAGGCCGGCCACACCACCTGGCCGCGCGGCCAGGCTGGGCCCGTGCCAGGGTGGTGTGGTGGCCCTGGCACCCCCTCGGCCTCCCCTTCCGACTATAAGATGCCCTTGGGACGAAAACCCTAAGTACCCGATCAAAAATCCACGAAAGAGTCTGTAGCCACCGTCATCTCCATCCCTAGATCGGGAGGGATCTGAAGCTCTTCCCGGCACCCTGCCGGAGAGGGGAATTCACCCTGGAGGCCTTCTTCATCACGATGCAAGCCTCCGGTGTGATGCGTGAGTAGTTCATCCTTGGACTACGGATCCATGTAGTAGCTAGATGGCTGGTTCTCCTCCTTTGTGCTTTCATGTCTAGATCTTGTGAGCTCCGTTCATGATCAAGATCATCTATTTGTAATTCTGCATGTTGTGTTTGCGGGGATCCGATGGATATTGAGATGCTATTTCAGATTGATTATTGATTCTATCATGTCTTTGTTATTTGTGATCTTGCATGCTTTCCGTTGTTAGTAGCTATCTTGGCCAACTAGATGCTAGCAACTCCAAGCGTTAGTATTTATGCTCGATAGTGGGTTCATGCCTCTTGTAATCTGGGGAAGTGACAAAAATCTCTAAGGTACTAGATGTGCTGTTGCTACTAGGGAGAAAACAACAATCCTTTGTTCATAGAACAATCGTATTGTTTACTTTACACGCAGTTCGTAAAGCAATAATCTGTTGCTTGCAACTTAGTACTGGAGGGGGTTCGGATGATGACCTGAAGGTGGATTATTAGTCATAGATGCAGTTGGATGGCGGTCTATGTATAATGTTGTAATGCCCAATCAAGTCTCAAAGGAGTCAAGATGATTAGTATATGCATGTATTGCTTTCTCGATATTTGTCAATTGCCCCACTGTAATTTGTTCACCCAGCATGTTATGTATCTTAAGGAGAGCCACCTCTAGTGAACTATGGATCCCAGTCCTTGTCTTTTACATTCAATCTACAAACTGTTTACTTCTTTGTGTTTACTTTCTGCAAACTTTTACTTCTTTCCATTCGATATGTTTAGTCCTTTGTTTTCCGCAAAACACGGTGAGATTGACAACCTCATCGCAAGTTGGGCACAAAGTTCTGTGGTTGTGTTGTGCAGGTCTCCACGTTGCTACTAGCACCGGTAGTGCGCCCTGCCAAAGCTCAGCTAGTAACACCTTTGGGGTGTTTCCTTGCTCCTACTGGTTCGATTAAACCTAGGTTTCATAACGGAGGGAAACTTGCTGCTGTGCTCATCATACCTTCCTCTTGGGGTTCCCAACGAGCTCTACATCAACCATGCACCAGCACTTTTCTGGGCGCCGTGCATTGAGCCATCACTCGCTGCGACAAACATAGTCATTAGTATAGTCATGGTGGTGGAGAGACTAGAGGAAAATCAGGAACACCTGGTGTAGCGTCCGACTTATTACCTCAGTGAGGTCCTAACTGAATCAAAGCAGCGGTATCCGCACTATCAAAAGCTGGCTTATGGCGTGTTTTTTGCATCTCGTAAGTTACGGCATTATTTTCAGGAACATCCAATTACCGTGGTGAGCACAACTCCCATGAGAGATATAATCAACAATAGCAATGCTACAAGGCGCGCCGCAAAAATGGGGCATAGAGCTTTCAACTTTCGACATTGAGTATAAACCTTGTACAACAATCAAATCCCAAATCCTTGCTGACTTTGTCACTGATTGGACAGAGACAACGGAAAAAATGACCCTCCCAGAGTCGGAATACTGGACCTTACATTTTGACGGGTCTTAATCGCTTGGGGGCTGGCATGGTGCTCTAATCACCCCAATGAGACAAACTTTTCTATGTATTGCAGATCCATTTCACGGCGACAAATAACATTGCCGAGTATGAAGCACTACTGCATGGAATCTGGATTGCTAAGGATATCGGCACCCGACGTTTGATGTGTTACGGAGATTCGGATCTTGATGCTCAACAAGTGTCGGATATCTGTAATGCGAATAAGAACATGGTAGCATATAGAGATTTCGTGGAAGAAATATCTAAATCGTTTGAAGGGTTTGAAGTTCAACACATCCCTCGAACATAAAATGAGGAAGCAGATGCACTCTCTCGTATAGGCTCTACGCGGAAAAAGGTTCCGGATGGCGCTTTTTTAGAGCACCTCAAAGTTCCCTCTATTAAAGGAGTACACGAGGAATATCCGACCAAATCTGACTCACCTTTAGTAGCAGTTCTGGCTATAATTCCCAGCTGTACTCAACCCTACCTTGATTACTTGGTAGATGGAAAATTACCCGAAGACAAAGTTCTGAGCCGACAGATCGTTCGACGAGCAAAAGCATATACTATAATTAGTGGTGGGATCTATAAGCGGAGCGTATCTGGGGTCTTTCAGTGATGTGAATCTTGGGAAGGAGTGAAAATCTTATGAGAAATCCATGAAGGCGAGTGTGGTCACCATGCTGCAGCCAAATCTCTAGTGGCAAAAGCTTTTCAACACAGTTTTTCTGGCTTACAGCTAAGACAGATGCCGAACGGCTTGTCAAGACGTGAAAAGGCTACCAAAAGTACGCCAAGCAAGCTCATGTTCCGATTGATCAGCTGTGAATAATAGCTATAACATGGCCTTTCGCGGTCTAGGGGCTTGATATGGTAGGACCGTTTAAACGGGTTCCAAGTGGATTTACTCATCTCTTAGTGATGGTGGATAAATTCACAAAATGGATTGATACTAAACCCGTCACTAGTTGTGATGGAGCAATAGCCAGAAGATTTGTTGAGGATGTCATAATCCAATACGGTTATCCACATAGCATTATCACGGAAAACAGGAGTAAATTTTCTATGTGAAAGCTTACCGAATTCTGCAATGAACAATATATCCGGATTGACATTGCATCAGTCGCACATCCGCATGCTAATGGACAAGTCGAAAGAGCAAATGGTTTAATCCTACAAGTCCTAAAACCAAGACTCGAAGCACCACTATGACGTGCTGCTGGGGCTTGGTGATGTCTACGCACTTCTATTCTTGTAGACAGTTGTTGGGCCTCCAAGTGCAAAGGTTTGTAGAACAACAACAAGTTTCCCTTAAGTAGATCACCCAAGGTTTATCAAACTCAGGGAGGAAGTGGTCAAAGGTATCCCTCTCAAGCAACCCTGCAATCAAGATACAAGAAGTCTCTTCTGTCCCCAACACACCCAATACACTTGTCAGGTGTATAGGTGCACTAGTTCGGCGAAAAGATAGTGAAATACAAGTGGTATGGATAATTATAAGTGGTAACGGTGCCACAAAAGATCTTGATGGGTAGGGAGAGACTAAAGGCATTCTGAAATAAAGATGGAAGCAACCAAACATGTAACAAATCTAGTTGCAAACGGTGTTTCAATGCTTAGAAACAAGGCCTAGGGATCATACTTTCGCTAGTGGACACTCTCATATAAATATCTTCTCTTCATGATACTACTCTGAACTACTCTCTGGTTGGACACTCTAATCCATGGTAGGGATATAACAACACACCTCAAAGTTCGCTTTCCCCATCTAGATAACCCCACATTGTCACCTTGAGCTCTAGATAGTTCCAACAAACACCACAATTTCATAGAAACATCCAACTCCAAATATAACTCATAACAAGTAATTGTAATCTCTAGCCTAAGTGCCACCATGGTGTGCACGCTGTCACTTTCACACACATGGGGAGATCAAGAGATCTATTAAAGCACTTGAGTAGCAAGGTACATCTACTTGATTACAAAGCTCATGATCACAATATGATCATGCATAGAGAGAGATGAACACATAGCTACCAGTAGAACCCTTAGCCTCGAGAGAGAACTACTCCCTCCTCATCATAGGAATCAGCAACGGCGATGGAGATGGTGGTGGAGATCAATGGAGATGGCTCCGGGGGCACTTCCCCGTCCTGGCAGGGTGCCGAAACAGAGACTTTCTATCCCCCGAATCTCCCCTTTGGTGGCGGGGGCGCTGTGGAGGTTTTTGTGGCTGGAGGCTGTATTATCTAGGGTTTCTGCATCGGAGGCTTCTTATAGGCGAAGGGGCAAGGTCGGTGGAGTGTCAGGGGCCCATACCACCTGGTGGCACGGCTAGGGGTAACCTGCACCACCATATGGTGTGGCCAGGCCCTGGCCCTCCTCCGTCTCTGCTTTGGGCTCTGTGAGTCTTTCGGTAAAATATTGACTTTGGCTTTTGTCCGGTCCAATTCCGAGAATATTCTTTTTCTGGCTTTTCTGGAACCAAAAACAGAAGAAAACAGGCAACTGGCACTGTGACATCTGGTTAATAGCTTAGTTCTAGAAAATGCATAGAAGTATCTCAAAGTATGAACAAAACATAAGAAAGTATAAATAAAACAAGCATGGAACATCAAAAATTATAGATACGTTTACAACGTATCAACATCCCCAAGCTTAACTCCTGCTCGTCCTCGAGTAGGTAAGTGATAAAAAGAAAGAATAATTTTTGAGGTGACATGCACCATCATAATCTTGATCAAGGCATTTATAAAATATTGATAGCTGGGATCATAATACTTTAACATAGCATGAAAGATATAGTTCTAACAATAAGACATAGCAACTATGTCGTAACATGAAAAGGCACAAACAAAAGATTCATAAATAACAATGCTTTGAAAGACGTTTGTTCGTTTCACATATAGAAAACATAATGAGAATGGCATTCAACTTGTCCCTCATAGTGTAGCAAAACATAAATGCATATGACACCTTCAAAGTTCATAAGGGTGACTAGATACAAGTAGTTTAATAACAAGCATATCAAAGTTATGAATCAATCAATAAGTCTTGGGACAATGCACATTAAACTAAGAATGACCACTATGCTCTCTCAATTGGTGCCTAAGGATAGAAGGTGGAGACTCAATATAAAAGTGGAAGAAAGGCCTTCATAGAAGGAAGCAGGGATTCAAGTCTCATAAAGAGCTTCCAAAAATTATGGTACTTATTAGCTTTCAGCTCTCATTGCCCCTATCGTTAGAATCTTGAAGTGATTAAGGTTAAAGTGAACAAACTATGGAGTATATGCTTGACAAAGTATAAGTTCGCAATCTCATGTCCCTTGAATACGAGGGCTACTCCTCATGCTACTCAAGTTTAGTTACCGGTAAGTTCTTATCATAGTAAGTACATGTGTATCATAGAGAACCGCCAACAGGGTACCCCTTGCCCGATGATACGGAAGAATCCCCATATCAAAATGACAAGGCAAGCAGACAACGAGCATCTCCGCAATCTTCTTATTTACCATGGGAAAATGGTGTTTTTTCTCTCTTTCCTCTTTTCTCATCTTTTTTTCTTTTTCTCAATCTCTAGATATTTTTTATAAGAAAAATGCTTCATAGATTGCTTATTATGGTTACGCTGCAGGTTTCCACCTTGATTAGGCATGGATTAGACCAGCGGCCAGGCGTTTTTCTAACACACATACATAACTCCATGGACTTACAAGCTCCCCTTTCATTTCACACTGACGACATCCATAGACAAAAGTGAAGGAGATATGCCCTAGAGGCAAATAAGAAATAGGTTTTTATTGTCATATCTCAATTAGTTTATAATAGTTTCATATTGTGCTATAACTGTGCCAAGTAGAAACATTGGTACAGGTGTGGTATGAAACAACCAAGTCCCTAGTAACCTCTATTCATACTAGTTCGTTGGTCATGAAGATGATCTGGGTTTCAAGATCATGGGCATTTATGCCGACTGACAATGAGATCATATCATTGGGGAATGATGTGGTTGGACATTCCTCGAAGGATTGCAACACGATCAAGTCATATAGTTCATTGTTGCAACAACTATACCTAGACTCCTTCTCCTTAGACCGTGAGCTCATATTACTCAATTTTTCCCTAGGCTGCTTAGACTGCATCAACCGTCATCTGGTTATACGGTGGCCATAAAGGTGTACGTTGGGTATTCCGAAGGAACAGTATATGACATGTGACTGCATGACCGGGATTTGTTCACCCACATGACGGGTAAAGATACATACGGCCGGCTTGGTGAGATTACATCTATAAATTTTGCAACATGTGACTGGGTCACGGGGATGTAATATCACGGTAAAAAGAAAACAGAACTTGTTGTGAACGAGATTGAACAAAGGTATGGGATACCAGTGATCAGATCTCGGACAAGTTGTATCGAGAAACAAAAGGACTTACATATATGTTATCAATTCTTGAGTTGTAATACAACTCAATTATAAGTATAAGTTCTAAGTTATGTTCTTAAAAATCATATGTAGGAGGATTCTGATGAAGTGGGCAATAGCAAGTACTCTAGGGACAACAAGAGCCGCTACATGCTAAGGTGGTTACGGTATGGGAACATCCCTTTCTACCGTAGGGGGAGGGACTGTTTTGCCAATTCTATGGAAGAGTCATCGATACGGACCTCAATAGCATGATCCAACACACGGTGGATAATGGCAAAAGCCGAGGCCAAAGGCATCAGCCGAAGACCTTGGCGCAGCATGCAGCCTTCGGCAAATTCCTCTAGAATTATGTTAGGACTGGCCTTTTCCCCCTCGAGTAGGCTGTCCCGGCCTCCTCCTGCTGCCCCTGCTAGGCGTCTTTGTGTACCGACCTCCTGATGTTGCCCCTGCTTTTATTTTGTTTTAGTTAATTATTATATGTCGTTGCATGTAAGACAATAGATCCTTGCTGTCTCTAGTGAACCTTCTATATATAAATTAATCTACTCCTTTATATGGAGTTTCTTAAAATTTCTAGTGTTCAATTATATTACTGATCATGCTCATGCACCCTACCAAATTTTTCTAGTGCTCGATTATATTATAATTGTCAAGGAATACATCAACAAGATTTTAAATTGGTGGAAAATTCGTATTGAAGTAACTAAATGATCTCACATCAGCATTAAATGTTTGAATTAGTCAAATTCAAAATAGATGCTCTGCATCACGGTATGAATCTCATTTACTCTAGGACTCAGTTTCACTCTAGCAAGCATGTGTAAATACCTTCCTTTTCCTTTAAATTATGAATTATTCTCAAAATTTAGGATTAACAAAATCCAGAGTTCTGAATATTTCCGGCTGTCCGAATATTCACTCGACAAGATTTCCTTCAAAGAATACATGAAAAAGGTTATATTGGTAAAAAATTCACAATTAAGTAACCAAATGATCTCATTTCATGGTTAAACATTTGAATTAGTCTAATTCAAAACACTCGCACCTTATTTCTCTACAACAAAGCGCATGAATACTAGTCTTCATGCCTTTCAGGATAAAGATCCAAGGTTTGTACTACGCCAATTTTTCTTCAATTTATGAACCTCATTTAGACTTAGGGGACTCAAAATCACTGTAGCAAGCATGTATACATACCTTTCTTTACTTTAAATTGTGAATAATTCTCAAATTTTAGGAAAACCAAACGCTTGAGTTCCATATATCCGTAGTTCCGACTGTTAGCTTTTTCAAATCACTAGTGGTTAATTACTTGACGGAAAAATGTGAAATTCGGAGAACGGGTGTTCTTAGAGACTTTTTACACTTGCAGCGGTTTCAGGCTAGTACTTGGCGCCAAATATCTGAAAATATTTGCACAAATATTTCAGATCTATGCCACCTTTGTTCTTCCCCGCCCGCCCAGACCACTGTCCACCGTCACCGCCCTCCACCACCGCCGCCTTCGGTCACCTGCCTCTCCACCACCGCCTCCTTCGATCCCATGCGGTGTATATGCTCTCCCTCGCCTCCGAGGACCCCTTTGTCGTCCATGCAGCTATGCATGAAAACCAAATCTCCAAAACCCTAAATCAACAGCTTCGATTTAGGAATTTTGCCATGAGATTTGCCATTTTGCCTCTCGAATTTAAGGTTCAAGGTTACCGAGCTGCGAAGACCCAATGGCGCCATTGGGAGTCTCCCCTAGATGGCCTGCATTTGTCCCAACTCTTTTCCCCTTGTATAAATCTCAAAATCTGTAGTTGTCACTTCTAGCAATAGAGATTTAATTGTCGCTTCTAGGAATAGAGATTTAATTGTCACTTAATTGGTATGTTTTGATTGTCACTTTATTAGTCTTCTTACATCTTGATTGTATTAAGATGCTCTCTGTCTGTATCTATTTAACAGATGGGAACCTACAGTTAGGATACAGTCGTACTGTCTAGTGATGACAGTTTTCGCATTAACTTTGGTAGTTTTGAATTCTAGTCAAAAGACAAAGAGTCCACTAACAGGATTGAGTTTAAAGGTATCAAAATATCATCAAAATTGTAATCATATGTTTTGTATGTGTTTAGACGGTATACATTAATATTCCACCGTATTGAATTTTTTATATGTTGTTGCATCAGGGCATCAACACAAGGGGGACACTGATATTGATAAGCATAGCCTTTTTCGGAACGACATGTATCTGAAAGAAATTCATGTAGACTTCCTCTTAGACTGGTGTGAACCTGAATTTCCACCAAAAATCAAGTACTATGTCTATAGGATGTCCTATTCATCTGCCATGAAAAAGAAGTGCAAGCTAGTAAGATGATATATTCTTGATCATGTTATCAACAAGCTACCATGTGATATTTAAATACTTTAGTGATAACAAGTATGCTAATTATTTAATTCTTTGTGCTTGTCCAGACATTTGGAGCTGAGTTCACGAGAAAATACCTAAAGAATCGTCTTAATGAATCTATTGATAGCCATGTTTGGCAAATGAAGAGCAAAAAGCCAAAGATGGTTAGGATGAAGATGGGAGCCGGGTCAAATGCAATCTTGACGACTGGATGGGAGAAGGTTGTGAGAAACTTCAACCTAAAGCATGATACCATTGTCCTTTTTTGCTTTGATGAAAAATATAATGAAGAGGTACATATTCTGGTTCAGCAACTTTCACCGAGCGGCCGATTATAAATGTAATCCTGGTTTGTTAGAGAGTACTCATTATGCTAGTTGATTGATTTATAGACTGCAGTTTGTATATATTGCCATAACGTGTAATTGCTAAATTTGTATGGATTTCCAAAACTATGTGGCTATTGTTACCGTGATCGAGCTGCTATAAGTTCTTTAGATAATGTGTCTACCTGTCTAGTCAATCATGATTATGTGTCATGTCAGCTATGATCGAGTTCAAATTAGCATGCCATTACTTAAAATGGTTTACACACACTGGAGACGGTCACTTTAAAAGCCGCTTCGAGGCACACTAGTTCTAGAGACGGTTTTTGTTAGAATCCGACTCATGTATCCTGACTATTGGAGATGATCCCTATTATAGGCCATCTGAGGTTGAGGAGTTCTCTCAAGTGGTTCGAAATATGGGCCGTCTCCATCTCGTACATGTTAGAGGCGTTTTCCTTTTTGCACCGTATGAGGTCTTGTATCTTAGAGCCGCAAAGAAAAACCGGCTCAGGTGGTGTGTTCTTAGAAGCTATACGCTTGAGCCGGAACGAGAAACCGGCTGAGGCCCATGGGAAATTGACATCTCTAAGTAACGTGTTTGTACTAGTGGAGATAGTTTTGGAATCATGGGGTCACCAGAGTAAAGAGAAGTGAGAACCAGAATCGTTCCAGGTGAATCCAAAGGTTGTTCGAAGTGATCCAAAATGAGTTTCGCATAAGAAATTAAATAAATATGTATTTAATATTAATTAATATTAAAAAACTATTTTAATTTTAATTTTAGGGCAGCCCACCTTAATGGGACAACTCTAGAGGGAGAGCCCATGGGGACTAGTCACCCCGAAGAAGGAAGGAGGGGCTGGCCTAGGCATGGCCGCACGGGGTGAGGCCCACCCCTACCTGGCCGTTGCCGCCTCCAAGCCCTAAGGTGCCCCTCCCCTCCACTATATAAGAAGGGGCATGTGGGGGGAGGGGAGGCACACCAATACCAAGCCCCAAGGCATTTTTCCCATGTTGCTTCGATCTCTCATTGGCTCTCGTGCTCGTGGTTCCAAGAAGAACTGTGCGTGTGGGAGATGACTTCACCATCGGCACCTGTCGCACTGCTAGATCCCTGATCCAAAAGATCTAATTCTGCAATCTCGGATGGATCGGAGAAATCAAGAGTCAGTGTTGAGCACTATATATGTACGAAATCATGGGAGTGCTGCCAGTTGTGGCACCTGGTTGTCGTGCGAGGATCAACACGACCTTAAGGTCGGCTACATGTACGACTACATCATCCACGTTTATCGTGAACGTCAACACTTTCGGTCTACGGAGGTATATCAAGGAAACCTTCTCCGTTACAGCATTAACTCATAGATATAATTTGCAATTGGCGTACGCTAGTTAAAAAATATTGTTTTCTGATGTGAACCCCATCATTGGGGACTCGTTCGACCGTGGCACCCACTTAACTAGGTTGCCTTCCTCCCCTTCGTCATGTGAGAGCCAGCGCTCCGAAAATGATGAATAGCGTTGCCTTTCGCTACCTTCACATCTGAGGGTCAGCACTCCGGAGACGAAAAATATCAGTGCCTCTCTAGGGTTAGGGTTAGTAGAACTAGTAGAGCAAGAACAAGAATTTGTGTGTTTCATGAACTACCTTGTAGTTCTATTTTAATTTGCTACCATTTTAACTAAGTTAGTACTACGTGTGTAATGTATAAAACGAAATATGGAAACAAAATGTTAATCCGTGGACAAAGGAGGGACGTCATTGGCGTTGGGTGCAGTGGCCTGTCTTGGGAGGACATGGTTCTCCAGCCTGTCCGCTGACCACCACAAGCGGACCGATCCATACAAAATATGTGTCCGAAATGGGGGGCACGGTTGGAATTATCCTAACTCCTGGGCTCATTCGAGCCATTTATTTTGAAGATTTGAAAAATCTATTTTCAAAGTTTTAATTATACAAAATAAGTGCATATAGGCTGATGTATACTTTGAGTGTGTAAAAGTCACAATAAGAAATATGTTGTAATCCATGCTACAAAAAAGATAAAATTATAGATCCGGGAGTGTGACCAATGCGCCTTTAAACCTTATCACATTTTTTGAATTTTTATGTAGACTATAATATAGTTTACTACTGATCGAGATATTGCACGCTTGAAATATACACTGTTATCTACATTCACATATTTTTCAGTTTTTCTTAAAACTATAAAATATCGTATTTGGAAGTTCGAAATAAAAGACTCCATTGACGTCGAGCTCCAAAAGCATTTTCTGTGGTGTCAGTGAGCATGTTGCAAACCGACGACACCACCAACAACATGGGCAGTACCCACGCAAAAAAAAAAAACATGGGCACCTGCGCAGTATCCTCGCAAAAGAAAAAAACATGGGCAGTAAAGCTTTTCAAATTTGCAGCTGCAGCTTTTGACAACATTTTTTCCCCTTTCGGTGTGCTACGGGCATAGTGCCATAGTCGATAGGAAGAAGGGGGAGAGAGGGGGAACGCTCTGTCAAATCCACGTCAGATACATCTGCCAGCCTTATCGCATCAGCGTCATACTATGCAAGGAAATAAACGGATGCCCGGCATTAATTGGCCAATGGCCATGGCCCGCAGTACTCCATGCACGTACTTCACGGAGTAGTATTAATTCTGCCTCTCGGTTGGCAACATAGGACCAGAACAAGCACGTACTTCACGCAGTGAGATGCACATATGTGTGGTACGGTCCTTATTGTTTTTTTTTATAAATCGAATGTATCTAGATATCTTTTACTACATAGGTTCGTAGATGTTTGGAGTGAACCTATATACTAAAAGAGGTCTAGATACACTCTTTTCACAAAACTAAAACATCTTATATTTCCAAACGGAGGAAGTATTAATTATGTTAGACACGGAGGTAATAGAAAATAATTGTGAACTGACTCCATTACCGTAGGTTACGTGACCTCTCCAGGAGGCGGCGGCGGCGGAGCAAACCCATCTAGGGTTTTCCTTCCCTCCACCGGCGACGCCACCGGTCCGTCCTGTCTTCGACGGCCTTAGGGCCTTGGAGGCGTGGCGGACCACGGTCTCTCGTCGGCGGAAGGTTTTAGTGTTTTCTTTCGACTATTTTCAGTGTCTTCTTCAGGATGTTAAGGCGGCGGCTACGTCCTAGGGTCAGAATAAGGTCCTTCCCGCCCTATCCTCGCTCTGGTGGTGCGTCTAGCATCAGCGGAGGGCGCGTGAAGTCATGTGTCCGACTGGTTCTTTGGGATCTGGTCGTTTTTCGTACGTGTGTTTTGAGGTCAGTCTCTTTCGATCTACGTTGTTCATCTTCGGCGATGGTTACTGCTCTGGTGCGCTGGTCCTTTGGGATCTTAGCACGACGACTTCCCGTCTGTCTACTACAACAAGCTCTATTATGACAAGCTTTGCCTGGCTCCGGTGATGGAGAGGCGAGGACGGCGGTGCGCCTTCGGCTCGTGCTAGTGTTTGTAGTCGTCGCTAGGTGGTCCAATGACCTATTTGTAATTTTTATTACTTTTAGAACTCTTTGTACTGTTGTTGATAATTATTAATAGATCGGTGGAATTTCGTAAAAATAAATAGAAAATAATTGTGTACGCATTCACTCTTGTCTTAGCTTTTGGTGCAGGACAAAACCAGCACGTTTCCCTCGTGTTTGTCGACATTTTGCGCCGTGTCGGATGATGTATAGTATAGGACAAGTGCAGAGACCTTTGTTAACTTTCAATTTCAAGTCGATCCAGCGGGGCGTGGAGCCTCCAGAGCCACCGCCTCTTGAGGCAAAAGGATCAGCGTGTGGCGAAAAAAGATCACAGTGCTGACCCAGCACGTGTCGCCAATGTCGGCGTCAACCGTCAACGCGGTCGACTGAGTACGAACGCTGCAGTCCATTCCGATTATTTAGGGATGGACTGCTGCTCCCGACGAAACCCCTTTTAACACCATCCACTCGCCCACCCTAAAAACTCGCCCAAGGGCTACGAGGGTGCCAGCTCAAAAAATCACTTCTAGCCGCACCCTCAATTTGATTTTAACACCGGGGCAATCTAACTATGTTATTATTTGGCGCTCCCAGGCTGAACCTAATCCGCGAGAGGTCTAGCGGGGACGCCGGATGGACGTAAGACAATGTGTGGTTAGTCCTAGCAGTGAGATAGCCGACTCGTCTCCCGAGCGACATCTATGGCCACGCGGTTATTTGCCACCGAGTTCTCCCGTTATGCTCTTTCCGTCTTTTCCACCGCTTTCCGTATGGTCTTTCCGCCCTTTTCTCACTATATGTAGACGCGACAACCATCATCATTGCAGATCTACACTCACTCTCACCATGGTCGCACCTCCCTTTCACACCTTCTCCCACTATATCTAGGGTGGCGGCCAGTGGTGCTGCTTTCGCCAGTAGGAGCGGAGCACACCCATGCCTGACCACAGTCTTCCTCCAACTCACGCACCACCCGCAGGAGATGCCGGAGGCGCCTCTCCATGGCCCAACTATACCGACTCCGAGGAGAAGGAGGGGATCCCCTCTGATGACTCCGACGCAACCAACTCCGAGGAGTTGGGTAGGGGCAGCTCCTACACCGATTCCGAGAAGCTGGAGGTGGCGCCATGGGTGCCACTCGAACAATGGGTGATCAAGTTTGAGATGAGCACCGATGAGAGCATCCGCGGCCTCCATCACCCCGAGGGCCAGTTAACCGAACCACCAGCAAGCCTTACAGGTGGGACATCCTCAACCACGTTTTCCTGCTCCGGCTGAAACATCTCGACGACGTCCACACGCGTCTCGTCCTTGCGTCGCGCAGATATCCCGGCAAGACGAACTTGCGTGCCGCCGCGACTGAGCTAAGGAGGAGCCCGACACGTAACTGGCGATGTACAACTCCCTATTTGAGCTGTGGGGTGTTGACAGAGGGCCGTCGCCGCGCCCTCCTTGCGAGAGCAGTGTCTCCTGCCGCTGGTTTAGTTCTTGGCCATTTTATGTAAATTTATCCGCTAGGCCAAAAAACGATGTAGTGTATAAACATGTTTGAAATTTATACAAAATCGCTGTTAATTTCGTATTTTAAGGAATTTTCCAGTTATTGGAATGTTTAAAAAATTTGTACAGCGTCCCCAAATTTCCGATCTATCCAGCGGCTCCATAGGGGCCAAAAAAGATGCGTCAGACGCCGTATGGAAGGCACGAGTAGAGATGCTATGACAGAGTTGATATCCCATTCTGTATAAATTGTTTCGTATCACACAACACGTATGTACAAAATTTCGTCGCAGCGGAAGGATACAAGTCCTACGTCCGCCATACTTGGTATACAGGGCAGAAAAGTCAGGCGTGACGAGTTGGTGAACAACGGACAAGGCTGAACGCGAAACCCAAGGACAGATATACGTAGCTAGCTAGGCATCCGTGTAGTAGAGCACCGTTAAGAAAGGAAAATAATCCCCGTGTCGCAATCCCCCGGGAGACACCGGGGGCGGAAACCCTAGCGCCGCCGATACCCCTCCCTTCTCCACCTTCCCTCGCTGCCGCTGCTGCTGGCCCTCGCCGCGGTGGCGGCGAGCCTTGTTGCCGAAAGCGGCTGGGGCTACTGGTGCATCCGGGGCAAGCGCGGACACTGCTAGGACGATGGCGGCGGTTGTCACGGTGCGTCGTTCAGGGCGGCGCCCTTGCATCGGCGGGGGTCGTGGCCTTCTGCTGCGACCTTGGCGCGAGCCAGAGCGGTGAGGAGGGGCGGATGGCGGCGACGGTTGAAGCTTCAACGACGGTTGGTTCTATCTGGATTTTAGTCCGATCTGGGCCTGCTAGGGCTGTGTGACGCCGGTTTGCCTCCTCCTCTGCTGTTCTGACTAGCGACGAGGGGGTCATCTGGTTTACTTGTATAATGGAGGCGGTCCTAGGGTTCTTCCTCCCGCCGAGATGAAGACTAGCCGGATGCAAGTCCTTATTGATCCGGTTGTTGTGGCGTGTTCCGGAAGTCTCCGCCGGCGAGCTCCACGAGGCGACTCATGCATGGAGTTTGCTGGATCGGGAGATTCGGTCATGCGCACCCGTGTTTTACTCTGGTCGTTTGAGTTCATGGGGAGCGCTTCGAATCTCTACTGGCTGTTAATATCATGGGCATTGTTCCCGTTCCATGGTGCTGGTGGAGAAGGTCATGGAGGCCAAGATCCGAGGACTAGCAATGGTGGTTCGAAACTCTATGGCGATGAGGAATTGACTCGACGTTTCTTTACTCGGAGGAGCGGCAAGTTGGGGTGATTACACGGGGGGAAGTTCAAAGTCTTATTTTTCAGGGTGAAAATTCAAGGTCTGGCCTTCATTGGTTGTGTCTGGCAATGGTCTTGTTGAATGCATTATTTTGAAAACGAGAATTTTCTTTAGGGTGAAAACCTAAGATCTATGATCGGATGAAGACAGGCTTGTGCACTGTTATCCTTTTGAAAGCGTCACTTTTAAAGAAGCTGGACTTCTGATGTTATCCTGGTGGTGTTAGTACTCCTCTAACAAGGGATAGATCGCTGTAGGGGACCTTTCTTTTTTGTAATTTCTCTTTCTTTTTTTAGTTGTGTACATCTGTATTGCCGTTACGGTGATGCGTTGTTGCAGAGGCTAGGTGTAATTAAAATCTTGCCATATTAATATATACACTCTATTGAAAAAAGGCATACGCGTGGTCGTATACGGCGCCTTTGCTTTCAGAACCAAACCATATAAAAAATAAAAAGCTAGCTAACCTACAGCACGAAAAAATCTCCCGCGCGGGCCGCACCGGAGCGCCGCCACCACTCCGGTGTAGTCTCTACTTTCGTCCCACTATATTAATAAAGCAACCATCCGACAACAAACTTTCTAGACCACAGTACAAACAAGCCTACAAGAAAAGAGAAACATATGACAACAATGGCAAATCGACGAAAGCAAAGATGATCTACAACCGCTCAGCCCTCCGTAGAATTTCCACCATGAACCTTGCACTCCGAAGTGTCGCGTATCAAGTAACACCTTCAAAAAGGATTGTGACGACAATGTTGCCACTGCCCGGACTAGTCCTAGGGTTTCCCCTGGTACGCGGAAGGGTGTGGGGAAGGAGTACTCTTGACGCCCTTCAGGAAGGAATAGCGGCACCTAGAGGTGTCACCGCGTCGGAGTCGGGCCAGCCGATAGGAATTTCTTTAAAACACAACCCTCGGCACTCCGAAGAGCTTCACCAAGCTTGCCGCCCACCAGCACGCACCACCACGATCTTGAGATCATCCTAGCCATCTCACCGTTGCAAAGGATGTGAGGCCGACAAGACCAATAAGACACAATGGGAGAAGGGTGGCAGAACAACAACCACACGGGAGGGATCAACCTCAAGCGCCGACGGTGGTAGCCGGCTGGGTGTAGCAGAAGGAGCAAACTAGGCCTATCGAGGGGCGGCAGGATAACATCCACGCGGGAGGGACCAACATCCTCCACCATTGGTGGTAGACGACTGAGTGCAGCAGCAGGGGCAAACCAGACGCATTGGCAGGGCAGGCCCATAAGGGTCCCGTGAATCCCTGTCGCCGCACTATAGCAGGCATGCCGCCGTCACCGCTATCCCTGTTATATAGCCTAACTAGGCCCGAAGGATCCCGCAAAGCCCCGCTGCACTACATCAGGCGTACCACCATTACCACCACCCCCAACCTGCTCCGAATCTCGAGTCTACTGGAGATGCCGTAGAGCGTGAGCAATCCTGTCCAGACCCATATCGAGCCCATAGGGCCCAAATCTAGGCATGAAGGGTGCCTCCGGTCGCAGGAATCTACCGCACCCTATCGCCAAGGAGATGCACCACCACCATCCTGCCATCTGGACGCGCCGGACCACCGCCGGTAGAAGAGTGCCATCATCGGACAAAGCTTCCCGAGCCGAAATTCCTGGCATGGGTAATGGAGCACCATCGCCGCCGGCACCACACAGACAATGCTCGATGGCCCCCTCCGATGATGGTGGAAGGGAGGGAGGTGCCTAGGAGAGAAGGGGCGATGAAGGAAGCCCCGACCACCACGCTCGGGACAACAGCACATGGGGGTGAAGAGGGGGATAAAACTCACCCTCTCCTCGGTCTTTCACGATGATCCCGACTTTATCCCTCCACCCATCCCCGCCCTCCTCCCACCACCGCTAGCATTGTCTCCAGGCAAAGTCCTGGCTGTGTGTCTGCGAAGCTTCCTCGTTCGGCATCCTAGCGTGGGTGGTACGTATCTCGCGGCGGCGGGCCTCCCTAGCACGGCATCACAGATCTCATAGCGGCGCCTGCACCGGCCTAGGCTTCGTAGGTGGCACGGGACAACGACAACCAGCAGATCCCTGCGAGCATCTTCGACAACGGACGACGACAACAATTGGTGCTGGTGGGCCAGGCCCTGGTCTGGGTCACCTGGACAGACCGTGACCATTTTTGCGCTTGTTGCATCGCCTCATCTCCAACAACGACACACGCTGGAACCCGCGACACAAGGACTGTCTGGGGCAGCGATCCCGGGTATGGAGGTGGTGGCCTCCTCCTTCGTCGTGGGCAGCCGGGCCCGTTGGGCAGCGGATGGTGGCATGAGGGCCTGCTAGTCTACATCGAAGAATAAAGGAGGTCTGGGCCTGCTGTTTTTCGAGCACCAAGGCATCAATCTGATTCATGTTGCCCTCCTCGATTTGGCCACCATCGAGTTCCAATATTCTACTAGTATATTTCCGTGGTTTGGCAAGGACGCTATTGGATATCTAGAGTGAAATCGATGTGGTCATGCGCGCCCTTATCTTCAGCCGAAGTGGCTTCATTTGGACGAGACGTGAAGCTCCGCCTTCTTGTTGGTACCATGAGACATGTATTAATATAGATTTCCATGAAATTGACCGAGGTGGGGAAAGCCATGTGGCTGCAACTAGATGTTGGTATTAGTAGAGAGGGTACTTGTTGTGATGAAGACACTGCGGCACATGTTCTCTATGTGTGTTGGGTTTAGATGACTTGCAGCAACAACCTTAACAATCTAGAGTGGCCACACAAGTAAACTGCAGTCTTGGTGGTGCTCCTCGAGTACCGAACCATAATTTTCAGGGTGAAAACTCAAGGTCTGGTCTTTATTGGTTGTAACTAGCAATGGTGTTGCTGAAGACATTATTTTGGATACTCGGGCTTTCTGCAGGGTGAAAATCCAGAATTTTCGATCCGAAGACGACAATGATTGTGCATATTTAAAAGCGTTGCTTTCGGAGAATCTCGGTAATGTGTTTCTTTTTAAAGGCGTTGCTTTTGAAAAATCTTGTTTTATAGTACGCGTGTTGTCTCCGATGAGAGTACTACTATTGCGATGAGTGTTTGTTTTCTTTTCTCTCTTTTTTATTTTTTCTCAGATGTGTACTGATGTCACACTTGTTGATACGGGTGTAATTAATATCTTCATGATATTTTTTTCTAGGATACACCCACCAAACACATAGAAAAAAGGCCTAGACGGCCGAAACAACGCCAAGAATGACTACAACTCGACACCACACAAAACACGGCTTAAACCAAGACAGCGGGCACAACGCCCGAAGGCAGATACAAACACAACACCACACGGTGTACAACACACCTACACCCGCCGAGGCGCCGACCGACAAGGGCTTGCCTTGCATCTTCTCCAGCCAAGAAGGCGAGGGGACGACACACTAAGCCACAAGGCCGCGTCACAACCGAAGAGAGGAACTCCAGGAGGCCAACTCCGACTCCAAAATGATAGAAGCCAACGCACCGATCACCCAAAGATGCCAGGAGTCGGCGAGGTAGAACGGCAGGGCCGCACCAGATCGGAGGGGGCGTCGACCAAGAAGCGCCATCGACGGTGTACATAACGCCCCGGAAGCCCAAGCTCTGGCGATGGACATCAACGACTCAACTGGCGCACCGAGGACTCATCGAACCACCTGAGCGACGCCTCCAACAAGGGAACGACATAGATGCATCGCCGCCGTCCGATCCGTAGACCGAATCAAGGCTTCCCCCGGTGATCGACGTGGGGAGGCTCAAGCAGCACCATGACGACGCCTCCAAGAAGGTGACGGCGCCCGCGGGCGTCGCCGTCGTCAGCATCACGCAAGGATTTCTCCCGGCGCTGCCGCCGACCCCAACGCCCGAAGTACGTGCAGCAAGGAGCCACCTTTTGGAACCAAAGCCGACGAGAGGTGGGCCGGAGATGCCGCCGATGGGGCAGGTTGTGTCTACCACCATCCCACCTCGAACACCCGAAGAACGGGGGCTGGACGGAGGGGATCCAACCCAGCACCACCTGGCCAGCCGTTGGAACCGCCGCGGTGCCCAACAGCCAGCGGCCAGCGCCACCGCGCCTGCCTACTGCAGGGGCCCAAGCCGCAAGCCCGCCCAAGCCCATCTAGGCCCGGAAGAGCCCGCAGCTCCCACCTGCTGCAGCAGGGGCGCCACCGCCGTCGGGGAAGCCGCTGCTCCGTCGTCGCCTGACCCGTGTGCGCAACCGGGATCCCGCGGCACCTCGCCGCCGCATCCACGCCGGAGCACGCGCCGCCGCCGCCGGATCAGGAGCCACCCGCGCGCGCACGGAGAGAGCCCCGCCGCCGCCGTCGCCGCCCGGGCTTTGCCGGTGGGACCTCTGGCGACGGGGAGGAGCTGGGTATGGCGGCGGGGTTCTCCCCCCGCGTCGCCGACCCAGGCGACCCGGGGGTCGCGTGCTTTTTCCCTTGTGTGTATCTTCTGAATCTATCTTCATGATATTGATATTTCCTTTATTAAAAAAATACTTTTATTTTAACATCGCACTACATAATCGTCGCCTGACGAAAGCAGTGGACTAGGTGGCTAAAAAGTTTAGCGATTGTTCAAGACCTACGAGCACGTAGTCCTATAGATTGCTAAAAAGCCTAGCAATTGTTCTCGTCCGCCTTTCTCCACCGGTCTGCAGTACGAGAGCTTTTTTGCGAAATCTCTTGCACCATTCTTTTTGAAGATCGATGCAGAATCCGATTCATTCTCCGATCGGCGGCGTACCAATTCATGTCACTTGACCGCTTCTGCGCCATCCATGTCGCGGTCCCTCGCTGAGGCTCCGGACCGCTGCTTTTTAGCACTTCAAGCAGAAATATCACATCCAGAAAATATACAGGTTCTAGAAACTAAGTAACTAGTAGAAAATCATTTCCTCAACACCAAAAAATCAAGTACTCGGATTAGACAGAGATAACTTGGCAGATTAATGTCGATGTTTTCAGTCTTGTGATATTTTGAATATCATGACAAGTTGCAGACTTGCAGCCTACGGATCAGCTGACAATATACACACAAAACCTCGGAACAAAGAACAGGTCCGAGTAAGAGAATTAGAGAAGGGGCCTTAACCCAACGAATTTGTGCTCCTTCTAGAAAAAAGGAGCGAGTGATCAACTATGTTTTTGATGACTACTAAGATATTCCTTTTTAACAAATGACTAAAGTAGTAGTATCTGTTTCTTATCGGGATAAAAGAGTGGTTAAAGTAAAAGCATATATGTGCATATTGTTGAACATATAAGCAAAATCTAGACAATTTAATCAGAATAAACATCTGATAAAACATGATTATACAAATAGTAGTAAAATTAAACCGATCATGCATACTACAATGAATAAATTGCGTCTAAACATGATAATTCTATCACATCTACTCCAAACATTAGAACAAGAAACTCTAGCAAGATCTGAAAGAGAAAGATTAAGATCACGTACAATGCACCTTAAGCAGCGGCAGCAACAACGTTTGACTTTGGCGTTGTCGAACATGTTGGGATTGTCGAAGAGGTTGTTGACGTCTTGAAAGAAGTTGTCGTTGGACGACGTGGTGTTGCCACCGGTCGCGCTAGAGAGCTCCCCTCATAAACTTGGTCGGCTCTCACCCGTACGGGCCTTCCAGAGACATGGTTCCGGAAGCCTACTGTCCCGGCCGACAGTGCACGCCGCAGAACGGGATAGGAAAGATGATACTCATAATTAAATCATAATTAATTTTCTCAAACAACGAAATATAAAGATCATACATAAACATGCGCTCGGCTTATTCCCGCATCCCGTGCGCCTGCGGGTCACATCGTGACAAACGGGCAACGTTGTAGGAGTAGTGCGTAAGAGATGTTCTTCTTCTTACATCTCAGTGGGTAGTAGAGCAACCTATTATATAAGGAGGTAAAACTCTATTTCAACTAGCAACGTGATGCTAAAATTTAGTTCTGCCGTACAGGCATGAATACATCAAAAAAAAATCAGAATTTATATTGATTATGCGCCAGACCAGTCCTAAATTCCAACACATATTGCCTCCTTTGAACCCTTACGGTGATGGGCTGCCATGTGGGCCGCGCCATGAAGGGAAGGGAAGGCAAAACTGGATTACCGGGGTTGCAAGTTGGAAACAGGCCTCGACGGAACGGCACGTCTTGACAAGAGTCGAAATTAAAGCTAATTTTTTTTCTCACATGGAAATAGTTGGAAATGATCATTTTACAACACCAGATAAAAGATGGCTGAGTGTATGGATTTAATAGTGATCAAGTCTCAGCTTAACGCAAAAAATTCCTAGCCACCAACCTCCGAATACAAAGGGGTGTGTTTGGATGCCTATAAAGTCGTTTCTTGCATTGGCCGGAATAAATTGGCTTGTTTGGATGCTAGTTCATCGGGCTAGTCGTGCACACAACATGTGACTTAAGGCATGTTATAAGTCGGCTCGATCCGGTCGTTCAAATTGAGCATTTTTGCGGGGACATGCCGAGAGAGCTAAGAGTCGGCACATGGCTACACGCGCGGGAAAGAGTGTGAGACGGTGCGACACGTTGAGAACATGCGCCGTAAATCCCCTCACCGCTCACTTTCCACTCTCACTCACCCCTTTCACGACCACACTCTCTTCTCTCTCCACCCACCATCGGCGGTCCCTCTACTGCCGACAGATCGAAGACCATCGCTTGGACAGGAGACGGTAGAAAATCAACGAACATCACTTTGCTTCCTCTCTCGCCAGGGCTTCCTCGACTTTGATGCCTTGTGCCTTGTACACTCTGTAGCATATTCGGTGTTCCCGACCTCCAACGATGGCGGTAAGATTCAAACCACACTTTGTCCGCTTTACCACCGTAGATTTGTATGTAGGAGTGTGGTTCTGTACGTATCAGTGACATGCACGGTAAATTTATAGCAATTTGGTTTACTTTCAGACGATTCGATAGATTCTTGTGTTTGTTGTTCTTCTGCTCTCTCTGATCCCTTGGTAATTAGAAGATCTACCGATACATTGTTTCGATATAGGGTTTTAATAAGATTGATTTAGCCACTATGTTTAGGATTTCGTCGACGAAAAAATTGGGAATTTAGCACTATTCATATTATGCTCTGAGGCCTATGATTACTTTGCATTATGTGTCCAATATCCCGATCACTTTCCTGTATATGTGTTATGTACTATGGGGCAACCTTTTGCGTTTTGACCTTAATTATTGTCAATGATTAAATCTATAGCACCATGGGTCTGGGAGATGAATCTTCATTACCTTGAATCGTTCACAACACAGGCTTTGTGTGTCAGCATAGGCTCAAGGAGTGCCCTTTAGTACCTAGGATTGTGGATGCACTCAAAATTTGTTCTGCATGATCCCTGGTAATAAGGGATCATCTAATGAGTGATGTTTATGAGGTACCTTCTTATTGTGGCACCCAGGTAATGATGAGGTGGGTCGCGTCAGAGGAGAAGTGCATGAGAGCTTGTATGGGATATGACCCCGGGTACCCCCAGAGTTGGTGACTGGATGATTCGATAGAAGACACAAATAGATAAAAGAAGTAAGTCAATTCACAAAAGAGAAAATCAACAAATGAAGAGGAGATATGGCCAAGAAGGCAATAGCAGCGCCTGGGCTGACATAGATGCATCCCAGGCTGGCATACCATACCAGGCCGACATCTGGTCGGCCCGCATGGGCCGGCATCTCTCGAAACCTAGTTGGGCCGGCTCTCCCCCACTTCTCCAGATAAACATTCTTCATGTGTTGGTATTCCGTCACCTCAGAAGCGCCCCTCCTGGACCAACGTCGCTTCATCCCGGCCCGGGCCGTTTCGGTCCCGGTCGGCTCATCTCGACATACTACCTCAACATACTACAACGACATACTACCTTGATATACTACCTCGACATACTATCTCGACATACTACATCAACATACTACCTCGATATACTACCTCGACATACTATCTCGACATACTGCCTCGACATACTATCTCGACATAGTACCTCGACACGCTACCTCAACACTGTTACCTCAACCATGCCATGTATTGCCTCGCTGCCACCTTATATCGGTGTCTCTTCACCAACAAGCCAAGGCCAAGCTCTTCTCCCCTATGTCGGTCTTGGGATGCCCTTTGCTCAGACCGACACATGCTCCACCAACCATCGTTACCAGATGCCAGCTATCCTCAAGAGAGGATAAGGATGATGACCAAGCCAAGTACAAGAGGATAATATCGATGACTAGAAGATATAGAGGACAAGTACACGAAGCTAAGCCAAGTACAAGACCCTAGTAGTCAAGTCAGGAACAGTGCGACAAGACCCGAGTAGTATTTTTAGCTACAGTGCACAGTGTGTAGTGTACAGTGCATGTCGGTCACCCCTTATCCCATGGGCGCCCCTTTATAAGAAGCACCAGGGAAACCTCACTCCCCATCTCCCTTTGGGGCTCATTTCCCCAGCACATGTAGCAGCTCTCTTCTTCCTCTAGTTGGAACTAGCTCTTCAGCTCACATTCAGTATAGTCTCCCATAGGCTTAGAGATACAGCTCAAGGAGCACCACTGTAGCTCTTACATACAGCTCACTGATCGCTCCAATATTTTCCATCTTCCACTGCGTTTAAACATTGTTTTTGGTCAAGCAATTGTCAAGAAACTCTCAATACTTTCCACTAATGACTAATGATTGCAAAAATATGCAAAACCTCTCTTTGAATTATGTTCTACAGGAAATCACGGTTTTTAATGTGAAATAAGGAGTCATAATGAAGGTTTTTGAGGAAGTCCACATGGCCAAGTAATTGGGAAGCCGTCCCAAGGCGTCAGCAAGCTTAATGACCACTGGTACGGGCAGGGTTCGCCCGTACTGTCCGCCCGTACCAGGTGGTGGCGGCTTCGTCTCGTCAAACCCTACAACTTTCGTGAAGATGCCTATATATTTTGAGGCTCTAGCCGTCGGCCAGAGAGCCGCCATTCTCAGATTACATCACAACACCACCAAAGGATATCCACACCATTGTTCATCAGTTCCACCATCCATTTATCCACTAGCCATAGCCATTGATTTGTACTTTAGATCTCCTTGTGATTTGGCGACCACTGTAAGAATATTTGATTTCAATCTAAGTATTTGTATGGTGTTTTCTATCTCCGATCTATTTGTTATGAGTGAGTAGTCCTCATGGTCTGCGGGTTGGGGAGAAACCTTGCAGCAATTATGTGCATCTAGAACATGGGAGTATTGTATTTTGTTTGCAATTGAGATTTGTACCTTTTGTTTCTTTGTCTCTTGTATCGATCTGTGGACATGTAGGTACCCAAGATTCCATAGATTGATAAAGGCTTGAGGTGAGATACTTGGCTAGCGGCGATCTCATAGGAACCTTAGTGATAGAAAGGGTACTAAGGTCTTCGCTTAGCGCCCCATTCAGGATCACAACATCACCACTTAAAGCTTTGATCTGTGTTTTACACTTAATAATCGTTTGTAACTCGTGGCTTTAGTGTGCACTCGGTTGGATTAAAAGTCTATTTCAATGCCCGCTGCATCACGGGGCTCTAAAATATTATGATGTATTGCCCACAAGAGATTATCTCTGTTCAAATATTACACATGACTATGCTTATTATTATCTTTTATCCCATATGATGTGTAGCTACAGGTGGATCTTCAACTCTTGCCTATCTCCATCTGTTGATTCAACCCATTATGAAGTAAACTAGATTGGTCCGGTAAACTAAGGTAAAACGAACAAATAAAGTCTTGTAGATGTGTTATTTTTATTTCCTTTTAGCATTGCTTTCCGAGGTTCGATTAAACCTAGGACTTAAAGGGGAAAAGCTATTATACTACATCTGTGAATCCGGATCGAAGGTATCAACCCTTTTTCTGGCGCCGTTGTCGGGGAAGCAATTTTGCTATCCTGGTGAGGTCACCATAGACCTTGTTTTTAGTTTTATTATTAGTTTGTAGTTTAATTCTTGTTATTAGTTTACTTTCTTGTTATCTATTTGAAAATCCAAAAAAATTAGTTACTTGTTATTCGTTTTCATTACTTAAAAAATATCAAAAAATATAAGAGCCATGGCTCAAAAGAGATTAGGGAAGTATGCTACTCCTACTGATGATTTTATTCGTGCACCCATCACTCAGTCCACAGTTGATGCAGAAACATATGAGATAAAGCCTAACCTTTTAAGTTTGGTTCAACAAAACCAATTTGGGGGCTCATCCGTTGCAGATTCGGGTTTGTACTTAAACATTTTTATTGAAATTTGCGACATGATGCGTATTAAGGACTGTTAAATTGAGATTGTTTCTTTTCTTTCTTAGAGGAAAGGCTAAGGATTGGTTGCTAGCTCTACCAAAGGCACTATTAGATCTTGGGAGGAATGTACTAATTTATTTATGACTAATTATTTTTCCCTAGCCAAAACTATGCATATAAGATCCAACATTACAACCTTTATATAAGAAGACCGTGAGCCACTAGCGTTTGTGTGCGAAAGGATGAAAGACGCCATAATGAACTATCCTAGTTATGGGATGGAAGAGTGGTTTATATTACATTTTTTTAATGGTCTTAACCTAATTTCTAAGTCTATGCTAGATACTGCAGCAGGAGGAACAATTATGGGAAAACAATTGAGTGTTGCAAAGAAGTTACTTGATGATATGCAAAACAACCATGCCCATTGGCATGTGGAAAGAACCTCGAAGAGAGTAAGTTCAATTACTGAGGTAAATAATGAAGATCTTATATTTAAGGTAGATGAGTTCTTAGCTTAGTAAATGGTAAATAAGATACCTAAGTTAATGATATCACTACCGAAGTCAATGATGTTAATTTTATAGCTCACACTCCTTTTAATACTGCATGGAAAAATAATTATGCTTCTAATGTTCAAAAATATCATTCTAATCCTGCAGGAGCTCCTTATAATAATTATGATAATACTAATGGAGCAAATCATGGCAATCTCTCGTTTGAGCAAACTGTTAGAACCTTTACAAACTCAAACCGAGCAAAATAATATGCTTATTAAAATCACGGAGAACCATGAAAGTAGTATAGGAAAATTATCTAACCAGGCCATTGCAATTAGAAATGATGTGCAAGCTCTATAGGAAAGGACAAAGACCTTGGAGGATCAGCTGGGTAAAGTAGCTGAGAGCCAAGCTCTCATACTGGCAAAGTTTGCTGGAAAACCCGAGCCAAATCCGATAGAACACCTCAAGATGATGAGGGTGGTAACCAATGAAGAGAAACCTAAAGAGCTGGATTATAGCAACACGCCAACACCGGAATATACCGTGGAAGATCTACTAAAGATGATCACCGTGAAGAATCAAGGTATAGAACAAGGTAATGATGTTGTGTACCAACAATTTATACAACAAGTAGCATCTAAAGTTCGAGATTTAGAGATGGAGTATAAAAGACTAGCTGATGAGCTTCTAGCTAAGCTAGATGATATATTTGTGCCCACTATTAAAATTAAGTTGGGAGTCAATGAAATATCTGCACTTTGTGATCTTGGTGCGAGCATCTCAACAATTTCTAAAAGCTTATTCGACAAATTAAACTTGGGGCAATTTGTTACTACTGAATTGAGACTCCATCTAGCTGATTCAACTTATAAACAAGTTGTGGGGATCAAAGAAATTATAGTTGTTGAAACTAAAGGCAGCCCCACTCTTATTGATCTTTTTATTGTGGACATGCCTGAATATCCCGTAGCACCTATAATTCTAGGTAGGCCATTTCTAAGAACTATTAAAGCTTTGATTAATTTATATGAGGGGAATGTGAGAATAGGGCTACCATCTACATATCCTTTTATAGTCCACTTCCCTAGAAAAAAGAAGACCAAGCCTAATGATGATGATGGTGTAATTACTTTAAAAGCCAACTATTTTGGAGTGGGGTTCCACTTCTTAAACCTAAGTGATTGCAATCAAGGTCAAGCTTTATTGACCTTAACTAGAAGCGCTTCATGGGAGGTAACCCATGTGAAATAAAGTTTTTACTTTTGTGTTAGTTCTGTTTAGTTTTATTTTTTTGTTTTGTTTTTAATAAAGAGTGTTCAAGAAGATCTTTGGAGAGAGGAGAAGAAATAAGGTAATCCTCTATATTTTATTTTACTAAAACATGGCCTAAGAAGTATTGCTGATTTTTTATGAAGTATATTTGTTGTTATTTTACCATTTGATAAGATGTGCAAAGGTACACGGAGCTACTAATCAAATTCTTTAAGTTTTGCAGCTCACAGTGCTCTTAATGACCACTGTTACGGTCGGAATGGACCATACCATGCACCCGTACCACATCAAGCCGGAGGAAGATAGAAATTCTGATTTTTGCCACAGAGTTCAGTGCTCTTAACGACCACTGGTACGGCCGGACACGCCCGTACCACGCGACCATACCATACCCTCGAGCAAATATCAGATTTCAAGCAAATGTACAGTACCGATAACGACCAGCACTACGGGCGCGCGCGACCGTACCGCGCTCCCATACCGGATGCACCGCCTGGGAGCAGTCGTCGCCCCAAGGTATGTCACCCAGTACGGGCAGGATCTGGCCATACCGCCGCCCGTACTACGTACGTGGCCGCCATATTCAGCCCGAGGAGGTAACCTAAAATCTCCCAAAAATAAATCTTTCTCTTTCTTCTTCCTCCAAACTGCAAACCACCTGCATTGGATCTTCAAATTTACTTAATCTTTCTTCGATTCCTCGCACTCATTCAATCTAAGGTATGATTCTCCTCCGATCCTCAATTTATTTGTGCAAAAACTTCACTCGATCATTCATCATTGTCAATCTAGACTTAGGTCTTGTTCTTGATTCAATCTTGATATTGAGCATGCTTAGTATTGTTTTTAGAGAAGTTTCTTTAGTTAGTGTAGAGAATCACTTATGCTATGTTTCTATTAGACAAAAAATTATTAGCATTATTTATTTACTTTGTCTTATTTTTATTTTTAGATCAACACAAGGAGACGTACACGTGAGATGGCTGCGGAATCCTCTGCACTACCCATTGAGATGTTGACCCTCGAGTCACTTGGAAACGAGTTCACCGAGGAGTTTCAGCTAAACCGTTTCAATCGTCTCAAGCTCCGAGAAATCAAGTCCACCAAGTGGGATGTTGCCACGTATCGCCGCTTGGCGCTTGAGTTCTTCAGCACTTTGACGCACATAGTGGACCCTTACGGTTGTACCAAGGAACAAAGGCCTGGAGTTGATCGCATCAAGTTCTTCCTTATGAACTGTGAGTACATCTTAACACTCAGCCAATGGGCTCAATGCTTTGGATTTGCCAACAACACTACCGATGTACGCACAACTACTTTTGTTTAGATCCTTCCCCTTCATAGTACTTTAATTTGATGAGAATTCATGGAAACACACCCAAGGGGAACCAAATTGATCATCTTGTTATTCGATATTTATTCTATGTGATTGCTAACACTTTGCAGGCATGTGGTGAGTTTACTAGAGTTAATGAGGAAGACATGCTGATCCTCGCAAAAGCTGCTATTATTAATTGTAACTTAATGCCAAATTTGGGCACTCTTCTCGTGTTTTACCTTAAGCATCAGGCTCTTCAATCTCGAGGACCCATATGCGGAGGAGGAGTTGTGATCGTTCTTGCACGCGCACTTCGCATCAACCTAGGTAACATCCAACCATTAACAGGAAGTCACCGTCTCGGTCTCCCTACCCTGAGAGCATGTGGTATGATTTCTAAAAATCATGGTAGATATTTCTTCGATATACCTAGAGTGGATCACTTGATCTCAACTCCCTTGCCTAACGGTTTATTCTCTAACAAGGATGGACGTTTGCATTTTGACGCGCAGGTTGAAGCTAATCTATCCCAACAAGAAATTGAAGGGAATATGCTCGAGAGGCAATAATAAAGTGGTTATTATCTTATTCCATGTTTATGATAAATGTTTATTTTACATGCTAGAATTGTATTGATCGGAAACATCAATACATGTGTGTTTAATAAACAAAAAGGGTTCCTAGTTATGCCTCTCTTATAGACTAGCTCGTTGATTAACAAGATGATCAAGGTTTCCTGATCATGGACATTGGATGTTGTTAATAACGAGGTCACAACATTGGTAGCATGATGTGATGAACATTCATCCGAAGTATAGCATTACGATCAAAGACATTCAGAGATTTTACACGAATTTTTATGGTGAAGTACAGAAATCTGTTTCGGGACAGCAACTTTCCCAATCATTACTTCTCTCTCATTAGAGATTACTCTTGGCACAAAAAGCAAATAAAAAGGATAAGGAGCGGTTATTACTGAAGTAATAACTTCCAAGACTCATCTAAAACTTTTGGGTTATCTCCCAATAAGTACTTTTCTTTAACGCCTTTAAGTTAGGCATAAGAAGCAAGAAAGAATCAAGTGTTCTCAAATGAAGAAGCATTAAGATTAATACCAGAAATATCTTCAACAAGGAAAGGTATATCATCCAAATAAGTTCTAGAGGATCCTCTCTCAATGCTCTTAGGCTCACTATTTTCATCAAAAGGGTTTTCAGGAACAATCCAATCAAGATTCTTTTTTATGGCTTCATGTATTGCTGCTAGTTTAAAGTGTATTTGAAGGAAATATGCCCTGAGAGGCAATAATAAAGTTGTTATTATGTATTCCTTATATATGATAGATGTTTATTTTGCATGCTATAATTGTATTGATCGGAAACATCAATACATGTGTGTTTAATAAACAAAAAGGGTTCCTAGTTATGCCTCTCTTATAGACTAGCTTGTTGATTAACAAGATGATCAAGGTTTCCTGATCATGGACATTGGATGTTGTAAATAACAAGGTCACAGCATTTGTGAAATGATGTGATGAACATTCATCTGAAGTATAGCATTACGATCAGGTCATTATGTTTACATTGCTATAACATCATACGAAGTAATCTTTATCCTTAGACCATGAGATCATGTTAATTGCTAACACCGGAAGAGTATCTTGATAACATCAAACGTCACACCGTAACAGGGTGACTATAAAGATGGGTTCAGTGCTACGAAGGTGTTATGTTGAGGCTCATGGATCAAGAGTGGAATTTGTCAATCCCGATGATGGATAGATATACTCTAGGCCCTCTCGATGATATCACATTAAAATAGCTTGCAAGCAAGTGATGTGATCACTAGAATGTTATATCACGGGAACGAGAAAAGAGTGCATGTCGGTAACGAGATCAAACTAGGTATGGAGATACCGATGATCAAATCTCAAACATGTAATATATCGTGAGACAAAGGGATTTAGTTACTAGTGTTAAAGGTTCTCACGATCACAGAAGTCATCGTTGAATATGTAGGAGTCAGTATGGATCTCCAGGTCCCGCTTCTGATTATTGATCTGGGAGGGGTCTCGATCATGTCTGCATTATTCGCGAATCGTAGGGTGACACACTTAAGGGATACCGACACTATTTGGAGCAAATATGTTTCAGATAAAGATTTAAGAAAGCGCTGGAATTATTTCAATAGAGACTGAAACTGTTTCGGGTGAAATTGCTGAAATTGGTTCTGCATGTAATATTGAAATGTTGCAGGGGGTTTTATGTGAATGTTTGTTAATTAAAGTAATTAACAAAATTCTGAATATAAAAATAATAAAAGAGTTTTATTAAATGAGAGAGCATTAAATTTGGAGAAATTTAATGCATTTAAAGTGGAGACTTTAAAAGGGAATGTGAAGAGGCATTTTAATGTGGAGGGGTTACCACCACATGAATGGAGGAGGTGAAGAGACACCTCCTCCATGCGCCGGCCATGAAGGAGGGGCACCCCCCTCCTCCTATAAAAAGCCACCCTCTCCTCACTTCTCACACACACCTCCTTGTGAAGGATCTCTCTCCCCCTCTAGTATTATTCCCCCATGGTCTCGGATTAGCGAGATACATGTTCCCGGTGGCTTTATCTAGAAAGGAGTTGCTGCTTCCGCTGCTTTGCTGGAGCGAGGGACGGAGGTTGTCGGGGTACCGGACGTGTGTGCGATCACGGATGCACCGCTGCTTTGCGGTGCTGGACTTGGTGCTGCTGGAGCTGGATCTGATGGACGTGCTGGAGCCGGACCTACTGGACTTCCTCACGATCTTGAGATCGGCAAGTGTACGACTACATCAACCACGAGTTCCTACTCGTTAACAAAACTCGTTGTCTTTGAGGGTAAGTTCTCATTGGATGTATGTCCACTCGTTGCTTTGTACCTAGTAGATAGATCTTGGCGGGTAGTTCACATCGTAGGATTTTTTTTGTTTTCGATGCTGCGGACCCAACAGTGGTATCAGAGCCTGATCTATGCGTAGGTGTTTTGCACGGGTAGTACACATATGTTTATATGTGGGCGATGATGATCATGTTATTGCATCTTCTATGTATTTTGGATATTGGTGGCATAGTGGGATGAAGCGGCTCGGACCAACCTTACATGTCATCGTACATGAGACTGGTTCCACGACTGACATGCAACTAGTTTTGCATAAGTGACTGACGGGTGTCTGTCTCTCCTACTATAGTCAATATCTGATTTACAACGAGTTGCTAATAACTTGGTTATCCTCGTTGTGGTTCATGTTCGTAGGTAAGAACGATTCTATCTCCGAAAGCCCTAAGCCACGTAAAACTTGCAATTGATAAATTAGAGGCATCTAGTTTAGATCATTGCTAGGCTAGTGTATTGATATGGTATTGTTGTAAGTAGATGTATGATAGATACTCTTACAACACATTCAACGTGTAAGTTCCATAGAGCTTGGCCTTACACATAAATGAATGATAGAGATCATACCACGATGCAAATGATAGAGATCAAATGCATGGACCATATCATCTCACTTTACACATTAGATGTTAGCATCTTATACTGCTAGTTTGGCGCTTTCTATAGCATTGTAAGATGATCCCTCATTTAAATATCAAGATAAAAATGTGTTCTTTCTTAAGTATGCACCGTTTTGTGGATCGTATTTCGGGACATCACGTGATGATCGGGTGTACTCGACTCTACACTTTCATACAAACGGGTGTAAGACAGTTTTACACATGAGAGTACTAAGGTTCTTACTTGGTGAGCCTAGCATGTACAGACATGGCCTCAGAACACGAACCGAAAGGTTAATCACGAGTCATATAGTTGATATGATGCCCATATAGATGCTCGCCTTTGAAGCTACATCAACTCACGTGATGACGGACTTGGTGTAGTGGATTTGGTTCATGTAATCACCAAAAAGACACGAGGGATGTCGTTTTTGAGTGGGAGTTCATTAGTAATTTGGATTAGTCGAACTCAATTTGTCATAAATTAAATCAAAGTGAATTTGCATAGTTTGTTGTAGTCATTGGCATTCGTTTTCTACCTTATGCTTAGTTTTTATTTGAGATAATAGAACTATAGAATTTTGGATATTTACTTTACGAACTGGTATCGTATTGTTTTGAATGTCAATTTATAGTTTATAAGTCCTATTGCAAACTTTCAGCAAACTCTATTTACTCCGTGAAGTTTAATAAGTAGTATTAAATCAAGAGTAAGAATTCCAATGTTAGTATCTAAAGTATCATGTTTGCCTCCATGATTCTTGATATTCAAAAGTTGTTCTAATATCGAGGTTATCTAGGAGCTGAAATAATTGTTTCAGAAACCATCATGTGTGGAAGATATTGTGATATCTGAAACAATGTTTTTGGTTGCATTATGATAGAGTATAATTTAGCAAAATACATGTTCTCTTATTGTATGAGAATTTGTGAAGGATGGAGATGCTAGGCATCCGAATCTACCAAAAAGGTTTTTGGAACTGATATTATACTCGTGATTCTTTCTTATAAGCTATAGTAGCTTGATCATGAAAGTGGTCATGATAAGGATGAATAGAAGATGTAAGTAAAATGTTTACTACACTAATAGATTACTAAAGAATGGATTTTTGAAAGAATGCCAAACATTTGATGATGGTGATCCACTTCAAAGTGCAAGTCCAAAGGTATTAGTATTTGACTATATACGCTTTGTACTATGTGTCATGTGAATGACACCACTATTGATGTTGATAGATTCTTTTAAAAGAAAAAGAAATTGCTGAAAGAGAATCTATAAAATATTTGGCAGAAAATATAAGGTTGGAGATGTCCAACTTGGGTATATTGAAGATATATATGTTATGGTTGTATTCCTTGCTTATTAAACAATGTGGTTCTTAGGTATTGGAAACCGAATTGGTTGGTATGAAGTGTCATACAGTACAACGCAATTCATGAACTGCAATGGCCTAAGTAACTAGCAAGAGAATAAGTGATGATGATCATCGAAAACAAATAAAGTGTTATTGTATTTTTCGTTGTCATCAAACCTAGACTTCAAGATTTGTTTAAATAATTGTTATTTTGTTCTGGTATTATGAGAACAATGGTTGTTCAAATAATTACCGTATTCCATAAAGGATGGATGAACTTTTACAAGTCTAGTTGGAGAAATCACATCCATAAACACTATTGCTAAAATGCCGCAAGACAAATGATTGAAAGATCACTTATGAAGTGACATCGCTGTTTAAATTATATTTGAAAGAAAACATGAAGAAACTCCATGTTGATGGAATTTTGGAGTCTTTGATTTTGATCAATTGACGTATGTGAGACTTTCCTCGAGATAATTGAAACTCCGTTCATAGGCAAAAGAGGAACATTCATCCAAAGTATAGCATTACGATCAAAGTCATTATGTTTATATTGCTATAACATCATACAAAGTAATCTTTATCCTTAGACCATGAGATCATGTTAATTGCTAACACCGGAAGAGTATCTTGATAACATCAAACGTCACACCGTAACAGGGTGACTATAAAGATGGGTTCAGTGCTACGAAGGTGTTATGTTGAGGCTCATGGATCAAGAGTGGAATTTGTCAATCCCGATGACAGATAGATATACTCTGGGCCCTCTCGGTGATATCACATTGAAATAGCTTGCAAGCAAGTGATGTGATCACTAGAATGTTATATCACAGGAACGAGAAAAGAGGGCATGTCGATAACGAGATCAAACTAGGTATGGAGATACTGATGATCGAATCTCGGACATTAATATATCGCGAGACAAAGGGATTTAGTTACTAGCGTTAAAGGTTCTCACGATCACAGAAGTCATCGTTGAATGTGTAGGAGTCAGTATGGATCTCCAGGTCCCGCTTCTGATTATTGATCTGAGAGGGGTCTCGATCGTGTCTGCATTATTCGCGAACCGTAGGGTGACACACTTAAGGCCCGACACCATTTGGAGCAAATATGTTTCAGATAAAGATTTAAGAAAGCGCTGGAATTATTTCAATAGACACCGAAACTGTTTCGGGTGAAATTGCTGAAATTGGTTCTGCATGTAATATTGAAATGCTGCAGGGTTTTATGTGAATGTTTGTTAATTAAAGTAATTAACAAAATTCTGAATAAAAAAATAATAAAAGATTTTTATTAAATGAGAGAGCATTAAATTTGGAGAAATTTAATGCATTTAAAGTGGAGACTTTAAAAGGGAATGTGAAGATGCATTTTAATGTGGAGGGGTTACCACCACATGAATGGAGGAGGTGAAGAGACACCTCCTCCATGCATCGGCCATGAAGGAGGGGCACCCCCTTCCTCCTATAAAAAGCCACCCTCTCCTCACTTCTCACACACACCTCGTTGTGAAGGATCTCTCTCCTCCTCTAGTATTATTCCCCCATGGTCTCGGATTAGCGAGATACATGTTCCTGGTGGCTTTATCTGGAAAGGAGTTATTGCTTCCGCTGCTTTGCTGGAGCGAGGGACGGAGGTTGTCGGGGTACCGGACGTGTGTGCGATCACGGATGCACCGCTGCTTTGCGGTGCTGGACTTGGTGCTGCTGGAGCTGGATCTGATGGACGTGCTGGAGCCAAACCTGCTGGACTTTCTCACGATCTTGAGATCGGCAAGTGTACGACTACATCAACCACGAGTTCCTACTCGTTAACAAAACTCGTTGTCTTCGAGGGTAAGTTCTCGTTGGATGTATGTCCACCTATTGCTTTGTACCTAGTAGATAGATCTTGGCGTGTAGTTCACATCGTAGGAAATTTTTTGTTTTCTATGCTGCGGACCCAACAGAAATACACATGGGAGAAGAAGAAGATGAAGAAGTAAAACAAGGAGGACCCGAACAAGATGAGCAGCCACCACACTACTACACCACCTATGAAGACATTTATGCACTCGAAGGAAATATTCAAAACATGAACAACCTCTCCATCAAACTTCGAGATGCTACTGCAAGCCTCGCCACCCAATTCCATGATTGCAGCAGCCAATGGAACGTGGGAGACTATCCACCGCCACCACAATGAGCAACAAAAGGGCTTGCAAAAGCCTGTAATAAAGAGGTTGTACTCTAGCTCCTTAGGAGCTTTTGAAACACTCGTGTTGGCTTGTTCCAACACTTTGCTTTTTTCCTTTGCTTTTTAGTTTGCTTCGTTTTAATTTGTTTTTTTTCATTTTCTTTATTTTCTTAAAACCCTTGCTTGGTCAAAAGCTCTTTTCTATTCTTTAATCCATATCCTCGAAAATACAAAAAGATTTTCCGTTCTTCCTTTTTCGTAAATGTCAATTCACATTTTGCCTCTTTGCTTTAATATCATTATGAGAGTAATTGTGTTTGAGTTTTGAAGGAACACATCCCTATAAGGAAGAGGATCATGAAGTCACTTATGAGAGGTATGTCCTATGTCTCCCATTTATGAAGTTTGAGTTTTTTTATCTTAGTTGGTTGATTTTCTAAGTTGCCATGCTAGTGGGAAGTAATTTAATATGGTTAGAGTAAGGCTTTTTATTAGTATGATGATTAGTTGTTGAAGCTCTTGCTCTAGTTCTTTTAGTTAATCGAGTCTTGCCTTGGAAATAATATTGCCAAACAAGTACAATAAGAAAAGTCTGAAATTTACGACTTGTTTGATGAATGATTGTCTTGAGAGTATACCCTTGAAGATACTTAAGTCCATAGAATTTTTATAGTCTTGACGACACTCATGAAAGGAGTTGTTTGATTAAAATAAAGTATAGTGGTAATTGTGATGCATGCCAAAGCTAACCTTGTGGATAAAACCACGGTACTAGCTCAAAAAAGAGAAAGAAGGAAGTGAGACAACTTTGTTTTATGTCTCTAATGCACACCTTTGAGATGCCAACAACTCCGCTAGCTTTTGAACGATCTATGGTATAATCCCGGATTTCGGCTATGAGTTGATGACATGAGTGGCATATGTGTCAATATATGGGCAAAAGTATTGTTACTCTCAAAGGTTGTTCAAACACTTGAAAAAGAAACATTCAACGATCCTTGAAAAAAAATCTATGAGGATCCACATAACAAGTCCTTGGCATGGTCTCATTACTACATTATGAGTTTTTCTTGAAAAGCAATGATTGGATTAGAAGTGCTTTTGATAGACTTGATTTATTGATGTGGGTGTAAATAAGACACTTCATTGTTATACTATTTAGGACATGAAACTCTCTTAATCAATTATGCTATTTAAACATTCTAGTGTTCATTGGCAAGCTGAGAGTTAATTAGAATAATTAGATTGATTGCTACGCTTCTAGTTATTTATACTTATATTAAACTTTACTTTGATTGTCTTGACTTACTGAAGCTTGTATAGTATTCTTGTCATCTCTCTAACTTTGATAAGCCTCGCAAATGAATGACGTGCTAAGCGCATATGACTACCAACCGTAAGTGAATTCTTATTCTCGTTGTTTCAAGCTTAAACGCTAAATTCCTTATAGTTCTTTTGGTTCTTCTTGCTCGAGGGAGATCAAGGTTTGAGCTTTGGGGAAGTTGATGTCTCCAATATTTTCCATCTTTCACTGCGTTTAAACATTGTTTTTGATCAAGAAATTGCCATGAAATTCTCAATCCTTGCCACTAATGACTAATAATTGCAAAGATATGCAAAACCTCTCTTTGAATTATGTTGCGCAGGAAATCACGGTTTTTAATGCGAAATAAGGAGTCATAATGAAGGTTTTTTAGGAAGTCCACACGACCAAGTAATTGAGAAGCCGTTCCAGGGCATCAGTAAACTTAACGACCACTGGTCCGCCCGTACCAGGTGGTGGCGGCTTCGTCTCGTCAAACCCTACAACTTTCATGAAGACGCCTATATATTTTGAGGCTCTAGCCGCCGACCAAAGAGACGCCATTCTCAGATTACATCACAACACCACCAAAGAATATCCACACCATTGTTCATCACTTCCACCATCCATTCATCCACTAGCCATAGCCATTGCTTTGTACTTTAGATCTTCTGGTGATTTGGGGACCATTGTAAGAATATTTGATTTCAATCTAAGTATTTTTCTGATGTTTTCTATCTCCAATCTATTTGTTATGCGTGAATAGTTCTCACGGGATGAGGGTTGGGGAGAAACCTCACAACAATTATGTGCATCTAGATCATGTGAGTATTGGATTTTTTTTGCAATTGAGATTTTTAACTTTTGTTTCTTTGTCTCTTGTCTCGATCTGTAGACTTGTAGGTACCCAATTCCATAGATTGATAAAGGTTTGAGGTGAGATACTTGGCTAGCGGCGATCTCATAGGAACCTCACTGATAGAAAGGGTAGTCGTCTTCGCTTAGCACCTCATTCGGGATCACAACATCACCACTTAAAGCTTTGATCTATGTTTTACACTTAATACTCGTTTGTAACTCGTGGCTTCGGTGTGCACTCGGTTGGATTAAAAGTCTGTTTCAATGCCCGCTGCATCACGGGGGCTCTAAAATATTAGGATGTGTTGCCCACAAGAGATTATCACTGTTCAAACATTATACATGACTTTGCTTATTATTACCATTTATCCCATATGATGTGCAGCTACATGTGGATCTTCAACTCTGGCATATCTCCATCCATTGATTCAACCCATTATAAAGTAAACTAGATTGGTCCGGTAAACTAAGGTAAAACGAACAAATGAATTCTTGTAGACGTGTTCTTTTTATTTCCTTTTAGCATTGCTTTCCGAGGTTCGATTAAACCTAGGACTTAAATGGGAAAAGCTATTATACTACATCCGTGAATTCGGATCGAAGGTATCAACCCTTTTTCTGGCGCCGTTGCCGGGGAAGCAGATTCGCTATCCTGGTGAGGTCACTACAGACCTTGTTTTTAGTTTTATTATTAGTTTGTAGTTTCATTCTTGTTATTAGTTTACTTTCTTGTTATCTATTTGAAAACCTAGAAAAATTAGTTACTTGTTATTTGTTTTCATTACTTAAAAAATACCAAAAATATAAGAGCCATGGCTCAAAAGAGATTAGGGAAGTATGCTACTCCTACTGATGATTTTATTCGTGCACCCATCACTCAGTCCATAGTTGATGCAGAAACATATGAGATAAAGCCTAACCTTTTAAGTTTGGTTCAACAAAACCAATTTGGGAGCTCATCCGTTGTAGATTCGGGTTTGTACTTAAACATTTTTACTGAAATTTGCGACATGATGCGTATTAAGGACTGTTAAATTGAGATTGTTTCTTTTCTTTCTTAGAGGAAAGGCTAATGATTGGTTCCTAGCTCTACCAAAGGCACTATTAGATCTTGGGAGGAATGTACTAATTTATTTATGACTAATTATTTTTCCCTAGCCAAAACTATACAGCTAAGATCCAACATTACAAGCTTTATATAAGAAGACCGTGAGCCACTAGCGTTTGTGTGCGAAAGGATGAAAGACGCCATAATGAACTATCCTAATTATGGGATGGAAGAGTGGCTTATATTACATTTTTTTAATGGTCTTAACCTAATTTCTAAGTCTATGCTAGATACTGCAGCAGGAGGAACAATTATGGAAAAACAATTGAGTGTTGCAAAGAAGTTACTTGATGATATGCAAAACAACCATGCACAATGGCATGTGGAAAGAACCTCGAAGAGAGAAAGTTCAATTACCGAGGTAAATAATGAAGAGATTACATTTAAGGTAGATTAGTTGCTTAGCTTAGTAAAGGGTAAATAAGATTCCCAAGTTAATGATATCACTACCGATGTTAATGATGTTAATTTTATAGCTAGCGCTCATTTTAATCTTGCATGAAAAAATAATTATGCTTCTAATGTTTAAAAATATCATTCTAATCCTGCAGGAGCTCCTTATAATAGTTATGATAACTAGTTAAATGCCCGTGCGTTCTACAACCTCAGCGAAAAAAGTCCAACACAACATCGAAACTCTACCATAGAGACTCCCGGAGAGTTTCGCCTATATTATTAAGGAACATTCCCACCGCCTCATGGCGCGGCATCTTGCCAACATGCCCCGGGCCCCCGGCCCAATAATGGACTCCTGGAACTCTACGACGTCCGCCTTGATGATTCCATTGTCGGTCATTATCTACATGAACTGAATGATATTCTGATGTCTCTATATTGCATGATAGACCATGGTCTCAAGTTCTTCCTGCAAAGGAAGATTAAGTAGTAGACATCCTGCTTCCACATGTTTAAGCGCCCACTCCACCAATGTGTCACGATCTCGCCGCCAAGGAAGCTAGATGGATGACCATGCATGTGGATGTGTGGATGGTGAAAGTGGGTGGGAGAATGTCGAGCATGGCGTCCAACGAGGTCTCCAGATCGGACAAGATACACAATGGAAACATCAAAAACAATGATTGTCGGACAGCGGAACACGATTAAACATAGTGGATTGCCCTCATCAATTTTTAGTTAGTTGGGATACAGATTTTTTTCCAATCTACAGGCCTCACCGCTAAGTGAACCAATTGGATTCAGAACAAGACACCAGGTTGTATACAGGTCTAGGTAGCATATGTGACTTAAAAGAGGACGACATGAATATGTGGTGTCCGTGACACACGCTTACATATGCATGCATCCATCCATAGCTTAATGACCACTGAAATACATCAACACTACATTCCTCGAGTTGTAGCTAACATGCACCTGACACATCTGATCGATTCTCCGTAGCTTCATGACCACTGAAATACATTAACATTACTTACTTTCCTTGAATTGTAGCTAGCGTCATGCACCTGACTCTTTTTGATCGATTCTCCCTTCCTAGGTAGAATTTCCATCCCTCTCTTTGTCAGGCCGAGGAGCATATAAACGATTAGATTATCTAGCTACCAGTTTAATTGGTATGTACATCCCAAGAACAGATTTTGACCAGGTCTAGTACGTAAAATCTTGGCCGGCGTGAATCCTTGCAGACTGTTCTTTCCACTTCTCTTCTTGTTCCTCCTCATCGCCGTGGTGCTAGATTGACTGGCCCGATCGTGCTCTAGGACCACGGTGGTGTGCTACTCCCAGGGAATCTCATCGAGTCACCATAAAAATCCCTCTGGTACGGCCGCCTTGTCCCAGTGCAGCTAGCGCCAATCGTGGTGGATTCCGTCCCCACTTAGTGGTACAAACCGATTCTCTCACTTAGCGGTGGCAATGTATGAAATATGTCCGGGCTCTAGGGGTAAACTTGTCCAAATAAAAAAGACGTATCAGACTATCAAGACCATAAACCTTTTAACAAAAAGTTGAAATAATCCAATTAAACCACTCACTTCCCGGTGGCCATCGACATTGCCCTTCAAGATGGTATAAGCGATGGCGACCAGGTTGATTGGATTAAACAGACGGAGGTGATGGTGCTCCTGGTCGAGATGGACGACGGTAGATAAACTCCCATTCTACAAGGTGGGGAGGGAGGGTGGCACAAATCCCTCAGCCAACGAGGTTGAGATGACTAAGAAGTCGGACGAGCTCATTCAGCTGGGACCCGTCGGAAGACGAGAGCCCCACAATGCCAGTCGAGTGGTGTGCTCAATCTCCGATGGATAGAGTCAGGCGACGTGTGATGGCCAGTTGGATCAAGCTCATACGATGAGATTTGGTGCTAGGATGGGTGGATTGGCCCACGAATGGGTCAACAGATGCGGCGGTGAACGTTGGAGAATTGGGATGCGTATGGCTTGCCTCCTATTCATGCGGAAAGGGTATAGATTATAGGTATCAGATAAGCTTAGAAGGAGAAGAAGATTTCAGAAAAGCTTAAACTTTAGATATTGATATAGAAAAGGATTCTTAGAACTGTGAAATCAAATGTGATGAGATTTATCGCAAATATACTTTTTCATCATTTTAATGTATGTTTAGATGGTCTAACTAATGCACCGATGTAGAACGGTGCTCTTATTTACGAAAACTTGAAGAATTATATTGTTCTCTACCCCTCTAGTTTGCGCAAATCATCCAATAGCAAATACAGAAAAACTGATTTAGGTTTTTCCAAAAAAAATAGTACCGGGTAGATCTTTTACCGGATGGAGATAGGAATTAGTCAACAACATTAAATTTGTGCTCATTTTTACGCTTTTTCACCTCAGTTGAAACAAGTTTTTTCGATTGAAAATAGTTTTATAGCCAAGAATTAAATAAATGGGTATAGCCCATGTGCCTAATAAATAATTAAAGATTTATCGGAGGACGAGAGCCCGGCAAAGCTAGTCGAGCGCTGTGGTAAATGTCTGATGGATAGAGTTAGGTGACGCGTGATGGGCAGATGGATCAAGCTCAGACGGCGAGATTTGGCGCCAGGATGGGCGGCATGGCCCACGAATGGGTCAACAAATGCGGCGGTGAACGTTGGAGAATTGGGATGTGTATGTCTTGCCTCCTGTTCATGTGGAAAGAGTATACGGTTATTGGTGTCGGATAAGCTCAGAAGGAGAAGGAGATTTCGAAAAATCTTAAAATTTAGATATTGGTATAGAAAAGGATTCTTAGAACTATGAAATTAAATGTGATGAGATTTATGGCAAATATACTTTGTCATTATTGAATGTATGTTTCGATGGTCTAACTAATGCACCAATGTAGAAAATAGCGGTACTTGAAGAATTATATTGTTCTCTACCCCTCTAGTTTGCGCAAATCATCATCAATAAAAAAGACAAACAAACTGATTTAGGTGTTTCTGAAAAAAAATAGTATGGGATAGATCTTTTTTCCGGATGGAGACATGAATTAGTCAGCAACATTAAATCAGTGATCATTTTTACTTTTTTTTCACCTCAATTGAAAACAGATTTTTTCGATTAAAAACAGTTTTTTAGCCAAGAATTAAATAGGTGATAAATAATTCAAGATTTGGAGCTGGACTCGCTTGTTGTTGCGTCTTGACTCCCGTCTTTTTTTTTCGACTTGTCATGACTCCAGAGTCCAGTGTGTCCAGACTGCAGGATGTGTGCGTGCATTGCTTGATTTCACCAAGAGGTCCAGACTAGGAGATTGGGAGCTTGTCGGTTCTTTTAGGTTAGTGATTTTCCTTTACGGAACTCAGATTGGGGATGTTGGTTTTTATTACGAATCGGGTTAGAGTCTGATCGGGAGACTGGTTTTTTATTACCGGGAGGACGTACACGGAGTAGGACCATCAAGACCACTAGCTAATTAAGGCATTTCACAATCTAAGCGCGGTATCATAGGCAAAATATTTATGTGGCACTATATTTAATGATGAAAGAGAGTTGTATCTTAGTAGCTAAGATACACCTCTTACACTAAGCATAGACAAAAACAAGTAGTAGACCAATCACATGCATGCATGGGGCTAAAATCATTAAATTAAGATACAACCTTAAAAAAATGCACTGTAGAGGTTGTTTCTTAGACATTTATTTTGTCTATGGTAACGGGCTAAGAAATCCTCCATTGTCAAAGGCCTAATAGTATAGATACTAATGGAGCAAATCATGGCTATCTCTCGTTTGATAAAGACTTGAGGTGAGATACTTGGCTAGCGGCGATCTCATAACAACATCAGTAACAGAAAGGGTAGTACGGTCTTCGCTTAGCGTCCCATTCGGGATCACAATAACATCACCACTTAAAGATTTCATCTATATTTTACACTTAATAATCGTCTGTAACCCGTAGCTTCGGTGTGCACTCGGTTAGATTAAAAGTCTATTACTATGCCCGCTGCATCACGGAGGCTCTAGAATATTAGGATGTGTTGCCCATAAGAGATTATCTCCGTTCAAACACTAAGCATGACTATACTTATTATTATCTTTTACCCCATATGATGTGCAGCCGCAGGTGGATCTTCAACCCTGGCCTATCTCATCCATTGATTCAACCCATTATAAAGTAAACTAGATTGGTTCAGTAAACTAAGGTAAAACGAACAAACAAAGTCTTATAGACGTGTCTTTTTTATTTCCTTTTAGTTTTGTTTTCTGAGGTTTGATTAAACCTATGTCTTCTAGGAAAAATTATACTACATCCGTGAATCCGGATCGAAGGTATCACTCACATAGATCAGACAAGAAGGAGTAGTGGTTTTACCTCATCACGAGGTCCCTAAACCTTGGTACATCATGTGTTCATCTATGTGTTCTTTAGCACATCATCCCTCCCCGGATCCTCCGATGTCCATCGGCGCCAACATAAGCCTACCCCAGACATCTGTTGTTACCACACGACGACATAGGTGCTCTTCTTCTCACATCTTCGTGAGTGATAGAACAACCTTATATATAGGGATATGCAACTCTCTCAACTAGTTATATGTGATTAAACTTTAGTCTTACCTCTTATTATGCATGCATGACCGGGCTAAATAGAATTTCAGAATTTATATTGGTTATGAGCCAACAGCCCAACACCAAATTTCAACAATCCCCCACAAAGTCTCATTTACACATCATATCACTTTTGTTCTAGAATGTTGTTTTACGTATCGGTGCATAGTGGAGACTATTAAGTTGAACTTCCACTTTAAACATCATGTTACACTAGATAACAACTCGAATAGTGGACTATGTATTGAACTACAAGTTTTCTACATACTAGTTTCATAGAAAGTCTAGACCGATCACAACAAGAAAAGTTGCCATCTACCACGACCTGATTTTGTGGTAGAAGGTTATTTTTTCATGGTTAAAGGTCTTCTACCTCGGATGGGCACCCGTGGGAAAATCCCCTTCACAAAAGCTTCTACCACGGGTTTTCGGAAACCGTGGTGGATGGAACCCATCTACCACGAAAATTCTGACCATGGTAGATGTGTTTTGTCAGCCCATTAATTGCTGATGTCATGCTAACTACCATGTGGCCAAGATCGTGAATTGGTACTTACTAGTGTCAACTCTTCACAAATCTGTAGATGCAAGACCCAACCAAGGCCTCCTAAATATTAAGTGGGTCGGCCATCTAGAAATCCCAATAAGAAGACAAATCATTACTGTTTTAGCCATCTAGGGCCCAACGAACATAGTTTGAAAGGCGCCCATTACAATGCAGCCCAACTACAACATGCTAGCATAGCGCCCCGCTACTGTTTTAGCCTATGGAAAGCCTGAATAGTCCAACACGCCGTGCGGTACAACAACATCCGACCTTTTGATGGCATGTCATTGTTCTTGTCGGCTAAAGTTTTAAACCATGGATGATCCAGTTTGGTCCCGATAAACAAAATGGAAAATTGCACATATTGCCATTAACGACCCAAACATGTAGTTAGGACAATCAGAAGCCCAACAACACAATGCAGCTAAGGCCTATAAAATGATAATACTATTCCGTTGGTGTTGTCATGGATGGCCATTTTTTGTGTCAATAACATTGCTTTATGTCACAAACGACAATTAATAAAAAATATCAGCGAGAAAGCATAATTTTATTACAGAAGCACCACAAATTCAATAGAAATAAAATTTAGCATTAGACAACCATGAAAGTTTATCGAATCATAGAGGTTATATTTAGGGAGCTTCATTTGTCAGAAGTGTATCGACTGGATGACCCTCAGTTATCGACAAGATATTTTATTGCATTTAGCATATTTTAGTGATGTTTGTATCTGATTCCTGTATTTGCTTTCTATGCAAAGCAATATACTCCTAGAGTCTATGGGCATTTGGTGGGCCTTGTAGCTTAACAGGCTTTTGGTAGGCCTCCATGTCGGTGGCCTGCCAAGAGCAATGGGTTTTTGATGGGCGATAACATGGGCTTAACATGTACCAGCTCGCTAGCACAATGGGCTTTTTGTGAAATCCATGTGGCGGCCCTTCTGTCTTTATGGGGTTTTAATGGACTGCCACATGAAATCCTGCCGAGCTTTATGGGGTTTTATTTTGCTTCCACATGGGCCAGCTGACCATCTTTATAGGCTTTTACTAGGCTGTCACGTGGCGGCCTTCTTAGCTTTATGAGATTTTATTTTGCTCAACACGCTGCTGGCCTGCCAGATTTATGGGCTTTACTGGGTCGTCTCAAGGCGACCCACCTAGCTTTATGGGATTTTTTGGCATCCATGTATGCCTGCCTACCAGGTTTATGGGCTTTTAACGGACCGCTTTATGGCAGCCCACCTACCTTTATGGGCTTTTGATTTGTCTCCAAGTAGGCTGGCCTGCTTAAATTTATTAATCTAACATTGCTGGTGACTAGTGACATCACTGGTTATTGATATGACATCACCGGTTACGAATTTAATAACAATAATTATCCTTTAATGGTTTTTTCTATGTGGTAGTTTGCATGACGTCAGCAGGCAGCAGGGCTGGTGAAACACATCTACCATAATCTGAATTTTTATGGTAGTTCCATCTACCATAGTTTAAAAAAACAGTGATAGAACCTTTTGTGATGCGGCTTTTACCATGGATGCTCGTCCATGGTAGAAGACCTTTCACCATGAAAAAACGACCTTCTACCATGGGTGCCCATCCTCTACACTTTCTACAAAGGAAACTTCTCTAAAGGATACTACAAACCATGCTCATCAAGAAAAACGGTCCATGCTAGACCTAGATCTAAGGTTGATAATAGCAAGAGATAGAGCATGATTTTGCAAAAAATAAATGGGTTATCAGAGGAGAAACATACCACATATCGTTGATGTGCGAGGAATTGAATAAAAATGAGTAATGCTTGTGAGGTTGGAGGAACAAGAAATAGAGATAGGGGTGTTTTGATCTTTGTTACCTTGTTCCCTAGGAAGATATCATCATCACGCAGTCGGCATAGGCGGGAGGTATGACGCCGACCCGCCCATATGGATGCACGATACCGCTCGCTAGGTTTTTAACTCTAGTTGTGTACGCGGTACGTGCACGCCATACAGGTAGCTATCTCCATACAAGTACTTGTTAAACTCTCGGTAACTTCAGATGAATACCTGCATTTTTTGAGAAGCGGTCATGGTCATTGTACGGGTGTGCCATACGAGGCACCTGACCATGTCGATGCTCGTTGTTGTCTCTGTCTCCGTGGTAAATTGCTTTATGCTAGAGACGAATATCATACACGAAGGTCTTACGGGCGCATCCTGTCATACCAGTACTCGTTAAACTCTATCTTTGTGTCTTTGCTTCTTTTTCCACATGTTTTTCCTTTGACCTATAATTTCAGTAAAGATTCCAAAATGATAGTTATAATCAGAGTTGGCATCGATACTCAAATTGGCCATAATCTATGAATGTTTTGGGACAAGTTTAGCTTGTCTTATCCTCTCCTTTTTGCATCTTTGAACACTCTTTATTTACGTAAAAAATGTAAACAAAAACTTACAAGACTTTATTTCACATGGGTGGCCTCCCATGAAGCGCTTTTAGTTTCGGTAGTTCAGATCAACCGTGATGGCGATCATTTTAAACTTTGGAAGTGGGACTCCCACTCCAAAATAATTTTCGTTCAACGTGATGATCCCATCCTCAAGTTTCTTGGTCTTATTTTTCCTAGGGAAATTTACAACAAAAGGTTCTTGCGAGGGTAGTTCAAACCTCAAGTTCCCTTAATGAAGATTGATCAAAGCCTTAACAGTTCTTAAAAAGGGCCTACCAAGTATTATAGGAACTACAGGATCACGAGACATAATAAATATGGGGAAATCAATTGGTATCCTTTATTTGAACAACTATGTTTACTTTGATGCCTACAACTTGTTTATAAGTTGAGTCTGCTAGATGTAGCTTAACTTCAGTCATTTGAAATGAACCAAGGTTTAGTGTATCAAATAAACTTTTAGGAATGGTAGAAACACTTGCACCAAGATCATAAATTGTAACAATCGCATTAACTCCTATATGAATCTGGTTCAAATTTATTATCCAACCTGGTAGGTAGTTTTTCAGACAACCTTTTATACTCATTCTCTAGCTCAGATACCTTTTCGATAATTTGATTGATAAAGTGTTGGTGCATAGCTTCATTGCCTCCTTTAGTACCGGGATTCTTCAAGGTTATCATCTTTACAAGATCTTTCATGGTGTAATCTGGGGATGGAGCATTGCTATAGTCTAGATCTTTAGGTTCTTCATTATCAGCCCTCGTCATCTTGAGGTCTTGAACCGAATTGGTCTCGGGTTTTCCAGCAAATCTTGCAATTATGAGAGTTTTACTCTCGGCTATGTTTCCCAATTGTGTCTCAACGGTATTGGTTCTTTCTTGTAGAGCCTGAACATCATTCTTAATAGGAAAGACTTGATTATATAATTTACCAATAATATTATCATGATTTTCCGTTATCTTTGTAGGGCGATTGTTTTGCTCTACTTGAGTTTGCATAAAAGTTCTAAAAGAATTATCAAGCGCTGAGAGATTACCATGATTTGCTCCATTGTTAATAGTATTATTATTCATTTGAGCACCTGCAGGATTAGTATATGGTTTGAAAGTTGGAACCATAATTTTGGTTCCTCCATGTAGGGTTGTAAGGATTACAAGTAATGGATACTTCTTCAATTTTAGTTTTGGTGATAACATTAAGTTTGGTTTCTTCCTTACCCTTAATTATTTCTATGAGTTCATTTACCTTTGCAGTGAGATCTTTATTTCTTTCTTCATTAATAGAATTTACCTTCTTGGTAGTAGCTCTTTCCACATACCATTGGACATGGTTGTTTTGCATATAATTAAGAAGTTTTATGGTAACTTCAACTTGTTTGTCCATAAATATGCCTCTAGCTATAGTGTCAAGCATAGATTTAGACATTAAAGCAAATAATAGCGCTAGATTATTTCCGCCGAAACTGCTATCCATGTCGTTTCGATTCTTTTCACCCATGGGATGGACACCAAAAAGGACACACGGCGATATTGCTACGGAGCCGTGCTCTCTGGGAGGCAGGACCCGCTGCGGGCTAGGGCGGAATATTCTGGAACACGTATGGGTGTCGCGCAGGCCATCGTACCCTGTGTTAATGGAAGGTGGACTGCGTGCGTGACATGTCGGGAAGGACCATGCTCTGCGAGAGGCGTTCCTAGCGCGACACGTCTCCGCACCTTCCGGGTGGTGGGGCACGGCAAAAGCCGACGTGGCACCACGAGCCCATGCATGTCACGGATTTTCATGGATGTGGGGCCCGCGTGGAGCCAGCGTGGTGACGTAAGTCCATGCCTGCCATAGTTTCCCACGGACATGGGGACCGTATAGGGACGACGTGGCGACGTAGAGCGCTTTCCAACCGGTTCATGGCCCGTCCGTAGCCAACGTGGCGCGATAAGGTCATGCCGGTCATGGTTTCTCGTGAACGTGGGGCAGTCAAACGCCGATGTGGTGATGTAAACCCATGCCGTCTATCACCATAGAGAGTAGATTACACGGGTTCTTGCGGATGTAGAACCGAGCTAGCAGCGTTATCGTGCGTGGGAGAGCATGTCTGGCACTGTGATATTTCTCGCCGGTGATAGAATAAGTGCCAGCGTAGATTCTAGCTGTATGCGGATTCTCGCGGCACAAGGAGTATAAGAAGTTCATTCCTGTATTTTCTTCAACAAATGCATTAGATAGGCCCTCTCCTCTTTCTACCACCATATTTTTTAATCTTGCTACCATCATCATCACGTGCGTCGAGCCGGTGAACACGACTGGTTCTAGCGAAACGGTTGTCAATGGTCATGAGCTAAAATAGCACGCTAGCGCTTTGGAAGAAGCGGGACATGCGGCGAATGCCTGGGCTCCTGCCCTTCGGTGCAGTCGTGGCCTGGACCTCACTCGGTAATACTCAATATCACGGTGATCACCTGGCCTCTTGTACTCTAGTGCAGTGGTAGTCTGGGTCTCGCTTCGTGATGCTTGAGATCACGACGACCTTTCTCCTTTTCTTTCTTTGCTTTATTTAATTTTTTGTTCTGCCATGTTTGTGCCTATTTTTTCTTGATTCTATCGTTCTTTCTCTCTTTTGCATTTTCTGGAGTTCACTTGCCTCTTCCTTTACTTCTCTCTGCGCTTCTTTGGTTCTTAAAATGTTCATATGCGAAAATGTTAAATGCAAAGACATTGGAAACTAATCACTAAAAATCAATTGTTCAAAAGCACATATGCTGAAAAGCAATAAATGTCTAGACCAAAAATCATCATGGAAAGAAAATAAAATGCAACAGTTGGCCATGTATTCTTTATTTCTTAAAACATGGATAAACGAATACGGCGATAAGCCAACACGTTTAAGAATCAGACGCGCGGGAAGACAGTAACTGAATAAACGATTATTTAGCATTTATTTAAGAGACGATGAAGTCGCTCTTTCATCATTTTTGTCTGTTGAAGAACGAGTCCTTTTGAAAGCATAAATTGCACAATCCAAGTACATGAACTATGTGAAGAGCAACAGTTAGCAAAATAATATTTTAATCTGAAGAAAAAACAGAGAAAACAGTGCTGAGTGGACGCATCGTGCATAAATCGTTGTGTACTATTGTCTAGGAGATTGGAGTCCCGTGATGGATCTTCGCGGCGACAATGGTAGCAACGAAACTCGCACACGACAGAGAGTTGGCACGGTAGTTTTTTACCTAGTCGGGACTCTCGTGAGGAGGTAAATCCCCTACTCCTTCTTGGTTGTATTGCTCGCGGTGCTTCACGAGGGTACAATGGCTAGTGAGAGCCTAGGATTTCTGATCGTAAGGATCTACCACTTCCGAGGTTGGGGTGGCTCCCCTTTTATAGTGGCACTGGGCCTCTCCCCCTATCTGTCTTGCGGGAAGGGTTTCCACATTGCCACCTAAGGGGAACGGGTCTACAAGACTACTTTACACAGACTAGGTCTAATATCTTCAGGGGATGCCGATCCAGGATAAAGCCGTGGTCATCGGTGACGTCTCCCCCACAGCATGGTAGCGTTCACTACTTCCTCGCACCAAAGTGGCAAATAGGAAGCTTTGCTGACGCCTATGTCGTCATCCCCTCTTTAACACCGAAGAGACCAGGCATCAGCTACTCTTTACCGAGGCGGACCATGTAGTCTACACAGCTAGGAACTTCCTGTTGAGCTTGTCATCTTTCTCATCGTAGCGGAATTACGAGCATGTGCTTGCTACGCACTAGGAGAGGATCCAATTCTCTCGAGGTAGAGGGCCACTGATGTCTACGCACTTCTATTCTTGTAGACAGTTGTTGGGCCTCCAAGTGTAGAGGTTTGTAGAACAGCAGTAAGTTTTCCCTTAAGTGGATCACCCAAGGTTTATCGAACTCAAGGAGGAAGTGGTCAAAGGTATTCCCTCTCAAGCAACCCTGCAATCAAGATACAAGAAGTCTCTTGTGTCCCCAACACACCCAATACACTTGTCAGGTGTATAGGTGCACTAGTTCAGCGAAGAGATAGTGAAATACAAGTGGTATGAATAATTATAAGTGGTAACGGTGATAGAGAATAGCTTGATGGCGTGGAAGATACTAAAGTAAAATTGAAAAAAGATAGAAGCAAGCAAGCATGTAACAGATCTAATTGCAAACGGTGTTTCAATGCTTAGAAACAAGGCCTAGGGATCATACTTTCACTAGTGAACACTCTCATATAAATAACTTCTCTTTATGATACTACTCTTAACTACTCTCCGGTTGGACCCTCTAATCCATGGTAGGGCTATAACAGCACACCTCAAAGTAAGCCTTTCCCATCTAGATAACCCCACACTATCACCTTGAGCACTAGATGGTTCCAACAAACACCACAATTTCATAGAGACATCCAACTCTAAATATAACTCATAACAAGTATTTGTAATCTCTAGCCTAAGTGCCACCATGGTGTGCACACTGTCAACTTCACACACATGGGGAGAGCAGAGATCTATTAAAGCACTTGAGTAGCAAGGTAGATCTACTTGATTACAAAGCTCATGATCACAATATGATCATACATAGAGAGAGAGATGAACACATAGCTACCGGTAGAACCCTTAGCCTCGAGAGAGAACTACTCCCTCCTCATCATGGGAATCAGCAACGGTGATGGAGATGGTGGTGGAGATCGATGGAGATGGCTACGGGGGCACTTCCCCGTCCCAGCAGGGTGCCGGAACAGAGACTTTCTGCCCCCCGAATCTCCCCTTGGGTGGCGGTGGCGCTGTGGAACTTTTCGTGGATTTATGATTGACGATTTACGGTTTTTGCATTGGGAGGCTCTTATAGGCGAGAGGGGATACCGAGGGGGTGCCGGAGGGGCCCACACCACCCCCAGCACGGCCTGGCCTGGCCCGCGCCACGAGGTGGTGTGGCCAGCCCCTGGCCCCTCTCCGTCTCGTCTTCTGGCTCCGTGAGTCTTCCGGTAAAATATCGACTTTGGCTTTTGTCCCGTCCAATTCCGAGAATATTCATTTTCTGATTTCCTAGAACCAAAAACAGCAGAAAACCGGCAGCTGGCACTGTGGCTCTTGTTAATAGGTTAGTCCAAGAAATCATATGAAAAGTACTCCAAAGTTGGAACAAAACACAAGAAAGTAGATAAAACCAAGCATGGAACATCAAAAATTATAGGTACATTTGCAATGTATCAACATCCCCAAGCTTAACTCCTGGTCGTCCTTGAGTAGGTAAGTGATAAAAAGAAAGAATAATTTTGAAGGTGACATGCACCATCATAAACTTGATCAAAGTATTTGTAAAACATTGATAGCTGGGATCACAATACTTCAATCATAACATGAAAGACAAAGTTCTAGCAATAAGACAAAGAAACTATGTTGCCACATGAAAAGGCACAAACAAAAGATTCATGAATAACAATGCTTTGCAAGACGTTTGTTTGTTTCACATAAAGAAAACATAGCATAATGGCATTCAGCTTGTCCCTCATAGAGTAGCAAATATAAATGCATAGGACACCTTCAAAGTTCATAAGAGTGACTAGATACAAATAATTTAAAACAAGCAATATCAAGTTATGCATCAATCAACAAGTCTTGGGACAATGCACATAGAACTAAGAATGGCCACTATGCTCTCAAAGTAAGTGCATAAAGATAGAAGGTGGAAACTCAATATAAAAGTGGAAGAAAGGCCTTCATAGAAGGAAGTAGGGATTCAAGTCTCATAAAAAGCTTCCAAAAATTATGGTACTTATAGCTTTCAGCTCTTATTGCCCCTATCATAAGCATCTTGAAGGTGATTAAGGTTAAAGTGACACAACTAAGAGGATATGCTTGACAAGTTATAAGCCGAAATCTCATGCCCCTTACTTACAAAGACCGAACCTCATGCTAATCAACTTTAGTCACGAGTAAGCTCTTGTCATTGTAAGTATATATGTATCATAAAGAACCGCCAACGGGGTACCCCTTGCACATGATACAGGAGCTATCCCATAATCAAAATGACAAGGCAAGCAGACAATGAGCATCTCCGTGATCTTTTTATTTGCTATTTGCATAGGTTTTTATTGAGGATGCTTCATAGAGTAATCATTATGGTGATGCTGCAAGTTTCCACCATGATTAGGCATGGCTTAGGCTAGCTGCCTAGACATTTCTCTAACACACATACAAACTCCATGATCTTACAAGTTCCACTTTTATTTCACACCGCCGGGATCCATAAGCAAAAGAACATGATATCAACGGGGTACAAAGTACAAGTGCAATGTTGAAAGCGTTCCCCATGATACATGGTTTTGCTAATTTCAACTTATAAAGAGCAAGCATGTACGCAACAAAGAAGGACCCAATGGTTCAAGTTTATTAGATGCAAAAAAGTAAAGTGTGTCATCAAGTTCGTGAGAGCTTTAATCACTAGTTTTATCATAACAAGTTTAATTTGGAAGGTAAACAAAAGCATGAATGTCATGGTGGTGTCACGGCAGATGCCATGGATAGGCTAAAGGTGGGGACTAATACACGCTAGGGGAATCCAGGGAGGGATAGTGGAGTGATTCTCCACACAGAAGTTTGTATTGATTTCCTTCCAAGATTACAAGTGCTCCTAGAGCTGTATTGGCGAGAGGAGGAAGAAGGAGCTCTCTTACTCTCACCCACAGATCACACCTGAAACCCTAGCCCAAACAGAATAGTAGAAAGACCAACCCCTTCTACAGAAGCCCCAGCCCCCCTTTTATAGAGGAGGCTCAGTTTCTGCCTAGGGCATACGTGGAGGCATATTCCTAAGAATATGCCTCCTCCCAAAGTGGTAAGCCGACCGGGGTGCTTTTTCCCCCGCGTCACACTTGCTTTAGCTACGTGAGCCTCTACGGCGCCCGCGTCAGCCGACATGGGCGTCGTCACCCCTGTCGGTCATGACCCGGTGGTCCTGCTCTTGTCTGCTTCGCTCATGCAGTGCGTACCGGGCCCTCTTTTTGACCAGCAAGATTCCTTCCTTCTCCTAGAAGCCAAACATGACCCGGATCACAGCTGATTCGGGCACCCCTGTTCCTGCATACAAGTAAACATATACTTTCGACTTACTGCTTAAGTCGGTTGAGACTTAGTTAGGCGAATACCCCCTAGTCCGGGTCACTCCCTGATTCGGCCGGCCTTGACGTGACCCGGCTAGCCTCTGCTTTGGCCTTGCCGAACCTCGGCTAACTCGGCCTTTATACCCCGGCGTGACCCTACCCGGAGGTATCCCCCCAACATTAGTCCTCGAAGCTGGTGCGGTCTTAGCTGCTTTGGCCGCTAAGGCCACATCAGGTTCAATTCTGTGCTTCGGTCGTTATTGCCGAGTTACCTCTTTACCTCGGATTATATGGATTTGCATTCCCTTCGCACATTCCAAGTTTTCACTTGCTGGCCGGGTTACCACAGTTTCATCCGGGTCTTGTTTCCTTCTCTCGTACGCTAGCCCATGTGAAAGGTAATCATTATGTCGTCTTATTTTAAGGGCCTACACAGTAACCACCACAGTAATTGTCAGTTATCACTGTGCGCGGGTCACGTCATGCCTGCCTCCTCGTTTCTCGCATCACAGTGTCATGTCATAGGATTCTCCCCGCTATGTGGCCCTCCGTGTGGCTCCCCGCTGATTGGTCCGGACAGGTGATACATGGCCACTGCGTGTGGTGGGTCCGCAGGATACGATCCCACTCACCGCTGGTGGGAGTGGTTAAATAGCGGAGGGGTGCTTCCCTTAGGGTCTTTCTCCTTCCGCGTCCCTCTGCCCGTTCCTCTTTTTCTTCATCTTCCTCGCGACCGCGCCGCCGCCAATGATACCAAATAGCAGCGTCGCCGCCGCGCTTTTCCGTCACACCTCTGTGTCGCCGCCACCGCGACGCAAATCTCTCGCCACGGGTCCTCGTCAATCCCGACCACTATCCCCTGGCGCCTCTAGCGCCAGCGAGGGCCTCGAGGACCAGATGACGGAAGAAGAACTCATTGTTGCTGAGCAGGAGATGGAGGAGGACGCCGTGGCGGCGGACCGCGGCGCGTGGGCCGGGTCATGGGTCTGCCAAGATGATCTTGACTGGCTTTACCGAACCAGGCGCATCCCCGCCGGCGTCGCCGCTCGTCTCCCTTCTAACGAACTGCCCCCCTCACCCAATCCGGGTGAGTTTGTTGTATTTTTGTCCCACTTCCAACGGGGCTTACGGTTGCCAGTTAGCGATTTTTTCCGGGACTGGCTCAGTACATACCAGCTCCAGCCGCACCATCTTCCAGCCAACGCCATCACTTCTCTCTCTGCCTTTGCTTCTACGATTGAAGGCTACGCCAGACTGTGGCCCACGAAGGAGCTATGGATCCGGTTCTTCGGCCTTCGTCGCAATGTCATCCCCAACATCCACGCTGATCCGAAGGACAAACAGCTCACTCAATTCGGAGCGGCCTCCATTTCACCCCGGAGGTTTTCTGTTTTCCCCCGGGTCACCGGGTTAGAGTCCTGCAAAGGATGGGCCCGGACCTTCTTCTATGTCCGGAATACGGGCACTAAAGACTTGATCCGGTTGCTCCCCTATACTCCGGGTCCACCTAACCCGGATTTGTGGGATGAGATCCCCAAGAAGCCCACTGCCTTGGCCAATCAAGTCAACAAGATGTTCGCGGAGCTGAAGAAGCTCGGGCTGCGCAACGAGGATGCCATGATCACTTTCATGCGCAACCGGATTTCCCTCCTGCAGAAGCGCACCCACAAGGTGTGCCACATGAGCTTCGGCCGCGATCCCAACCGGACCTCCTCCTTCGAGCTGAGCAACACGGAGATCTATCGCCGGGTTAAGGCTCTTTTTACCACCCACAAGGACTTCTCTTCCGAGTGTACTTGGGGAATGGAGCATTACTGCCGCGATAGGCTTCCTCCCGTGGTAAGCTTCATGTTGCGAACTTACTCCGGGCCAATTATATGTCAGTTATTGTTGCATTTTTGACTCTTTCGTTCATTTCTTTCCTCAGCAATTTCTTCAGCAGACCATCGAGGATGGCACCGATCCGACCCTTAAGTGGGCGCCGGACCGGGGGAACCCGGATGAGGAGGAGCCGAACCAGGAGATGTTCCTCCCAATGACCGACGCCACGAAACGACCCACGGGTAAATCCTCTTCCATTAGAGATTGGCCCAATGATGAAGATGACTCGGATGTCGAGGTGATTGAACCTGTTGAGGCTGTCCCCCTTTCTTTTGCTTTTCCGCCATCAGCTCACCCCGGTGGTCATATCCACGAGGATCCTCCCCTCGCTACAGGCGAACCTGTTCCGGTGGCTTCGAAGAAGAAGCGCGGGGCTGCTTCAAGTTCATCCTCCGGACCTTCTCAGCCCGCCAAAAGGCGAAAGAAGTCCGGGGACAAGACTGCCTCCAAGCCAGCAGGCAAGGCCCCAGCATGAAGGGCTCGGAAACCTAAGGAGGCCCAAACCTCGGATGCGTAAGTTGTTTTGCCTTCTGTAACTTGCCCTCCCTTGCATCGTTGTGATTTCTCTTCTAACATTGTTCTCTTTTGCAGGGCTCCGGTGGAGGTCCCTCAAAGTGGATCGAGCATCTCTTCGCCTCTCCGACCCAGCCCTTCTCCTCATTGCGACGACGAGTCCCGTCCGCTGAGCCCTATTCCAGAGGGTTCTGCGGCTGCTCCGGGTTCTGCTCCACCTCGGCAAGAGGGGGGTAACCTTGGAGCGAGGGAGACCGGCCCGGCCGAGGTGACGGCATCCACCACTTCTGCATCGCCGCAACCAGCATCTACTAAAGCAACTTCGGCTCCAGCACCAGTATCAACAACCAGACCCGCACCAACACCAACTCCGGCATCAGCACCAACTCCGGCTGCTAAAACATCAGCAGCAGCACCAAGTCCAGCCCCAGGAGCATCAACGCCTAGCTCCTCTGCCTCGTCCGAGTCTTCTCAACCTCGGCGAGGAACCACTCTGGCCGCTCCTAAGGGAAAAATCGTTGCGCCGGCTTCCTCTTCCCAGCAAGCCAAGGAAAAGAAAGCTCCGGACACTACCAAGCCACCATCTGTCAAAGCCGGGTAGCGTACCCTCGTGTCAATGCTTCCCAAGAAAGCACCAGCAACGAAGGATGCGCCTGCCGAGCCAACTGACACACAGCAAATGGTTATGCACACCAGCCCAGCCCTTGCCTTGATCGAAAGGAAAGAAGCGCATGCGAAGGGCTTGGTGGCGCCCCATATGCCCAGCGGTGAACGGTACCCTCCGAGCTTAATTGAATTCGTCATGAATTGGAATAAGGCAGAGGTGGTTCAAGACACTGATCTTCCGGAGAAGTTCGGCCCTGCCGAGTTTCCCGCTCAGATGAACACAGCCGCAAAGGCAATTAACCTCGTTGGGTGAATGATGGAGGTACGTCGCTTCCCCTTTACAAGTTGTAGATAGTAACCATTAGTCCCCGAGCCTCCGGGGGAGTAACTCGTTACTCGGCCGGATGCTCTTTAGAAAATTAACGTAGCTCCATGAGAACTTCGAATATGCACACACCCAAAGCCGGGTTAAGTTCCACTTGGCCCGGATGTTAGTACACTTCGAATATGCACACACCTAGAGCCGGGTTAAGTTCCACTTGGCCCGGATTTTAGTACACTTCGAATATGCACACACCTAGAGCTGGGTTAAGTTCCACTTGGCCCGGATTTTAGTACACTTCGAATATGCACACACCTAGAGCCGGGTTAAGTTCCACTTGGCCCGGATTTTAGTACACTTCGAATATGCACACACCTAGAGCCGGGTTAAGTTCCACTTGGCCTGGATTTTAGTACACTTGGAATATGCACACACCTAGAGCCGGGTTAAGTTCCACTTGGCCCGGATTTTAGTATACTTCGAATATGCATCGAGCTAACTTGTGTTTGTCCTTTTCAGGTGACTACCAATCGCCGGAGTGCTGAATTCCAACGCTTGCTGGATACCCACAAGCTGCTACGCACAAAGCAGGCTGCACTTATTGCGGAATACGAGAAGAGGGGTAAATTTCTTCCTTAGCGCTTCTTCGTTTTGCTTCATTTTCCTTTGCCGGACTAACCTCATCATTCGGTTTCCGCAGCTGGGGTGGAAGCTGAGAACATCATTATGCGCAAAAATCTGGAGCAGATCAAGGGTAAGTCATATCTGTCCGACTTTGCCGTACTTTCCATTCCCTTTTCTCCTTGGCTCGGCCAACATTCATACCTCGGCTCTGCCGGGCCAACACACTATTTCAGCATCGCTTGAAGATAGTGTGCCCGTGCCTGATATGATGCTGCATTTTCTCGAACAAGCAGGGCAGCACCAAGCTGAGCTTAAGAAGAAAGATGACGAGCTCGCCCTCCTCCGGACCAAGGACGATGAGATTTCTAGGCTCAAGGCTGAGATGGAGAAGATGAAGGCCCAGCACCAATCCGAACATCAAAAGGCTGGCCAGAACTTCACAGAAGAGCGCGAGCGCCTCAACCTCCGGATCGCCAAGGACCAGGATCTTCTCAAGGAGTCCGGCATCCAGCTTGGTTCGGCGAACGCTGAGCTTGAGCAGCTCCGAAAGAGACGTGATGACTGCACCAAGGAGTTGACCCGGATCCTTAGTCATATATCACGTAAGTTTCTTTCCCTTTCCCGACTTACTTCTCCGGGTTACTGCATATGTCTTTTCTTGACCTTTCTCCTTTGTCTCGTTTCCAGGCAAATTTCCAGAGGGCACTCCTATCGCGAGCGCAGCAGTTGCCAACTTCCGCCGACAAAGGGGTACTCCGGTCACTTCTGATAGTGAAGGGATTCCTTACGACCTGGAGGACCTGTTAGTCAGCTTATCATCTCGCGTGGAGCTCATCAAGAATTACGGCAAGGACATCCTCGGCACTGTAGCTCGCATCTTTAACACTTTATGGCCCGGCGAAGAAGCCCCGGAGACCACCGCACTTCTCATTGAGAAGTTAATGGAAACCGAGACTCAGCTTGACCTCTGGAGAGAGTCCGCTGGACGTGCCGCAGCTGATACCATCCTTCACCACATACTCACGTGGTACGAGAAGATTGATCTCAACCTCCTGACACGTCTGCGCACAGGATCCAGATGGACCAATGACCCAGAGTGGGTAGCTCGGCGCCAGGCTTGTGCCTATAGCCTCATTGAATACGCTCCCATTCATGAATGGGTTGAGGGGCCGAGCTTCCTGGAAGCTGCTGGAGACGAGGAGGTTCAGCACGGTGAAGATGGCTCGGATGATGAAGGAGAAGATGATGCCTCTGATATTGAGGGCAGCGAGGACGATGCCGAACTTCCTTCTCCTGCTGCTCCTTGAGCTAAAACACTTAAAAATTTACCAGATCCCCGGTATGCCGGGTGGAGTTGTATTCCAAACACATGTGATATTTTGCTACTAAGTTCTTATGCCGAATTAACTTGGGCGTAGTCCCCGAGTTTATTTTTCTTGTTCGTTCAATCTCTTGGCTCGGTTCATGTCTACCTTGATTCGGTTTTATGACTTACGAATCCGAGCTTCAAAAATTGTCTTAACAATACTGGGAAACTTTTATACTTAGCACCAAAATAAAACTACATAACAACTTGAAAATAAATGCGGGGTTAGTTCGAAAAACAAACGTCGGGTCGAATAAATTCTTCTCCTTAGTCGTTTTTCGTGTGCTACGCAATTCCAAACTTGTTCTCTTGCTTGCCATGAAGCCAATTTTTGTTGGACAGCACCAAGTCGAAGAGTTGGGTTTTTGGTGCTCGCACACTACTAATCCGAGTTAAGTAGAATAACTTATTCCAGCTGACGCACAAAAAACAACAGACATTATTAAGGCAGTCCCCGAGTTACTACTCGAGGTGCCAACATTTCATTGATAAGCTCATTGCCGACGTACATACCGACATATGAGATAACTCGGATACATAGACTTCTTAGCTAAGTGTAGAAAGGACGAAGTAGAGCTATATTCCATGGTCGCTTGGATTCCTCTCCGGACCTGTCCGCCTTGTTCTTTTCCTATGGTTTTGCATCTATAAGATAGTAAGAATCATTGTGCAATGCTTTGCTTACGATGAACGGCCCTTCCCATGGGGGGATAACTTATGCAAGCCCGTAGTACGTTGTACCAACCGGAGCACCACATCGCCTTCCCGAAAGACCCGGGGGCACACTTTCCGAATGTGATAGCGTCAGAGATTTTGCTGATATATGGTGGATCTGGACAGTGCCAGTTCTCTCGCTTCTTCCAGCAGATCAACATCATTTTGTCGGGCTTCTTGCACTTCGGATTTTGTGTATTGGGTGACCCTAGGCGAATCATGCTCTATGTCGGCTGGTAATACAGCTTCTTCCCCATATACCAGAAAGAACGGCGTATAGCCTGCTGATCGATTCAGAGTTGTTCTTAAACTCCACAGTACCGCTGGTAGTTCTTCAATCCAGCACCCCGATGATCTTTGCAGCGGCTCAATGAGCCGGGGTTTTATCCTGAATAATACTAATCCGTTGGATCTTTCCACTTGCCTGTTCGATGCGGGGTGGGCTACCGAGGCTACGTCCAGCCGGATCCTCTTATCCCGGCAGAAACAAGCAAATGCTCCTTCCGCAAAATTTGTGCCATTGTCAGTTAAGATACTGTGAGGATAACCGTACCTCAAGATGATATCTTTGAGAAACGTTACGGCCGTAGCTCCATCACATTTTCTTATAGGCTTTACCTCAATCCACTTCGTAAACTTGTCCACCATTACCAGAATGTGAGTCATATTTCCCCTTGCTGGTTTGAACGGGCCAACCATATCCAAGCACCATACGGAAAATGGCCAAGTGATTGGTATGGTCTTGAGTTCCGACATTGGCATATGTGTCTTGGTAGCGTACCTCTGACAACCATTACATTTTCTCACCAGATCTTCTGCTTGCTCTAAGGCGTTTGGCCAGTAGAATCCGTGCCGGAAAGCTTTTGCTACCAAGGCTCGGGATGAGGCATGATGCCCGCATTCCCCCTGATGTATATCTCGGAGGATGCCAAGCCCTTCTTCTGGGTCAACACATCTCTGGAGGACATTGGTCACACTCCTTTTGTATAGTTCAGAATTGATGATGGTGTAAGCCTTTGCCCTCCTCTGTGTTTGCCTGGACAACACTTCCTCAGTGGGTAACGTTCTGTCCTTCAGGAACTGAAATATAGGTAATGCCCAAGCTGGTATCATTCGCACTGGGAATACATCCTCATCAATCTCCATTTGATCCACCGGCATAACTTCAACCGGATCACGCTGAGCAGTCCCCGAGTTTACTGAAGTAGTCCCCGGGTTTACTAAGGGAGTCCCTGGGGTTCGCGCACCACTTCCCATGTCAATGTCCATGGGCGCAGCTCCGGATTCCGTGTCCTCCGGGACATATATTGACTCGGATTCTGGGGATGGCCTGATGGATGGTTTTCTGAGGTGCTCTAATGCTACACCCGGTGAAATTGCTTGTCGGGTTGACCCGAGCTTCGACAGCATGTCGGCAGCCTCATTTTCCACCCGGGGTACATGGTGAAATTCGCATCCCTCAAAGTAACCAGATATCTTCTGCACATGAAATCTGTACAGTGCCATGTTTGGATCAAGGGCGTCCCATACTCCCGACACTTGATGCACCACCAAATCCGAGTCGCCAAAGCATATGATCCGACGTATCCCAATTTATTTTGCTACCTTAAGCCCATGCACAAGTGCTTTATACTCAGCGACATTGTTTGATGCGGTGAAATGGATCTGCAGCACATATTTCAACCGGTCCTTCTTTGGCGATGTGAGTACAACTCCGGCACCTAGCCCGGTTTTGGTTTTTGATCCGTCAAAGTGCATTCGCCAATAGTTCGGATCTGGAAGTGGCGGTTCGTATTGTACCTCGGCCCAATCCACGAAAAAATTCCGCCACAGCTTGAGATTTGATGGCCTCTCTTCTGTCATATTGTGGCACATAAGGAGCTAGCTCAATTGCCCATTTTACAATTCTACCGCTCGCATCCTTGTTACTCATTATCTCGGATATGGGGGCCTCACATATGACTCGGATAGGATGCTCCTCAAAGTAGTGCTTCAGTTTCTTGGCGGCCATGTACACGCCATATGCCACCTTTTGGTAATGCGGATAGTTCTGCTTTGAGGCAGACAACACCTCGCTCAAGTAATATACTGGCCTTTGCACCGACTTACCTTCCTCGTCGCGCTCCACCACTATTACTACACTTACAACTCGGTTGGTTGCGGCTATATAGAGCAACATTGGCTCCTTCGATAGTGGTGAGGATAGCACTGGTGCCGTGGCTAACATTTTCTTCAGGTGGGTAAAGGCTTCATCGGCCTGTGGCGTCCAAACGAACTTATCCGACTTTTTCATGAGTTGGTAAAGAGGCAACGCCTTTTCTCCCAACCGACATACAAACCGACTTAATGAGGCTAGGCAACCTGTGAACTTCTAGACATCGTTAAGACACTTCGGCAGTTCCATTCGTTCGATGGCCCGGATTTTGGTTGGGTTAACCTCGATACCTCGGCTGGAAACAAGAAAACCGAGAAATTTCCCAGCCGGGACACCAAAGGTACATTTTTCCGGGTTAAGTTTCATCCGGAACCTCCTTAGGTTCGCAAACGTTTGCCTGATATCGTCAAGGAGCGTTTTGCTTTCCTTGGTCTTGATAACCACATCATCCACGTACACCTATACATTTTGACCTATTTGGTCGTGCAAACATTTTTGCATACATATTTGGTACGTTGCCCCTGCATTACGTAAACCAAACGGCATGGTGCGATAGCAATAAGCCCCATACGGGATAATAAATGCAGTCTTTATTTGATCATCTGAATTCAGAGGTATCTGGTGGAAACCAGAATATGCATCAATGAATGACAACAGTTCACACCCAGCAGTTGAGTCTATCACCTGATCTATTCTTGGCAGCGGAAATGGATCTTTTGGACACGCCTTATTCAGGTTCGTGTAATCGATACACATGCGCCAAACCACTGCCACGTTCGGGTCATCCTTCTTCTTTTCCACCAGCAGCGGATTAGGCAGCCAATCCGGGTAAAGAACCTCCATGATAAATCCTGCAGCTAGCAACCGAGCTATCTCATCCCCAGTGACTTTCCTCCTATCTTCGGCGAAGCGGCGGAGAGGTTGCTTCACCGGCTTAGCTCCTGGTCTCACATTCAAAGAGTGCTCGGCCAACTCCCTCGGAACACCTTGCAAGTCCTGTGTGGACCAAGCAAAAATGTCCCGATTCTCACGGAGGAAGCTGACGAGCTCGCTTTCCTATTTATCATTTAACCCGGCACCAGTTGTTACGGTGCGCTCTGGGAACATGTCATCAACAGGAACCTTCTTGGTATCTTTCGTGGCCTGGAAAGAGATACTTCCATGCGGGTTACTCAGTGCTGGCATGTACTGCTGCGCGAACTGAGCCAATGCCGCTACCTCTTGAATTTTCCTTTTTTCCTGCGCAATCACAAGTGACTCGGATAAGTTTGACCCGGCCGACGCACACTCCATTGAACGTCGGAAATCCCCTGCAATGGTTATCACTCCGTTTGGTCCGGGCAACTTCATCTTCAAGTGCTAATATGACAACTTGCCATGAACTTGTTCAGCGCTGGCCTTCCGAGCAACGCATGATACGCGCTTTCTAAGTTCACCACTTCGAACTCCAGATTTTCTGTTCGGCAGTTATCCCTCGTGCCGAACAAGACGTCAACCCGGACCTTGCCTATGGGCTCACAAGAAATGCCGGGTACAATGCCATGGAAAGTTGTCCTCGTGGCCTGGAGCATGTTCTCCGAGATACCCAACTTGCGCATTGTGTCTGCATACATGATATTAATGCTACTGCCATTGTCGATCAACACCTTTGAGAATCTTACGTTAATGCTAGGTCCAATGAATGTCGGATCCAGCACCAACGCATACGAACCAGGGCTTGGCATGAGCTCAGGATGATCCCTGATGCTCCAGGTGATTTCCTGATCGGACTAAGGCATGTACCTCGTCACTGCAGGCATTACTGCATTCACCTCCATATGCCTACGCTGCAAGCTTTTTCTATCGGTTTCCTCAGTGGTAAACACACAATAGCTCTGATGATGTTCCCTGTACTCATTTCTCCCCTCATTTCCGGGGTACCTCTGATCCGGCTGATGCTGATTTTCTACCTGATGCACTGCATCCCTTGTCTCATTGTTATCATACCTCGGCGGAGGGGGAGGCAACATTAGCTGTTGCGTGTTCGCTCCGGAGAGCAGTTGCTGCCGGGGTAGCTCCTGCCGAGGCTGATCATTCCAGGGTGCCTGAGCATTCCCCGAACCACCTTGCTCAATCTGGCGCATCCACTCACATTGCCTCGTCGTATGACCCGCTGGGTTGTTCGGATTTGGTGTATGAAACTTACACGGCTGGTCCAACATCGACTCATAAGTATACCTTGGACGGTCTTTCCTTTCTTGCCACTGCTTCTTTTGCTCTGGTGTCCAAGTCTTCTTGCCATTGTTTCTCGGAGTCCACTGCCCTCCAGTTTTTTGGCGTTGAATGCCCCCTGCTCCGAGCTGATCTTGACCCACAGCTGCAACTTGGTGCGAACCGTATCTATGATCTGGTCTATCATCTCTCCTTTTTCCTCTGTAGTCACTCCTTCGGGATGATCCGGCCCCATCTCTCTGATAGTACTCATCGTTTGACTCGTTTGATACGAGCCTAGGTTGAGTCGGATCACCCAGAGCATACGAATCTGCAATCTGGATCATCTCTGACAACGTAGTGGGCATTTTCCTTTGCAACTTCATCCACAAGTCGCGTCCATACCTGCACCCTTGTGCAAACCATGCTATGGCATGTGATTCAATCACGCCCTCACACGAATTTCTCACAGTGCACCACCGGGTTAAAAACTCCCGATCCGTCTCATTTGGCCTTTGCTTGCACATAGCTAGGGTCTGTGGCCTATTCGGTCTCTGATACGTACTCGAAAAATTGCTGATGAACATCTCCTCGAAATCTATCCAGCAGTTGATGCTTCCTGGTGGCAAATTGTTCAGCCATACCATTGTCGGGCCTTCCAACATCTGGGGTACATATCGTACAGCCCATCTCAGGTTGCCAGTGGCAATTTTCACAGCCGTAGCATAATTTATTAGCCAATCCTCCAGCTTTGTACTGCTGTCATACGTCTTCGTGCCCCTGGGTAGCTGAAAGTTCGGTACCGGTGGCTCCTTCATGATCCGGGGTCCAAAACATGCTGGGCCCGGAGGACCTTGACATTCAAATTGTTCCGACCTATACAGTCGATCCAGTTTCAACCTGGCGTGATCCGGCATCAAATCCCTGCTCCCCAATCTTGACCCTATCACATGATAGTCCGTCCTTGGGTATCCCGCGTTTGCCATTTCTGAGTCTCCATCATTATACCTGTCTTGTTCTCTTGGAGCGCTTTTCTGTTGCATACCTCGGCCGGCACTTTGCTTGCCTTAGTATATTCCGCTGCTGCGGTTGTCCTGCTCCAGCCGAGTTTCGTTGCCCGGCATTGCCGTTGACAACGTTCCCTTGACCGGCATTGCCTTGGTCGCGGTTACCTCGGCCAGCTTCACCTCGGCTCACACTCCGTCGATCATCATTTTTCTGCGCTTCTTTTCCTTTCCCTGCCCGCGTCGGGTCATACGGGACGATCTGTTTGTTCCATCTGGCCAAGGTTACCACCTCTTCTCTCCTTGGACCACCATGAGGAGACGATGCGGCTCCAGCGGATTTCTCCGGGTTACCTACCGCCGAATGGATGATCTTGGAGGCTCCAGCTCTCTGCGGGTTAGCCCTGAGCAGTTCCTTGTTTTGCCTGTTCGCAATCCGAACCAGCTCGTTAACCCTATCTTGTTGTCTTTGCCTGGCTTTGCCTGTTAGACCCTCCAACTCGGATGCAGCTGCATCCGCTGCTCTGAGGTTCTTTGCCGGGGTACTGTACCTCGGCAGCCCCACGGACAAACAGTTTTCTGATACCTCAATTCCAGTATCACCCTCTCTGTTCATCTCACTCATGAGATTTCTCCCCTTCACTTTTACAGCGTCAACCTTGTTCGCCTTCGTGTACTCGCGCAAAGTCATATTCAACGACTGCTGCGCCATGGCTATCTTTTTTGCGCCCTCTAGGATTTTCTGCCTAGTTTCTTCCAGCTCGGCCTGCGCTCGAGCCGGATCTACCGCTGCTACTATAGGGTTTGCCAAGCTATCCATTGCTTCCCTCAACACGTTCTCTGGCCTCTCTAGTGGAGGACCTCTACCTTTCCTCGGTGCCTTAGGCGTTACCTCCGGATCTGGCACCGGATCCTTGCTCGCGCCCGCACCTGGCACAGTCATCATCACCTCTGCATGGTCCGGGGAGCGAGCGATACGCGTCCCGGGGACCACGGTGAGGGAGGCTCCCCCGCGTCGATGACGTGACGTGGATGAACACCTGACATGTCCACAGCAACGTAGACCTTGTGCGCCGAGCCTGACGAAAAGGCCATTGCACGGAAGAGGGCGCGTGCCGAAGCAGCCAGCGTTGTCGCTGACGAAGTCCCACGCTCCAAAGCGCTGAACGAGCCCGAAGACGATGCGTTCGCCGGTGCCGACAATGTTTCCCATCCGGATCTTGACCCCTGCTAGCGCCGCTAGCCCCACGGTGGGCGCCAACTATCGTGGTGGTGTGACGGCAGATGCCATGGATAGGCTAAAGGTGGGGACTAATACACGCTAGGGGAATCCAGGGAGGGATAGTGGAGTGATTCTCCACACAGAAGTTTGTATTGATTTCCTTCCAAGATTACAAGTGCTCCTAGAGCTGTATTGGCGAGAGGAGGAAGAAGGAGCCCTCTTACTCTCACCCACAGATCACACCTGAAACCCTAGCCCAAACAGAATAGTAGAAAGACCAACCCCTTCTACAGAAGCCCCAGCCCCCCTTTTATAGAGGAGGCTCGGTTTCTGCCTAGGGCATACGTGGAGGCATATTCCTAAGAATATGCCTCCTCCCAAAGTGGTAAGCCAACCGGGGTGCTTTTCCCCCCACTTCACACTTGATTTAGCTACGTGAGCCTCTGCGGCGCCCGCGTCAGCCGACATGGGCATCGTCACCCCTGTCGGTCATGACCCGGTGGGCCTGCTCTTGTCTGCTTCGCTCATGCAGAGCGTACCAGGCCCTCTTTTTGACCAGCAAGATTCCTTCCTTCTCCTAGAAGCCAAACATGACCCGGATCACAGCTGATTCGGGCACCCCTGTTCCTGCATACAAGTAAACATATACTTCCGACTTACTGCTTAAGTCGGTTGAGACTTAGTTAGGCGAACACCCCCTGGTCCGGGTCACTCCCTGATTCGGCCGGCCTTGACTTGACCCGGTTAGCCTCTGCTTTGGACTTGCCGAACCTCGGCTAACTCGGCCTTTATACCCCGGCGTGACCCTACCCGGAGGTATCCCCCCAACAATGAATATACTTGGATAGCATAAGCTAGTAGGTAGGTATGGTGGACTCTTTGGAATAACTTGGTTTAGGGAGTTGGATGCATGAGTGGAACTCATACTTGGTTGTGGAGGCTAGCAAAAGACTGGGAGCGACAAACTAAGAGAGCAATAATGGCCATAATCATGCAGAGCGACAAAACATCATTGATCAAAGCATAAATTGATACTACAAGTTTAAAACTAAAGGATCATAAAGGTTTATGGTGACTTGAGGTAGTTATAACATGGTGTGAGCATGCACCAAGTCAACCCAAATAAAGCATCAAAGGAGAATACCACTATACTATGCTTTAATATGCTAAAACAACGCATGATTCATCCAAGGCACATTAAGCAATCTCAATTGTTTATAACAAGTCATGCTACAGCAAAGAATACTAAGCATAAATCCAAAACAATATCAAGCATGGCATGACAAAGCATAGGCCACAGTCAAAAACAAGCTCTTTTTACCACATAAGTATGAACGTTCCTACTCTTTTCCAATCCAAACCAAACTATTTGAAAACCAATGTATGAAAGAAGGAGTCCAACCAATTTATTCAGCAAACTAAGAAAACCAAGCAAACGAAAAACCAAAACAAAAACAAAAAAGAAGACGCTCCAAGAACAACACAACTGTGCATGAAACAATAAAAATGAAGTGTTTGGAAGAAACCTGAGATTTTTATTGATGAAGAAGGGGATGCCTTGGGCATCCCCAAGCTTTGACGCTTGTACTTCTTGGATATTTCTTGGGGTGAAACGCGTGGCATCCCCAAGCTTGAGCTTTAGTCCATCCTTCATCTCATTACTCATTCCTTCCATACACCTAAAATTTCCTTCATACAAAACTTCACACAATCTTTATTAGCAACATTAGTGCACTCAAGATAATAAGTCTTAAGGTTCAGTTCTAACACCAAAAAAACTTCCATTAGAACACTAGCTACTGTAGCACTTCCCTCAAAAAGCTCAATTCCCCAAAAGAACTCAAAAAGGAACCAACAAGAAGCAAATGCAAATAATGGCAGAATTCTGTCAAAACAGACCAGCAGGTAAAGACAAATTTTTTCGAAGACTTTCTGTTGCTCAACTAACAAAAGTTAGATAACAACCTGGGGCAGAAGCACAAACATTTACGGCTCAAAAAGACGTTCGAATTTTTACGGTGAAGCACAAAAACCTGTTTCGGGACAACAACTTTCCCAAGTCTTACTTCCCTCTCATTAGAGGTTATTCTTGGCACAAAAATTAAATAAAAATGGTAAGGAGAGGTTATTACAGAAGTAATAACTTCCAATACTCAAGAAAACTATTGGGTTATCTCCCAAGAAGTACTTTTCTTTAACGCCTTTAAGTTAGGCATGATAGTTTGAGAAGATAGTCACATAAGAAATATGAATTGAAGTGAAAGAGAGCATCAAGAAGCAAATTCAAAGCATATTGAAGTATAGCCCACTTCCTATGCATAGGAATCTTGTAAAGAAACAAGTCATGAAAGCACAAAGCAACAAGCATAGTAAAGCAAAACAAGTGCAACTTCAAGACTTTCAACATAAAGAGGGGAAAGTTAATGTTGTCGAGATACATAAAACCATGTTTCCCTCTCTCATAATAACTTTCAGTAGCATCATGAATAAAATTAACAATATAACTATCACATAAAACATTCTTATCATGAGCCACATGCATAAAATAATTATTACTCTTCATATAAGCATAGTCATTCTTATTAATCATAGTGGGAGCAAATTCAACAAAATAGCTATCATTATTATTCTCATCACCATAATCATCAAATATAGGAGGCATATTGTAATCATAATTAATTTTCTCCTCAATAGTAGGTGGACTGAAAATATGATACTCATCATTGTAATCATTATATATTGGAGGCATAGTATTATCAAAGTAAATTTTCTCCTCCGTGATTGGGGGACTAAAAATATCATGCTCATCAAAACCAGCTTCCCCAAGCTTAGACTTTTCCATAGCATTAGCAATAATGGTGTTCAAAGAATTCATACTAATAACATTGCTATTAGCATGCAAATAAAGTTCCATAGGTTTTTTAATTTTCTCTTCAAACACTTCATGTCCTAACTCAAGTTAAATACTATAAAGCTCTCTAATTTTTTTTTTGTTTTCCATCAAGCCTAACTAGTGAAAACAAGAAACAAAAAGACAAAATTGCAGAATCTAAAGGAAATAACTTCGAGCACTCACACCAGAGGATGTGCGTACCTTTTACCTTACCTCCCCGGCAACGGCGCCAGAAAATAGGCGTTTGCCGTGGGAGGTTCTTCTTCTTTAATCCTCCGATGTGAATACCTTTTACCTTACCTCACCGGCAACGGCGCTAGAAAATAGGCGTTTGCCATGGGAGGTTCTTCTTCTTTAATCCTCCGGTGTGAATACCTTTTACCTTACCTCCCCGGCAATGGCGCTGGAAAATAACTTGATGTCTACGCACTTCTGTTCTTGTAGACAGTTGTTGGGCCTCTAAGTGCAGAGGTTTGTAGAACAGCAACAAGTTTTCCCTTAAGTGGATCACCCAAGGTTTATCGAACTCAGGGAGGAAGTGGTCAAAGGTATTCCCTCTCAAGCAACCCTGCAATCAAGATACAAGAAGTCTCTTGTGTCCCCAACACACCCAATACACTTGTCAGGTGTATAGGTGCACTAGTTCGGTGCGGAGATAGTGAAATACAAGTGGTATGAATAATTATAAGTGGTAACAATGATAGAGAATAGCTTGATGGCGTGGAAGAGACTAAAGTAAAATTGAAAAAAGATAGAAGCAAGCAAGCATGTAACAGATCTAATTGCAAACGGTGTTTCAATGCTTAGAAACAAGGCCTAGGGATCATACTTTCACTAGTGAACACTTTCATATAAATATCTTCTCTTTATTATACTACTCTTAACTACTCTCCGGTTGGACCCTCTAATCCATGGTAGGGCTATAACAGCACACCTCAAAGTAAGGCTTTTCCATCTAGATAACCCCACACTGTCACCTTGAGCACTAGATGGTTCCAACAAACACCACAATTTCATAGAGACATCTAACTCCAAATATAACTCATAACAAGTATTTGTAATCTCTAGCCTAAGTGCCACCATGGTGTGCACACTGTCAACTTCACACACATGGGGAGAGCAGAGATCTATTAAAGCACTTGAGTAGCAAGGTAGATCTACTTGATTACAAAGCTCATGATCACAATATGATCATACATAGAGAGAGAGATGAACACATAGCTACCGGTAGAACCCTTAGCCTCGAGAGAGAACTACTCCCTCCTCATCATGGGAATCAGCAACGGTGATGGAGATGGTGGTGGAGATCGATGGAGATGGCTACGGGGGCACTTCCCCGTCCCAGCAGGGTGCCGGAACAAAGACTTTCTGTCCACCGAAACTCCCATTTGGTGGCGGCAGCGCTACGGAACTTTTCGTGGATTTCTGATTGACGATTTAGGGTTTTTGCATCGGGAGGCTCTTATAGGAGAGAGGGGAGACCAAGGGGATGTCGGAGGGGCCCACACCACCCCCTGGCCTGGCCTGGCCTGGCCCGCGCCACCAGGTGGTGTGGCCAGCCCCTGGCCCCTCTCCGTCTCGGCTTCTAGCTCCGTGAGTCTTCCGGTAAAATATCGACTTTGGCTCTTGTCCCGTCCAATTCCGAGAATATTCATTTTCTGATTTCCTGGAACCAAAAACAGCAGAAAACAGGCAGCTGGCACTGTGGCTCTTGTTAATAGGTTAGTCCAAGAAATCATATGAAAAGTACTACAAAGTTAGAACAAAACACAAGAAAGTAGATAAAACCAAGAATGGGACATCAAAAATTATAGGTACATTTGCAATGTATCAGCCACCTCGCCTAGAGGGGTTTCCTCCAGGAGGAAATCCTGGCAAGGTTCCCTCGCGGAACGAGCCTCGCGGAGGGATGCACATCCTACCTCAGGCACCTGACCGGGTATGTTGCGGGGATGCAGCAAGAGGCCACAGTCATCTCAGTACTAGGCCCGGTGAGCGGTGGGTCTAGGTGCCCCAGGTTCCAGTGACTTGACATATTGATCTAGGACTGAGACGAAGCGTATCAACTCAAGTGAGCGAAGGAAATTCTGGTCAACGCCTTGGCACACTTTCCACAAGGTTCTCGACATCTGCTATCTCCACGAAGCGAGGCTCAGGGCACAGGCCTCGCCACCCTTCAGTGTGAATGCCAAGGTGTTCCCCAAGATGGAGAAAGACACTTGCTTTGTCTTACACAAAGCTGAGAAGTGTTCTTCCTGTGTCATCTCCAGGATGGAGCAGCATGACGATTCAGTCATATTCCACAAGGCAGAGCAAAACGCTGCATCCGATCTCCCCGACATAGAGCACTTCGGATTCGTATTTCTATAGCTAGAGTGCAACATCTTCTTCTTGCCCAAGCTGGAGCAGGTCGGCTTGGTTGTGCCAAATCCCGAGCATGACCTCTTCGTCATGCCGAAGCCGGAGCACATCGTCCTTGCAATGACGGATCATACCAACACCGTCTTCGACTTACTGAAGGCAGAGCCCACATGGGATTAGTTTAGCATTTAGAATAGTTTAAAAAAAGTTCGGATGCGAATGTAAAAAACTCTTTAGTTCCAAGTAATATTGTATTATTAGTCAGAAATATAATATTTCAAATCGCTTTGTTCATCATTTTTTGTCCTTCCAAGTCTATGTATGAAGTATGATATGACACAAGCAGATATGTCGTATTTATAATTACAGTCTGTTTGATGAGAGGCAACAGTTGCAAGGTCATAAGCGCTTGGCAGTAAAAAGTCTACATTGATTTACGTGGATATGTCCATTTATGGACACCACGCGCTCTCTCCTTCTTTGGCGTAAATCTACCCCTACATTCAAAGATACCGACGTTTATTTGACATGCTACAAGAAAAAAAGAGCAAACATGTGTCTTAGAAAATACATTATATGCGAAGTTTCATGGAATGTTACATTTACTGGCCATGCCCTGGGGTAGCAAAGAGAAGTATAGTAGGATTTAAAGCATTATAAAATAAGTGGAGGATTAACCACTCTTCCATCCATGGTTGAGACAATTTCTTACGGACTCCTTCATTTTTCCCATGAAAGCACTAGTGGCTCACAGTCTCTTGTCTAAAACTTGTAATATTAGATCGGTGTTGCATAGTTTTAGCAGGAGGAGAAAACTTAAATCATAAACAATGAAGTACATTCCTCCCCATGAAATAATAGTGCTCTTGGGAAACACTAGAAACGAATCTTTTGCCTTTCCTCTTAGCGAGAAAGGGAATAAACGCAGCCTGACCGCATCGGGGTCAACATGTTTTGTGCGTATCATGTTGCATATTTCAGTAAAAGTATTTAAGTGCATACCTACGTCCTTAGTAGCTAAGCCTCTAAATTGTTTCTGTTGAACCAAATTTAAATATTTAGGCTTAATCTGATAATTTTCCGCTACTACGATAGGCCGAGTAATAGGTGCACACAAATAGTAATCACCGGGAGTAGCATACACTCCCAAGCTCCCTTTAAGCCATGGATAAAGTGTTTTTGGATTTTTGGTTTCAGAGAAACAACAATAGTGACAATAGAAAGGTTAAATAATTTTGTGTGTGTTTTCAATAGGCAACAAAAAGTAAACTAAGAATAAAAATAAACTAAAACAAAAATAAAACTAACTAGAAAGGTTTCTAATCACCTCACCAGGGTAGCGAGAATTTCTTCCCTGGCAACAACGCTAGAAAAAGGATTGATACCTTCGATCCAGATTACAGATTGTAGTATAACTTATTTTTCCCTAGTATACCAATGTTTATTGAATCCTTGGGAAGCCTTTGGTTGGTGAAAGATTATTTCAAATAAGACCTTGAAAACTCATAGCATTTTTGCTTACAGAGCTACCACTACACTCTACTATTTTGGAGGGAATTGGAGAAGAGGAGCACAAGTCTGTTTTCATTTTATTTAACCTCTCCTATACTCTATCCCCACAATCCCCACTCCCCACCTTCTTTGCCAAGCGTTATCGCCACCATGACGCTTTCCTATCCTATTCACCACCCAGTTTGAGACACTTTGTTCTTCCACTCGTCACGCTAGCTATCGTCATCGATCTTCCCTCTCTCCCAATAAACCCAATCAATTAAACCGATGCCACCACATCCCAACTCCCTTGCAATGGCAGGATCGAGCAAGCATAGTGATGATTCTGAGATGTTTCAGGAGATGTTTACCGAAGTCCATCTTGAATAACTTGGCGTCATCACCACTATGAGCCTAACCGGTTTGTTCGAACATAATCTTGGGTTGGCAAAATATAGTCCATCTCTACATGCTTCTTTGCCATTTGGCCTCCCGTATGTTGTTCATTATCACTCGACCACAAAACCCTGGGAATACAAGCTTTAGTGATTGGTTTTCAATGTCTTTGCATTTCAAAGTGACCGACTCAGCAATACAGACACTAGAATACAATAGCAGTATAGAGACAACTAGTTTTTGTTTCATCTCTAAAAACCTTGCCGCACGATCAGTTTGACCTTTTCTCCAAACACACTTGACCATTTGAGCAAGAAAAACTGATGATAAAGTCTTCTTTTGAGTACCTTCTTCTCACATCAATGCGTGTGTGACCCCCATATGCAACCCGAAATTCCCAAGTCTCATCTAGTTTGTGACAAGGCCATGTTTTAAAAGAAAAGCAAGACTATCTACTACCCTTGATTTAAACAAGTACCAGTACATCACTATTAGTTCCACAAAATTCTTTAGTAATAGCAATGGTAAAACATTTGATAGATTCAATAGATTTCCTTCATAAAATTCAATAGCAGTACAAAGAGAATCAGTTCTTGTTCCATCTCAAAAAACCTTGGCACACGATCAGTTTTCCCTTTTATCTGAACACACTCAATCATTGGAGTAAGAAAAACTGATGATCAAGTCTGCTTTTGTGTACATACCTCCATCTCACATCAGTGCCTATGTGTGACCTCCATATGCAACCCAAAATTCCCAATCCTCGTCTAGATTATGAGTTTATGACAAAGCCAAGTTACAAAAGAAAAGCAAGACCATCTACCGCACTTGATCTAAAAAAGTATCAGTACATCAGTATTAGTTCTACAAAATACTTTAGTAATACAATGATAAAACAAAGTCATAGCAAGGCCATAACCTGCCCTTAATCTAAACAAGTACTACCAGTATATAGTATAAAATACTCTGAAGTACAAGAACTAGTATATACTATTACTACTTTGTAACCAAAATCCACCCTTCAACACACTAAAATCCCACATGTCTAGGGAGCGGGACACCTAAATTCTAGGGTAGCAGAAGGATCAATTGAGAATTCTCCCCCCCCCCCCCCCCCCCCCCGATGGATGATGCAGGCCCTTTGGGAGCTCAGATATATGCAGGTACACCAACATGAAATTTTCTTCCTTATGGATGATGCACGACGCCGCCCTGCACCTAGGCATGAAGGAATTGTGCACTTAACCCTCCCAAAACTCTGTACCATGATTACAAGAAATATTCGATCACATTGCAGGCCCATTGACCATGCACCGATTGCTTCAGCTAGCAATACAAACTAGACAAAAGAAATAGTTCAATAGGGCTGATACCAACTGAGCTATCCAATTACTTAGTATTACTAGTACTTACGGTGGCTAGGTTCCAATCATGGGCATTGGCGAAGCTCGGGATGAACCATAATAGAGTCTCTAGATTTTTCAAGTCAACGCCGGTTGAGAAACAAATAGCTGCTTCTTTAGTATTCAGACTGAAGGAGCATATTTCAGGAAACAACATATATCCAAGTCCTATTGCATGGTGGGAGTGTAGGCATAGTTGCTTCTCGTCATATATCTTAGGGCAACATCTACACCGCCTACTGCAATGTTAATCGAATATTTAATGCAAGGAAGAGGGAATATGCTCCTAGGTCAGCAATCACTATCCATGGCTTAGGTGTATACAAGTAAGCAGTGTCCTTTGAGTAAAACTTGCAGCTAAACCCAGTATCTTAGGTGCCAAAATTATGACCGCAGTGATCAATGATGACGACAAGTGCACAAATCAATTGTAGCTAGTTTCAAAATAAGAGTATTGAACCCACCGAGAGCTATTTGGTTAAGGTTTTTATGTCCCACATCACTGTCTACCAAAGGATACTTGTAAGCCACATATGATTTCAAGTAAAGGGTGTTTGAAAGGTTTACGGTTGAATGCCGAATAGTAATTAAAACAAGTAAAATAAAGCAAGTAACAAAGGTGTTTGGAAATGTGGTTGAACTCAATAGGGCTAAAGCATTCTCGGGGGTGTAGGATACACCTCTAGCATGATATTATTAATTATGATTAGGATAACCTACTTCTTATGTCATGATATGTGTGGAGAGAGCTCCATAATAAGATGTTCACTGCAAGGCTTGTAGGCAGTCACTTTGTTGAGCCAATAATGAGGCCACCTCTAAATAACCACTGCGATGTCTGAGAGAAATCACCCATACAGACCACCGCAATGAAGGGTATCCCCGTGGATATCGTAATTAGCTTAGGAAATATCTCTTAATCCTCCTTTGACTGTGTAGGTTGTTAGCCCGTGCTTATAGTCACGATAGCTCCGAGGCACACTTTCAAACACGCCCAAAGGATTTCACCCTCTTCTTTAGTCCCGAAGGAAAATTATATGTGGCCGAAAATACACATACCATCTAAAGAGAGAGATCAAACACACATCATAAATCTATCATAGACCAGTAAGTCATATGGACACAAGAATAGATCATCATTATTTCAATTTCATAATAGTGCTAGGGTTTCTCCATCCCCCCAATAATGAGGGGAAACTACTCACACATGGAAGCAATCAATGACATCATCATGATTAAATGGATGGATAAAATTACGGGGACAAATCTAGTGCAAACCATAATTGAATATGGAATTAACAACAAGATCTAATGAATGAAAGATGGGGGTAATAGTGGTTATGGTGATGCATCGGTTGATGATAAAGGGGATGATGCGATGTCCTCCAATGATCCGTGAAGCCGCAGGGATTTACCCTTCTCCAAGTTTCTCCTTCAGATCCCTTTCTAGTGTGGTTTTTCGTGGCTCAAGGTTGCTGTGAATTTCGGATCTATGACCCGTCTTTGCTAGCAGAAAGTATTAGATGAGGCGGTCGCGCTGCCGCGTGGTACGGGTGGATGGTACGGGCGGAGTGGATGGTACGGGCGGGCTCCGCCCGTACCACTGGTCATTAACGTTGCAGTAGCCTTACTCACGTTTTCTATTCTCCCAGGTGTGAAGGTAAATCAATTAGATGACTTTTATAACTTAAAATATCATATTACAACTTAATATAACAGTCCAAATTGATATGTTCATAAGAGACTCGGTAATTCGGAATCCTGTTGAATCAAGGACAAAAGATGCGCGCTGATACGTCCAAAACGTATCTACTTTCCCGAACACTTTTGCTATTGTTTCTCCTCCAAATTTGTGTGATTTGGATACAACTAACGCAGACTGACACTGTTTTCAGCAGAATTGCCTTGGTGTCTACTTTTTGTGCAGAAAATCAACTTTCAGGAAAAATCCCGGAAAATATGCCAAAAATCCTACTTCACCAGAAGACTCCTGGAGCCAGAATACGAGACGTAGGGGGGCTGGGCCCAGGCCACACCACCTGGCCGCGCGGGCAAGCCCAGGCCACGCCAGGGGGGTGGTCTGGCTGCCCCAGGCTGCCCCTCGGTCTCCCACTTCGCCTATAAGTTGCCTTCTGACCTAAAAACTCAAGGGGGTTCGACATTTTTCCAGAAGGAGTTCTGCTCTGCCGCCACCACTAGATTCCACGAAACAGCACCAGACACTCCATTCTGGCACCCTGCCGGGACGGGGAATTGGAGGAGATCATCGCCATCATCATCACCATCGCTTCTCCATCGACCATCCATGTTTCCCCCACTATGAGTGAGTAATCCCCCGCTGTAGGCTATGGGGATGGTAGGGATTGGATGCGATCGTTCATGTAATGGCATCAGATTGTTAGGGCATGGTGCCTAGTATCTTCAATTAGTGATTTATGACTTTGTTGCGACTTGTTGTGCTTAATGCTTGTCACTAGGGCCCGAGTGTCATTATTTTAGATCTGAACATGTTATTGATTCATTATGATAGTATTGTTTATGGTCTTATCTACAAGTTGTATACACACGTTGTTGTCCGGAACCAATGGCCCCGAAGTGATAGAAATCGGGATAACCAGAGGGAATGGCTTTGATGTGAGGATCACATGTGTTCACGGAGTGTTAATGCTTTGCTTCGGTGCTCTATTAAAAGGAGTACCTTAATTGTTAGTAGTTCCCTTGAGGCCCCGCTGCAAACGGGCTGACAGGACAAAATATGTTGTGCAAGTTCTCATTGCGAGCACGTATGACTATATATGGAACACATGCCTAGGATTATCTAGTACTTGGATGCTTTATCTTATTTATCTTCAATTGCCCTATGTTCTGATTGCTATGTGAATTATCTTGTCCATGTAACGCCCGTCCATCCATCCCTATGCCTACAGCACTCGAATCCTACTGTTTACTGCTATTGTTACTACTGTCTTTACTTTACTACTGCTGCTACTTTGCTATTCCTACTATAAAACTGTTGCTACTGATAAACTGTTGTGAGCAAGATGGTTTCCAGGTGCAGCTGAATTGACAACTCAGTTGTTAAGGCTTATAAATATTCTTTGGCTCCCCTTGTGTCGAATCAATAAATTGGGGTTCACTTCCCTCGAAAATACTGCGATACACCCCCTATACTTGTGGGTCATCACGCGCAAATTTAGTAAAATACAAAAATCCCTATTCTACTCATGCAAAAACGGAAGGTAAATATGCTTCAATTTTGGACTCATCAACTCTCGCAAGGTAGACTCTTGCTCGTCCTCAAGCAAGATGGGGACTTATTGACAAGATTCTTATGTTCATGAGGCACAAGTCGTTACAATAAATGAGGCAGAAATTGAAACAGGAATACAATATCAGATGTAAAGTTACTTCGGGGGTATTATCAACCTCCTGGTCGACGTGCCTATGTGGAGGCCCCTTTGCTTCTCCGTGGTGGCATTCTTCGTCAAGTCTTCTCCAAGTGGTTTTGTCCCTAGCGGAGGTGCCGGCGGCCGCGACGTCGAGAGCTTCATCTTCTTTCATGGTTAGGGACCTGATTGTGCTTTGAGAGTTTATCTTAGGGTCCTAGTTATAATGTGCAAGGGCTAGTTTATCTTTTATTTTATCTGTAAGGACCTTGTTGTAAATTATGTGATCACCGTTTAATGGTAACTCTGGACCCTTCGGGGTCCTTCTCCCTGTTCAAAAAAAGAACTCACCGAGGCTTGAGGTTTGGCTATAGAGTACATCGTTGCTGGAAGTTCGTCGGTACAGAGAGCCTAGTTGGCTAGCAGCATAGCAGTGTGACTCAAAAAATAGAAACATACGGGCATCATATGTACCAATAGAAGTCATCAATTTTGTATGATGGGTAGCAATGAAGGACCATCAAATAGGAGGGAAATGATGTCCAAGTTGTGCAAGACATGAGAAATTAGGTGTAAGAAGCAATATTCATAGGGTAGAAGACATGGGGGATGGGTGCTCACCATATGCTCCAGGAGGTACTATCGAAATATCCCTTTGAGGCCGAGTATGTCATTTAAATAGGAAAGATTTGTGCGAACTTCTCACATGCCTCCATTAATCTCCCATGCAACTTTGATTGTGATGGAGATTGTGGTGAGAGGAAGCGAATGCGGTGTCACTCTTGGAAAAGATGAAGTATCAATGGTTGGTAGTGTCTGCAGACGTAAATGAAGATACTCCCTTTGATCCAAATTATTGTTCTCAGGTTTTTCTACATTCGGTTATATCTAGTCATGTTTTAGTGCTAGATACATCCAAACCTAGCCAAATATGTGAACAATAATTTGGATCAGATGTAGTAGGAAAAATAATACTCCCTCCGTTTCCAAAATATAAGACGCTTAAAGATTAGTTAAAAATCAGATCTTACAAACTTTGGCCAAATATTTAAGAAAAAAATATCTACATCTTCAATATTGAATGGACACATTAATAAAATATATTTTAAGGTGAATTTATTGATATTGATTCAGTATTATAAATATTCATATTTTTATATACAATCTTTGTCAAACTTAAAAAATGTTAACTTTTGACTAATCCTTAGTCGTCTTATATTTTGGGACGAAGGAAGTAAATGGAATTGCCCTTTGGATTCATGCACATCTTGTGTACTGACCTACATACAGGGCCGGCCCTGGGGCAGGGCTGGAGGGGCGACCGCCCCGGGCCCACCGAACCAAGGGGGCCCCATTTCCCAGATAGCTAAGGTATATGATTGTTGGCTGAGCTCTTGGCGGCGCCATTGCAGGTGGTCCTTAGTTTTTTCTGTCGTATGACGAAGCACTACGCTTATTTCCCACTGTACTTGGAACTTGGGCCTTTTCGTTTGGTTTGGGCTTTTTTTTCTTTGATTGAGAAGCTAACGAAAAGATTAAGTGACGTGCGGCCTATTCACTGATCGATGTAGGTCACATCATGAAGGAAATATGCCCTGAGAGGCAATAATAAAGTTGTTATTATATATTCCTTATATATATGATAGATGTTTATTTTACATGCTAGAATTGTATTGATCGGAAACATCAATACATGTGTGTTTAATAAACAAAAACGGTTCCTAGTTATGCCTCTCTTATAGACTAGCTTGTTGATTAACAAGATGATCAAGGTTTCCTGATCATGGACATTGGATGTTGTTAATAACAAGGTCACACCATTGGTGGAATGATGTGATGAACATTCATCCGAAGTATAGGATTACGATCAAGTCATTATGTTTATATTGCTATAACATCATACGAATTAATCTTTATCCTTAGACCATGAGATCATGTTAATTTCTAACACCGGAAGAGTATCTTGATAACATCAAAAGTCACACCGTAACAGGGTGACTATAAAGATGGGTTCAGTACTACGAAGGTGTTATGTTGAGGCTCATGGATCAAGAGTGGAATTTGTCAATCCAGATGATGGATAGATATACTCTAGGCCCCCTCGGTGATATCACATTGAGATAGCTTGCAAGCAAGTGATATGATCACTAGAATGTTATATCGTGGGAACGAGAAAAGAGTGCATGTCGGTAACGAGATCAAACTAGGTATGGAGATACCGATGATCGAATCTCGGACATGTAATATATCGAGAGACAAAGGGATTTAGTTACAAGCGTTAAAGGTTCTCACGATCACAGAAGTCATCGTTGAATGTGTAGGAGTCAGTACGGATCTCCAGGTCCCGCTGCTGATTATTGATCCGAGAAGGGTCTCGATCATGTCTGCATTATTCGCGAACCGTAGGGTGGCACACTTAAGAGTTACCGGACACCATTTTGGAGCACATATGTTTCAGACGAAAGAATTGCAAAGCGCAGGAATTGTTTCAATAGAAACCGGAAATTGTTTCGGGTGAAATTGCAGAAGGTGGTTCTGCATGTGATATAGAAATATTGCAAGGGGCTATATGTGAATGTTTGTTAATTAAAGTAATTAAAAAAATTCTGAATAAATTTAATAAAAAGAGTTTTATTAAATGAGAGAGCATTAAATTTGGAGAAATTTAATGCATTTAAAGTGGAGACTTTAAAAGGGAATGTGAAGAGGCATTTTAATGTGGAGGGGTTACCACCACGTGAATGGGGGAGGTGAGGGGTCACCCCCATGCGCCGGCCATGGAGAGAGGGGGCACCCCCTCCTCCTATAAAAGGCCACCCATTCCCTCCTTCATCCTCACACCTCCTTGTGAAGGATCTCTCTCCCCCTCTAGAATTATTCCCCCATGGTCTCGGATTAGCGAGATACATGTTCCCGGTGGCATTTCATCTGGAAGGAGTTGCTGCTTCCGCTGGATCGCTGGAGCGAGGAGGTGGAGGTTGTCCGGTGGCTTGAACGTGTGTGCGAGTGCCGATGCGCTGCTGAGTCGCGGTGCTCGGACTTCCTCACGATCTTGAGATCGGCAAGTGTAAGACTACATCAACCATGAGTTCCTACTCGTTAACAAAGTTCGTTGTCTACGAGGGTAAGTTCTCGTTGGATGTATGTCCACCCGTTGCTTTGTACCTAGTAGATAGATCTTGGCGTGTAGTTCACACCGTAGATTTTTTTTGTTTTCTATGTTGCGGGCCCAACAGTGGTATCAGAGCCAGGTTTATGCGTAGGTGCTCAGCACGGGTAGTACACATATGTTGATATGTGGGCGATGATGATCATGTTATTGCATCTTCTATGTATTTTTGATATTGGTGGCATAGTGGGATGAAGCGGCCCAGACCAACCTTACATGTCATCGTACATGAGACCGGTTCCACGACTGACATGCAACTTTTTTGCATAAGTGGCTGCCGGGTGTCTGTCTCTCCTACTATAGTCAATATCTGATTTACAACGAGTTGCTAATAACTTAGTTATCCTCGTTGTGGTTCATGTTCGTAGGTGAGAACGGTTCTATCTCCGAAAGCCCTAAGCCACGTAAAACTTGCAATTGATAAATTAGAGGCGTCTAGTTTAGATCGTTGCTGGGCTAGTGTATTGATATGGTATTGTTGTAAGTAGATGTATGGTAGATACTCTTACAACACAGTCAACATGTAAGTTCCATAGACCTTGGCCTTACACACAAAGGAATGATAGAGATCATACCACGATGCAAGTGATAGAGATCAAATGCATGGACCATATCATCTCACTTTACACATTAGATGTTAGCATCTTATATTGCTAGTTTGGCGTGTTTGGTAGCATTATAAGATGATCCCTCATTTAGATATCAAGATAAAAATGTGTTCTTCCTTGAGTATGCACCGTTCTATGGATCGTGTTTCGAGACATCACGTGATGATCGGGTGTACTCGAATCTATGCTTTCATAGGAACGGGTGTAAGACAGTTTTACACACGCGAATACTAAGGTTCTTACTTGGCGAGCCTAGCATGTATAGACATGGCCTCGGAACACGGACCGAAAGGTTAAGCATGAGTCATATGGTTGATATGATGCCCATATAGATGCTCGCCTTTGAAGCTATATCAACTCACGTGATGATCGGACTTGGTGTAGTGGATTTGGTTCATGTAATCACCAAAAGGACACGAGGGATGTCGTTTTTGAGTGGGAGTTCATTAGTAATTTGGATTAGTTGAACTCAATCTATCGTAAACTTAGTCTAAATAAACTTTACAAATTCTGTTGTAGATGGCACCACCTGCTTTTAATTTCAATGTGTTCATGGAGAAAGAGAAACTTGCTGCGAATGGTAGCAACTTCACCAACTGGGCTATGAATTTGAGGATTCGCCTCACTGCTGCACAAAAGCAATATGTGCTAGATGCGCCGCTAGGCCCCCCACCAGCTCCTGATGCCCCTGACGAGGAAAAGAATGTCTATGTGACTCGTTAGGAGGACCACAACTTAGTTCATTGTGGCATACTGTATGGGCTAGAGCCAGAACTTTGAAAGCGTTTCGAAAATGGCAATGCCTTTGATACCATGGGAGAATTGAAAATGATTTTCGATACCCATGCTGCCGTAGAGAGTTATAATGCTATAGAAAAGTTCTTTAGCTGCATGATGGAGGAAAACAGCTCCGTTAGTGAGCACGTACTCAAAATGTCTGGGTACGCCGATAATCTTGTGTCCTTGGGAATAACGATTCCCATTGACTTAGGCATACATCGTGTTCTCCAATCTCTACCACCTAGCTACAAGAGCTTCGTGATGAACTATAATATGCAGGGCATGAAGAAGTCTTTTCTCGAGCTTCTGTCAATGCTTAAGACTGCAGAAGTGGAGATTAGGAAGGAACATCAAGTGTTGATGATCAATAGGACCACCGGTTTCAAGAAGGACAAGAAAGGCAAGCACAAGGGAAAGAAGGGTGGCAAGTCTGTTGCCACGCCTGAAAAGAAACCCCGGGCTGGCCCTAAGTCTGACACCGAGTGCTACTATTGCAAGGGGACTGGCCATTGGAAACGCAACTGCCCCAAGTATTTGGCGGACAAGAAGTCCAGCAAGGCAAACAAAGGTATATGTGATATACATGTTATTGATGTGTACTTGACTAGTACTCGCAGTAGCACCTGGGTATTTGATACCGGATCGGTTGCTAATATATGTAACTCGGTTCAGGGGCTACGGAACAAGCGACAACTAGCAAGGGATGAGGTCAGGATGCGGGTCGGCAATGGATCAAGAGTTGATGTGATCGCCGTTGGGACGCTAACTCTCCATTTGCCATCGGGATTAGTTATAAACCTAAATAATTGTTATTTGGTGCCTGCACTGAGCATGAACATTGTATCTGGATCGTGTTTGATGCAAAGTGGTCATTCCTTTAAATCTGAAAACAATGGTTGTTCGATTTATAAGAATGATATCTTTTATGGTCATGCACCTATGTTGAATGGTTTATTTTTGTTGGATCTTGATAGTAATATTACGCACATTCATAATGTTAATGCTAAAAAGATTAAACTTGATGATGATATGTCTACATATATGTGGCAGCCGTCTAGGTCATATTGGCGTTAAACGCATGAAGAAACTCCATTCTGATGGACTTTTGGAATCACTTGATTTTGAATCATTTGATACATTTGAGCCATGCCTTATGGGCAAGATGACTAGAATGCCATTTTCCGGTTCAATGGAACGGGGACAGATCTATTGGAAATCATACATACTGATGTGTGTGAACCAATGAGTGTGTCGGCGCGAGGTGGATATCGTTATTTAGTTACTTTCACGGATGATTTGAGTAGATACGGGTATATCTATTTGATGAAACACAAGTCTGAAACTTTTGAAAAGTTCAAGGAATTTCAGAATGAAGTGGAAAATCATCGTAATAGAAAGATGAAATTTCTACGGTCTGACCATGGAGGAGAGTATCTAAGTTATGAGTTTAGCACACACATGAAAGAGTGTGGAATAGTTTCACAACTCACGCCTGCCGGAACACCACAACGTAATGGTGTGTCGGAACGTCGTAATCATACCTTATTGGATATGGTTCGATCTATGATGTCTCTGAATGACTTACCTCTGTCATTTTGGGGTTATGCACTGGAAACAGCTGCATTCACTTTAAATCAGGCACCATCTAAATCCGTTGAAACGACACCGTATGAATTATGGTTTGGAAACAAACCTAAGCTGTCATTTCTTAAAGTTCGGGGATGCGATTTTTATGTGAAGAAACTTCAACCGGATAAACTTGAACCCAAAGCGGAAAAATGCGTCTTCATAGGATACCCTAAGGAAACAATTGGGTATACCTTCTATCACAGATCCGAGGGCAAGGTTTTTGTTGCCAAGAATGGATCCTTTCTTGAGAAGGAGTTTCTCGTGAAAGGTCTGAGTAGTCGGAAGGTAGAACTCGAAGAGGTTATTGAACCTTCTCTTCATGGAATGGCGAGTGGCGCAGCACCGAAAGTTGTTTCGGAGTTGACTTCACCTGATGCAGAGAGAGCTAATGATAATGATCATGAAACTCCGAAAGAGGACACTACCGAACCTCGCAGGTCAAGCAGGACATGTGCAGCTCCTGAACTGTATGGCAATCCTATTGTGAATTTCATGGTTGATGAAATGGATGACCCTGCGACGTATGAAGAAGTGATGATGAGCTCGGATTCCAACAAATGGCTAGAAGCCATGAATTCCGAGATGGAATCCATGTACGAGAACCAAGTTTAGAACTTGGTGGACTTACCTCACGACCGAAAGGCCGTTGAGAATAAATGGATTTTCAAAAGAAAAACTGATGCTGATGGTAATGGTAATGTGACCATCTATAAGGCTCGACTTGTCGCAAAGGGATTTCGACAAATTCAAGGAGTTGAGTACGGTGAGACATTCTCTCCCGTAGCGATGCTTAAATCGGTTAGGATTATGTTAGCAATTGCTGCATATTTCGATTATGAAATATGGCAGATGGATGTCAAAACTGCTTTCCTCAATGGTAAGATTGAAGAAGAGTTGTATATGATACAACCTAAGGGTTTTGTCGATCCTAAGGATGCTAATAAGGTATGCAAACTTCAGCGATCCATCTATGGACTGAAGCAAGCATTCCGGAGTTGGAATCTCTGCTTTGATGAGGTGATCAAAGAGTTTGGATTTGTCCAAACTTATGGAGAGGCTTGTATTTACAAGAAAGTGAGTGGGAGCAATGTGGCATTTCTGATATTATATGTGGATGACATATTATTGATTGGAAATGATATAGATCTTTTAAACAGTGTTAAAAGTTATCTAAACAGCAAATTTTCGATGAAAGACCTTGGTGAAGCGTCATATATATTAGGCATTAAAATCTATGGAGATAGATCAAGGCGCCTAATTGGGCTATCACAGAGTACATACCTTGATAAGATATTAAAGAAGTTTAATATGGACGAAAGTAAGAAGGGGTTCTTACCTATGTTGCAAGGTAAGACATTGAGTAAGACTCAAAGTCCAGCTACAGCGGAAGAAAGAGAGATGATGGATAAGATACCCTATGCCTCGGCCATAGGCTCTATTATGTATGCCATGCTATGTACAAGACCGGATGTGGCACATGCTATTAGTTTGACTAGTAGGTACCAATCTGATCCAGGTTCGGAACACTGGATAGCGATAAAGAACATCCTCAAGTACTTGAGAAGAACTAAGGATAAGTTTCTTATATACGGAGGTGAAGAAGAGCTAGTCGCTAACTGTTATGTTGATGCTAGCTTTGACACCGATCCGGATGACTCTAAGTCTCAATCCGGATACGTATTTCTATTGAACGGAGCAGCAGTTAGTTGGAGGAGTTCCAAACAACCTGTGGTGGCTGGATCAACGACGGAGGCGGAATATGTTGCTGCTTCAGAAGCGGCACAGGAAGCAGTTTGGACGAAAGATTTCATTACGGAACTGGGTGTGGTTCCTAGTGCGTTGGACCCGATGGTGATCTATTGTGACAATAATGGAGCCATAGCCAACGCAAAGGAACCAAGGTCTCACAAGAATTCCAAACATATTAAGCGCCGGTTTCACTCCATCCGCGAGCATGTCAAGGATGGAGATATAAAGATTTGTAAAGTACACACGGACCTAAATGTAGCATATCCGTTGACTAGAGTTCTCCCTAGGGCAAAACATGATCAACACCAGAACTCCATGGGTGTTAGATTTATCACTATGTGAACTAGATTATTGTCTCTAGTGCAAGTGGGAGACTGAAGGAAATATGCCCCGAGAGGCAATAATAAAGTTGTTATTATATATTCCTTATATATATGATAGATGTTTATTTTACATGCTAGAATTGTATTGATCAGAGACATCAATACATGTGTGTTTAATAAACAAAAACGGTTCCTAGTTATGCCTCTCTTATAGACTAGCTTATTGATTAACAAGATGATCAAGGTTTCCTGATCATGGACATTGGATGTTGTTAATAACAAGGTCACACCATTGGTGGAATGATGTGATGAACATTCATCCGAAGTATAGCATTACGATCAAGTCATTATGTTTATATTGCTATAACATCATACGAAGTAATCTTTATCCTTAGACCATGAGATCATGTTAATTGCTAACACCGGAAGAATATCTTGATAACATCAAACGTCACACCGTAACAGGGTGACTATAAAGATGGGTTCAGTACTACGAAGGTGTTATGTTGAGGCTCATGGATCAAGAGTGGAATTTGTCAATCCAGATGACGGATAGATATACTTTGGGCCCTCTCGGTGATATCACATTGAGATAGCTTGCAAGCAAGTGATATGATCACTAGAGTGTTATATCACGGGAACGAGAAAAGAGTGCATGTCGGTAACAAGATCAAACTAGGTATGGAGATACCGATGATCGAATCTCGGACATGTAATATATCGAGAGACAAAGGGATTTAGTTACAAGCGTTAAAGGTTCTCACGATCACAGAAGTCATCGTTGAATGTGTAGGAGTCAGTACGGATCTCCAGGTCCCGCTGCTGATTATTGATCGGAGAAGGGTCTCGATCATGTCTGCATTATTCGCGAACCGTAGGGTGGCACACTTAAGAGTTACCGGACACCATTTTGGAGCACATATGTTTCAGACGAAAGAATTGCAAAGCGCAGGAATTGTTTCAATAGAAACCGGAAATTGTTTCGGGTGAAATTGCAGAAGGTGGTTCTGCATGTGATATTGAAATATTGCAAGGCGCTATATGTGAATGTTTGTTAATTAAAGTAATTAACAAAATTCTGAATAAATTTAATAAAAAGAGTTTTATTAAATGAGAGAGCGTTAAATTTGGAGAAATTTAATGCATTTAAAGTGGAGACTTTAAAAGGAAATGTGAAGAGGCATTTTAATGTGGAGGGGTTACCACCACATGAATGGGGGAGGTGAGGGGTCACCCCCCCATGCGCCGGCCATGGAGAGAGGGGGCACCCCCCCTCCTCCTATAAAAGGCCACCCATTCCCTCCTTCATCCTCACACCTCCTTGTGAAGGATCTCTCTCCCCCTCTAGAATTATTCCCCCATGGTCTCGGATTAGCGAGATATATGTTCCCGGTGGCATTTCGTCTGGAAGGAGTTCCTGCTTCCGCTGGATCGCTGGAGCGAGGAGGTGGAGGTTGTCCGATGGCTTGAACGTGTGTGCGAATGCGGATGCACTGCTGAGTTGCGGCGCTCGGACTTCCTCACGATTTTGAGATCGGCAAGTGTACGACTACATCAACCATGAGTTGCTACTCGTTAACAAAGATCGTTGTCTACGAGGGTAAGTTCTCGTTGGATGTATGTCCACCCATTGCTTTGTACCTAGTAGACAGATCTTGGCATGTAGTTCACACCGTAGGAAAATTTTTGTTTTCTATGCCGCGGACCCAACACATCACACACTGCATCGATTTGGGAGCCGCAGAATTTGAAGATATCACGTTGAGACATGAGAACGGAGAGTCAAATAAATAAGCACATAGACTTCGCGTAGGTCGTCTTACTTGGCAAGTTAATCCGCCATGGATGATGAGCTCATGTAAATTTATTTTCAAAAGTTACTTTAGTAGTGCAATTAACTTAGAACAAATGGGACCGGTGGGTTCAACCATGGACATGAAGTCGACATAGGAAAATGTCAATTTTGTTTCCACCGCGCGTTGATTTGTTTGATCGTTTACAAACGCAAAAGTGCAAGGCCATAGAATGATACGAGTCTACGAGTCCATATATTGTTAGTTGTGTGCGGCCCCATTCGACCATTCCTGCACACGAACTAGAAACCGAGTCGTCAAGAGAGAAGAACATTGTGACCACCGCAACCGGGACAATGCGGTTCTAGGTATTGTAATCTATATGATTTATAGTGATGAACCATCATGCGCAACTTTGGATCTCTAAATGTTAGAATTGTTTTTAAAACAAGATTTGTACATTATTTCATATCAAAGGGCTTCTGTATACACTTTAAATATTTAGTAGTGACATCCAATATGTACATAATTACATATACACTATTTTACTAATTTGGTGCTTCTAGGGCCCCGAATTCTAGATTCGCCCCGGGCCCCCGAAATCTCAGGACCGGTCCTGCCTACATATAGGATGGAATTATAAGCTATAGGTGGATTGGTACCGAGCAAACATCATGCATGACCACCAGATGGGGAACAAATATTCTAGCATGCATAAAACTGGAAATTTTCAAAAGAAAATAAACAGGAAAAATGTAACAGAAATTGCTGAGGTGGCATAGCTACATGTTTAGAGAAATAAGTTAGTGGGTTGAACTACTTAGGTATATAGGATTACTGACTAGATGAACTGGGCTTCTCATGATTTGATGAGCTAGACATACCTTTCACGGGAAAGATGTCCTCAAAGAAAGTCGCATCATTCGACTCCATAATTATACCAACATGTATGTTAGGTATCTCAGATTTTATTATAAAAAATCTATAGCCAGTGCTATAAATAGTATATCCTAGAAAAACACAATTCACGGTTTTTGGTCCAACCTTGCGCTTCTTAGATATTGGAATATTGATTTTCACCAAACAACCCTAAGTTTGTTAGTAAGAGAGTTATATCCTTTTCATCCCTCATTCCTCAAATGGGGTCATGATTTTATCCTTTATGGGAATACAGTTTAGGACATGACACACACTCATTAGCGCCCCCACCATTCTTTAGAAAGACCCGATATCTAACATGATATTAACCAAATCAGTTAAAGTATGGTTCTTTATTTCGGTCACCTCATTTGGTTGAGGTGAGTAGGGAGGCGTCCTCTCATGGATAATACCATGTTCCACATAGAATATATCAAATTCATTTGAAAAGTACTCTCCAACACGATCCGACCTCAGCCACTTGATTTTAAGATCAAGTTGATTTTTCACTTCAGCTTTATAGGTTTTGAAGTAGTTCAAAGCTTCATCTTTTGATTTTATAAGATAAACTACACAATGTCTAGTGGAGTCATCATCAACGTCATGAAGTATCGTTTCCATCTTTTTTTCAAATCGTCATTCATCACACAAAGATCGGAATGTATAAGTTCTAGCGGTGCTAAGTTTCTAGGTTTCATAGCCGTATGAGACTTGTGAGGTAGCTTTGCTTGTACACAAACTTGGTACTTAGAACCTTTGATGGTGGTGAATTTTCGAATTAAACTCATACTGGCTAGCCGTGTCATGCAACCACACTAAATATGACAATGTTTTGAATGCCAATTATTGAACTCATTATCATTGCCAACATGCTAAATAACTTTCATGCATATGTGTGACACAGATAGACGGAACAACCCTTTGCACTCATAACCTTTTGCAGCAAATTTTCCACACTTAGATATTACAACTTTATTGGACTCAAAAGTCAATTTAAACCAAGCTCGACATAAAACATGATCCGTTAATGAGATTCTTATTGATAGAGGGAATTTGTTGCACATTCTTCATCTATACAGTCTTTCCTGAAGAACACTTCAGATTTAGCGTATGAACAACATGAATAGAAGCATGTGATCTGTTTCCCATCAGCACGAAAGAATTCCTTACGTCCTGATAAGAAGAAAACATGGAAATATCAAAGTATATATGTGTATTAGCACCTGTTTCTATCCACCATTCGGGAGAATAACATACTAAAAGGATAGTAGAAAAAACACAATACATATCATACGATATCTTAGTATCACTAATAACAACATTAGCTGTCTTGCCGCTATTCCCATGACTATGTTTTTCAAAGCGATTAGGACAGCTAGGAGCCGAGTGATCAAGATCACCACAAATGGGGCAAGAGCCTTTCTGCTTATCATCTTCTTAAAGTTGGTTGAGTGTGTGGCCTTGTTCTTGCCATCAAACTTCTCTTTTCCTTCTAACTTGTTCTTATTCTTGAACTTGTGGGATGTGAAGTTTTTCTTCTATACCAAGTTTGCACTAGAACCTCCATAAAATCCTCGAGAAAGTGTGTCCTTTTCTCCCGCTTTTTATTTCAGATGAAGATACCCAATGAGATTTGTAGCGATAAATTCTTTTCTCTTATGTTTCAGAGAAATAGAAAAATTCCTCCATGAGGGTGGAAGCATGGCATTGATGCCTCCGACAATGAACTTGTCTGGTAACATTCACTTGAATAGCTCAAGTTTTTTGGCAAGTGATTGTATCTCATCATCATCTTGCTCAACGATGGAGTGCTCATCAGCCATCTTGTAGTCATAGAATTGGTCCATGACATACAACTTAGTGCCTAATTCTGAGACCCCAAATTTGGTCTCGAGCACAACCCACACGCCCTTGCCATTATACAATGACAAATTCGCGTCAATAATGTTTTCCCCAAAAACACTACAAAGAGCCACCTTAAACATGATATCGTTTTTTGAAAAGCTTATGTTTGTGAAGCATAAAGCTCTCTCTTAGGTTTACCAAGAGTGGTTCTATAATAGTTTAGGTTTTTAAACCAAATAACTGCACTTGTATGCCATCTCTTATAATGCATACCATCAAATAGAGGTGGCCTGGTAGTTGTGGCAATGCCACTGGAGTTCGGTTGCCCATAATCAGGTTTTTGAATTGTTGAAAATATAAGAAAATATCCATATGATTTAGACCAAATAATCAACTAATAAAGTATGATCATACAAACAACAATTAAATGGATCATTTACACTAACAAAGTAGATGCATATATTGCATCTAAAAATGATAATCCTATCACATCTATTTCAAATGCTAGAATCATAAACTCTAGAAAAATATGAAAAAGATAGATTAAGGTTACGTACAGTGCAACCTGAGCAACAACAAGAAGACCATTCGTGTTGATGTTGGTGTTGGTGTTGACGTTGCCAGCAATATTAATGTTGCCAAAGAGATTGTTGACGTCCAAGAACAAGTCGTCGTTGAGGAAGCCATTATCGGACGATGTCGTTTTGCCTGTAGTGGCGCTATAGCGATCCCCAAAAAAGATCGCCCCTTACCCATGCAGGTCTTCGAGAGGCGGGGTTCCAGAGGCTTACTATTCCAGTCAAGGGTGTATGCTGCAGAACAGGATGGGAAAGACGATGGCGACTATCTGCCATATCTACCTAATGCTAACATTGCAATGAAGGACACGACTAGTATAACAATAGCATTGAAAGAGTATTATAGACATATTTCCTTTTGGAGAGCTTATCTTTTTATCTTTCTCATCCTCATCCTAGATGCAATGGCGTCATTATTGTGCTCATCGAGGATATCGGCCAACTGAAGTTCCATCAACATTTTTTCTTACCTGATTTTTTCCATTGTTTCCATCATCATTTGGGTTTCCTTGTGCGCCACATCTGCCTTTTCTAGCCTCGTGTCTGTTTTTTGGCGGGAAGGGCTTGGAGCGAGGTTCGGCTATGGTGTTGGAGTTATTTCTATTGTGTTGTTGCCGTTGTTGATGTTGTTGTCGTTGCCGATGTTGTGGTGGTGTGTTGTATGTTGTTGTGCCATGTTCTAGCGAGTGCCGTAGTCCAAACAAAGAGCTAGGTGACGTATGGTTTTCATGTCTTGTTTTACTCATAAACTTTTTTTTCGAGAATCTGCGGGAGATGTATGCGTCATTGTATTAAGCTCAAAGAAGGAGAGAGTAAAAGACAAACAATAAGCTCGGCATACACGCGCCAGCTCGGTCATAACTTTGTCCAACCAGCCCACCCCCTAGGCGGGACAACTCTACTCTACTCTATATCTCTCAAAAATCCACCTCGTCTACAGCTTGTCCATAAAGACCATTCCTCAAGGATGGCGTTAAGGATGCTCCCCTCCGAGATGGCCTTGCCTTCGAAAAGGCGGGCGTTACGCTCGAGCCAAAGGGTCGCAGGGTGAGCATGATTAGCGAGTTCAGCGTCCGACCGTGAGAGAGGCCCCACCACATCCGGCCACCATGAGGAAATGGTGTCGGTCGCGTGCGGGGGGGTTGGCGTGGATACCAAGCCTCAAGAACAGGCCCGTCCACACACTAGCAGCAAAACAGCGGCGGAGTAAAAGGTGGTCGAGCGTCTCGAACGTGTCCGAGCAAAGAGGGCAGAACACATGCGAGTGTAACCTCCTCCGAGCAAGTCGGTCTGCCTTCCAACAACGCTTGCGCAAGGCAAGCCAGGCGTGGAATTGCACCTTGAAAGGAGCAAACGAGTGCCAATTTTTTTGCGCCCCAGCTAAGGCCGCACGCCCATGAAAGAAGGCCCGGTACGGCGACCAGGACGAGAACTGGCCATTGTCGTGCCACTTCCAGCAGAACCTGTCTTGCCTGCCGTTTGGAAGCATAGCCTAGACAGCACTCCAAAGCCTGAGGAACTGCATCGTGCCATCCACGATGTCGCGGACCCAAGCTGACTCATGCAGGCCTTCCAGGACAGAGCGCTTTCGAGCAATGCCGGGCACACGAGGGCAAGGAAAGCCGACGCCACTGCATCCACAGAGAGGCCTCCGAGCCATGGATCCTGCCAGAACGCAACATTGGCGCCATTTCCCACCTCGACCCTCACCGAGGCGTTGAAAATGGCCAAAGCCTCTGGCATGACCTTAACATGTAGCCCGGCCCAAGGCCTAGGAACATCGGTTTTCTGAAGCCACACCCAGCAGGCCCGAAGGGCCGCATTAAGCAGCTTCAGGTTGTGCAGACCAAGGCCGCCCAGGTACTTTGGCTGGCATACAACATCCCATGCCACCATGCATTTCCCACCACTCTCATCCGCTTGGTCAGCCCACAGGAAGTTGCGGCGGAGCTTGTCCACATCACGAAGGAACCCGGGATCCACATCCAGCGCCATAAGCTGGTAGATCACCGACACCGTCAAGACAAGCTTCACATAGGCAACGCGGCCATCTTTGGTGAGGAGCTTCGCCTTTCAAAGGGCCAGTTTGCCGGCAAGCTTGTCCACCACGGCCTGCAACACGCCCTTGCTCATCTTTCTTAGGGACATAGGGAGCCCAAGGTAGGTGAACGACATGTGAAGAGCAGGGCACGAAAGGCCGGGGTGATCACCTCGAGCAGGGGGCCGAGGCACTAAATAGGGGCAGTCGAGCTTTTGGCAAAATTGACCACCAGGCCCGACGCCTCATCGAAGCATGTCAGGATGCCTTTGATAGCAGCAACCTCGCCCTCTTTAGGGCGCGCAAAGACAACAATGTCATCAGCGTAGAGAGACATGCGGTGCTTTATGCCAATTGTCTGGGCGCTGGCGATCACAGATGCCCTCTCGGCTGCCTTGAACATGGATGATAGGCATCCATGACGATGACAAACAACAGGGGTGGCAGAGGATCACCTTGCCGCAGCCCGCGCGCATGTCGAAAGGAGGAGCCAGCTCCACTGTTGACAAGCACCGCCGTTGTCGCCGAACGGAGAAGCATGGAAATCCACTGGATCCACCTAGGGCCAAACCCTCGTTGCCGCAACACGCTGAAGAGGAAAGGCCAACACACACTATCAAAAGCTCGGGCGATATCCAGCTTTAGGAGGAGGGAGGGAATCCTCCTACGGTGGAGCGCCTTGGCAGATTAGTGGACCAGGACAAAGTTATCATGCATGTAACAACCCTTGATGAAGACGGTTTGGTTGCAATCCACCAAATCAGGCATCCTCGAGGCAAGCCGTACATCGAGGATTTTGGCAACAAGCTTGGCAAACGAGTGCATAAGGCTGATTGGCCGAAAATCCTTCAGATCGAGAGCTCCTTCCTTCTTAGGCAAAAGCGTGATGAAAGCGGTGTTGAGGCCACCAAAGTGTTGATCGCGCCCGATGAACACAGCATGCAGGGCAGCTAACACATCAGATTTGATGGTGGGCCAGTAGACACGGTAGAACTCCCACAAGAAACCGTCCGGCCTGAGAGATTTGTTAGCCGGCATAGGCCCGATGGCGGCCCACACCTCATCCTCTGAGAAACACCTCTTGAGCTCAAAGAGGTCCACGGTGCCACTCCCAAATTAGGGAGAGAGAGGCCATGCAAGCGTGGCCGCGCCGTGCCCAACTTATAAACTGAAATCTTTTTTTCTGTGATCCATGAATCGCGTCTGCTTTTTCGTAAAAATGCTAGGACTGCTGGTGCAAGCGGTGACACCAGCTGATTGCGATGGACACTTTGTAAAAATAATCAGATGTTACTCAGGGGTCGCTCTCACAAGAGTCACAACCTCAGGAAAGAGACGAGGAAGAAAAATGAAGAATCCATGTGAATATTTCTCGTCTGGAATCTTTCAAGGAGATATAGAGGGACATTCAAGATTCTAACGTTTCAAGACTTGATTGGTACATGTATGGACATCGAGGGTTCGTATATAGAGTAGCTCATCCCGGTGCTCCCTTGAGCCCGGTAAAACGGGATGTTCGTTCTGTGGTGTAGTAGTTCCTGCGCGCTCACTATCATGACTAGTTGCATCCTGCGCACACACTGACTTTACAGTCAGGGCGGCCAATCAAAAACATGTACTGTAGTACCGTGAACACAGAAGCAAGCAAAGACTCAGCAAATTACACTCCATGTGCTGCATTATTTTTCTCGGAGAAAAACGATATTCTACCCTAAAATCGCTGTCCGAAGGTGGGATCCCGTCATAAAACTATCCCGGGCTGGGGCGCTGTGCCACACGCGGGCTCCGTAGATCAATTATTAACCACCCCGCGATGGCTTGATCTGCTGCCAAACGATGGAGCCTGCTTCACAAACGCCCGGGGCGCTCGGGCTCCAGCTCCTACTCTGCTCATCGTTGCTCCTCAACGCCCTCCTCGTCGCGCGCCACTTCCTCTCAGCCTTGCCGCCACCGTCGTCGGAGCTACTCGGCGCGGCCAGCAACGGCGGCGGCTCGCTGAGCTGGGCGCTGCGGGCGGCCAGGGAGGCCGAGTCCGTGGCCGCGACGGTGTGCTCCGGCCACGGCCGCGTGTTCCTGGATGGCATCGTCGGCGAGGACGGGCGGCCCGGGTGCGAGTGCAACACCTGCTTCCAAGGGGCGGACTGCTCCGTCCGGACGCCCGACTGCACCGTCGACGCTGACAGGTGACCGACTTGTACATTTTGCCTCGATCTCTCCCTCAGCTCTTGCCTTGCTTCGTCTGTCAAGCCGGTAGCAAGAATCGCTGCCAACTGTGAAGTTCTCGAGAGCACGATTTGGAAGGACGCCGATCGGTGCACAGTAATTATCTTGTTGGCTTACTTAATTGTGATCCCCTTTAATTTGTTGTGTCGTCGTCCCATCAGCATCCTGCGTCTCCGCGTACTACGACAGACAGGAGGTCACAAAGCCGGCCTGATTAAGGTTCACATTTCCACGGTTAGGCGTCGTTTAGTATAGTATGGTTCTACTAGTAATTACATCAAACCCCAAACTGATTGATCATGTATCATTGGGGAAGTTGGGAAACGAGATCGTCATAAAATGGTGAGCGCGCTAGCTAGGCACTTTTGTCAACGACTATCAGCGACAGATCATCGATCATTGACTACATGTACACACGCATCTAACATCCCATTGGAACTAACGTCGTGCTAAGAGCACAATCAACAGCCCCCACTTGTATAATTATATACGTACCTCTTGGCTTTTTGTTTAGGACTTGAGGTCAAGAGGAGAGCGTCAACTTCTACATGTTGCGTGATACATAGTTTAGTTCGAGCAAAGTCAGGAGGGCTATTTTTCTAAGTGTTCTAATGTTTGCAATTGCAAGCATAATACTTGAACATGGAAAAATTAGAGATATGTGGGAATTCAGGTAAAAGCATAACTTCAAGTAATCAGTCTCGGGGACAATCCCTTTATTTGCAAATCAGAACTGTTAGATTAACATAACATATACAAACATGCCGTATTCGTTAGATCGACATAATAGTACCTAAATAGATCGCATACGAAGATCTCCAAAGTTGAACCTAAATAGATTATAACTTGTTAGATCGACGTAACTCTATCACACTACAACCTTTAGATCTGCGTAACCATACATTACAAATGGAATATATTAGTACCGTGGAGATATCAATTACATCCAGCCTCTACGACAACAAAATATCCTAAACATATTACGGATACACACAACTCTATTTCAAAAGAACAAGAAGAAAAGAAAACCAAAAGATCCTGCTACGGTGATAAAGACGTTTTAGTTGCAACACAATACACCGCAAGACAGCACCCATAGTCCGCGTTTTCACCCTGAAGCAAGTGTTCTCTCAACAATGTCTTCAAGCAAGACCATTGTCAGGCACAACCAATTAAGGCCAGATATTGGATTTTTACATGAAAGATAAGACCCTGTACTCCCTCTATGCTGTTGTCCCCGCTTACCATTCTCGCAGCTACAAGCCAAAAATCACCAAGCAAGGTCCTCATCGCCATGAATACACAACCTGCCATCACTAGCCTCAGACCTCAGCCGCCTGACATTCTCCACCACTGTATCCTTCATGGAAATCGGAAACCGACATGTCCCATGATGGCAACACGAAACGAAGCTTCGCGTCGCTCCTTTTTGATATGGGGACACATGACCGAATCACATCTGATCCAGTGATCTGCAGGAAACTTGTGTGCAAATAAGATCGTCGGTGGAGCCTTCCGGAACTCGTCACCGGTCAGAAATGAGAATCAGTATCAATTAGACCACCATCCAGACGCGAGAAGACCCGAATGATCGCCCCCTTTATTGGGAAGAACGGCAGGCCCCCACACTGCCGCCTGTCGGCCGACCCCCTCCTCCGGAAGAGGAGGCAAGCCTACAAACGAACCATGCACACACGCCGTCCCACTGGTTGCCGTCCCAAGCAAGATGCATATACGACGCTGCAGTGAGGCCGACCACGAGCACCGTGATGCCTCCCCACGCACCTCCGGACAACCGATAGTCGCATCGATGGCCGGTCTAAGCGGGAACCATGGACCTACAGCTGTCGCGTCCACCTCATGCGCAGACGCCCAAGGGAGGCCACCACCGCCACACGACCGGGGTGCCACCCCATTGCCATGAGCAGACGATCTCCACACCGCGCGGACACCACCGCCTCCGCCGCAAGACCAGGGTCGCCGCCCCAGATCCCACACGTGAAAGACCACCGTCACAGTCCCCAACCATCACCGGTGATCCGCCGCCACGAAACAACCCCCAGCACCCCGCCGCCACCGCGGCCCTCACCGACGGCAGCAGTGGCAGGGGAAGCCACCGGGCCTTGGCTTTTTTTGGCGGCTAGGGTTCTACCCTTGTGCCGCCTAGGGGAGACGGCACAGGAGCGTACATAACCGTACATAGACACATATGTTGGATCGTCATTCCATAAAAAAGTAGACCACATCAGCTAGATCTCATAATTATATCTAAATACACCATAACCGTTAATTTTTCGTAAAACGTCCAGATAAATGACAACCGAATGACCAATAAATCATCATAACTGTACTTAACCAAATCTCACATGAAAAATATTCATGAGTTCACCTATCAATTATTAATTGTACTATAAATGTTAGACCATATTTCAACATGTCAGTATCATCCCTTCTTCTTTGCGCACAAACACATATACCGATTGGGAAACTATAAAAAGAGCCAATGGAAATTTTTCTTCTTACATCTTATGCTCTGCACACAATTGGTGTTGGGGCGACATACAATTTTTTTGAGGGGTGATACGGTAAGGAATGGCGACCAGTGACTATACACTAACATTGGCATAGGTGAAATAGTATGTGAATGAGGATTGACTACTACTCCGTCCGTTCAGAAATATAAGACATTTTAGCTTGTGAAACGAATGTACCTAAATATCTTTTATTAGTGTATAGATTCGGAGTGAACTTATACACAAAAATCGTCTAAATACATTCGTTTCACAAACCTAAAACGTTTTATATTTCTAGACGGATGGAGTAGAATCAAAGGCATAAGAGCGTGTTGGTCGTTGGTTTCAGAAGCCTAGATTTTTCTAGTGAGGAAGATATGAATGGCTGCCGTCACCGTGTATGGCCATGCACAAAATTATAGAGTGGCGTAAACTTACCGCAATTCATCTAGGGCGTGTTTGCTTGTCCGGGCTAGAATTTCTCGTTTCTGCTAATTGGCCCGACGAATGCTGCATGTGGGGAGATTAAGCTCGTGCAGAATGAACTCGGCTGATGCAACGTTGCATGTTTGGGAACTCGTATAAGGCCCGATATGATTACCTCATAAAACAAATGGTGAGCTTACCAGCAGTAAGGGTTTAAGGGTTCAAGCAACTACTCATCAGGCTTAAAGAGTTCAAGATCTTACATCAGCAATCACACGTATAAGAACAACTTGTAGTACACAACCCACATTAGAAGACCAACGATGATGATGTCTTTGATCATACTTTCACCTCGTATAGTTGCAAGTTGTTGTGGATGAACCTGAAGAGCTGCAAGTTGTGGAGCGATATTGTTGTCCATACCTTGTGGCGGTTGTGCCTCCTGTAGAACCTCTACTAAGAACTCATAGTAGGCTATTTGTGCCTGCTCTCGAGTCTTAAACCCCTTATGAAGGTTGTGGTTGTATCCCGTCACTTGTTAGCTGCACTCTTCCCATATCTTGTAGATTTCCGGCTTCTTGTCGTCGTACACCACATACCAGTTGTATTTCTATGAGACATAACATATGCAACATAAGGATCACAACTAAAGAAAGCAAATAAAGTTCACAAACACAAGGTAATCAACATAAGAAAGTTAAGCATGCATGATCATATGGGAAAAAGCATCAGCAGTTCATCTACCAACCTAGTGTGATCCTACCGATCACCACCAAATTCTATGGTGTCATCCTACCACCACATCAAAAGGGATAAAATCCTATCACTGCAAGCTCTCCATAATGTGAGGGATTAGTATATACTCACAATAAACAGGCTTTGGAATACGTTTTCGTCAAGTCCCTAGATACTTCAAAAATATACAACCAACAACTTCTTCTTCATCATGCATGCACCATAGCCACCATCTCCATGATCAGGGTGGTAGTGCTTGGTTAGAAAGGTCCTGAGCTAGAGCTCCATGTGGTCCTCTGCCATCTGAACAAAGACGTTGCCCTGGGCCCTGTTGTCGAAGAGGTGGCTGAGTGCCACCATCAAAGCCTCAGGGATGAAGCCGGTGACCCTCATGACGGCATCATAGAGAGTTGGGTGCACATCGAGAGGGGAAGCAGTGGTGATGGCGACCGCCATTGCTTTCACGGCCTCGGTCATGCACGTGATGGCAATGACATCCTCCTCTCCTAGAAGTGAACTCTTCCTTTTCTTGGAAGGCTCGAAGCCACCACAAATGAAGGCGTTTGTGCTACAGTCAGGGCCGCCGCCTGAAGCGGCTGGACCACTGGCGGATTTGCTTTGTCCCTCGTCATCAAACACCACCGCCTCAAACTCCTGGGTCGGGATGTACTCAAGGCTCAGTGTGCCAAGAGGTTCACTAGAGCCCATGCTAAACCTACGAGTGGCAAGGCTGAATGAGAAGATGGTCTCGATCTACCTATAGTTGGCGATTGGCTTGTTTAGATACTCGGCATCCTTGGAGTGATCTTCAGACAAGAAATTGCAGGGAGGTTAGTGCAAATTCGAACAAAAGGGAGGTTAGTGTAAGAGCTGAAATTAGTTACTACCGAGATGTGGCCTTTCTAGTGGGCATCCTCCAAGATGATGGTGCAACTCTCCTCATCCCAGCTAGCTCTGCTAAGTTCTCTGAGCTTAGACACATTGATCCACTGGACCTCCACTTACGCAGGTGGTTGTACACCTGATGTGGGGACATCTCGATGCCACAAAACTCAAACACCTTCTGGACAGGTGTTCAGGTGTAGCTCCTTGAACCCCTTCTCCGTCTGCATGTCGCTCTTGATAATTTCACGCATCTTGTTTAGCACGAACGTGGAGAGGAATTATTCCCACTTCATGTTGCCCTTCACCTCCTTATCATGACCAGTGTTGTGGGCTTTGCCAGCCTTGATGGCCTTTTTCTTGGCCATGATAAGTGCAGCTTTCTCTACAATCCGCTCCATCGTGTACACAGTCATAGAAGGTGGAGACATGATCTTTGATCGCTGCGGATAGGTGAGCCTCAAAGCCGAGAGTTGGGGTTGGGTCTCAGCCACAAAGGTCTCATGAGAATCCATAAACGCGTGGTTGAACTCATTAGGAGTCATGTCCTACATGTATCACCGTCACACATATGAGGACCTAGACTAAATAACCTACCTAAATATGCAATAAGGCTACACAATCATCAATCTATGACTACATCATGTAGTTCATTGGGCATACTACCATCTATCTACCTCAAACTACACTCAAATCTAGCAGTTAGAAGCTACTAGAGGTGGGGTTCAGGAAAACTGACCGGCATCGAAGGAGCGGAGCACGTCGCTGGTGAAGAGCTTGGAGATGAACGTCTACCGGAGGCGTCCTACAGCCAATGACGTCGCTGCCGCCGCTTACCTATTCGTCAGTGACGAGGGTTTAACTCATCAATGCCCATTATTATGGACTTGGGTTTTGGAGAAGGAGGGAGCGCTGGAGACATCTATCGGCTAGCAAACAAGCACACAGGGGACTCGAAGATTTACCCAGGTTCGGGCCTCATAGGGGTCCCTACTCCTGCTTGTCTGCTCGTGGAATTATCAAAGGAATCGAGGATTATAATGGTGCGCAGATGCAATCTGGCGAGGGTTGTGGAAACTAGGGTTGCGTGTGTCCTTCTCGCCGCCCCCTCCTGGCCTTTGTATAGATAGGCCAGGTCTCGGGTAGCAGGTCGAGTCGGTTACAGGTTAGGGTTTTTCCCTTCGAACTTTCTATCTTTAGCTTCTTCTTGTTCTTCAAGCAATCAAGAGTCCGTAGGCTACTCGAGTTTTCCATTTGGTGGCGACATTGTAGGCTTCCGCTGTATTTATGTCGTATATACCAAGCTCGAGTACCTGTAGGGTATACCCATGTCAGTCAGTGAAGATCTTGGCGGGCTTGAGAGCTCGAAAAGGAGGGAATGATGGCACGGCTACTGGCGGTGAGAGAACCAGTGACATATAGCGTGATTCTGCAGGTGGGGACAAAATTTCTCCCACCGACATTTGGGGAAAAGCCGATGCTCACGCCATCACCGAGCTTGCACGGGCGGCGCGGTGCTTCCTCCCTTTTTGCACGATCTCAGTCTATCCCCATGAAAACACCCAAAATTGGCGCTTCTAGCGGGCCAAATTTTGGTCTGGTTTAAAATCCGTACGATGCAAGGAATCCATATGACTTAGAAAAATGAATGGGCTTATTTCTTCCGACGACGGGCGAGAAACGGAAAAGCGGACTAGCAAACACGCCCCTAGTGGTGTGCAAATTGCAGGTTACTTTCTCTTCCTCGTAGCTCCACCCAAGACTGTATAAGCAGGGTGTTAAAAAATGAATAAATGCATTAGGCTTTTCATAAAATTATAAATCCTAGCAACATTATGTTTCTCCCAACAGCAACTCGAACAAGTTGGCCGAGGAAGGAAAAGGTTACGACACAATCGTAGATACACAGCTGGGTCGACTGAACTTACTATTCAGACTTGACTAATCTAAATCGAGGAAGGATTTGCAGATCTCTGGCATAATGGTGATGCCGCATCTGACATTGCTGCAGACATAAATTAATTTTGTATGGTTAGTGATAATATGTACAGCTGTGCCCAGTGAATTAAGATTTGAAGATCGGTGGCCACGCTTGCCACGAGGTGTTACATAATTCAGTCAGCGCTTGATGGTTTAGGTCTTAATTAGCACATGTTAAAACGTATGGCCGTCCCATAACTATAACGTGTTATTCGGTTAGCGAGACGGGGCCAAGCTCCATCTCAAACCACGCCTCCCGCGGATGGAAACTCCCCGTCCGTTCCGATTGAATCAGATCCACTGTTCAGATCTCTTTCTTCTGTCTTTCATCCACTTTTGCATATGTAGCAGAAAATAGTTCTGTACATAAAAAGAACAGACAGACTACAACTCGTCGGAGAGTTCGTCAGCAAACTTGTAGTAAAAAGTTGTGCTAATGTAGCAGATCGACCTCGCCGGAAACTTTCGCCGGTAGACCTCGCCGGAGACGACCTTGTCAGAGTAGCAAAAACTCTAGGCTATTGTAGCAAAATCATAAAATGGATGTTGTAGGGAATATCGCTAGAGACATCGTAGCAAAACCATAGAGATTGATTGTAGCAAAACAATTATGCGGAAGTAGAAAAAACTATGAATACATAGCAAAAAAACATAAGCTAAGGTAGCAACAAAACATAAGCTAAGGTAGCAACGGTGGTTCTAGGGCGAGTGGAGGCGGAGGGTGGGCTCCAGTGTCATGGTGTAGGTGGAAGTGGGCTGTTAGAGTATATTTGTGTATTGTAGTTTCCCCATATGTAAGGGGGTTTTCTGTATATTTGCACATGTACATGTACTATATATTCTGGCCTTTGGCCCTTTGGTAATACAAGATCTATTTCCCTAACATGGTATCAGAGTCGTGAGGCCTTTTTTTCCTCTCTCTTCTCCCGCCGCCGCCGTCGCCGACTTCGCCGCCGCCGCCGTTCGCCGCCGCCGCCGGTCGCCGCCGCCCCGGCCCGCCGCCGCCGCCTCCTCTCCCTCCGCCGGCTGCCGCCCCGTCTTCCCCGTCGCCCGCCGGCCAGCCGCCGCCTCGCCAGATCCAGATCCGTTCGATCTGGTTTGAGTTGAAAAAAAAATGTCTTCCTCCTCGGGCTATGTTGCGATTCCTCGCTGCCCGGTGATTTTTGATGGCGCGAATTATCCTGATTTCGCTGCCTTTATGCGCGGTCTTCGCCTTTGGGGTGTGCTTTCCGGTGAGGTCTCCTGTCCACCGCGCCCCGTTGTGCCTCTAGTGCCTCGTGCACCGACGCCTGTTGTCCTTGCCCCCGATGCTACTCAGGCGGTCAAGAATGCAGCCCAGAGTGCTGATGATTCTGCTCGGGCTGACTACGAGCGCCAGGTTCAGGCGCATTCTGCTGCTACTACGGCCTACCGGCTGGATCTGGCCGACTACACTCAGTGGATAGATGAGGATGCTCGTGCTGTTGCTGTTCTCACTTCCAGTGTTCTGCCTCAGTATGCTGCTGAGTTCATGGGTCTTCCCACTGCTGCTGCTCAGTGGGCTTTTCTTCGTCAGCGCTATCAGCCATCTGGAGATGCTCTTTATCTGTCCGTGGTTCGTCAGGAGCATGAGCTTAAGCAGGGTGATTCTACTATTGATGATTTCTACACTCAGAGTGCTGCTATTTGGCGTCAGCTTGATTCTCTTCGTACAGCGGTGTGTAACACATGTCCTTGTTGTCTGATTGTGCGCGCGGATCTGGAGTTTCAGCGCGTCTTTGAGTTCTTGTCTCAGCTCCGCAAGGAGTTTGAGCCGCGTCGTGCCCAGCTGCTTGCCCGTGGTCGTGTTCCGCTCTCTGAGGTACTGGCTGAGCTTCGTGCTGAGGAGACTCGTCTTCGTGGTGCTGGTCTTCTTGAGGTTCCGTCTGTTCTTTCTGCTCATGGTCTCCCCGTGCCGCCGGCTTCGTCACGGTCTCTCGCGCCGCCGCTACTCTCTACTCCACCGGCCTAGGGTCAGCGTCAGTCTCAGTAGTCTCGTGGTTCTCGTCCTCCCTGTGCCCACTGTGGCAAGCCTGGCCACGACATCTCTGGTTGCTGGACGAGGGATCCACGCTTACGTCAGCAGTATCTTGCTCGTCGACAGTCTGGGTCTTCAGGATCTTCTGCTGTTGCCTCTAGACCTCCTACTGGTGCTTCTGGACCTCCTGCTGGTGCTCTGTCGGATCAGGATATTATTCGTGGTCTTCGTAGTCTGCTCGCTGCTACAGGCTCCTCCTCATCGGGTACTGCTGGTTCTGTGACTAGTTCTTCTGGCACTGTGCGACCATTATCTTCTACACAGTCAGGTACGTCATCCCCGTGGTATCTGGATTCTGGAGCTTCTTTTCATATGACTTCTGCATCTTCTATTCTTTCTGCTCTTCGCTCTCTTATTTCTCATGTCCGTGTTATTACGGCTGATGGTACCTCTCTTCCTGTTTCCAGTCGAGGCACCCTCTCTACCTCCTCCTTCTCTGTTCCTGATGTTTCCCATGTTCCCAGTCTTAAGATGAATCTTTTCTCTGCTAGTCAGCTTACTGATTCTTGTTGTAGGGTCATTCTTGATGCTGATTCTTGTGCTGTTCAGGACCGTCGTACACAGGCTCTGGTTGGAGCTGGCCCTCGGAGCATTGAGTCTCCGGGGCTCTGGGAGTTAGACTGGCTTCGCGTCCTTCTGCCGACACTTCTTCTGCCACTTCTCCTGCGGTTGCTGCTTCTGTCACTGGCTCTTTTCAGCAGTGGCATCATCGGCTGGGTCATCTTTGTGGCTCCCGTTTATCATCCTTAGTTCGTCGTGATCTTCTGGGGCTTGTCTCAGGAGATGTGTCGTCGCTACATTCGTGTCAGGGTTGTAGGTTAGGTAAACAGATTCAGCTTCCCTATCCTACTAGTGTGTCTGTATCTCAGCGACCTTTTGATTTAGTTCATTCAGATGTGTGGGGTCCGGCTCCCTTTGCTTCAAAAGGGGGCCACCGATACTATATTTTGTTTATTGATGATTTTTCACGGTACACCTGGTTATTTTTTATGCGCTCTCGCAGCGAGGTGCTTGCTATTTATCAACGCTTTGTGGCTATGGTTCGTACCCAGTATTCCACGCCTATTCGTGTTTTTCGTGCTGATTCTGCAGGAGAGTATATCTCTCAGCACCTGCGTGGTATCCTTGCTGAGCAGGGCACCCTTGCTCAGTTCTCGTGTCCCGGCGCCCATGCTCAAAATGGTGTCGCCGAGCGTAAGCATCGTCATATTCTTGAGACTACCCGCGCTATGATGATTGCTTCCTCTCTTCCGCCGCATTTCTGGGCTGAGGCTGTCGCTACGTCAACTTACCTCATTAATATCCAGCCTTTAGCTGCTCTTCAGGGTGGCATTCCTCTCGAGCGTCTCTCTGGATCCTATCCAGACTGCTCGGCTCTTCGTTTATTTGGCTGCGTTTGCTATGTCCTTCTCCCTCCTCGTGAACGCACCAAACTAACAGCTCAGTCTGTTGAGTGTGTTTTTCTTGGCTACAGTGATGAGCATAAGGGCTATCGCTGTTGGGACCCCGTTGGTCGTCGTATGCGCATCTCTCGTGATGTCACGTTCAATGAAACGCGTCCTTTCTATCCTCGCCACACCTCTGGTACTTACCCAACGGATGATCTCTCTTTTCTTCTTTTTCCTCATACACCTTCCGCTGTCTCTTCTCCTCCACCTCCTCCTTCTGCTGTGCCTCATTTGTCTTCGGCGTCATCCTCTCCTCCGTCTAGTTCCCCTAGTTCTCCTCGGTCTCTAGCTTTGGATCCTCCCTCCGCGCCTCCTTCTTCCTCCTCTTTTGATGAGTCATCTTCCGCGGATGAGCTTCCTTCCTCACGACCTGTTCGTCAGCGTCGTGCTCCAGACCGTTACTCCCCTAGTCAGTATGGTCTCTCTGTAGTTTCCGAGCCGACTTCTTATCGAGATGCTGCGTGTCATCCTGAATGGCAGCTTGCCATGGCTGAGGAGATTGATGCGCTTGAGCGCACAGGCACCTGGGATCTTGTCTCTCCCCCTTCTGGTGTTCGTCCTATCACATGTAAGTGGGTCTATAAAATTAAGACCTGCTCTGATGGATCTCTTGAGCGCTATAAAGCGCGTCTTGTGGCTCGTGGTTTTCAGCAGGAACATGGTCGTGACTATGATGAAACCTTTGCTCATGTGGCACATATGACCACTGTGCGTACTCTTCTTGCTGTTGCTTCTGTCCGACGCTGGTCTGTGTCCCAGCTTGATGTTCAGAATGCTTTTCTTAATGGCAAGTTGAGTGAGGAGATTTATATGCAACCTCCTCCTGGGTTTTTTGTTCCCGATGGGATGGTTTGTCGTCTTCGACGTTCTCTTTATGGCCTGAAACAGGCCCCTCGTGCCTGGTTTGAGCGCTTTGCCTCTGTGGTGATTGCTGCTGGTTTCTCTCCTAGTTCTCATGATCCATCGCTTTTTGTTCATACTTCTCCTCGTGGACGCACTCTTCTCCTTCTCTATGTTGATGATATGATCATTACTGGTGATGATCCTGATTATATTGCCTTTGTCAAGGCTCGTCTTCGTGATCAGTTTCTTATGACTGATCTTGGTCTTCTTCGCTATTTTCTTGGGATTGAGGTTTCATCCACTTCTGATGGGTTTTCTATCTCTCAGGAAAAGTATATTCAGGATCTTCTTGCTCGGGCTGGTCTTGCGGATGAGCGCACCGTTGAGACTCCTATGGAGCTTCATGTTAAGCTTCGTCCTACGGATGGTGATCCTCTTCCCGATCTCACTCGTTATCGCCATCTTGTTGGGAGTCTCGTTTATCTTGCTGTCACCCGTCCTGATATCTCTTATCCTGTTCATATTCTGAGCCAGTTTGTCTCAGCTCCTACCACTGTTCACTACGGTCATCTCCTCCGTGTCCTTCGTTATCTTCGTGGCACGATTACTCGTCGCCTTTTCTTCCCTCGTTCTAGCTCTCTCCAGCTCCAGTGCTACTCGGATGCTACGTGGGCGAATGATCCTACGGATCATCGTTCACTTTCTGCTTACTGTGTGTTTCTTGGTGGTTCGCTTGTTGCTTGGAAGACGAAGAAACGGGTAGCGGTTTCCCGTTCGAGTGTTGAGGCTGAGTTGCGGGCTATGGCTTCGTTGACTGCTGAGGTGACCTGGTTACGGTGGTTGCTTGCAGATTTTGGGGTCTCTATTACGACGCCCACTCCACTTTTGTCAGACAGTACATGTGCTATCAGTATTGCACGTGATCCGGTCAAGCATGAGCTGACCAAGCATATTGGTGTTGATGCTTTTTATACACGTGCTCAGGTGCAGGATCAGGTTGTTGCGCTCCATTATGTGCCTTCAGACTTGCAGTTGGCAGATTTCTTTACAAAGGCACAAACTCGCGCTCAACATGATTTCTTACTCTCCAAACTCAGTGTTGTGGATCCACCATGAGTTTGAGGGGGGGGGGGTGTTAGAGTATATTTGTGTATTGTAGTTTCCCCATATGTAAGGGGGTTTCCTGTATATTTGCACATGTACATGTACTATATATTCTGGCCTTTGGCCCTCTGGTAATAGAAGATCTATTGCCCTAACATGGGCTACCCACGGAGCCCACTACCCAAGTCCACATAAAAGGGTATGGGGGACACCTGCGGGTAAATAAGAAAAATAGTGGGTTTCCGTGGGAAGCCCACGATTGAGCGATCATCGAAAAAGCTACGTTTGTCTAGATTCGAATATATCTAGTCATATTTTATTGCTAGCTACATTCGAATCTAGGCAAATATGAGAACATTAATCACTAGTAAAAATGAGCCTTTCGTCCATCCCAGTTTAGAGCATTAGTCCCGGTTCGAACGGAACAATCTTTAGTCTTGGGTCAAAATGGAACTTTAGCCCCGGTTGGAGATACGAATCGAGGGGTGGCGGCAGCCTGCGGCCGGTGCCGACCCCTTTAGTTCCGGTTTGTACCTTTAGTCCCGGTTCGTATAATAGAAATTTTTTTTCCTAAATGGCCATAACTTTTACATACGATGTCAGAAAAAAACGTACAACCTATCAAAACGTGCAGAAAACAATTTCCTCTTCGATTTCAACAGCTTTAGGCCGTTTTGGATTCTTTAAGATTCTTAAAATTCGAAAAGAAATAAAAGTTATTTAAAAAATTAAAAAAATTAGTTGAATTCCTCACATTTTTGGATAATAATGGATATATTATTTGTCAAATTTCGATTTACAGATTTGAAGATATTATTTATGTCATATTAAATGAATAAATGGCAAAAAATGAATAAATATGAATAAAATATTATTATTACTTATTAGTTTTTTTATTTATCAAATCTCTATATTATTTAATTAGTTTTTTTATTTTCATATGAATAAAATATTATTATTACTTATTTATTATTGTTTACTTAAATAGTTGTTTGTAATTTCAAAAAATAAATACGGTTGACATATTGAAATGAGTTAATAGGATTGATACACTAGTCCTGACAACAAGGTATAAGGGTCCTTCGCACGAGGTGGAGAGATAGAATGAGGAAGTTAAGCGCGCTGGGGTGGAGTAGTGTTAGGATGGGTGACCGACCGAAAAGTTTGACCATAAGGGTAATTTGACCTAAGGTTAAGTATAGTTAGTGTTAAAAATTAGAGATGTGAGAGATTAACGAGGGAGATAATTTAAAAGTTCAAAAAATTTTGAAAAAAAATGGTTTTTAATACGAACCGGGACAAAAGGTCCCGCTCGCTCAACGCAGTCTTGTGAGGACCTTTAGTCCCGGTTTGTGGCAGAATCGGGACTAAAAGGGGTGACCCTTTAGTACCGCCTTCGTAGTCCCGGTAATTGACCTAAGGTTAAGTATAGTTAGTGTTAAAAATGAGAGATGTGAGAGATTAACGAGTCAGATAATTTAAAAGTTCAAAAAAAATTTAAAAAAAATTGGATTTTTTTTTAAATAAATCTTTTGTCCCGGTTGGACAAAAGGTCCCGCTCGCTCAACGCAGTCTCGTGAGGACCTTTAGTCCTGGTTTGTGGCAGAACCGGGACTAAAAGGGGTGACCCTTTAGTCCCGCCTTCGTAGTCCTGGTTGGCAAACCGGGACTAAAGGCCCTTACAAACCGGAACTAAAGGCCCGTTTTCTACTAGTGAATTTGGATCGGAAGGAGTAGGAATTTCACAATCAAGCAAATATTATGCCTAGTAGAAAGAACGGCGAGTCACTTAGAAAGTGGAAAAGATAATTAATACATTGAATTGCTAAATGTTGATCGTATTATATACGAAAATATTTTTATGAACATCTATTATATACTAAAAGTAATATAAGGATGTCTTTCGAGGCACCAAGTTAATCCACATATGCTAAATTAATATTCTCCCTTGATCCTAAATATAAAGGCTGACATTAAAAATCAAGTAGTGTTACGTAGAAGAAAATAAACGTGTACAAAAAAGTCCTATGCCACATTAGTTGGTCACGTAGCTGAGGCACAGGCACAGGCAACGAGCCACGTAATAAAAGATTCAATATGCCATGAAAACAACAAACTAAGTCCCGATAAAATCTAGGCTTCAGTGTGTCGTACCGGTTTAGGAAAGTCCTCTCCCAAACGGGACTTTCTTAGTACCACACGATTCAATATGCATGTCTTAGAATAGTTGATTTCGTTAGCACATTATGCACGTATATAGGTAGCAAAACAAACTTTCTTAGTACCACACGATTAAAGGGTAATAATATACTATCCGGCCACATATTTCCGTTAGACAAGTTATACATATATGGATATGATGTAGTACACCACTCCTATACGATGTATCTCTACACGTACATGCCACGGTAGAGACTTTTTCTACCCTATATAAACATGTAACATGAGACCCCAAATGATCATCGTTTCCTCCTATTCAATAATTTCTATTTCCTTTGACTACACCTTTTCGTTTTACTACCAAAATATATATAAAAGATTTTTTGCGAATAACATATATTAAGGATTGGTTATTTGAAAAAAATACTGCATATTGGTTAGGATCCTAGAAATATGAGAAAATCAATATCTGCTATCTGGGTGTTCCATAGTTTAAGAAGTAATTTTTTTCATGCATCACGAGGAGAGATTCAACTGTCACTAGCTACTCCATCTTTCTAATCAAGAACCAGGAGTAACTAAAAGTCTAATTGACTACTAATTATATCTTGACTCTACACACATCGTGTAGAAAACTGGTAAAAATATGACTACCTTTCTGATAATATATATCACCTTCTAAAATATTTTCTAAATTAAGCAAAATATTAAAATTTGGGAACAATTTTTTCTTTATTTTCATTTCAAAAAATGTATTTATGAAAAGGTTGAACAATAAAGACTAGAGACATGTTTGTGTATAAAATGTGATATATTTTATAATGAATGGACAAAGTAAAGTATATCATAATCGGGTGAGTAAATGAGGGAAGAAATCGACTAGGCCAAGATAGAAAAGTCAAGTATACCATAGTCGGGTAAATGATGGCAGAACATGTCCAGGATAAGATAGAAACAAAAGTTTGCACTATGTGGTTTCCAAGCAGTCGATAGGATTTATTATATTAAATTTGGTTGAAAAAGATTTTTGATATTACACAAAAGGTCACTGGAATCTTCCAATGGTTATACAAGCATCTAACATAATGAGCATATGGTATTCGATGTTGCAACAATTATTTTCTACATTTACTAACAATCTTATATGTGTTCATAGAAAACCAAAATAATCATATTAAAAAACAAGGAAATAGATAATTGTTCAATAAAATCTCATGACAACTCAATATATTCAACCACCCGACAAGAATCAATAGTTTGGCATAGACTTATAGATCTCTTGACTCTTATTAGCAATAGAGATGAACCGCAGATGACATCATTTGAACACTAGTGTGATGAATGTTTATTACAAATAGACCACATCTAATTAATTGATCTTACAAATTATACCTAATTAAGTATCAGCAAGTAACTTTAAATCGATGTAAAGTTGAAAAATACAATTTGAGGTTTGTCTCACACTGAATAACATCAAATAAATACTACATCCTAGCTTGCAATATGATTTTAATTTTATGTACTTCTCTAATATCACCACATAAAAAATACATATATAGTTATTGTACCATTTTCATGGCAACATTAATTAATTGCCTAGGAATGAAAATGATTAAATGTGTTTCATATAAACATGATATTTTATCATCAAACAAAATATCATGACAAGAACCATGTTTATTGAATTGTATAATTTTCATGTATTTATAGGAGCATAAAATATATTTTCTAGGCACTTTTAAATGTTGCCCTCGCATTTGCGAAGGCCATCTTGCTAGTTATACAAACAACAATTGCAGTAACGTATTTGCGGGTACATGTAGACATACGTGGGATAGTGGACCCCCATAAGTTTCAGAGGCTCCCGTGGGACACTCACTTAATTGTGTGGGACTGTGCGGGCCTCCCGCGGGCAGTCCCACCTGCACCCTGACTCCGGCGGCCTGCTCCGGCCGCGGTGGTGGCTGCGCGGCGGCGCCGCAGCGAAAATTGACGTAGGCTGGTGGTGGGGCGTTGTGGGGTGGCGGCGCGCGGCAGGTCGAGGCAGCAGGGCGGAAAAGGACGGCCAGGGCGAAAAAAGGAGGTCGGGAGGAAAAAAGATCTGGCGCGTGGGTGGGTTCTCCCGAGACGTGCGTTCGATCCCCGGGGGAGGTGTATCCATTTTCCGAATAATTGGCCGCGTCCCGCGTCCCGCTCCCGTCGCCTCACTGGTATTACATAATTCTGTTAGCGCTTGATCGTTTAGGTCTTAATCCAACCTAGCTACTCGATCTGTCCCAAAGTAATCAGCGCATACTACAATGTACGGCCGTCCCATAACTTCAACGTGTTGTTTAGAAAAGTCGAGCAATAATTCGGTTAGACGGGGCCAAGCTCCATCTCAAACCAAAATAATTGCCCGTCGCCTCACTGTGTCACTGCAGATGTTCGGTACAGAGACTGTCCCAGTACTGTGGCAACAGAAACCAAGCTCATTCATGGTCGTGTCGCACTCGCGCCATCATAATGTTTGCTGCGTCGAACTCGAACTGGACCCCGATGATCACGAGACAGGAGCTAATGCCACGGTACTGATTTGTGGTGCAGTGGGGACCCAATGTTCCTGGAGCCGTACTGGATGCGTCACGCGGAGGCCAGCGCCGTGGTTTTCTCCGGGTGGCACCGCATGAGCTACAGAGCCACCAACGGCCTCTTCCAGTCCGTAGAGCTCGAGCGCAGCATCGAGCGGCTGCACAGAGCCGTCGGCAACGCCGTGCCCGACGGCAAGCACGTGGTCTTCGGCACCGGCTCCGTCCAGCTGATCAGCGCGCTGGTCTACGCCCTCTCCCCGGAGAGTAACTCCGGCTCGTCGGCCAGCGTGGTCGCCACCGCGCCCTACTACCCGGTACTGCTTCCCTTCACTCGCAGATGGAGTCCGGTGTTACTAAATCATCATCACTAGGATCAAACTGATGCGGTGCAGTTTTGCTGTTGGTGCATGGGTCGTTCTTCAGGCTTACAGAACAGGCATCGTGCTGTTCGACAGCCGAGAGAACCACTGGGAGGGGAACACCGCTAGGTGGGCCAACGCGACAGCAGGGAACTCCACCAAGAACGAGGACATCATCGAGTTCGTGACGTCTCCCAACAACCCCGACGCCAAGCTCCGCAAGCCCGTCGTCGGCGGCGCGTCGGCGATCGTCGACCACGCCTACTACTGGCCGCACTTCACGCACATCCCGGCGCCCGCCGACGAGGACGTCATGCTCTTCACCGTCTCCAAGCTCTCCGGCCATGCCAGCAGCAGATTCGGGTACGCTCGGCTCCTACGTAAACCAAATCGATTGCTGCAGTTGCACAAGCATCGATCTTCACTAGTAGAATCGTGCATTGTTCAGGTGGGCGCTGATAAAGGACGAGAAGGTGGCCAAGAGGGCCAAGGACTACATCATGCAGAACACCATGGGCGCGTCCCGGGACACCCAGCTCCGGATGCTCAGCATCATCAAGACCATACTGGCCAACCTGCACGGCAAGGAGGACATCTTCGCATTCGGACAGGACGTGATGACCGCCAAATGGCGCAAGCTGAACGCCGTCGTGTCGCGCTCCCGACGGATCTCGCTGCAGAAGATCCCTCCCCAGTACTGCACCTACTTCGGCAAGATCAGAGAGCCATCCCCAGGTGAATTGAACCATCGATCTGCTGAAAATTAACATTCATAACCTTAAACTGCTGCAGCTTGTTGCACCTGTAAGTAATCTGATGTTCAATCTGGTGGGTTGGCTTTGCAGCTTATGCCTGGATGAAGTGCGAGAGGGAGGAGGACGGTGACTGCTACGACATGCTGCTCAAGGCCAAGATCACCACGCGGTCCGGCACCTGGAACGATGCCAGCAGCAGGTACACGAGGATAAGCCTCCTCAAGTCGCAGGACGACTTCGACTTGCTCCTCGAGAAGCTCACGGAGCTTGTGGACGCCGAAATGGACACCACTTCTGGCTCCAACTCCATGTGATGTCTGATAGTACCAGTATGCAGAAATGGGCCACCAAGCTTCAGTATACAGGAGCTATGTAGTACTGTATATAATTGGAGTACTGGACGGGTGCCAAAATTACTAGAGATCGAGCGCTCAGCCACGAGATGACTGTGCTTATTCAAATTCAAGTATAGAATCAGAACATCACTGGAAATGAACAGCTATGCGTTGATTGTTCTCCGTGTATGTAAGTAGACAAAAAAAATATTCTTTGCTGTACTTTGTTATGGATTAATGATCAGCTATGCGTTGATTGTTCTCGGTGTGTAATTGTAAAAGAAGAACATTCATTCCCTTGCTGTATTCTTGGTTGAAGATTAAATTTTTTTTTTTTTTTTTTTTTGCGAATTGAAGGTTAATTTTAGTTTGTGATCATTTTGGCAATAGCACTGTCGATTTCGTATAAACAAACTACCAGAGTTCCTACAAACAGCAGACAAGAAGAAAGAGAAAAAAAGGTATTCTCAGAAGCAACAGTGAGTAATTGAAACTCATAAAAGGAAGCTGGGGGAGGTAAGCATCAAAGCTAGAAACCGTGATGTTGTTCTAGAACAAACACAAACATCAACCCAGCAAAGCACCCCAGAAGACAAAAATAAAAAAAACTAGGAGGGGGGGTTTAAGAAGCCAGTCTTGGAGCTGCCGGCGCCCACCCATGCGATCTGGAGTAAACTTCTTGGATCACCATTTTCAGAACATCTGCTTCTCCCTCAAGTTTTCTCCTGCTTTGACTTGTCTGCAACAATTTCCAATAAGAGATTATATTGCAAAGTCGATAGATCACTCCAGCTGGATCATCAGGATACTTTGTAGCAAAACAAAAGCATTGCAAGTCTTCCAAATTGTCCAACATACAACAACTCCTCCACAGAGCACAAAATTTCATTAGGCCCGATGTAAAAAAAACTTCAGTATAGTATGACATGGAAGCCATGCGTAGAAGAAAACAAGAGATTTTACGCATACATGCGTAGGTGGAAGCCAGGAGTACGAGAAAAGAAAACAAAAACAAAAATAATGCGCATCCAGGGAATCGAACCCTGGTCAGTACCGTGGGAGGGTACTATGATACCACTACACCAGATGCGCTTCACGTTACAGTAGCGGAAAAATAGATTCTTATAACACAAGAAGAACCGGGTGAATTCGAAGGACTAGAAGAGAAGATTGTTCTTGCTGGCAAGTCGACGGAAAGCGTTGGTGTTTTCGGTTCAGTACATACTATCTTGGAAGGAGTAGGCGAGCGAGTAGCATACAACATTACAACTCTTGCACGACAAACACGATATACATGAAGTAATAACAAACCAGAACGGAGAAGATGCAACAAATGTTCTTTCTAGCGAAAGGAAACCACACAGGATGACAGAATCATCCATTTGTATTCTCCATTACTCGTACTACAAATGATTGATCCGAGACCATCGATCACAATTCGAACGCACCATACGGTCGATCCTTAATTGGAGGAAACCCAAATCCCGCCAGTAGCTAGTAAGAAGCGCGCGTGGTAGCTCAGAACTTGTCGACCTTGTCATTCCTGACGACGGGGTTGGCCTGGGAGATGGCGTCGCGGCCGGCAGCCCTGTAGTCGTAGCCGCAGCTGTGCCTGTCCGAGTAGCGGTGCTCGCCGCAGAACACGCCGCCGCACCGGCACTCGAACCCCATCAGTCCCACCTTCCTCCCGCATGCCGCGCACCTGCTCTTGGTCTTCGCCTTTTGCTCGTTTTCTTCCTTGGACGTGGTTCCCACGGCTTCTGCCTCCGCAGACGCCTGCAGGCGGAGGCTTTCGCGGAAGCATTTGGAGCAGAGGTTCCCGGTCTCCGGGGAGCCGAAGAAGCCGCAACCATTGGCGCATCGGAGCGGCGCCGCGGGCTCGTGTCGCGGGAGCTGACCGGGGTCGTCCGGATTCTTGCTCCTTTGCTCCATGGATTGTTAATCCAACAAAGCACGCACACAGTCGATGTGGTTGGGAACTGGGAATTGGAGGCGGCGAGATGTCAGATGTGGGAGGAGGGTTGGCACCGACGACGGAACTAGGTGCGGGAGGCTTCCGGAAGGTGGATCAGATGGACACGGATCGGTAGTATCAGTGTGTGACGGACGGTGCCGTACTGTCGTTTTCTTTCAGTGGTGGAGGTGATGGAGCACTGGGACTGGAGTTACGTGTTTTACGCGGGAATGACAACCGTGGCCGGGAGACTTCTGTTGCCGAGCCGTGAGCGGTTGGTTTGCGCTAAAATCCGGCTCTATAAAAATAACGGTCGATATAGTATTTTTCCCTCCTCCAACAGCAGGGACGAATCTCTCATGTATTAATTGGGTTCAGCTGACACCATTGGATCCTATGTAACACCAAAGAGGGTCATACAAAATAAGAGTCTGACTCCATTCCTAAAAACGGTCTGAACCATGCATAGCCATCGTGGGCTTGGAAAATACGTATAGAAAAAACCTGCTGGCCCATGTCTGTCTGTCCTTGTCGCAAAGGAATCGCTCGATCGTTCCTAGGTATGGTCTGACGGTAACCGCTCGATCGCTCCCAAATCCCGATCGATCTGACGTAAACCTCCAGTCCACCCTACGCCACACGGCGACGTGAGTTTGGGCGAACGGCCAAAACTCGATCGATCTGACGCCGTGCCGACGGGTCTGGCTGCCGGAGACCAGCGGCAACAACGGTAGCGTAGGCACCACCACACCAGATTGAGACGACGGGTTAGGTAATTGGATTTTCTCAAGTCTTACTCATTCTCTAGTCTGCCTCTGCGTGCAGCTAATTCATTCTCTAGTTTTGCTCTACATACAACTAATTCCATCTCTAATCAAGCAATCGGGTAAACATCAAAGCCTAACTTTTAGTCTCTTCTTAATTATTCTAGGTTATGGATCGATTTGTGATCAAAAGAAAAAAGAACAAATGCTGATGTAGGTTCCTCTACGCAACCTGGGCAAGATCATGGGTCAAGTTCTTATAGTGTCCCTAGAGAAATTAACTTGGATGAGTTACCCTATGATCCGGCTGATAGGAAAAGAATTACGCATACACCAACAATCCCAGGAAACAAGATGATATTAGGCGGATATATTTAACTAGAGGACCTTACAGGCCACAACCTAGATTTAAATATCCACAGAAGTTCATCGCAGATGCACCGCGGAGATTTAATCCTGAGTGGTTTAATGAGTACGGTGGTTGGTTAGAATATAGTGAGAAGGCCGATACGGCTTTTTGTTTGTGTTGCTACTTGTTTAGAGATTGCATTGTTGGCCAAGCTGGGTATGAGGCGTGTGTAGTTGAAGGTTGGTCACGTTGGAACCAAAAAAGTAGACTTGATACTCATGTGGATCTTATTAATAGTTTTCACAATGTTGCAGTTAAGAGATGTGATGCTCTAATGAATCAAGATCAATCAATTTAGGTTGCTCTCAATAGGCAAAGTGATATTACAAAAAAGGAAAATCGAGTTCGATTGAGTACGTCGATTGACTCGGTAAGGTACTTGCTAAAACAAGGCTTAGCATTCCGTGGTCATGATGCATCAAAGGAATCAAAAAACAGGGGAAATTTTCGAGAGTTGGTAGATACTTTAGCGGATCAGAATGATGTTATGAAGAAGGCAATTAAGAACGCTCCAGAAAATTGTCAATGGGTCTGTCCAGACATTCTAAAAGAACTTGCTAACATCTATGCAAAGGTAAGAAAAGGTGTAAATCTTCTTGTTTTGTTTTCTTGTAATTGATCTCTTGCTATACTAAAAATAATGCTTCTTATTGTTTTGCACAGATAACGTTAAATTCTATTCTTGAAGACATTGGTGGTGATGTGTTCAATTTGTTGATTGATGAGGCTTCCGATGTGTCTGACAAAGAACAAATGGTTGTTGTCTTGAGGTATGTTGACAAGTGTGGGCTAATATTAGAACGATTAGTTGGAGTTATGCATGTAAAGGAAACAACGTCAATATGCTTGAAGAATGCTCTTCAAAAATTGTGTGTGAGCCTAAAGCAGGTTAGAGGCCAATGCTATGATGGATGGTTTAAAAGCTAAAATTCTGGAAGAGAATAGCTCAACCTATTATGTGCATTGTTTTGCTCACCAACTACAACTAGTTATTGTGGCAGTGGCAAAGAAGAATGATGATATCTCTGATTTTTTTTACATGATATCAACATTGACTAATGTGGTTGGAGGATATTGGAAACGAAAGGACATGATTAAGGAGAAACATAGAGATATTATACAAGCAGCCATAGGCAGCGGGAAAATTCGTACAGGTACAGGGTTACATCAAGAGCAATCTCTTCAGAGAGCAGGAGACACTCATTGGGATCTCATTTTAGAACACTGTCAAGCCTAGTTAATTTATTCCCAACTCTTGTTGACGTTCTTAAATATGTTGCAAAAGAAGGCAAAAAGGATGGGAAGAAAAGTCAAGCATATGGACTCTTATCATATTTTGGCACCTTTGATTTTGTGTTTTATTTGCACATGATGCTGAATATATTAGGAAGTGCAGATACTTTGTCACGTTGCTTGCAGCAAAAGGACCTAGACATTCCCAATGCCATGTCGAATGTCAAGTCAACAAGGAATGAACTCCAACGACTAAGAGATGATGGGTGGGAATCACTTTTGGAAAAGGTATATTTATTTTGTGAAGAACATAATATTCCTAGCCTTAGTATGCTATATGAATATGTCGATCGACATAGACCACGTTATAAAACCAACATCACAAACCTTCAACATTACCGGACAGATTGTCTTAACTCTGTTATTGATTGGCAACTTCAAGAGTTTGACGACCGTTTTAATGAGGTAAATTCTGCATTGCTTATTCACATGGCCTCTTTCGACCCAAAAGAATCGTTTGTTGCTTTTAACTTAGAGAGCTTAGTGAAGCTAGTTGAGTTCTATCCTGATGATTTTGATCCAATGCAATTGGTTGCTCTTCGTCATCATCTTAGCATATACATTGACAATGTGAGAGCGGACAAAAGATTTAGCGATTTGAATGATATTGGTGATCTTGCTAAGTCACTGGTCGACACAAATAAGTATATATCTTTTCCTTTGGTCTATCAACTGCTGAAGCGAGTACTAATTTTGCTGGTTGCCATGGCATCAGTGGAGAGATACTTCTCAGCAATGAATATTGTCAAGAATGTGTTACGCAATAAAATGGGCGAGCAATTCATGAGTGATTGTCTCGTCTGTTTATGGAGAAAGATATGTTTTGCACTATTACTAGAGATGCAGTGATTGATCGCTTTAAAAGGGTGAAAAATCCAGAAGGGAAATTGTAAAATGTAAGTGAGCAAGTCACATGTTTCTACCGCAATCTTTCTCTCGCTTTTAATTACTTACATGTATTTTTTTTAAGTATAACATATTTTTCTTACTGTCTACGATACTGCAGGTTGCTACAATTAGGCTACAAGTTTTTGCAAGTTGCAATTTAGTTTTATATTAATATTTTTAAAGAACAAAGAAATGGATTATGTCGTCTCAATGGTATGTCTTGCCTTTATTAATGTAATATTGTTCTATTAGTGGAAACTTTTGTCATTTGTGTGGTTTCTTGGTGCTATATTATATTACAATACTACATTATATTAGTTTGACTAGTTTGACTAGTTTGACCTCCAAGATTTTATAGTAGCCGACCCCATTGCCAATATTTTCTAGATTCGCCCCTGTCCAGCAGGCGCGCGAGAATCGTGCACGCTGTAAAGAAAATCCAGTGCACGTCAATTTGCCCCGCGCACGTCCCAAATTTGATGCCCGGCCACCAGCGCGCTATCTCTCCCGCTCGCACGCGAACGCCCAACCACCGCTGAAACATCCCCTGCGCCGCGATGCTCTCCTCGCCTGTGCGCACGCCGGCGACTTTCTGGCGATGGATTCGTCCTCCTCGTCGCCGCAGTACTTGGTCCCCGGCGATGACGTCGGCGCGGGAGTTCCAGCGGCGGCGAACCCTAAACCTACCGCTGGCACCACCGCGAGCTCCATCGCTCGACAACTCTTCAACTTTGTGCCGCCGCTAGCGCCGTTGCGCCTCCACCGCCGAAAGGAAGGGCCAACACGGGCAAGCGCACGACCGCGTCCACGGTAGCCGGCGCCAACAAGCCGGCCAAATGGGTTACCTCGCGCCGCCCTCCTGCAGCCGCGCGTGCACAGGCGCCTGCGCACGTTCCCTGCCAGCTGCCACCGCCACCACAGCCGCCGGTGTCGGCTCCGCAAATGAGCGCGCGCCAACTACTCGATACATTGACAACAAGGTAAAAACTCGTCTTTTTGGTGTGGTAGATGCATGTGCCATAGATTCTAGCGATGGCATATTCATATGTGGTCATTTTACATTGTAGTGTTGACGATGACACATTCATGGCACACATGGATGTTGGCTCATCTTTCGCCGCCAAGCAAGGAAATGGCGAAGAAGAAGAAGAGGAGTATGTGGTGGATGAGCATGGTGAAGGTTTGAATGAGCCGCCGGTTGGTAGGACGGTCAACTACATCGCCGATGAGGATAGGTTGCTATGCCGATCATGGTTGGCGGTTGCCATGGACCCGGTGGTTGGCATTGACCAATCAAGAGGCACCTATTGGGCGAGGATGAAGGAGTACTTTGATACACACAACACAAGTGGCAATGAGCGCACTGATCGTTCTCTTCGGTCCCGGTGGTCCATCATAAACACCGATTGTCAAAAATGTACCAGTGCTTTGGCAGGGGTCGACACAATCAATCCAAGTGGCACAGCTTTGGATGATAGGGTAAGTTGTTCATTGGGTGTTTCTATCTCATGTTTATGCACATATGTTTGTTCATATACGTGATTCATTCTTCTGTTATGTTCACCATGTAGAATACCATTGCCCAAAATTTGTTCAAGGATCAAGGGAGGAAAGACAAGAAGGGGAGGAAGATTATTGACAAGTCATTTGTACTCCACCATTTCTATGACGAGTTGGGGAACGAGGAGAAGTGGAAAATTCATGACGGGTTGGATGTGCACAACTTAGGGATGAATGCCGCCGAAGCAAAAGACACCACAATCATAGATGATGATGCATCAAGTGATGAAAATAAGAATATAAGCTCCACTCCTCACTCGGTTGCATTCACGAAGAGGCACGTGCTTGGAAGGAAGGCCGCCAAGGAGTTGATGAGGGCGAAGAAGGCCGGTGATGATGACATAGAAAAAGCTATGGATAGGATGATCAATGCAAGGTTAGAATACAACGAAGATAAAAAGTTGGCGAGGACTATGGAGGCCGAGGCTGAGGCCCGTAGGGTGGCTTTGGAGGAGAGGATTGCGGCCGCCGAGGAGAGGAAGTTGGCTTTGGAGGAGAAGAAGGTGGCTGCTGCCGAGCAAGTGCGCCTATTGGAGGAAGAGAGGAACCTCTTTGCCATTAACACGTCCAACATGGATGAAAGGCAAAAGGATTACATAAACCTAGCTCATGATGAAGTGTTGGCCAAGAAAAGAATGACGACAAACCTTTGGCCTTCCCTAGGGCGCAACCCCCTCTTGGGCATCCTCCGATGAGGCCCAATTAGGTGGGCTGCCCCATAAATCTATTTAAATACTATATTTTAATATTAATTCATTTAATTTATATTAAATGCATATTATTTAATACCTATCATTCCGGAACACCTTTCGGACCCCTCCGATCATCATCGGATATCCCTAGAACCATTCTGGTATCACCCTGGAACTATTCCAGAGTTCTCTCTCTTTTGTCCTACGATCTCAGATCAATCCCTAAGAGTCATCTACCCTTAAGCATGACAACCTACGGTTCGGGAATAAACAGACATGATCGAGACACTCTTCGATCAATAACCAACAATAGTGTCTGGAAACTCATGATGGCCCTCATGCATTCCACGAATAACTTGATCGCTTGAACCTTTAACGACGAGTCTCATTCGTTTTGCTCTACTATACCTAGTTTGTCCAACATATGATCTTTGGTATTGCCATACCTAGTTTGATCTTGTTACTGATAAACATATTTACTCGTTCTCGTGATATTACATCCCCATGATCTAGTCACATGTTTGTAAACTTATAGATGTGATCTTACTGAGTCGGCCTAGGGTATCTATTCATCACTCGGATGAAAAAATCCCAATCGTGATTTATACGCTTCAACCTATTCTTTTGGAATACCTAATACACACCTTTATGGTCACCCAGTTACGGTCATGACAGTTGATGTGATCAAAGCAGACACATGAGATAGTGATTAAATATGATCTCACGGTCAAATGGCTCAGTTACTACGTTTTGCTAGATATCACAGTGTTGAACTTTGTGATTGAATCACATTGAAATACTAGGGTTGGGTGTGTATCCATCACTTCATTCATCTATTGAAGTGACCTTGTTGTCAGTTCTTGTGGTAAAGTTCATGATCGTGAAATCTCGATCATCACCTGCCCAACGAACTAGTCTAGAGGATATCAGGGACCTAGTTTTTTATACACCACACCTGTTTATTATTGTTTCCACTTAATACCGTTATAGCATGATAAAAAAATATTATGGACTAATGAGATACCAACTACTACTACGTACTTATATTAAATAACATCAGGCCTCCGTCTAGCCATGGTCAGGGCAGGTGTACTTGCTGGTAGTGGAGGAGATGCCCTTGTGGATCATCATCTTCAGGATGAAAGCCTGAATCTTGAACTCTATTAAAAAGTCTTATATTTTTGAATGATATATTTTATCCTTTTTACTTATTTAGTTAAGTTGGCGAGTGCATCAATTTAAATATGGTTTCAGAGTCAAAATTTATAGTCGAAGACTATGCCAACACTGTATTAAAAAAATCCGCGGCCTACATCAAACCCAAGTCTAAGGATATAAAATAGCCTAGAAGTAAGGAGGGTAGTTGAAATATATTACCTGCCTCTCTCTATGAGTTCGGACTTTCGATATATTTGGCTAGTGCATTAAACCAATATGGTGTCATAATCACAAAGTGTTAAAATAATATTTTATGACTTACCCAAGCTAAGGACTAAACTAGTCTAAACGTGAGGGCTAATGTTAGCCCTTTCCATCAGTTCTATTGTTTAGTCAAGTTGGTAGTGCACCAATTCAATACTCCCGCTGGGGAGACCTCTGCATGTTGTGTTGTTTGTCCCTAGACGACATTGTGTCTAAAGCTAAGCGTGTCTCCAAATTGGGACTTACTAGGTAGATAACAACTTTATATTCCTCGCTAGGAGCGGAATTACCTAGCCACCTCCCATCCCTAACCCTAGTCGCCTTCTATCCCCAACCCTAGCCGCCAGGCTACCGTCAGCCGTACCTCCCCGCCCCCTCCTTCCCCTCCTCCTCTCGGGTTGTCTGCCCGTGGGCGACTCCGGAGGCATTGTCCCTAACCTACAAAACTCCATCTGACGGTTCTCTCTGGCCACGACCATCGTGGCGCTGGCGGGTAGAGGCCACACCTCGCTTCCGAAGGTGGCAGATGGCCCTCTTCTTGCGCCTTCTCAGCCTTCCATCATGCGGGAAGGTCGGGACTAGGGAAGCACAAATGGTGGGGCCTGCGAGGCAGCGGTGATCGCTGATGCGGGGGCTCGCTGCCTTGCGGCTAGGAGGCAAGGAGGCAGGTGGATTGGACCTAGTTGCAGGCTTGTTGCGACTGCATGGTCATGTTGGAGGCTAGGGCACCCCTAGGCGGCGGCGCTGCTATTCGGGATCTTGCGGACTTGGGCTCGATCTACTAGTTTCGATCACTAGAAGACGGCCGGTTGTGTGGGTACCGCTGCATCAACATCAATAAAGGAGGTGTCCTAGAGGTTCTTCCGCATGAAGACAAAGATCTGCTTGATGTCTACCTTCGTTGTTCTGGTCTATAGAGACGAGTTCCGGAATGCTCAACCGGCGAATTCCCATGGGCGTATCATGCGGGGAGATTGCTAGATCGAAAGGTATTCGGTCATGCGTACCCATGCTTTTTCTAGAGGTTTGGTTTCAAAGGGAGTGTTGTGAAGCTCTGCTATTTGTTACCATCATGTGTCATGTCATAGACGATCCTTGGTGAAGTCATATGTCGAGAATGTCATGAAAGCACGAGTATGAGGTCTAGCGGTGGTGATTTGACTCTTTGTGATGTTGAGGAACTGGTTGCGTGATCTGTGACTCGTAGCACCGACTGTTTGTGGGGAGACAACACGTGAGGGGTTCACAGTCCTACATTGCACTGTGAAAATCTAGGTCTGATCTTAATTGGTTGTGCCTGGCAATGGCTTTGTTGAAGGCATTGTTTTATGAGCGAGGACTTTCTGCAGCATGAAAACCTATGATCTTTGATCCTACGGCAACGACACGTGTGGAGTGTTTACTTCTTGAAGGCATCTCTATTGGAGTGTTTGGACTACTGGTGTCGTTCGGCTGGTGTTAGTGTGGTTGCTATAAAGAATCATTCGCTATAATGGGACTTTTGTTTTTTGTAATCCTTCTTTATTTTTTCTGGTCTGTGTGTATTCGTAAGACAGAGCATGCGTTGTTGCAGAGACTGTGTGTAATTGGTATCTCCACGATATTAAAATTTGTGCCCTTTGTCAAAAAAAATCCTTGCTAGCGGAAATTGGGTCTTACTTGGCCATTTCTTTTATCACCGGAAAGTAGGCGTGATTCCGAATTCCTTGATAAGTAGGGGGATAAGAGAAATATTAAAATGCCTACTACCTTGGTTGGCCCAAATTGTTATTTATTTTTCTCTCGTTTATTATCTTGTTTCTTTTCCATTGCTATTTTTGTTATTCTTATTATTACTACTATTTTTTTCATTTTTCTATTTTAAGTTTATTTTTACCCTTTTCACTATTGTCCATGCATTCTGTGATATTTTGTCCATGTATATTAAATAAAAAAAATCAAACCATTTGTGAGAGTTGTTTATGTGGAATCACCAAAACATCTTTAGCCATATACCAATGATACATTTCCAAATAAGTGTCCATGACTTTGAAATGTCTGTGTGTTACAGAAAAATATCCGTGTCTGTAAGAAAGTATCAACGCAATTGAAAATAAGTATTCATGACAAAAAAATGTAACCAAAAAGGTCAACATATTTGATGTAATAAATAAATAAAAATGTCAATATACTTGAAATCAAAAAATACGTTAGAAAGGTATAATAAAATACATACGAACATGGTATTAAATTTTAATTTATGATAAAAGACATCTTCATGCTGAGTTTTTAGATAATGCTCACTTATCACTCGAAAATGAAAAGGAGCTTAGAAAGAAAGGAAAATAAAGAGATAAAACTTAAAATATGAAGAAAAAATTGTAAGCGGTAAAACTAAGAACGGGGAAACAAATAAAATTAGAAAATAAAAATACAATTCAAAGAATTAAAAAAGCACCACAAAAAATTAAAAGAAAGTAACAGAAAATTGAGAAACGAAAAGAATCTAGGCACGGGCTTAGCCCAAGTCGCTACATAGGCTACTGGAAGACCAGGCGTGACTCAGGGCTCTGGCCCATCCACAAGGGTTCTCTCACAGGCCTAGAATTTCAGAGGCCTTTTGCGAACAGTGCCGTCCTATAGGGGGAAAAAATGTTACGCTGCATTCCAAAGCAAAAGTCGTTTCTGACGAGACCAAATATACAGTACTCCGTATATGGTACGCCATGCCACTTTGCTCTGTGCCAGGCACGCGGAGCTCTGTTCCTCGTCAGGTTTAGCCTGGCCGCTCCGCCGTTCAATAACGTACCAACTTGCTTTGATTGCCGGCTTGTGAACAGTCCTCCCACGCATGCATGATGCATCCATCATCGCCCAGGCGCGCGAGTACGTGACGCATGCGCGCCGTGCGCCGAGCACACTGCACATTTGACATATGCATGCATGGCGCCGCCTCGTGTTACCGTACTGTTAGTGATGGGGTCGCTGCGCAGGAGCCATGACCTTGATCTTCAGGTTGTGTCCATCGAGGCAAGTCGATTATGATGCATGCACGCACGGCGATCCGCTCTGCTTTGAGATGCATGCACGCAGCACGCCACCCCGGCAAGATTCCAATCAGCTCGGGTGCGTGCGTCCGTGCATCATCATCGTCATCGTCCGATCCGTGCACGATCCACACGCTCACAAGTGTGGCCTCCCCGACTCGTACAAAAGTCACGGCGCATGTCCCGTCCTGCACGTGCGGCACCAGGTTAGCTGTCGGTCGGATGCTCCGCTGGGGTCCCCGTCAGGTTGCGGCTGAGATATGAAACTCTAACTAATTGCGACACTAATTGGACGTAACCCACGTGTCATTGCGTCAATCCCGGATCTTGTAAGAGTAGCTAACGATCAAGGTGAGGACAGATTAGTTCTCTTTTTTTTTCTCACACTGATGCTGATCTGGATGCACAAAGCACATCCCACCGCCTGTACCCTAAGATGACAACAAAAATCATGCATCTAACAAAGCTGGTCTTCCTTTTGACCCAAACAAAAACGTTCGTTGGCCATCGCATCTAGTAGGATTATTGAGGAAATCAGACCCCTAAAGTACAAGGCAAATCATGCATCCACGCTTGCATTGCGATAACATACTGTATGGATCACTTTTTTTTCTGTGTGTGGTCTTCTTCTGGCTGTCAGCTGGCTGTAAGTAGGTGTAGGATTTGACCAGACCGATCAAGGTATGTCTCGCAGGCAGCAGAGGCATCCGTGTGCATGTGCGGGACTGTCATTTTTTTCTTTTTAAATCTTGTAGACGTGGTAGCTGTCTGCTTCTGCTACCTCAGATCACCTTCCGGCGCGCCGGACTGCAGTAGCTCTGCCTCTGTATCGCTCGCAGCTGCGGTACATCTGTATCGTTCGCATCGCACGGGCTAGGATCTTTTCGTTCTTTAAACGATGCAACATAAATTCTACAATTCCGTACATCCTTGTCTCATACTCCTGTCATACATCTATCCGGTAGTTACTGCTAGTAGTTGCCCGATACGATCGATGTCTTAATTACTTCTCAGGTGTACACGGAGTCTCTCGAATCTTAATTGCACATGCATCGTGGCAGAACGGAAACCGTCATACTCATGTACACGTACACTTTCATACACGGAGTCACAACGTTGCTAGGACTTGAAGTCTGCTACGTACTAGCTTCTTCCTTTCCAAAAAAAAAAACGTACTAGCTTCTTTCCAGCCGTAATCCAAACTCTGAACACATCAATGTACTAACACAACTCCGTTTCGAAGAAGAAAATACCTAGGACACAACTCTTTCAGTGTTGCCATCGATCGATGGGTGCAGGCCGGTTGCCTACATACACGTGTTAGAGCAACTTCAGCGGTCTCGTGTTAAAACGTGTCCGCTAAAATAACTGCTGATTTACATCGCGCCGGTTCTCCATACACTAGCAGACGCGCTATAGTGGTGCATGCTCTAAAAAAAATTTCGCACGCGGCAATTTGCGCCCTTCGACGCACCAAAATTGCCGCTTTCAGTCCAACGCATGCTATCGTTCTGAGTCGCAGAAATAACATTATCTTTAACAAACAAACTGGATCCAATTTTTTTTGCAGGTTTTACGTACGTCGGTGCATTAGACTCTTCTATGGTCCTAACTTCTCCGCGTAGAGAGCAGCCGGACCTCATGGCTATTGGCTACAACCAGCTCATGACGGTCACTCAGGATTGCTATTTTCAGGATACTGGGTGGCAGCATATTAGTAGACTTCAAGATGGAAAATTTGTGTTGCTTTTCATATTTCGATGCTTGATACTTATCTCAACTATTCGCTGATCCATGATTGTAATACTTTGAATCACTTGAACCCCTTAATAAAGCAGGCCGTGTGCATCTATTGATGCAGAGGTCGGGGTCTCACCCCCATTTCGGAAAAAAAATCGTTTCGCGTCGCACGCGCACATCCAACAGTTTGGAAAGTTCACCCGCGCAACCCACGTTCTCTCCTTCCCCATTTTGGTTCTCCCAATAATGGCGTCGCCGCTGATCCGATAAGCCACCGAAGGTGCTTCCCTCCGTGCCCACGCAGTAGATCTACCCCCGCCCCTCCACAGAGCTTTCCCAAGCGCGCCGCCGCCGCACCACGTTTTCCAGACCGCCGTGCGTCGGTCGATTCGGTACCGCCGTGCTTCCGCGCTGACTTTCATTGGCAACCATGTCCTCCTCTAGTAGAGATGCAACATGGCGCACACAAGGTGCTCGGTGAAATCGCTGCAAGGTATGTTTCCGCTTTCGCCGCCCCATATTTATTTAGTTTTTAGTTTAGTTGGTAGATGAAGTGAGTTTAGTTTATGTTTTTAGAGGACCTACGGTTCATCAATGATGAACTTGAGATTGAGGAAGAAGATAACATGTCGATGCTATTGGCTTGGCGAGCCAACAAAAAGCCGAAGCGCGATGGCTCTATTTTTAGTAGACTCAAGTTGCGGAGGGAAAGAATCGATGTCCATGGGTTGATGCGGATGTATTTTAACGAAAATCCGACATTCCCTGAGCACCACTTTCGTCGGTGATTTCGGATGAGCATCTACTTGTTCAATCGCATCGCGAAGAAGGTGACCAAGTTTGATCGGTTTTTTGAGCAAAGGAGGAATGCCACTAGAGAACTTGGGCATAGCACCTACCAAAAGGTGATCCCCGCGTTGCGTATGTTGGCATACAGTATACCGGAGGACCTAGTTGATGACCACTTGGCTATGGATGAGAGTCAAGCCATCAAGTGTGTCAAGCGCTTTGCCATTGCAATTGTGCGCGTGTTTGGAACCAGATACTTGAGAGCCCCCAATGTTGAATACATGACAAGGCTTTTGGAGCAGAACAAGGCTTGGGGGTTTCCGGGAATGCTTGGCTCTATTGATTGTATGTACTGGAGTTGGAAGAACTGTCCTGTGGCATGCCATAGACAATTCAAAGGTCACAAGAAGGATTCCACTATCATCCTTGAAGCCGTGGAAGATTACGAGACTTGGATTTGGCATGCATTCTTTGGAATACCCAGGTCATGCAATGATATCAATGTTCTTCAAAGGTCACCACTTAGCTCAAGGATTACATTGCGTGAAGGGCCACAAGTAGAGTTTGAAGCAAATGGCCACAAGTACAACTACGGATACTATCTTGCTGACAACATCTACCAAAGGTGACAAACATTTGTAAAACTGGTTCACAAACTCAAAGGTAAGAAACAAACCCAATTTCACAATGCACAAGCAGCTCGTAGGAAAGAGGTGGAGAGAGCATTTGGCATTTTACAAGCCTAATTTGCTATTGTGAGAGGACCAGATAGATTTTGGGACCAAGATTGCCTTTGGTACATCATGACCGCGTGTGTCATTATGCATAACATGATCATAGAGGAGGATCGTGGCAAAGATGTGGATTACTCCTTTTTTGGCTTGATGGGGGCTCCCGTGCAAGTGCATAGGAGAGAACATAGGGTGGCGCATTTCATTGCCTCATATCATGCCATTCGGTCCAATGAGGTGCATGATGAGCTTCAAAAATATCTCATCGAGGAGCATTGGAAATGGTTTGGAAAATAATAGTGGCCACTTTATTTGTATGTTTGTTGAATTTTTGGAAAAAAATTGTGGTATGTTAATGAAAAACTTGTTGTATGTTGATGAAAAAATTGTTGTATTACTCATGTACTATTTTCTTGTGTTGTAATAATAAATAGACAATTTATTGTTGAAATATTTGGGTTTGTTTGATATTGTTGATCATATTGTTCTGCGAAACCTGTTTGCGTTGGCGCCCGGCCGCTGCTTTTTGCGTGCTTGCTGGGGGTGTGATCTTGGATTGTTTTTGTGCGCAACTTTTTTGCGCTTAGGGTGGAGTAAAAGCACACCCGCACACTATATTCAGTTGTTGTGCGTTGCATTGCTGTTTTAGCATGTCAAGTTATAGCGTTGCTGCTAGAGTTGCTCTTAGAAATAATGGACCAATACTTTGGAAACATGCTAGATTTCAAATTTTCCCTAAATTTCAAAACCCAAGTGTGATTTGGCCCAAGTTGGTGGCAGCTCATATGTGTGTGTGGCAAGAGGAGTGGGAGCTAAAGTTTAGTCCCACATGGAAAGTTGGCGGAGAGTTACACGACCTTATAAGGTGGGGTGTCTCACCACTTTGTAAGTGAGTGAGAAGAGAAATGCTACACCCACGCTCCTCCGATGATGAAGCTCACTCGCTCGTCTCGTCACGGGTGCATAGGCCGAAACATATCGAGCCCGTTGGCGAACCCCAAGAAGAAGGTATGATGAGCACATCAGCAAGTTTTCCCTCAGTTATGAAACCAAGATTATCAATACAGTAGGAGCAAGGAAAGACCCCAAAGGTGTTCCTAGCTGAACTTTGGTAGGGCGCACTACCAGTGCCAGCAGCAACGTGGAGACCTGCACAACATAACCACAAAACTTTGCCCCCAACTTGCGATGAGGTTGTCAATCTCACCGGTTTTGCTGAAAACAAAGGATTAAACGTATCGAGTGGAAGAAAGTAATAGTTTGCAGAAAGTAAACACAAAGTAGTAAACAATTGATTGTGGATTGATAGTAAAAGAAAGGATCGGGGTCCATAGTTCACTAGTGGTGGCTTTCCTTAAGATAGATGACATGTTGGGTGAACAAATTACAGCGGGGCAATTAACAAACATTGGGAAAGCAATCATGCATATACTACTCATCTTGACTCCATTGAGATGCGATTGGGCATTACAACATTATACATAGACCATAATCCAACTGCATCTATGACTAATAATCCACCTTCAGGTTATCATCCGAACCCCCTCCAGTATTAAGTTACAAGCAACAGATAATTGCATTACGCATTGCGTGTAAAGTAAACAATACGATTGTTCTATGAACAAAGGATTGTTGTTTTCTCCCTAGTAGCAACAACACATCTAGTACCTTAGATATTTCTGTCACTTCCCCAGATTACTAGAGGCATGAACCCACTATCGAGCATAAATACTAACTCTTGGAGTTGCTAGCATCTACTTGGCCAAGATAGCTACTAACAACGGAAAGCATGCAAGATCACAAATAACAAAGACATGATAGAATCAATAATCAATCTGAAATAGCATCTCAATATCCATCAGATCCCCGCAAACACAACATGTAGGAATTACAAATAGATGATCTTGATCATGAACGGAGCTCACAAGATCTAAACATGATAGCACAAAGGAGGAGAACCAGCCATCTAGCTACTACATGGATCCGTAGGCCAAGGATGAACTACTCACGCATCACACCGGAGGCTTGCATGGTGATGAAGAAGGCCTCCAGGGTGAATTCCCCTCTCCGACAGGGTGCCGGGAAGAGCTTCAGATCCCTCTCGATCTAGGGATGGAGATGACGGCGGCTACAGACTCTTTCATGGAATTTTGATCGGTTCCTTAGGGTTTCTGTATCGGAGGCATCTTATAGGCAAAAGGGGAGGCCAAGGGGTGCTTGGGCTGGCCACACCACCCCCTAGCGCGGGTCAGGCCTAGCCGCGTGGCCAGGTGGTGTGGCCGCCCTCTGGCCCCTCCCCGTCTCGTATTCTGGCTCCGGGTGTCCCTCGGTGAAAAACTTACTTTGGCTTTTGTCCCGTCCAATTCCGAGAATATTCATTTTCTGATTTTCCTGGAACCAAAAACAGCAGAAAACAGGCAGCTGGCACTGTGGCTCTTGTTAATAGGTTAGTCCAACAAAGTGTATAGAAAGTACTCCAAAGTGTGGACAAAACATAAGAAAGTAGATAAAACCAAGCATGGAACATAAAAAATTATGGATACGTTAGCAACGTATCAACATCCCCAAGCTTAACTCGAGTAGGTAAGTGATAAAAAGAAAAAATAATTTTTGGGGTGACATGCACCATCATAAACTTAATCATAGTATTTGTAAACATTCATAGCTGGGATCATAGTACTTCAATCATAACATGAAAGACAAAGTTCTAACAATAAGACAAAGCAACTATGTTGCAACATGAAAAGGCACAAACAGAAGATTCATGTATCATAATGCTTTGCAAGACGTTTGTTTGTTTCACATAAAGAAAACATAGCATAGTAGCATTCAGCTTGTCCTGCATAGAGTAGCAAACATAAATGTGTAGGACACCTTCAAAGTTCATAAGAGTGACTAGATACAAATAGTTTAAAACAAGCAATATCAAAGCTATGCATCAATTAACAAGTCTTGGGACAATGCACATATAACTAAGAATGGCCACTATGCTCTCAAAGTAGGTGCAAAAAGATAGAAGGTGGAGACTCAATATAAAAGTAAAAGAAGGGCCTTCATAGAAGGAAGTAGGGATTCAAGTTTCATAAAGAGCTTCCAAAAATTATGGTACTTATTAGCTTTCAGCTCTCATTGCCCCTATCATAAGCATCTTTAGGTGATTAAGGTTAAAGTGACACAACTAAGAGGATATGCTTGACAAGTTATAAGCCGAAATCTCATGCCCCTTACTTACGAAGACAGAACCTCATGCTACTTAACGTTAGTCACAAGTAAGATCTTGTCATTGTAAGCACATATGTATCATAGAGAACCGCCAACGGGGTACCCCTTGCACATGATACAGGAGCTATCCCATAATCAAAATGACAAGGCAAACAGACAATGAGCATCTCAACGATCTTTTTATTTGCTATTTGCATAGGTTTTTATTGAGGATGCTTCATAGAGTGCTCATTATGGTTATGCTGCAAGTTTCCACGATGATTAGGAATGGCTTAGGCTAGCGGCCCAGGCGTTTCTCTAACACAAATACAAACTCCATGATCTTACAAGTTCCCCTTTTATTTCACACCACTGGGATCCATAAGCAAAAGAACATGATATCAACGGGGTACAAAGTACAAGTGCAATGTTGAAAGCGTTCCCCATGATACATGGTTCTGCTAACTTAAACTTATAAAGCACAAGCATATACACAACAAAGATGGATGCAATGGTTCAAGTTTATTAAATGCAAGAAAGTAAATTATGCCATCAAGTTTGTGAGAGCTTTCATCACTAGTTTTCTCATAACAAGTTTAATTCGGAAGGTAGACAAAAACATGAATATACTTGGAATAGCATATGCTAATAGGTAGGTTTGGTGGACTCTTTGGAATAACTTGGTTTTAGGAGTTGGATGCATGAGTGAAACTCATACTTGGTTATGGAGGCTAGCAAAAGATTGGGAGCGACCAACTAAGAGAGCAATAATAACCATAATCATGCAGGGCGACAAAACATCATTAATCAAAGCGTAAAGTGATACTACAAGTTGAAAACTAAAGGATCATAAAGGCTATGGTGACTTGGGATAGTCATAACATGGTGTGAGCATGCGCCAAGTCAACCCAAATAAAGCATCAAAGGAGAATACCACAATACTTTGCTTTAATATGTTAAAACAATGCATGATTCATCCAAGGCACATTAAGCAATCTCAATTGTTTATAACAAGTCATGCTACAACAAATAATACTAAGCATAAAGCCAAAACAATATCAAGCATGGCATGACAAAGCATAGGCCATAGTCAAAAGCAAGCTCTCTTTACCACTTAAGCATGAATTTTCCTACTATTTTTTCAATCCAAACCAAATTATTTGAAAACCAATGCATGAAGGAGGGGTTCCAACCAATTTATTCATCAAACTAAGCAAATCAAGCAAATGAAAATGAAAAAGAAGACGCTCCAAGAACAACACAACTATGCATGAAACAATAAAAATGAAGTGTTTGGAAGGAACCTGGAATTTTTATTCATGAAGAAGGGCCCAAGCTTGAGCTTTAGTCCATCCTTCATCTCATTACTCATTCCTTCCATACACCTGAAATTTTTCCTTCATACAAAACTTCACACAATCTTTATTAGCAACATTAGTGCACTCAAGATAATAAGTCTTTAGGTTCAGTTCCAACACCAATAAAACTTCCATTAAAACACAATATACTGTAGAACTTCCCTCAAAAAGCTCAATTCCCCAAAAGAACTCAAAAAGGAACCAACAAGAAGCAAATGCAAATAGTGGCAGAAATCTGTCAAAACAGACCAGCAGGTAAATACGAATTTTTTCGAGGATCTTCTGTTGCTCAAATCAAAAAGTGTTGAACTAGGGAAAGTTAAATAACAACCTGGGGAATAAGCACCAAAATTCACGCCTCAAAAGGACGTACAGAGATTTTACACGAATTTTTACGGTGAAGCACAGAAATCTGTTTCGGGACAGCAACTTTCCCAATCATTACTTCTCTCTCATTAGAGGTTACTCTTGGCACAAAAAGCAAATAAAAAGGATAAGTAGCAGTCATTACTGAAGTAACAACTTCCAAGACTCATCTAAAACTTTTGGGTTATCTCCCAATAAGTACTTTTCTTTAACGCCTTTAAGTTAGGCATAAGAAGCAAGAAAAAGGATCAAGTGTTCTCAAATGAAGAAGCATTAAAACCAAATTTCTTGCCCTTACTTCTCTTACTTTTATTCTTAACCTTGGGGAACATATGATTGCTTGGTGGGGAAGCAAAGTGAATGGTGCCCTTTTCCACATCTATTATTGCTCCAAGGAGTTTCAATAGGGATCTTCCAAGTGTGATTTGTCCTTTTCCTACACATTCAATAACAAGATAATCAGTAGAAACCATTTTCCCTAGGATCTTTGTAAACACTCCATCAGCTATTCCAATGCGTAATATTGTGGCATTATTAGCAAGAAATATTTCTTCTCCTCCTTCAGAAAGCCCCCAAAGATTCAAAGATTCATAGATATCTTTGGGCATAAGACAAAATTTAGACATGATATCACAGCGAGCATGAAAAGTTTCATTATTTATAGCAATCTTTATTGTGGGAAGCCATTTTGAGGGTTCAGAATTTATTGGAACATAGTTATGATGCTCTCTAAGTGTATTATAGCAATCTTTCAAACTAGCAGTGCTGGTCTCAAGAGTATTCAATCTAGCAAATATGTTTATGAAGGAAGAATCAGATTTGCTAGGCAAGTTGTAAGTAAAGACCAACTTCTTTATGGCATTAACAACATCATCCACATTGCATTGGAGGAAATCTCCTCCCACTACACCATCCAAAGCATATCTATAGCAAAGAGCGATTCCAAGGTAAAAACTGCTAAGGAACAAGCTTTGCGTCATTTTAGGTTCAGTTTTTTCATGTAGATCAGCTATTCTAGACTAAGATTCTTTGAAACTTTCTTCAATTCCTCGTTTGAAAGTGAAAACCATTTCCTGAGGTGACATAGAGATTGGAGAAAAGCTAGACATAATGGCAACTTAAGATAGGAACTAATTTTTTTGTGTTTTTAATAAAGAAAGCAAACTAGTAAAACTAAATTTTGTGTGTTTTTGATAAAGAAACAAGCAAACAAAGCAAAAAGTAAACTAAGCAAAACAAAAATAACAAAGTAAAGAGATTAGTTATGAGGGACTCCCCTTGTGAAGATGTCCTTGACTCCACGGCAACGGCGCCAGAAAATCAGTTGCTTAGCCCAAAATATATCGAGCCCGTTGGGGAACCCCAAGAGGAAAGTATGATGAGCACATCAGCAAGTTTTCCCTCAGTTATGAAATCAAGGTTATCAATCCAGTAGGAGCAAGGAAACACCCCAAAGGTTTTGCTAGCTGAACTTTGGCAGGGCACACTACCGGTGCCAGTAGCAACGTGGAGACCTGCACAACACAACCACATAACTTTGCCCCCAACTTGCGATGAGGTTGTCAATCTCACCGGTTTTGCTGAAAACAAAGGATTAAACGTATCGAGTGGAAGAAAGTAATAGTTTGCAGAAAGTAAACAAAAAGCAATAAACAATTGATTGTAGATTCATAGTAAAAGAAAGGACCGGGGTCCATAGTTCACTAGTGGTGGCTCTCCTTAAGTAGATGACATGTTGGGTGAGCAAATTACAGCGGGGCAATTGACAAACATCGAGAAAGAAATCATGCATATACTACTCATCTTGACTCCTTTGAGATTCGATTGGGCATTACAACATTATACATAGACCATAATCCAACTGCATCTATGACTAATAATCCACCTTCAGGTTATTGTTGCAAGCAACAGATAATTGCATTACGCATTGCATGTAAAGTAAACAATACGATTGTTCTATGAACAAAGGATTGTTGTTTTCACCCTAGTAGCAACAACACATCTAGTACCTTAGATATTTCTGTCACTTCCCCACATTACTAGAGGCATGAACCCACTATCGAGCATAAATACTAACGCTTGGAGTTGCTAGCATCTACTTGGCCAAGATAGCTACTAACAACGGAAAGCATGCAAGATCACAAATAACAAAGACATGATAGAATCAATAATCAATCTGAAATAGCATCTCAATATCCATCGGATCCCCGCAAACACAACATGTAGGAATTACAAATAGATGATCTTGATCATGAACGGAGCTCACAAGATCTAAACTTGAAAGCACAAAGGAGGAGAACCAGCCATCTAGCTACTACATGGACCTGTAGTCCAGAGATGAACTACTCACGCATCACACCGGAGGCTTGCATGATGATGAAGAAGGCCTCCAGGGTGAATTCTCCCCTTCGACAGGGTGCCGGGAAGAGCTTCAGATCCCTCTCGATCTAGGGATGGAGATGATAGTGGCTACAGACTCTTTTGTGGAATTTTGATTGGGTCCTTAGGGTTTCTATATCGGAGGCATCTTATAGGCGAAAGGGGAGGCCAAGGGGGTGCCTAGGCTGGCCACACCACCCCTTGGCGCGGGTCAGGCCTGGCCGCGCGGCCAGGTGGTGTGGCCACCCTCTGGCCCCTCTCCGTCTCGTATTCTGGCTCCGGGTGTCCCTCGGTGAAAAACTGACTTTGGATTTTGTCCCGTCCAATTCCGAGAATATTCATTTTCTGACTTTCCTGGAACCAAAAACAGCAGAAAACAAGCAGCTGGCACTATGGCTCTTGTTAATAGGTTAGTCCAAGAAAGTGTATAGAAAGTACTCCAAAGTGTGGACAAAACATAAGAAAGTAGATAAAACCACGCATGGAACATCAAAAATTATGGATACGTTAGCAACGTATCAACGGGTTGCGGGAATCTTGCCGAGCCGAGCTTTATTTTGCTTCTTTGGAAAACTGGTGCGGTTTTGACAGACATGTTAATAGTTAGTGGGCCCGGGTCGCTCCTGAATCATGATCTATCTATAACCTCCCTGAACATGCGTGATGCGGGCTTGGTCCATGTTGTCTTGTGTGGGATTTCCCGAGATGCTCTATATAAGCTCATGTGCGGCCTCCACTAAAATACACCAAAAACCAATCTAGGGTTTTTTCTCCTCTCTGCTTGCGTTTCCACCATAGTCTACTCCATCCCGCGTGCCGATGTGCACCAACAGGCGAGAGAGCAGGTCTCCAGAACCATTCTCCTTTGTGATCATGTACGGGATAGGGCAGATAATGTTTTTGGGAAGCGCTCTGTGCGACTTCTCAAGTTCTTCATCATGGCGCGTCTTCCTGGGCGATCTTTGGGTCCACGGGTGACTCGTCCTCAATGTCGTCTCCTTCGAGAAGTTGTTGCCGCTACTACACTAACGACGACTTCATTGGCAACCGATCAGTATGTATACCATGATCCGATTTGTTGCTATACTATGGTTGTTCATGTTGATTAACACATCTAGTATGTTAGAGTTTCACGTGTTCATAGTTGTTGCTATCATGATTTATATTGTGGAATTAATTATGGAAATTATTCCTAATAATCCAACAATCCAAAAACCTTATTATAGGAAATTTCCTGAGTTAAACATGGGACACTTGGCCTATGCAGTGAAGCCAGATAAGTTTAATGATGTTCATTTTAAGAGGTGGCAGTATAAGACCACTATGTGACTGCAAGCTTTGAAAGTTCAAGGGAACCAATCTTGCCTTTGTGGGATGCGTTCTAAGTGTTCTTGACAACAAGTTGTTTGACGTGTATATGCACACACAAAAATGCAAAAGAGTTCTAGGAGTCACTGGACGCTAAGTTCGGTGTAGCAGATGCTGGAAGTGAACTGTACATCATGGAGAACTTTCATTATTACAGGATGGTTAATAACTGTTCTACAGTGGAACAAGCTTATGAGATACAACGTTTTTCCAAGGATCTTGAAATCCTTAAGTGTATCTTACCCGACAAGTTTGTCGCTAGGTTCATTGTTGCAAAGTTGCCTTTTTCATGGAGGAACTTCGCCACAACTCTCAAGCATAAGAGACAAGAGAATCGGTTGAAAACCTGATAGTGTCTCTTGATGTTGAGGAGAAGTCTCGTAGTAAGGACACTGCTGAGAAAGGAGGCGACGGTCAGTCTAGCGCTAATATGGTTCAGAAGAAAACCTTTGTCAAGAACAAAGGGAACTTTAAGCCCTCATTCAACAAGCCTGAAAAGACTACAACCTTCAAAAAGAAAAATAAGCCGAACAAGGCCGAGCTAGGTTGCTACACCTATGGAGAGCTCAGACACTTTTCCCAGCACTACCCAAAACGTGTAGATCATAGAGGGAAAAGGGGAAGACTGTCAAGCTTGTTACTTTGTGGCCAGAAAGTTGAGATGCCAAGGCATAGCAGGGTTCGAGTTGCTTGTAATCTTGCGGGGGGCTGTAGTAGCTTCGCCAATTTCCCAGAAGCGCCAAATGGGAGTGAATACAAATCTAATAGGTAAATAGACATTTGAACCAGACGAAAAACGGTTGAACTTAAATACCACTGTTAGATCAACTCTTCTTGGCCCACCCTGTCAGTATTCCCTGTTATCCTTTGCGGTCGTGGACTAGTTTAACCCTACATGGACCAAATCTTCTTTCTGCTCTGCTCTTCTCCCTTGTTCCCCTCCCCATAAAATTTTCTCAGCTCCGGCTGCTCGTCTCAGATAGGATCTCATAGTTGTTCTTCTTGCATCCCTACCATTTCTAGTTAACCTCCCACACCCCTAATTGAAGCTCGCGGCTATCACCATCGCATTGTCATTCCTAGTCACCATATCGGAGCTTTGCATCCTCGGCCTAGTCTCTTGCCTCTAGCTAGTACTTCTTGCATGGCGGAGTGCGTCCCATCAGGTGATTCATATTGGCGACCAACCTTAGGCAATTGCATGCTGTCACGCACACCAGGCATGGTAGTGTTGGAAATAATAATAAGGATTATTATCATATTTCATAAAGTTTATGATTAAGTTTTATATCATGCTATAACTGTATTGAGAGGAAACATCAATAAACGTGTGATATATAAAAAACCATGGGTTCCCGGTGAAACTCTAGTCACTAGTTCATTGGTCAACAGATGATTAAGGTTTCCTGATCATGTGGCATTTATGCCAGTTGGAAATGGAGTCAACTCATTCTGAGAATGAGATGATGAACCAATACCCAACCTAAACATCGTGACCCGATCATGTCACGAAGTTCAAGTTATGATGATTAGAATAGATCCTCGTAGACTATTCCTTAGACCGTGAGGCTATATCAATCATTGTCTCCCGAGAATGCTTAGATAGCATCAAACGTCACTTGGTAATACAGTGACAATAAAAGTGTGTTGAGTTATTTAGAGGAATCGTAGAGGAAATATATGTTAAGAGCGGGATTTGTCCATCCGCATGACGGAAAAATACTCGAGGGCCCACTCGGAGAAGTTATATCCAATAGCTGCACAGCGTGTGATTTGATCACAGGGATATCACTTGTCAAAACGAGTCAAGTGGCATTGTTCGGTAACGAGATTGAACATGACATGGTGATGTCATTGATCAGATCTCGGGCAATGCAAGTATCAAGAAACAAAAGGAATAAGACACGACTGTCACCAGTTCAAACGACGAAAGATCTTCATAGAATGCACAGGGGTCACATGGCCATCCAGGTCCCTCTGTCGATCATTGGTCAGGGAGTGTCCCGACTATGTCTGGAGTGTTCCCGAACAGTGGGGTATCATGCTTAAGGGCTTGATGATTCTTAGAGAGTGTTTATAGGATCGGTAGAATCACCGAAGAAGAGAAGGGAGAAAACCGAAAGGGTTTCGGTAAGTCCGGAGGATGTCCGGAGTGGAGGTGGAAGGTGTTCCATAGCCACGGAGATTGAATAATATGTGAATGAATGTTAAATATTGATTTAATCATTTATTCATAATTATTTCATAAAAGAGAAAAACAATTAATGGTCAAAAGGGCTTAATGGGCCAATTCCTGGAGGGGAAAGGACCCAAGAGGGGACCACACCCCTAGGAAAGGCCTAGGGGGTGCCCGGCGGCCCTAGTGGGCCTGCCCCATGTGGGGCCCATGGTGGGGGGCTAGCCGGCACACCTCCCCCCTCACCCTCTCCTTTAGTCCTACCCCGGGACTTTGAGAGAGGTAGTACCTCCCCTCCCCCTATATATAGTGGGGGGGGGGGTATTTGGCTAGATAAATACACACAATATTCAACAAAGGTTTCCTCACTTTTGGGGAGACCTACAATTGATATTCCCTCTCTCTCCCGTGACCGTGGGCCAAGTTCGGACTACGCGAACGAGAGACATCTTCACCGTGGAGCACCGTCGCGCTGTGAGATTCGGATCCAGGAGCTCTACTTCCGCAACTACTGATGGATCAGGGAAGCGGGAGTCATCACCAGGCACTAGATGCATGTAACTCCCCGTGAGGTGTGACACTTGAGGCACTCAAGTCGTTGGAGCCACATGAGCGCAAGGACTTCATCACGACCTTGAGGTCGGCTTCAGCTCGTCTACATCAACCACGCTCTCCTGAGCGTTGACAATGCTTTTTGGTCTTGAAGGGTAAGTTGCGCAAAAATCCCCTCCCGTTACTGCATTACTAATAGATAGTTCCTGGCAACATCAGGAGTTCAGGGGCGTAGGATAAATTTTTATTGTTTTTATACGTGGAACCCCTACAGTGGTATCAGAGCTAGATCTATGCGTAGTAATGTTAGTACGGGTAGAACACACGAGATGTAGTGTGTGGGCATTGATCTTTTAGTTGTTACCCTCCCACGTGTACTTGTGTATACCGCAGTAATGCTTGATGAAGCGGCCCCCAACCGACTTTACACGTTCATTCGTGAGCTTGGTCCACGCTTGACATACAACTTGTAACATATAAAGTAGCTTTGGGGGGTGTCTGTATCTCTTGCATTAGTTGGTGTGCCATTTGCAACGGAGGGCCCCGAAAGGGGTATAATATAGACAACTAATTGATCGGTGTTGTGGTGAAAGTTCGTAGGTAAGAAAAGTTCTTGTGAGAAAGCCCATTCAGCCACATAAAACATGCAAAGAAAAGTAGAGGCGTCTAACTTTGTTTTGCAGGGGGTGTTGCTTTGTGTTATGGTTGTGTCAAAGGTAAAGTGATTACCTTGTGTTACGAAGTAGTAGTAGATAGTCACGGAGGTGAAGAATTACCACGCCGGAAAGACACCGGTACCCTGGTGTCTACGGTGCCGGAACCCAGGCACCAGAATCCGGTGATGACGGATGGAGATCACGACAAGAAGGACCATATCACATCGCATTTACATTCTATGTAATTGTTTGTATATCTTATTGTGTGGTAGTATTAGATACTCGACGGTAGCCTAATAAGATGATCCCTGTTTAAAAATTACCAATGATTGTGTTCCCCCTTAGTGTGCACCACCAAGAAAGTTCTTCGGTATGAGGCAGGCCGTGATGAGCGGGTGTCAGACATATCTACGTTCGCATACAGTGGGTGTAAGCCATGTTGCATAGAGAATACTCTAAGGTTGAGTTTGCGAGCCTAGCGTATAGCAGACATGGCCTCGAAACACGGATGGTCGAAAGATCAAGCACGAGTCGCATGAATGATGTGACAGACGTTTAGCGTCCAGCCTAGAACCCACATTGATGACCGTGATGATCGGGGGAGATGTGGGGGAAAGGGGTCGTGTTATCACTAGAACCCTTCAGGGATAGGTGTTTCTGAGTGGATTTATTATTAACTCATTTAATTATAAACTTAGTTTAAATTCCTTTTTGCAATTATAAATGTAGAAAGTGGTTCTCCCCGAGATTACCTTCCCTATTAACCATTGGTTAAAAGGAGAAAAACTCAAGTTAGATGGATCCAACTTTTCTGTATGGGTCATGCGCCTTCATGATCTCCTTAGCGAGAACAAAGTGGCCGACTACATGATATGCGGGATGTACTTGGAGCCGCCTGTTGGGTCCACAGCATAGAAAACAAAAAATTTCCTACGATAAGAACTATACGCCAAGATCTATCTACTAGATACAGAGCAACGAGTGGACATACATCCATGGAGAACTTACCCTCGAAGACAACGAGTTTTGTTAACGAGTAGGAACTCGTGGTTAATGTAGTCATACGCTTGACGATCTCAAGATCGTGTGGAAGTCCGAGCGTCGCAAATCAGCAGCGCATCCGTCCTCGCACACACGTTCAAGCCACCGGACAACCTCCACCTCCTCGCTCTAGCGAATCAGCGGAAGCAGCAACTCCTTCTAGAAGCAAGGCCACCGGGAACATGTATCTCGCTAATCCGAGACCATGGGGGAATATCTAGAGGGGGAGAGAGATCCTTCACGAGGAGGTGTGAGGATGAAGGAGGGAATGGGTGGCCTTTTATAGGAGGAGGGGGGGTGCCCCCTCTCTCCATGGCTGGCGCATGGGGGGGTGGCCCCTCACCTCCCCCATTCATGTGGTGGTAACCCCTCCACATTAAAATGCCCCTTAACATTCTCTTTTAAAGTCTCCACTTTAAATGCATTAAATTTCTCCAAATTTAATGCTCTCTCATTTAATAAAACTCTTTTATTTATTTTATTCAGAATTTTGTTAATTACTTTAATTAAAAAACATTCACATAAAACCCCTTGCAACATTTCAATATCACATGCAGAACCACTTTCTGCAATTTCACCCGAAACAATTCTGGTTTCTATCGAAACAATTCATGTTTCTGTCAAAACATTTCCTGCGCTTTGCAAACCTTTTGTCTGGAACATATGTGCTCCTAAATGGTGTCCGGCAACCCTTAAGTGTGTCACCCTACGGTTCGCGAATAATGCATACATGATTGAGACTCCTCTCAGATCAATAATCAGAAGCGGGACCTGGAGATCCATACTGACTCTTGCACATTCAACGATGACTTCTGTGATCGTGAGAACCTTTAACGTCAGCAATTTAATCCCTTTGTCTCATGATATAATACATGTCCGAGATTCGATCATCGGTATCCAAATACCTAGTTTGATCTCGTTACCGACATGCACTCTTTTCTCGTTCCCGTGATATAACATTCTAGTGATCACATCACTTGCTTGCAAGCTATCTTAATATGATATCACTGAGAGGGCCCAGACTATATCTATCCGTCATCTGGATTGACAAATTCCACTCTTGATCCATGAGCCTCAACATAACACCTTCGTAGTACTGAACCCATCTTTATAGTCACCCTGTTACGGTGTGACGTTTGATGTTATCAAGATACTCTTCCGGTGTTAGCAATTAACATGATCTCATGGTCTAAGGACTAAGACTACTTTGTATGATGTTATAGCAATATAAACATAATGACTTGATCGTAATGCTATACTTCGGATGAATGTTCATCACATCATTTCACAAATGCCGTGACCTTGTTATTAACAACATCCAATGTCCATGATCAGGAAACTTTGATCATCTTGTTAATCAACAAGCTAGTCTATAAGAGAGGCATAACGAGGAACCCTTTTTGTTTATTAAACACACATGTATTGATGTTTCCTATCAATACAATTATAGCATGCAAAATAAACATCTATCATATACAAGAAATATATAATAACAACTTTATTATTGCCTCTCAGGGCATATTTCCTTCAGTCTCCCACTTGCACTAGAGACAATATTCTAGTTCACATAGTGATAAATCTAACACCCATGGAGTTCTGGTGTTGATCATGGTTTTCCCTAGGGAGTACTTTAGTCAACGGATCTGCTACATTTAGGTCCGTGTGCACTTTAAAAATCTTTATATCTCCATCCTTGACATGCTCGCGGATGGAGTGAAACCGGCGCTTAATATGTTTGGAATTCTTGTGAGACCTTGGTTCCTTTGCATTGGCTATGGCTCCATTGTTGTCACAATAGATCACCATCGGGTCCAACGCACTGGGAACCACACCCAGTTCTGTAATGAACTCTTTCATCCAAACTGCCTCCTGCGCCGCTTCTGAAGCAGCAACATATTCCGCCTCCGTTGTTGATCCAGCCACCACAGGTTGTTTGGAACTCCTCCAACTAACTGCTGCTCCGTTCAAGAGAAATACGTATCCGGATTGAGACTTAGAGTCATCCGGATCGGTGTCAAAGCTAGCATCGACATAACACTTAGCGACTAGCTCTTCTTCACCTCCATATATAAGAAACATATCCTTAGTTCTTCTCAAGTACTTGAGGATGTTCTTTACCGCTATCCAGTGTTCCGAACCTGGATCAGATTGGTACCTACTAGTCAAACTAATAGCATGTGCCACATCCGGTCTTGTACATAGCATGGCATACATAATAGAGCCTATGGCCGAGGCATAGGGGATCGTATACATCATCTCTCTTTCTTCCGCCGTAGCCGGACTTTGAGTCTTACTCAATGTCTTGCCTTGCAACATAGGTAAGAACCCCTTCTTACTTTCGTCCATATTAAACTTCTTTAATATCTTATCAAGGTATGTACTCTGCGATAGCCCAATTAGGCGTCTTGATCTATCTCTATAGATTTTAATGCCTAATATATATGAAGCTTCACCAAGGTCCTTCATCGAAAATTTGCTGTTTAGATAACTTTTAACACTGTTTAAAAGATCTATATCATTTCCAATCAATAATATGTCATCCACATATAATATCAGAAATGCCACATTGCTCCCACTCACTTTCTTGTAAATACAAGCCTCTCCATAAGTTTGGACAAATCCAAACTCTTTGATCACCTCATCAAAGCAGAGATTCCAACTCGGGGATGCTTGCTTCAGTCCATAGATGGATCGCTGAAGTTTGCACACCTTATTAGCATCCTTAGGATCGACAAAACCCTTTGGTTGTATCATATACAACTCTTCTTCAATATTACCATTGAGGAACGCAGTTTTGACATCCATCTGCCATATTTCATAATCGAAATATGCAGCAATTGCTAACATAATCCTAACCGACTTAAGCATCGCTACGGGAGAGAATGTCTCACAGTAGTCAACTCCTTGAATTTGTCGAAACCCCTTTGCGACAAGTCGAGCCTTATAGATGGTTACATTACCATCAGCATCAGTTTTTCTTTTGAAAATCCATTTATTCTCAACGGCCTTTCGTTCGTGAGGTAAGTCCACCAAGGTCCAAACCTGGTTTTCATACACGGATTCCATCTCGGATTTCATGGCTTCTAGCCATTTGTTGGAATCAGGGCTCATCATCGCTTCTTCATACGTCGCAGGGTCATCTATTTCATCAATCATGAAATTCATAATAGGATTGCCGTACAGTTCCGGAGCTGCACGTGTCCTGCTTGACCTGCGAGGTTCGGTAGTGTCCTCTTTCGGAGTTTCATGATCAATATCATTAGCTCTCTCTTCATTAGGTGAAGTCAACTCCGAAACAACTTCCGTTGCTGCGCTACTCGCTATTTCATGAAGAGAAGGTTCAATAACCTCTTCGAGTTCTACCTTCCGACTACTCACACCTTTCGCGAGAAACTCCTTCTCAAGAAAGGATCCATTCTTGGCAACAAAGACCTTGCCCTCGGATCTGTGATAGAAGGTATACCCAATTGTTTCCTTAGGGTATCCTACGAAGACGCATTTTTCCGCTTTGGGTTCGAGTTTATCCGGTTGAAGTTTCTTCACATAAACATCACATCCCCAAACTTTAAGAAATGACAGCTTAGGTTTGTTTCCAAACCATAATTCATACGGTGTCTTTTCAACGGATTTAGATGGTGCCCTATTTAAAGTGAATGTAGCGGTTTCCAGTGCATAACCCCAAAATGACAGTGGCAAGTCAGTCAGAGACATCATAGATCGAACCATATCCAATAAAGTACGATTACGACGTTCTGACACACCATTACGTTGTGGTGTTCCGGCAGGCGTGAGTTGTGAAACTATTCTACACTCTTTCATATGTGTGCTAAACTCGTAACTAAGATACTCTCCTCCACGGTCAGACCGTAGAAATTTGATCTTTCTATTACGATGATTTTCCACTTCATTCTGAAATTCCTTGAACTTTTCAAAAGTTCCAGACTTGTGTTTCATCAAATAGATATATCTGTATCTACTCAAATCATCCGTGAAAGTAACAAAATAACGATATCCTCCTCGCGCTGACACACTCATTGGTCCACACACATCAGTATGTACGATTTCCAATAAATCTGTCGCCCGTTCCATTGAACCGGAAAACGGCGTTCTAGTCATCTTGCCCATAAGGCATGGCTCACATGTATCAAATGATTCAAAATCAAGTGATTCCAAAAGTCCATCAGAATGGAGTTTCTTCATGCGTTTAACGCCAATATGACCTAGACGGCAGTGCCACATATATGCAGATATATCATTATCAAGTTTAATCCTTTTAGCATCAACATTATGAATATGTGTAATACTACTATCGAGATCCAATAGAAATAAACCATTCAACGCAGGTGCATGACCATAAAAGATATTATTCATATAAATCGAACAACCATTGTTTTCAGATTTAAACGAATAACCACTTTGCATCAAACATGATCCGGATACAATGTTCATGCTCAGTGCAGGCACCAAATAACAATTATTCAGGTTTATAACTAATACCGACGGCATATGGAGAGGCAGCGTTCTGACGGCGATCACATCAACTCTTGATCCATTGCCGACCCGCATTGTGACCTCATCCCTTGCTAGTTGTCGCTTGTTCCGCAGCCCTTGAACCGAGTTACATATAATAGCAACCGATCCCGTATCAAATACCCAGGTGCTACTGCGAGTACTAGTCAAGTACACATCAATAACATGTATATCACATATACCTTTGTTTGCCTTGCCAGCCTTTTTGTCCGACAAATACTTGGGGCAGTTGCGCTTCCAATGGCCAGTCCCCTTGCAATAGTAGCACTCGGTGTCAGACTTAGGGCCAGCTCGGGGTTTCTTTTCAGGCGCGGCAACAGATTTGCCGCCCTTCTTTCCCTTCTGCTTGCCTTTCTTGTCCTTCTTGAAACCGGTGGTCTTATTGATCATCAACACTTGATGTTCTTTCCTAATCTCCACTTCTGCAGTCTTCAGCATTGACAGAAGCTCAGGAAGAGACTTCTTCATGCCCTGCATATTATAGTTCATCACGAAGCTCTTGTAGCTAGGTGGCAGAGATTGGAGAACATGATGTATGCCTAAGTCAATGGAATCGTTATTCCCAAGGACACAAGCTTATCGGCGTACCCAGACATTTTGAGTACGTGCTCACTAACGGAGCTGTTCTCTTCCATCATGCAGCTAAAGAACTTTTCAGAAGCATTATAACTCTCTACGGCAGCATGGGTATCGAAAATCATTTTCAATTCTCCCATGGTATCAAAGGCATTGCCATTTTCGAAACGTTTTCGAAGTTCTGGTTCTAGCCCATACAGTATGCCGCAATGAACTAAGTTGTGGTCCTCCTGACGAGTTATATAGATGTTCTTTTCCCCGTCAGGGGCATCAGGAGCTGGTGGGGGGCCTAGCGGCGCCTCTAGCACATATTGCTTTTGTGCAGCAGTGAGGAGAATCCTCAAATTCATAGCCCAGTTGGTGAAGTTGCTACCATTCGCAGCAAGCTTCTCTTTCTCCATGAACACATTGAAATTAAAAGCAGGTGGTGCCATCTATAACAGAATTTGTAAAATATATTTAGACTAAGTTTATGATAGATTGAGTTCAACTAATCCAAATTACTAATGAACTCCCACTCAAAAACGACATCCCTCGTGTCCTTTTGGTGATGACATGAACCAAATCCACTACACCAAGTCCGATCATCACGTGAGTCGGTGTAGCTTCAAAGGCGAGTATCTATATAGGCATCATATCAACTATATGACTCATGCTTAACCTTTCGGTCCATGTTCCGAGGCCATGTCTGTACATGCTAGGCTCGTCAGGTAAGAACCTTAGTATTCGCGTGTGTAAAACCGTCTTACACCCGTTGTATGAAAGCGTAGAGTCGAGAACACCCGATCATCACGTGATGCCTCAAAACACGATCCACAAAACGGTGCATACTTAAGGAAGAACACATTTTATCTTGATATCTAAATGAGGGATCATCTTATAATGCTACCAAAAGCGCCAAACTAGCAATATAAGATGCTAACATCTAATGTGTGAAGTGAGGTGATATGGTCCATGCATTTGATCTCTATCATTTGCATCGTGGTATGATCTCTATCATTCCTTTGTGTGTAAGGCCAAGGTCTATGGAACTTACACGTTAAGTGAGTTGTAAGAATATCTATCATACATCTACTTACAACAATACCATATCAAGACACTAGCCTAGCAACGATCTAAACTAGATGCCTCTAATTTATCAATTGCAAGTTTTACGTGGCTTAGGGCTTTCAGAGATAGAACTGGTCTTACCTACGAACATGAACCACAACGAGGATAACCAAGTTATTATTGTAAATCAGATATTGACTATAGTAGGAGAGACAGACACCCGCCAGCCACTTATGCAAAACAAGTTGCATGTCAGTCGTGGAACCCGTCTCATGTACGATGACATGTAAGGTTGGTCCGGGCCGCTTCATACCACTATGCCACCAATATCCAAAGTACATAGAAGATGCAATAACATGATCATCATCGCCCACATATAAACATATGTGTACTACCCGTGCAAAGCACCTACACATAGATCAGGCTCTGATACCACTGTTGGGTCCGCAGCATAGAAAACAAAAAATTTCCTACGATGAGAACTATACGCCAAGATCTATCTACTAGATACAGAGCAACGGGTGGACATACATCCATGGAGAACTTACCCTCGAAGACAACGAGTTTTGTTAACGAGTAGGAACTCGTGGTTTATGTAGTCGTACGCTTGCCGATCTCAAGATCGTGTGGAAGTCCGAGCGCCGCAAATCAGCAGCGCATCCGTCCTCGCACACACATTCAAGCCACCGGACAACCTCCACCCCCTCGCTCCAGCGAATCAGCGGAAGCAGCAACTCCTTCCAGACGCAAGGCCGTCGGGAACATGTATCTCGCTAATCTGAGACCATGGGGGAATATCTAGAGGGGGAGAGAGATCCTTCACGAGGAGGTGTGAGGATGAAGGAGGGAATGGGTGGCCTTCTATAGGAGGAGGGGGGTGCGCCCTCTCTCCATGGCCGGCGCATGGGGGGGGGGGGCTGACCCCTCACCTCCCCCATTCATGTGGTGGTAACCCCTCCACATTAAAATGCCCCTTAACATTCTCTTTTAAAGTCTCCACTTTAAATGCATTAAATTTCTCCAAATTTAATGCTCTCTCATTTAATAAAACTCTTTTATTTATTTTATTCAGAATTTTGTTAATTACTTTAATTAACAAACATTCACATAAAACCCCTTGCAACATTTCAATATCACATGCAAAACCACTTTCTGCAATTTCACCCAAAACAATTCCGGTTTCTATCGAAACAATTCCTGTTTCTGTCGAAACATTTCCTGCGCTTTGCAAACCTTTTGTCTGGAACATATGTGCTCCTAAATGGTGTCCGGCAACCCTTAAGTGTGTCACCCTATGGTTCACGAATAATGCAGACATGATTGAGACTCCTCTCAGATCAATAATCAGAAGCGGGACCTGGAGATCCATACTGACTCCTACACATTCAACGATGACTTCTGTGATCGTGAGAACCTTTAACGTCAGCAATTTAATCCCTTTGTCTCATGATATAATACATGTCCGAGATTCGATCATCGGTATCCAAATACCTAGTTTGATCTCGTTACCGACATGCACTCTTTTCTCGTTCTCGTGATATAACATTCTAGTGATCACATCACTTGCTTGCAAGCTATCTTAATGTGATATCACTGAGAGGGCCCAGACTATATCTATCCATCATCTGGATTGACAAATTCCACTCTTGATCCATGAGCCTCAACATAACACCTTCGTAGTACTGAACCCATCTTTATAGTCACCCTGTTACGGTGTGACGTTTGATGTTATCAAGATACTCTTCCGGTGTTAGCAATTAACATGATCTCATGGTCTAAGGACTAAGACTACTTTGTATGATGTTATAGCAATATAAAAATAATGACTTGATCGTAATGCTATACTTCGGATGAATGTTCATCATGTCATTTCACAAATGTTGTGACCTTGTTATTAACAACATCCAATGTCCATGATCAGGAAACTTTGATCATCTTGTTAATCAACAAGCTAGTCTATAAGAGAGGCATAACTAGGAACCCTTTTTGTTTATTAAACACACATGTATTGATGTTTCGTATCAATACAATTATACATGCAAAATAAACATCTATCATATACAAGAAATATGTAATAACAACTTTATTATTGGCTCGCAGGGCATATTTCCTTCACCGCCCTATCTTCATGAGACCCAGGAGCAGCGGGATCACTGCTGACGTTGTCGTGTGATGGCCACATTCATATCAGTAACGATGCGCCTTGGGATGGAAGATGGGCTATGGTCGATTGTGGGAAGTCTTAATCCCCGAAAGGTTATGGCACATATGAGATCACATTTCGTGGAACAAGTGCGCACATGGGAGTATGAGCTGATGGGGGATTTCCTCTCCATAAAGATGGAAGAGAACTCCTCGTTGAATGATCACTTATTGTGCATATATGATGCATACATGATTCTTGCATACTTCCTGGACAACTGGTTTGCAAGCTCTTTTGCAATAGGCGTGTTTCTGCGGTCGCTGCACCAAGCTACCAAGCACTTGCCAGGATTTGCATTATGAGAGGCGACGTGGAAACACGGGATTTCCACGAGTTCATATCACATTTCAGGGATGTGATGGTTGAAATTATTGTCCCTGAGGTCATCGATGACAAAGGTATATATTTGATATACAATTTTATAAATGTTATAATCTTGCAAACACATGTAAGTGTTAAGCATATTTAATACTTGTTCTGTTTTGCTGAAAACAGGCCCTTATGCATAGAGGTGCTTGCTAGAGAGGAGGTGACATTGCATGTTGATGGCGAGCATGATGATGATAGCCAACAACACTCTCCCTCAACATTTATCACTTAGTTTATGTTTAGGATGATTATTGTAATCGATAGATTGTGAACTTCTTTAGTGTGTCTCACACTTTGTGAGACAGTTATTCATATGAGCTTGTAACAAACAGTTGTTCCACTTTTATGAATAATCTCTATTCATGTTCATATCTTGTTCGATTATATGTGAATTATCCTTGTTATGAAACTAATTGATAATGCATGAACATTTGTAAAATATTGAAATGCCTTAAAAATTACCCAACTTAATGATATATTCATTATTGAATGAAACCATTGTTTAAATTCAAAGTTATGTGATAGTATGTGAAAGTCATTCGATCACTTATCACATATGAATCATGCCTAAGTTCGGCAAACTTGAACACAGTGTATTGCAAGAATACAAAGTGTTTGATGAATTGTTGAAAGTAAATACATATTTGATGTATTGTGTTTTGACAAAATGGTGATTATCATTACATGATTGTTTGAATGTGTAAATAAGTTTACCAAAGGAAACATAAGTATGAAACTATTTGATATGATCAAAGAATTTCATCGACAAAGGGTATAAAGATAAATGAGAATCCAATTACTATGATTTGATCAATAGTAATGAAATTCAACTTTATAAGAATGGCATAAAGAAAATTGTGGAATACAATGCATTTGAAACGTCAAAATGCAAAGCGTCACAATGTGATATTTGATATCAAAATGGGTGAATAGATGGCACCAAATAAATCGTTGTAGTATAGATGTAGAGACCATTAGTTAGAAATAGTTAGCACTCAATTAGAATGTATAGTGAACCGTTTGGATTCGTGAGATCAGCTCCATATCTAGTATGGATCGTCGTGGAAGTTTTGGGGTTATTCGATATAACCAAAATAATAGATATTAAGTCCTTGTAGAGTATTCATTGGAAACTTTGAATACAAAATCCATAGCTAAGACCAAAAGAGAAGCAAAAACTTGTATTGCTTGGATTTTTGTGCATTCTCGAGAAAGTTCACAGTCAGTGATATTTCTTGATTATGGAGCAAATGGAAGATAGTGGAAAACATGATGAGGATTCAAAACCCTGCATTAGATTAATTCAGAAGCGCAACAGAAAGCGTTCCTGAACGATTCTCTTCACAAAGGAAAGAATCAATGATAGTGATCATTGTGTTTTCCCCACTAGTGTTTTCACTTCATGAAGTAGGATTTATTCAAAATGTAGCCCATATCTTGTATGGAGACATTTGTGAATCATTTGTCATAATTACTAGAATATGACATACCTACGAACTACTAAGGAAATAATGGTAAGCTAAAGATATGAGAAATCCCAAAGCAAAATTCCCTTGAGATTAGAAAACAATTCGTTGTTGAATCTTACAAGTAAAGGAGTTACTTGGATTTTCCCAAATGTCTACAAAGCCATAGTGGAAAAGGGGGTGAATGACAAAAGCACAATTTGTCAAGTATTGGACAAATTCAAATGAATTTGATTCAAGTGTGCTGAATGTATAGTGGATTTAAAACTAGTAAAAGTACTAGTATCTCATAGTAAATCTCCAAGTTTGATATTTGATCAAAGGATTTTGAAATCGTTCAAAATAGTGAGTGGATATGCAATTTGCATGAAATTGGGTGGGAGCTATGAAAGTCTTCCTAAAACAATATGTGAATGACATATTTTTGAGTGGGAGCAATATAAGTCTAAAATTCAAATATGTAGGAACATAGTTTGAGTAAGAGTAGTGACTCATACCCAAATATGTTGGGAACATATGTGAATGGGAGCTTAGTGGAGTGATTCTTAAGTGTATGCATGACACATTAACAATAAAAGCGCAAGTACCAATAAATAATGATTTATAAGGAGTAGAAGTTGATAATAAGTGTATTATGATATTATGTAGTATTCCTTAAAGGATTCTGAGAAGGGTTTCAAAATAGAAGTTAATTAAGGAGCTGGTCCTTAATAACTCAAGTTAATAATAGTATTAAGTTGAACATCAATGGTTGAAAGAAAGAAAAGGATGATCATCATCCACTATGTTGATACATATGTTCTATCTTAGAAAACCATGATAGTAACTTAACATAATATATGATCCAAGAAGGAACATTTGAAAAGTGATTAAGTTCGAATCACGGAATGTTGAGCTAAGTTTGTCCACAGTGTCTAATAGAGAACCGCAGACATGTTTTCCAAATCCATAAAAGGGGGCATATCTTAAAGCATAAAGAGTTATGTTATAAGGGAATATGTTGGAAACTCTTGTAAATACCGACTAAAGTCAAGTAGGAAGCAAGGTGAACAAAACATCGAAAGTTGCACAGGTGCACTCATGTTTTGATTATTACATTTATAATAATAGATAAGGGTACCATCTAAAGTGTTGTATAATGTTATGGCGGGGCTAGTTTGCTTTTAACGTAGAATGATGTGTCCCAGGGCCCAATGCCCATGAGAAAGCCCTCGAGGTTGATCTAAAATCATTGTAGGCTCCTTGAATTCGGCCTCGTTCTGCTGCCATAGCGACGATGCATACACAAAGATGTTATCATGTGATGATAAAGTATTAATTTCAATCAAGGTGACATTAGTAAGTTGCAAAGGATTTGGGATTGTAAAGTACAGGCCCAAGACTCAACCTCTTCCATGAGCAAGCATGTTTAGGGTGCTAGGATATATGGTGCCAATGATTAAGAACAAATGCAGTTAGTTTATTTGTACTCTAGTGCAAGTGGGAGACTGTTGGAAATATGCCCTAGAGACAAATAATAATAAGGATTATTACCATATTTCATAAAGTTTATGATTAAGTTTTATATCATTTCTATAACTATATTGAGAGGAAATCAATACACGTGTGATATATAAACAACCAAGGGTTCTCGGTGAAACTCTAGTCCTTGGTTCATTGGTAAACAGATGATTAAGGTTTCTTGATCATTGGCATTTATGCCAGTTGGAAATAGAGTCAACTCATTCTAAGAATGAGATGATGAACCAATATCCAACCTAAACATCATGACCCAATCATGTCATGAAGTTCAAGTTACGATGATTAGAATAGATCCTCGTAGACTATTCCTTAGACCGTGAGGCTATATCAATCACTCTCTCCCGAGAATGATTAGATAACATCAAACGTTACTTGGTAATAACATGACAATAAAGGTGTGTTCAGGTATTCGGAGGAACCGTAGAGGCAATATATGTCAAGAGCGGGATTTGTCCATCCACGTGACGGAAAGATACTCGAGGGCCCACTCGGAGAAGTTATATCCAATAGCTGCGCAACGTGTGATTTGATCACAGGGATAACACTTGTCGAAATTAGTCAAGTGGCATTATTCCGTAACGAGATTGAACACGACATGGTGATGTCATTGATCAGATCTCAGGTAATGCAAGTATCAAGAGACAAAAGGAATAAGACACGACTGTCACCGGTTCAAACAACGAAAGATCTTCGTGGAATGCACAGGGGTCACATGGCCATCCAGGTCCCTCTGTCGATCATTGGTCCCGGAGTGTCCGACCATGTCTGGAGTGTTCCCGAACCGTGGGGTATCATGCTTAAGGGCTTCATGATGCTTAGAGAGTGTTTATAGGATTGGTAGAATCACCGAAGAAGAGAAGGGAGAAAACCGGAAGGGTTTCGGTAAGTCCGGAGGATGCCCAGAGTGGAGGTGGAAGGTGTTCCATAGCTACGGAGATTGAATAATATGTGAATGAATGTTAAATATTGATTTAATCATTTATTCATAATTATTTAATAAAAGAGAAAATCAATTAATGGTCAAAAGGGCTTAATGGGCCAATTCCCGGATGGGAAAGGACCCAAGAGGAGACCACACCCCTAGGAGAGGCTTAGGGGGTGGCCGGTGGTCCTAGTGGGCCTGCCCCACGTGGGTCCCATGGTGGGGGGCTGGCTGACGTGCCTCCCCCTCTCCCTCTTCTTTAGTCCCACCCCGGGACTTTGAGGGAGGTAATACCTCCCCTCCCCTATATATAGTGGGGGTATTTGGCGAGATAAATATACACAATATTCAATAAAGGTTTCCTCACTTTTGGGGAGACCTCCAATTGATATTCTCTCTCTCTCTCTCTCTCTCTCTCTCTCTCTCTCTCTCTCTCTCTCTCTCTCTCTCTCTCTCTCTCTCTCTCTTCTCTCTCTCTCTGTCCTGTGACCGTGGTCCCAAGTTAGGACTGCGTGAACGAGAGACATCTTCACCGCGAAGCGCCATCGCGCTGCGAGATTCGGATCCAAGAGCTCTACTTTCACAACTGCTGCTGGATCAGGGAAGCAGGAGTCATTGTCAGGCACCGGATGCATGTAACTCCCTGCGAGGTGTCACACTTGAGGCACTCAAGTCGTTGGAGCCACAGGAGCGCAAGGACTTCATCCCGACCTTGAGGTTGGCTTTGGCTCGTCTACATCAACCACACTCTCCTGAGCCTTGACAATGCTTTTTGGTCTTCAAGGGTAAGTTGCATGAAAAGCCCCTCCCGTTATTGCATTACTAATAGATAGGTCTTAGCAACATAAGTGGTTCAGGGGCGTCGGGTAAAATTTTATTGTTTTCATAAGAGGAACCCCTACAGGTAGCCCGGGCAGGGGAGTTCGACGACCACACTCTCATGGCCACCATGCTAGGCATATGTGCCACCGTTTCGACGGAAGAATTGCTGTCAGCTTTCAGGTCTCATTTTGGGATTAAATGAAATGTGGTCAAGATTGAGGTATGCGCACCGCCAATAATTTTTTTCGTCAGGTTCGAGCACAGCTCAGACACCGAGTGTGTTATGCATTCTTCATGTTCTTTTGAGTGTTGTGGGGAGAAAATGAGCTGCATGTATTGGCATTGCTCCTGTGGGTGGGACGCTTGCTTGGGTCAGCTTCATTTCTTCTCGAAACTTGGCTTTGACGGCCTCCCATTGGATTCTTGGGAGCTGGAGGCCCTCAAGTAGGTCGTCAGTAGCCTTGGTGGCGAGCTGGTGGAGATTGTGCCACTGAGCGACAGATGCATCTTAAAGGTAAAGGCATGGCTGAAAGATCTATACACTGTTCCTATGATGTACGAGGTGGATATTCCCAGCAGGGCAGGACGATAGCTTAGCTGTAAGCACCTGGTCATCATGCACCTGGAGGAGGTTCTGGAATCGGTACATGGCATTCAGGACCTCGACGAGCCGGCCAGAAAGCATCCTCGTTTCCTACAGTGTTGTCCTGGAAGGATCGATGACACAGGACCACCACCGTTTCGCGATGACACACACAATTTTGGTGGGGGAACTAGGCGTGGACAAGCTGGTGGTTCTTATTTCCCTTGAGTGAAGACAAATATTTAGTGAATCTGAAAGATTGTTGACTTGGAGAGCGAAGCAAGTAGTTAGCATGGATTAAACATATGTAATAGTTTGACTTGTTGTAGTATTGTGGCTAATGAATTTGTAGTATGTGTGGCTAACGCATTGGTAATGAACACCATGATTTATAATTTGTGTGAATAACCAAGGATAACCTCCTAAAAAGAGGGTGGGCTGGCACTGATCAATGTCACTTCTGTGGTTGCTAGGAAAATTTAGGTCATCTCTTCTTCAAGTACAAGGTAGCTAGATTTTTATGCCAAGTGATGGGTTATCCAGAAGACAATAAATGATTCTTGTTTCAAACAAATATTTTCTAATGATCCTTCTAACATTGTCTACAGGTTTTGTAACATCATGAACTGCTGGAACATTTTGCAGACAACACACGATAAAAGTATAATGGGGTTTTATAGGACTGTATCCTTAGTTCACACCTCGTAATTGAGACTATGTCACTAGGACTCAGCTTGTTGGGAGGGTCATGTTCAACCTGGCCATGCCTGCGAGCTAGTGTCTTCAGATTGATCTAGTTCTAGTGAAAAAGCAAATTGTTGTGTCTGAATTGGTTGACTATAATATTTACCGAGGTTTGTTCGAAATGGTGCGTGATTTTGTATGGAACGTGCATGAATAAATCACGAAAAATCAGTACATAAACGTTATCTAAATTTTATATGCCTAGGATAAGTATGGCAGTTAATGGAATTTAACTACGAGTAGTAATTGAATAAATAGATACCTGATAGTATTTATTTACATCAATACTAATTCAACACAAAAGTATGTGATGGCTGCACAAAAGTGGGCTAAACTTCCCAGAAGTTTCTAAACAACGCGTTAGCATTGCCTCTACAAAAGCCACTCTTTAGGTTATTCTTCACTGAAGAAACTACATATCTCTACTAGAAAAGTTGGCTGGCCAATTGCCTTGAGAGGGCGTAAGTTCAGTGATTTTCAACCCAAACTGATCTTTTTTCCTTCCAGCCAAACTTTAAGAGATCGGCATTGTTCATGCATGTCCGCTGCGCTTAACTAGGCCCGGTTTAGTACGAACACCCACGCCGCTACAATGATTTCTTCGAACATGAACTCCAGCATCTCATGGCAGGGATTATAGTTCCTTGTGAATTGGAACCTAAATTCCGATGCTGAGATGTTGCCACCATCGGCTCCAGCTGTCGAACACTCCAACATGCTGAGTGTAGATGGATGCTCACCGGCGCGGTCTGGCCTCCGACGGTGCGTTGGATGGATCATCTTTGCCGTAGACGGCGTGTGCCCAACTTCCCCCACTATAGTAAGGTCGTGTGCACCAAAGCATGGACGCGAGAGTTCCTTGACCTTGACACTGCCCTGTTCGAGGGTTGTTCCCTCGACGGCATGCTCCCATGAACGCATTGAGACGTACCTTGTTCCCCTGCATAGAGCACACGATAATGCCACCACATGCTTTATTCATAGCGCTCGCTTGGCACTGCTCGCCACCGCTGCTGATGCAACACATTGAGAGAAACCATACGTCTCGGGTAGCAATGGGAGACTAGCCTTGAAGTAAAGCCTCATGGCCTGCCTCAGAGGGGCCAAATACCCAAATTTTTGTGGTGGCTACTTAGGCGGGGCCATAACTAAGCTTACCCTTGGTGGTGCATTGGGGCAGAGATACGGAGGTGAAGTGGAGTTAGTGGGAGAGGGGGAGTGACAATACATAGTAGGTATGGAGTCTAGGAACATGTGGAAAAAATTCTCTCCTATTTCCTGAGAGGGTAATAATTCTAAACTTGTCGCACTAACCGATCAATCTTTATTTCCCTTCTCATCATAAGAGTGTGAATATATTAAAAAGATCGGTCGTTGCTACCCACCAGATCAGGAAATGTACCAGGATATGTGGGAGGCCAAACAAATCGGGTTCCATTTTAAGAACATTTATGACCGTGACCTTAGTTTGCTCCGATATTATGTCTATGCCACTACGAACCGTCAAATTGTAGCAACACCACCAGAAATAGGGGAAGAGTATGTGGCATGTTTTCTGACTGGCGGGCCTGCCACCTCCACCGTCGATGACGCGTAACCCATGTTCAAGGATTATTTCCCTCCATTATTGTGCGCTTTTCCATATTTTGTCGCTCCCAGCTCTACTCCTCTGGTCCTCCCACTGCCAGTCTGTTCCATCGTGCACCACTCTTGTCCTCCCCTTGGGCCATCGACCTTCCTCCCTCCCATCCCCTCCCCTTACTGCCCTGTCTCCTTGCCACCGTCCACCAGCTAGGTGCGTCTGGAAATGAAAACCGTTAGGCGGGCGTTGGGTTCTCGCCCAACAATGGTGGTTGTGATCTGGATCCTGCTCGGAGATGGATCCTATACGAACGAAGAACATGAAGATGGGTCATGCACGGCTGGAGAGCACGGAGATGGATCCTTCAAGGCTAGAGAGCACAGAGGAGGAGGAAACAGGGGAAGAGGACGCGGGTGCAAAACTTCGGAGGTCTGGAGCCCGGTGAACTTGTCGTACGTCCTCCCTGAAGGGTAAGAATTGTAATTCCTTCTATTCATTCCCCAACTAGCGTTTCTAGTCCCGAGGTGATGGCGAGGATATATGTTGGTAACCGTAGGACATTTGCCCAGCTTGTCCTCGATCATGATGTTTTGTCAAGCGAGCATGAATACAGTGAAATGGGTGGCGGTAAGGATGATTTTGTGCTCGAAGATGATGATGATGATGATGATAAAGCATATCTAGATGTGGCCGCTAACCCTAATAGGATGGAGAGTAGGGAATATTTGGTTGATTCAAACTTTGAGTCGTACTATGGGACTGATTAGGAAGTAGAATGTGAAGATGCGGAAATGGGATGCAGATACGATGATGAAGACAAGGAGATGCCAGTGTGTAACATCCCAAAATTTCATCTGAAATCATCATCATTGCACTCATATCATCATGGCATGTAATTGCATTGCATTTAGAATGTCCTCCAAAAATTTGGTGCAATTTTGAGCCATGGATAAAAAGATATGAATTTTTGGAAGTGGAATCAAAGAAAATGCTATATTAACTATTAAGCCCAAGTGAATACTTTTGATTAAAATTTTTGAATTAGAAGACAAATGTGTTCTATAATACCCTACAAACCTAATTGGAAGTTTTACAAATTTTCACAAATTGGTTTGGATCAATTTGAATCCTTAAATCAAAAGTTTTTGGAGATAAAAGAAATAGAAAAAAGAAAAGGGAGAAAAAATAAAGCAGCAGACAGCTTCTGGTCTTTCGGCCCAAAACCAGCCCACCAGCCCCACCCGGCCTTTCCCCTCTCCCCTGTTTTTCTTACCGCGCCACTGACTACCCCCTCCCGCTGACAGACCGACCCCACGCCACGTCACCACCACCCCGTCGTCTTCAACCCCCCGGCGACGAACCGCCCCACCTCCTCTGTCGTTTCGAAATCAAATCAATTCTGGCCGTTTCTCGTAGTAATTCCCCCGACAACTGCTTCTACTTAATCCCCTTACCCCTCCTCATCATTTCCCCCAGTCGCCACCCCCGGAGAGCGCCCAGGCTCCCCAAATTTCGCGCTCGGACCGCCGCTCACTGACGGTATTCCGGCGACAATTCCGGTGAACCCTGGCCGCCCGGCGCCCTCCCCTCTGTCCCATCTGTTTCACCATATCCTAGCGCACCTACTAACCGAGCCACGCACTCCCTCTTGCTCCAGGTCGACAACACGGACCAAGTCTGGCGAACTCCTTCTGCCGCCACCGTCCGACAGTTTTTCCGGTAAGGGCAAGGTTCCCGCCGCTCCTTTTTGGCCACTGCTAGACAGTGCAGAACAAGGCGCATTCCCCTAACCCTTTTACTTGTCTACTCGAGTACCAGATCGACGCCACCGTCTCGTGGCTGTGACCTCCGCCGTCGACGCCACTCCGGCGAGGAATACCGAGCGCAGTAGAGCTCCCCTCTCTCCATCGCGACCACCAACCAGATCGCCGAGATCACCGTAAACCCCCGGTAAGACTGCCTTTTCCCCTACCCCTCTAGAATCACCGGAACGACACTCACCTGACGTGCCGCCGCCGCGCGCCGTCGCTAGCGGCGCCAGTCTCCGGCGAGATGTTTAGTAGCCGTTCGATCAAATCCTAGCGGATAGGATTAGATCACTAAACGAAAGGGTACGGGCTAATCAGATCCGTCCGTAGTTACTTAAGATCTGACGGCCCACAGCGATTGATCCGACCGAACCGGTACCAGCCAATAGGAAAGCGCCACGTCGCTAGGCTATTTCGTTTAAATAGAAAAATAGACAGATTTAGTATTTAACTTAGAAATCCAATAACTTTTGATCCACAAATCAGAAAAATACAAATTTGGTGTCTATGAAAAATGAGACCTTTATTATGGAGGCCTTGTTTCACCCTTTTGCCTCTGAAAAATTTGAATTATAGGCAGAACCTTTTTAGGAGTATTTTGCTCACAAAAATTGTTCTATAAATTATTTTGGGGTATTTCTTATGCATTTAGATGAGGTATTCTATCCTCAGTACTGTAGACTCTATAAATTTTAGAGTTGTGATCATATCATTGCATTTTGCATACATTCATGTTTTTGTAATGTTTTATTGATTGAATTATTGTTGTTGTATTGATCTTGTGTAGATTGTGTGGATTGTGAAGTTTGTTGCTGTGAGGATTGTACCTATTCCCCTAGCTACCAAGGCAAGTGATATTTCATCCCATGTCCTATTATTTTTACTATTGCACTAGTGATATTTTAGTAGATCTTAGCATGATAGAATTATTCATATGTTACTATACTATGCTATGCTACCCTATAGAGTATATCTTGGTAGTATCCCCTAGTTAAAAGACTTTGTATGCTAGAACTTAGCTATGCTAGTAGAATTCGTGGGTGGAAAATACATATCAAGATAGTATGGAAAGATATTATTTTTGTTTGACTAAGAAAACAACTATTATTAATGAAACACCTGGGTGGAATGGGACTTGCTTGGATTATGTTGAGTGGTTACTCAGGGGCCATGTCTATGGTCAGCTGGTGTATCACACTTGTGGATGGCCACCCAGGAACAAAGAGATTGGAGACATTCTTGTCATGAAGCTTCCAGTGCAATCACATGGCATATGGGCTCTGCCTTGACCAACTAAGTTGCAAGAACTCAGCCAGACGGACAGAAGGTGGTAGATATGATAGGATGGAACGCGTCCGTGGTGGTCTGAGGGATTGCTTCTGAAAGTCTTGTCTCGATGCATGTCGAGTCTTGTGGGGAAAGTGCACCACCTCTCGAGAGGATAAAACTAAGTACTTAGCCGTGTCCTCCGTTATGGACAACTTCTGAGCCTCAAGACAGTGAAGCCGTTCAATAATCTCCTCATCCAAATTTCTCTAAGTTAAAAACTTGTGGGTGAACATGGGTAGAGGTTCAGTGATGTCTATCATTGGTACCTTAAGAGTTTGACTGAGAAAATCTTACTCTTCAAAAACTATAAGTTAAACTAATTTTAGCAAAGGTAGCCATAACCCCACTTAGCCATATATTCGTGTAGTTGTTGGATTATACTAAGTATCTATGGTATGACTTTCCAATACAATTCCAAATGTATTGACCCTTGTGGCTGTAACTTATTATGTTGCAGGATACTCTGATGATGAGTAGGGTTGCGGGTCTACACTCGACATGCTTGCTTGTGGCACATGAAGACTAAAGACTCTATTATTATTATGCTATGTAATGTGAACTTGTGTCTTAGCCTTGGGCTAAGTGAGTTGTAAGAACCATTATACTCCTGGATGTGCGATGTAATAATGACCTTTGTTTCTATGTACTTCATCTTAAACTGTGGGTGCTAGCATTTCGATCCAGGGACTAGCACTGCAATCACAGGGATCTTACCTTATCATCGTGAGATCTTACAGATGGTAATAGAGCACTGTGTTGCCTGTAGGTTCGTGACCCTAGAATGGATTAGACTAAGGAAAACCCTTAGGAAAAAAATAACTCTATATTCCAACCTTACACTTGTCTTTTCATCTCGTAAAACTTTCCCTAATCATCCTTCTCATCTATTTTTGTAGATGTCCACCATCAATGAATCTGTCAAGAAGGGACCACTGGTGACTATGACCCTGGAGTGTGAGACAGAATTTCCCAATGTACTCAAGAACCTCATGCTTGGCTTGGGAATGAATGGTGAAGCCGTGTACAAGGGATTTCCTGTGATAGACGAAGGAGAAGAGTATTGGTGGGTGCAACTCCATTTGTACAAGGACAAGGAGGACGATTCCAAAAGTATGGGATTCTGCGTGTTCACCAACTCTGAAATGCACCCGTCATTCTTTGACTCTGCAAGGAATGCTTCCTAGAGAGCTATTAAGGAACTTGGGGAGAGACTCAAGTATAGAATGCTCAATACCCAGGAAGATCTCAAGGAGGAGAAGCGTCTTGTCCAAGACTCAAAGGCCACTGTGAAACGCCTAAGTAAGGATATCATAGGCCTAGCTTTGGAGCTATGTGACCAAGACAAACAGATTGCTGCCAAGGATGCCCAGATTGCCACCTTGGTTAAGGAGTGAGATATTAGTTGGACCACCACCCTTGGCGTTTTATCACGTTAATATTTTGATCATACCAACTTATGTGGTATGGAAAAAATAAGTTATGTCTGGAACCTTGAAGTGCTTGAGTTGAATAATGTATTGCTACTTGGATTGTTCTGTTGGTTGATTTTCTCATTTTGTGACTTGTGTTTACTTTCTCCATTGTGTTACTAATTTTCTCCATACTATGCAAAAGATGCTGAATTTTGTCTACAACACGGCTAAGGATTTCAAGGGGACTCGCTTTGGGACTCGCCTATTGGAGCTAGTCCAAGTGCTCGCTCTTCCAATCCCTACCATTCAGGGACTTCAGCTGAGGAAGTTTCAGAGGAAGGACTTATGGGGATTCAGAGTTACCCAGCCAGGACGTGAGACAGAGCCCCAAACTGGGGAGATTGCCTTCAAGATACTCCATGATGACATGGAGAGGGGCCTCGACGTCGCTATGCAGGAGCTGTTGGGACGCCTATGTGGACGTCACTCTTCTGAGATCAGGAGCCACTACTTCCATTTCTTTGGGAGGCGCGACGAGGATGGAGAGCCTATTGTGTTGGACGAGGCCACTAAGGAGTCTATCAAGCCCGTGCGTCACTACCTCCAGGACTTAGAGAGCCTCATCAGACACCTTGATACTGATAGGACTAATGTGATGCTTAGCAACGATGAACTATGAGTCCAACTTAAAGAGAAGGACAAGGCCTTCCTGGAGCAGGAAAATCGAATCAAGGTAATGGAGAAGAAGTTTGAAGACCAAGATAAGAAATTCAAGAGCCAAGAGAAGAGAGTTCAGGAGAAGAACAAGAAGATTAGAGACTTGGAGACCGAGTTAGAGCTTGAGGACATTGAGCTGGAAGCGGATCACGAGGTGATAGAGAGGCTGCGCACCCAGAAGAGAGAGTTACAGACAAAGATCGATGCATTGACTACAAGCTTGGAGGAATACAAGGCAGGATTCGCAGCAGCAGGACTTGCACTAGTGGAGGAGGAAGTCGACATGGAGGAATAGTGATTCTATTCCATCTACCTATCGTCTATTATTATTGAGTTGCATAAGTCATACCGACTTGTGGGTGACTATGCTAGTATGTTTATTTTCGCAAAACTCGGTCATTGCTGTGATGTTGAACTTGCATGTGCTTGTTTGTTTGATTGATTGTTTTTATTTGGGGTTATCTATCATTACTTACCCTTATTAAACCCACAGATGCCTCCCTGACGCAACAACGAGGATGATAATGGCAATGGAATGCAGCAGATGATGGCTGCGCAGACCTAGTTGATGCAAATGATGACTCAATTCATGGCAACCTAGAATCAGAACAACAACAATAATAACAATAACAACAACCAGAATAATCCACCGCCCCTGGATATGCTGACCAGATTTCAAAGGCTGAGACCTGCTAAGTTTTCGGGTACCACTGGCCCCATGGTAGCAAATGACTGGCTACGCTCTGTGAATAAGGACCTAGTCACAGTTGGGTGCACAGATGCTAAAAAGGTCAGATTTGCAGCACACTTGTTGGAAGGACATGCAGCTGCTTGGTGGGATAATTTCCAAATTACCCATCCTATTGAGGAAGTGACTTGGGCAATGTTTGAAGATGGGTTTCACACCACTCACATCTCTGCTGGAATAATGGGGTTGAAGAAAAAGGAGTTTCATAACCTCAAGCAACGCCACCATAGTATCTCTGAATACATCGAAGAGTTCAATAAATTGTCACGTTATGCACCCGACGATGTTGACACTGATGCAAAGAGAAAGGAGAAGTTCCTAGATGGGCTGAATGATGAAATTTCTATGCAACTATCTGTTGCATATGTTCCAACTTATCAATCCTTGTGTGACAAAGCTACCATCCTGGAAAACAAGATGAAACAAGTGGAGGGTAGAAAGAGGAAGCACCATTTTGATAAGTATGGATCAGGATCTCCTCACAAGCGCTCTCATGGTGAAGGAAGTGGGAGTTCAGGATTCCACAAAAATGGGAATCATAATAACCATCGTAACAACAACCACAACCATGATGGAAACAATCATCATGGGCACAACAAAGGTGGATTCAGGAACAACCACAATGGTCATGGCCATGGAAACTAAAATGGACAGAATCGTCACAATCAGCCAGCAAAGAAAGACATCAGTCAGGTGGAATGTTTCAAATGCAAGAAAACGGGGCACTATGCCAATGAATGCCCAGAGAAGAAGACTTATGGGGCTAAGCCAAACCCATTCCAAAAGGGTCATGTGAATCACATTAATGTGGAGGAAATCCAAGAAGGATCTGATGCCGTGATCGGTAAGTTCAAGATTAATTCCTTTCATGCACTTATCCTTTTCGATACTGGTGCATCACATTCATTCATTGCAAGAGCATTTGTAGTGAAAAACGGACTCACCACTGAAACTATTGGATGTCCTATAAAGGTAAGTTCTCCGGGTGGAGAAATGATAGTAAATTCAGAGTGTCGACATATCATCCTAGAAATTGGAAAGAACAAGTTTCCGGTTAGTTTAATAATCCTAGAGTCCCAAGGATTAGATGTCATATTACGGATGGACTGGTTGACCCGTTATGAAGGGGTGATTGATTGTGCCAAGCGGACGGTTATGCTTACCACCCCAGAAAAGAAAAGGATCAGGTTTAAGTCTAACTTTGAACCCAAGGGGAGCAAGGTTAATTCTCTTTGAAGGAAATATGCCCTGAGAGGCAATAATAAAGTTATTATTATATATATATTTCTTCTATATGATAGATGTTTATTTTGCATGCTATAATTGTATTGATAGGAAACATCAATACATGTGTGTTTAATAAACAAAAAGGGTTCCTAGTTATGCCTCTCTTATAGACTAGCTTGTTGATTAACAAGATGATCAAAGTTTCCTGATCATGGACATTGGATGTTGTTAATAACAATGTCACAACATTTGTGAAATGATGTGATGAACATTCATCCGAAGTATAGCATTACGATCAAGTCATTATGTTTATATTGCTATAACATCATACAAAGTAGTCTTAGTCCTTAGACCATGAGATCATGTTAATTGCTAACACCCGAAGAGTATCTTGATAACATCAAACGTCACACCGTAACAGGGTGACTATAAAGATGGGTTCAGTACTACGAAGGTGTTATGTTGAGGCTCATGGATCAAGAGTGGAATTTGTCAATCCAGATGACGGATAGATATACTCTGGGCCCTCTCGGTGATATCACATTAAGATAGCTTGCAAGCAAGTGATGTGATCACTAGAATGTTATATCACGGGAACGAGAAAAGAGTGCATGTCGGTAACGAGATCAAACCAGGTATTTGGATACCGATGATCGAATCTCGGACATGTATTATATCATGAGACAAAGGGATTAAATTGCTGACGTTAAAGGTTCTCACGATCACAGAAGTCATCGTTGAATGTGCAGGAGTCAGTATGGATCTCCAAGTCCCGCTTCTTATTATTGATCTGAGAGGAGTCTCAATCATGTCTGCATTATTCGCGAACCATAGGGTGACACACTTAAGGGTTGCCGGACACCATTTAGGAGCACATATGTTCCAGACAAAAGGTTTGCAAAGCGCAGGAAATGTTTCGATAGAAACCGGAATTGTTTCGGGTGAAATTGCAGAAAGTGGTTCTGCATGTGATATTGAAATGTTGCAAGGGTTTTATGTGAATGTTTGTTAATTAAAGTAATTAACAAAATTCTGAATAAAATAAATAAAAGAGTTTTATTAAATGAGAGAGCATTAAATTTGGAGAAATTTAATGCATTTAAAGTGGAGACTTTAAAATAGAATGTTAAGGGGCATTTTAATGTGGAGGGGTTACCACCACATGAATGGGGGAGGTGAGGGGTCACCCCCCATGCGCCGGCCATGGAGAGAGGGGGCACCCCCCCTCCTCCTATAAAAGGCCACCCATTCCCTCCTTCATCCACACACCTCCTCGTGAAGGATCTCTTTCCTCCTCTAGATATTCCCCCATGGTCTCGGATTAGCGAGATACATGTTCCCGGTGGCCTTGCGTCTGGAAGGAGTTGCTGCTTCCGCTGATTCACTGGAGCGAGGAGGTGGAGGTTGTCCGGTGGCTTGAACGTGTGTGCGAGGACGGATGCGCTGCTGATTTGCGACGCTCGGACTTCCACACGATCTTGAGATCGGCAAGCGTACGACTACATCAACCACGAGTTCCTACTCATTAACAAAACTCGTTGTCTTCGAGGGTAAGTTCTCCATGGATGTATGTCCACCTATTGCTCTGTATCTAGTAGATAGATCTTGGCGTATAGTTCTCATCGTAGGAAATTTTTTGTTTTCTATGCTGCGGACCCAACAGTGCTATCAGAGCCTGATCTATGCATAGGTGCTTTGCACGGGTAGTACACATATGTTTATATGTGGGCGATGATGATCATGTTATTGCATCTTCTATGTACTTTGGATATTGGTGGCATAGTGGGATGAAGCGGCCCGGACCAACCTTACATGTCATCGTACATGAGACCGGTTCCACGACTGACATGCAACATGTTTTGCATAAGTGGCTGGCGGGTGCCTGTCTCTCCTACTATAGTCAATATCTGATTTACAACGAGTTGCTAATAACTTGGTTATTCTCGTTGTGGTTCATGTTCGTAGGTAAGACCGGTTCTATCTCTGAAAGCCCTAAGCCACGTAAAACTTGCAATTGATAAATTAGAGGCGTCTAGTTTAGATCATTGCTGGGCTAGTGTCTTGATATGGTATTGTTGTAAGTAGATGTATGATAGATACTCTTACAACTCACTTAACATGTAAGTTCCATAGACCTTGGCCTTACACACAAAGGAATGATAGAGATCATACCATGATGCAAATGATAGAGATCAAATGCATGGACCATATCACCTCACTTCACACATTAGATGTTAGCATCTTATATTGCTAGTTTGGCGCTTTTGGTAGCATTATAAGTTGATCCCTCATTTAGATATCAAGATAAAATGTGTTCTTCCTTAAGTATGCACCGTTTTGTGGATCGTGTTTTGAGGCATCACGTGATGATCGGGTGTTCTCGACTCTACGCTTTCATAGAACGGGTGTAAGACAGTTTTACACACGCGAATACTAAGGTTCTTACCTGACGAGCCTAGCATGTACAGACATGGCCTCGGAACATGGACCGAAAGGTTAAGCATGAGTCATATAGTTGATATGATGCCTATATAGATACTCGCCTTTGAAGCTACACCGACTCACGTGATGATCGGACTTGGTGTAGTGGATTTGGTTCATGTCATCACCAAAAGGACACGAGGGATGTCGTTTTTGAGTGGGAGTTCATTAGTAATTTGGATTAGTTGAACTCAATCTATCATAAACTTAGTCTAAATATATTTTACAAATTCTGTTATAGATGGCACCACCTGCTTTTAATTTCAATGTGTTCATGGAGAAAGAGAAGCTTGCTACGAATGGTAGCAACTTCACCAACTGGGCTATGAATTTGAGGATTCTCCTCACTGCTGCACAAAAGCAATATGTGCTAGAGGCGCCGCTAGGCCCCCCACCAGCTCCTGATGCCCCTGACGAGGAAAAGAACGTCTATATAACTCGTCAGGAGGACCACAACTTAGTTCATTGCGGTATACTGTATGGGCTAGAACCAGAACTTCGAAAACATTTCGAAAATGGCAATGCCTTTGATACCATGGGAGAATTGAAAATGATTTTCGATACCCATGCTGCCGTAGAGAGTTATAATGCTTCTGAAAAGTTCTTTAGCTGCATGATGGAAGAGAACAGCTCCGTTAGTGAGCACGTACTCAAAATGTCTGGGTACGCCGATAAGCTTGTGTCCTTGGGAATAACGATTCCATTGACTTAGGCATACATCATGTTCTCCAATCTCTGCCACCTAGCTACAAGAGCTTCGTGATGAACTATAATATGCAGGGCATGAAGAAGTCTCTTCCTGAGCTTCTGTCAATGCTGAAGACTGCAGAAGTGGAGATTAGGAAAGAACATCAAGTGTTGATGATCAATAAGACCACCGGTTTCAAGAAGGACAAGAAAGGCAAGCAGAAGGGAAAGAAGGGCGGCAAATCTGTTGCCGCGCCTGAAAAGAAACCCCGAGCTGGCCCTAAGTCTGACACCGAGTGCTACTATTGCAAGGGGACTGGCCATTGGAAGCGCAACTTCCCCAAGTATTTGTCGGACAAAAAGGCTGGCAAGGCAAACAAAGGTATATGTGATATACATGTTATTGATGTGTACTTGACTAGTACTCGCAGTAGCACCTGGGTATTTGATACGGGATCGGTTGCTATTATATGTAACTCGGTTCAAGGGCTGCGGAACAAGCGACAACTAGCAAGGGATGAGGTCACAATGCGGGTCGGCAATGGATCAAGAGTTGATGTGATCGCCGTCAGAACGCTGCCTCTCCATATGCCGTCGGTATTAGTTATAAACCTGAATAATTGTTATTTGGTGCCTGCACTGAGCATGAACATTGTATCCGGATCATGTTTGATGCAAAGTGGTTATTCGTTTAAATCTGAAAACAATGGTTGTTCGATTTATATGAATAATATCTTTTATGGTCATGCACCTGCGTTGAATGGTTTATTTCTATTGGATCTCGATAGTAGTATTACACATATTCATAATGTTGATGCTAAAAGGATTAAACTTGATAATGATATATCTGCATATATGTGGCACTGCCGTCTAGGTCATATTGGCGTTAAACGCATGAAGAAACTCCATTCTGATGGACTTTTGGAATCACTTGATTTTGAATCATTTGATACATGTGAGCCATGCCTTATGGGCAAGATGACTAGAACGCCGTTTTCCGGTTCAATGGAACGGGCGACAGATTTATTGGAAATCGTACATACTGATGTGTGTGGACCAATGAGTGTGTCAGCGCGAGGAGGATATCGTTATTTTGTTACTTTCACGGATGATTTGAGTAGATACAGATATATCTATTTGATGAAACACAAGTCTGGAACTTTTGAAAAGTTTAAGGAATTTCAGAATGAAGTGGAAAATCATCGTAATAGAAAGATCAAATTTCTACGGTCTGACCGTGGAGGAGAGTATCTTAGTTACGAGTTTAGCACACATATGAAAGAGTGTAGAATAGTTTCACAACTCACGCCTGCCGGAACACCACAACGTAATGGTGTGTCAGAACGTCGTAATCGTACTTTATTGGATATGGTTCGATCTATGATGTCTCTGACTGACTTGCCACTGTCATTTTGGGGTTATGCACTGGAAAACGCTACATTCACTTTAAATAGGGCACCATCTAAATCCGTTGAAAAGACACCGTATGAATTATGGTTTGGAAACAAACCTAAGCTGTCATTTCTTAAAGTTTGGGGATGTGATGTTTATGTGAAGAAACTTCAACCGGATAAACTCGAGCCCAAAGCGGAAAAATGCGTCTTCATAGGATACCCTAAGGAAACGATTGGGTATACCTTCTATCACAGATCCGAAGGCAAGGTCTTTGTTGCCAAGAATGGATCCTTTCTTGAGAAGGAGTTTCTCGCGAAAGGTGTGAGTAGTCGGAAGGTAGAACTCGAAGAGGTTATTGAACCTTCTCTTCCTGAAATGGCGAGTAGTGCAGCACCGGAAGTTGTTTCGGAGTTGACTTCACATACTGAAGAGAGAGCTAATGATATTGATCATGAAACTCCGAAAGAGGACACTACCGAACCTCGCAGGTCAAGCAGGACACGTGCAGCTCCTGAACTGTACGACAATCCTGTTATGAATTTCATGATTGATGAAATAGATGACCCTACGACGTATGAAGAAGCGATGATGAGCCCTGATTCCAACAAATGGCTAGAAGCCATGAAATCCGAGATGGAATCCATGTACGAATACCAGGTTTGGACCTTGGTGGACTTACCTCACGATCGAAAGGCCGTTGAGAATAAATGGATTTTCAAAAGAAAAACTGATGCTGATGGTAATGTAACCATCTATAAGGCTCGACTTGTCGCAAAGGGGTTTCGACAAATTCAAGGAGTTGATTACGATGAGACATTCTCTCCCGTAGCGATGCTTAAGTCGGTTAGGATTATGTTAGCAATTGCTGCATATTTCGATTATGAAATATGGCAGATGGATGTCAAAACGGCGTTCCTCAATGGTAATATTGAAGAAGAGTTGTATATGATACAACCAAAGGGTTTTGTCGATTCTAAGGATGCTAATAAGGTGTGCAAACTTCAGCGATCCATCTATGGACTGAAGCAAGCATCCCGGAGTTGGAATCTCCGCTTTGATGAGGTGATCAAAGAGTTTGGATTTGTCCAAACTTATGGAGAGGCTTGTATTTACAAGAAAGTGAGTGGGAGCAATGTGGAATTTCTAATATTATATGTGGATGACATATTATTGATTGGAAATGATATAGATCTTTTAAACAGTGTTAAAAGTTATCTAAACAGCAAATTTTCGATGAAGGACCTTGGTGAAGCTACATATATATTAGGCATTAAAATCTATAGAGATAGATCAAGACGCCTAATTGGGCTATCGCAGAGTACATACCTTGATAAGATATTAAAGAAGTTTAATATGGACAAAAGTAAGAAGGGGTTCTTACCTAAGTTGCAAGGCAAGACATTGAGTAAGACTCAAAGTCCGGCTACGGCGGAAGAAAGAGAGATGATGGATAAGATCCCCTATGCCTCGGCCATAGGCTCTATTATGTATGCCATGCTATGTACAAGACCGGATGTGGCACATGCTATTAGTTTGACTAGTAGGTACCAATCTGATCCAGGTTCGGAACACTGGATAGCGGTAAAGAACATCCTCAAGTACTTGAGAAGAACTAAGGATATGTTTCTTATATACGGAGGTGAAGAAGAGCTAGTCGCTAAGTGTTATGTCGATGCTAGCTCTGACACCGATCCAGATGACTCTAAGTCTCAATCCGGATACGTATTTCTCTTGAACGAAGCAGTAGTTAGTTGGAGGAGTTCCAAACAACCTGTGGTGGCTGGATCAACAACGGAGGCGGAATATGTTGCTGCTTTAGAAGCGGCGCATGAGGCAGTTTGGATGAAAGAGTTCATTACAGAACTGGGTGTGGTTCCCAGTGCGTTGGACCCGATGGTGATCTATTGTGACAACAATGGAGCCATAGCCAACGCAAAGGAACCAAGGTCTCACAAGAATTCCAAACATATTAAGCGCCGGTTTCACTCCATCCGCGAGCATGTCATGGATGGAGATATAAAGATTTGTAAAGTGCACACGGACCTAAATGTAGCAGATCCGTTGACTAAAGTACTCCCTAGGGCAAAACATGATCAACACCAGAACTCCATGGGTGTTAGATTTATCACTATGTAAACTAGATTATTGTCTCTAGTGCAAGTGGGAGACTGAAGGAAATATGCCCTGAGAGGCAATAATAAAGTTGTTATTATATATATTTCTTGTATATGATAGATGTTTATTTTGTATGCTATAATTGTATTGATAGGAAACATCAATACATGTGTGTTTAATAAACAAAAAGGGTTCCTAGTTATGCCTCTCTTATAGACTAGCTTGTTGATTAACAAGATGATCAAAGTTTCTTGATCATGGACATTGGATGTTGTTAATAACAAGGTCACAACATTTGTGAAATGATGTGATGAACATTCATCCGAAGTATAGCATTACGATCAAGTCATTATGTTTATATTGCTATAACATCATACAAAGTAGTCTTAGTCCTTAGACCATGAGATCATGTCAATTGCTAACACCGGAAGAGTATCTTGATAACATCAAACGTCACACCGTAACATGGTGACTATAAAGATGGGTTCAGTACTACGAAGGTGTTATGTTGAGGCTCATGGATCAAGAGTGGAATTTGTCAATCCAGATGACGGATAGATATACTCTGGGCCCTCTCGGTGATATCACATTAAGATAGCTTGCAAGCAAGTGATGTGATCACTAGAATGTTATATCACGGGAACGAGAAAAGAGTGCATGTCGGTAACGAGATCAAACCAGGTATTTGGATACCGATGATCGAATCTCGGACATGTATTATATCATGAGACAAAGGGATTAAATTGCTAACGTTAAAGGTTCTCACGATCACAGAAGTCATCGTTGAATGTGCAGGAGTCAGTATGGATCTCCAAGTCCCGCTTCTTATTATTGATCTGAGAGGAGTCTCAATCATGTCTGCATTATTCACGAACCGTAGGGTGACACACTTAAGGGTTGCCGGACACCATTTAGGAGCACATATGTTCCAGACAAAAGGTTTGCAAAGCGCATTAAATGTTTCGATAGAAACATGGATTGTTTCGATAGAAACCAGAATTGTTTCGGGTGAAATTGTAGAAAGTGGTTCTGCATGTGATATTGAAATGTTGCAAGGGTTTTTATGTGAATGTTTGTTAATTAAAGTAATTAACAAAATTCTGAATAAAATAAATAAAAGAGTTTTATTAAATGAGAGAGCATTAAATTTGGAGAAATTTAATGCATTTAAAGTGGAGACTTTAAAAGAGAATGTTAAGGGGCATTTTAATGTGGAGGGGTTACCACCACATGAATGGGGGAGGTGAGGGGTCACCCCCCATGCGCCGGCCATGGAGAGAGGGGGCAGCCCCCCTCCTCCTATAAAAGGCCACCCATTCCCTCCTTCATCCATACACCTCCTCGTGAAGGATCTCTCTCCCCTCTAGATATTCCCCATGGTCTCGGATTAGCGAGATACATGTTCCAGGTGGCCTTGCGTCAGGAAGGAGTTGCTGCTTCCGCTGATTCGCTGGAGCGAGGAGGTGGAGGTTGTCCGGTGGCTTGAACGTGTGTGCGAGGACGGATGCGCTGCTGATTTGCGGCGCTCGGACTTCCACACGATCTTGAGATCGGCAAGCGTACGACTACATCAACCACAAGTTCCTACTCGTTAACAAAACTCGTTGTCTTCGAGGGTAAGTTCTCCATGGATGTATGTCCACCTATTGCTCTGTATCTAGTAGATAGATCTTGGTGTATAGTTCTCATCGTAGGAAATTTTTTGTTTTCTATGCTGCGGACCCAACACTCTTAAGGGGGTTAGCCTAGACAGTGTGCCAATAGTGAAGGAATACCCAGATGTGTTCCCCGAAGAATTACCTGGCATGCCACCAGATAGGGATGTGGAGTTTCTAATAGACCTGCTGCCAGGAATAGGGTCTATAGCAAAGAGACCTTATAAGATATTAGTTGACGAGTTAAAAGAACTCAAGAAACAATTAGGAGAACAACTGGAAAAGGGATTTATCCAACCAAGTTCATCGTCTTGGGGAGCACCAGTCTTGTTTGTTGAAAAGAAGGACCGAAGTCAGAGGCTATGCATAGATTATCGTTCACTTAATGAAGTGACCATAAAGAATAAGTATCCCCTGCCTAGAATAAATGATCTCTTCGATCAGCTAGAGGGAGCATGTGTGTTCTCAAAAATTGATCTTAGATCAGGATACTTTCAACTAAAGGTTAGAGAACATGACATACCCAAGACTGCATTCACCACTAGATATGGGTTGTATGAATACACAGTGATACCGTTTGGATTGACTAATGCACCAGCCTATTTCATGAACATGATGAATAAGGTATTCATGGAATTCCTTGACAAATTCGTAGTGGTATTCATCGATGATATATTGGTATATTCCAAGAGCAACAAAGAACATGAAGAACATCTACGCCTGATTCTAGAGAAACTCAGGGAACATAAACTTTATGCCAAGTTCAGCAAATGTGAATTCTGGCTGAATAAAGTGGGTTTTCTTGGGCACCTAGTATCTGGAAATGGTATAGCTGTTGATCCAGCAAAAGTGGCAGCTGTGACAGAATGGGAACCTCCTAAATCGGTTAAGGAAATCCGTAGTTTCCTATGTCTAGCAGGGTACTATCGGAGGTTCATTGAAAACTTCTCTAAGATAGCAAAGCCCATGACTGATCTGCTAAAGAAGGAGAAGAAGTTTAATTGGACAGAAGCTTGTGAAAACAGCTTTCAGGAATTGAAAAAGAGACTTGTGTCAGCACCAGTGTTATGTTTGCCAGATCTTGAGAAAGATTTTCAGGTCTATTGTGATGCATCTCACCAAGGACTGGGAGGTGTACTAATGCAACAAGGTAAAGTTGTAGCCTATGCATCAAGGCAACTCAAAAATCATGAAGTAAATTATCCTACTCATGATCTAGAGTTGGCATCAGTTGTGCATGCACTAAAAACATGGAGGCATTATCTTATGGGAAAGCGTTGTGAAATGTTCACCGATCACAAGAGTTTGAAATATATTTTTACACAGAAAGAGCTCAACATGAGGCAAAGAAGATGGCTAGAACTTATCAAGGACCATGACTTAAGTTTGCAATACCATCCTGGAAAGGCAAATGTTGTAGCCGATGCATTAAGCCGCAAGGTTTATGTGAATGGCCTCAACAAAGGAGAGTTACCGGAGGAGTTGTGTGCCCAATTTAGAGAGCTAAGACTCGAAATTGTGCCTGAAGGGTACCTTGCATCCTTGGAGGTGCAGCCCACACTAATGGATAGGATTCAAGAAGCCCACAAGTTGGACAAAGAAATAGATGAAATCAAAAGTAAAGTTAGTGAAGGAAAGGCAAAAGGATTCCATATAGATGAACAAGGAATCTTATGGTACGAAAAACGTATCTGTGTTCCACAGGATCTTGAACTTAAGAAGTTGATCTTATAAGAAGCACACAACTCACCGTATTCAATTCATCCTGGCAATACTAAGATGTATATGGATGTTAAGGAGAGGTTTTGGTGGAATAATTTAAAGAAGGACATAGTAGAGCACATTGCCTTGTGCGACGTGTGCAGTCGTGTAAAGGAAGAACATCAGAAACCGGCAGGATTATTACAACCACTACCAATACCTGATTGGAAATGGGATAAAATCGGTATGGATTTTATCACTGGACTGCCCAGGACCAAATCTGGATACGATTCCATATGGGTTATCGTTGATCGCTTGACAAAAGTGGCCCATTTCATACCAGTAAATACCACTTATACAAGTGCAAAGTTAGCCAAGATTTACATGAACAGAATTGTATGTTTGCATGGGGTACCTAAGAGTATCCTATCTGACAGAGGGACTCAATTCACTTTGCACTTTTGGCGACAACTTCACGAGTCACTGGGAACTCGGTTAGAATTCAGCACTGCATTTCATCCGCAAACAGATGGGCAGACAGAAAGGACCAATCAAATATTAGAGGATATGCTGAGAGCATGTGCGTTAGATTATGGATCCAGTTGGGATGAAAGTCTACCGTACGCAGAGTTTTCTTACAATAACAGCTATCAATCAAGCATAGAAATGGCTCCATTTGAATTCCTTTATGGAAGGAAGTGTACTACACCATTGCTATGGAATGGAGTAGGATAAAGAAATTTGTTCGGACCTGACCTAATCAAGGAGGCTGAAGAGAAGGTCAAGATGGTAAGGGATAGGCTAAAGATAGCCCAATCTCGGCAAAAGAGCTATGCTGATCTAAAGCGTAGAGAGGTTACCTATGAGGTTGGTGACAGAGCTTATCTCAGGGTATCACCACTTCGTGGGGTGAAAAGATTTGGAATCAAAGGAAAATTAGCACCACGCTATGTAGGACCTTTCAAGATTTTGAGCCGCAAAGGAGAAGTGGCATATGAGATAGAATTACCAGAATCTCTATCAGCGGTTCATAATGTATTCCATGTCAGTCAGCTGAAAAAGTGTCACCCGGAGATGGAAGGAACTTTGTTGAAAGAAACTATACCATTGGAGGAAGTTCAGCTAGATAATGATCTCACTTATGAAGAGAAACCTATTAAAATTCTGGAGACAGCAGAAAGAATTACCCATACCAAGACAATCAAATTCTGCAAAGTGCAGTGGAACCATCACACTGAATCAGAAGCAACCTGGGAGCGAGAGGATGAACTTCAGAGAGATCACCCTCACCTATTTGCTAGCCAACCCGAATCTCGAGGGCGAGATTCATCTTAAGGGGGTTAGATTTGTAACATCCCAAAATTTCATCTGAAATCATCATCATTGCACTCATATCATCATGGCATGTAATTGCATTGCATTTAGAATGTCCTCCAAAAATTTGGTGCAATTTTGGGCCATGGATAAAAAGATATGAATTTTTGGAAGTGGAATCAAAGAAAATGCTATATTAACTATTAAGCCCAAGTGAATACTTTTGATTAAAATTGTTGAATTAGAAGACAAATGTGTTCTATAATACCCTACAAACCTAATTGGAAGTTTTACAAATTTTCACAAATTGGTTTGGATCAATTTGAATCCTTAAATCAAAAGTTTTTGGAGATAAAAGAAATAGAAAAAAGAAAAGGGAGAAAAAAATAAAGCAGCAGACAGCTTCTGGCCTTTCGGCCCAAAACCAGCCCACCAGCCCCACCCGGCCTTTCCCCTCTCCCCTGTTTTTCTTACCGCGCCACTGACTACCCCCTCCCGCTGACAGACCGACCCCACGCCACGTCACCACCACCCCGTCGTCTTCAACCCCCCGGCGACGAACCGCCCCACCTCCTCTGCCGTTTCGAAATCAAATCGATTCCGGCCGTTTCTCATAGTAATTCCCCCGGCAACTGCTTCTACTTAATCCCCTTACCCCTCCTCATCATTTCCCCCAGTCGCCACCCCCGGAGAGCCCCCAGGCTCCCCAAATTTCGAGCTCGGACCGCCGCTCCCTGACGGTATTCTGGCGACAATTCCGGTGAACCCAGGTCGCCCGGCGCCCTCCCCTCTGTCCCATCTGTTTCACCATATCCTAGCGCACCTACTAACCGAGCCACGTACTCCCTCTTGCTCCAGGTCGACGACACGGACCAAGTTCGGCGAACTCCCTCTGCCGCCACCGTCCGACGGTTTTTCCGGTAAGGGCAAGGTTCCCGCTGCTCCTTTTTGGCCGCTGCTAGACAGTGCAGAACCAGGCGCATTCCCCTAACCCTTTCACTTGTCTGCTCGAGTACCAGATCGACGCCACCGTCTCGTGGCTGTGTAACTACCTCGGTGAATTACGCTCTTAGTTACATGCCTGGATGAACGAGAGTGGTTAAAATAGTACGGTGGGGCCCAGGGCCACTCACGGTAGACCTTTCGGCCGTCCTAACCACTTTCAGATCATCGGGACAAGAACGAGCGGCATAATCGGCAGGCGAAGGGATCAACTACATACACAAATGAGTATGTATGCAAGCCACATACAACAGTCCTCAGAGCCATTCCATCTAAAAAGAAATAGAAATATTGCAACGCCATACGGTAAGATTCAAATATCCTAGATAGAGATAATAATTTAGGATAGCTCCTCATACAACACACATCAGAGTATCAGGCGGAAGCGGAAAACAAGATCCGAGTACGGATAAGAAGCAAATCGGCATAAGATGCCACATAAATAAACACATCCCGCCCACAGATCTCACGAATCCCCGTTCCCGGAATCTCTACACCGAATGATCGTTGCCAACATCATCTGTCTCCTCCACCCAGTATCCATCTTGCGAATACACCTGTTCATCTGAATAAAACAATTTATCGTGTGAGACCCTAGGGGTACTCAACAAGTATTTATGCCACTAAAGGGGACACAACCTGGGGGTGACGCAATTGCAGCAAAAGATAATACCTAACAATTTTATAGATACTCGCTAACCATCCGCCTAACCAATGATAGACGGATGTCCATGAATTAAGAACAACAGTTATAACAGTATAATTAACAGATCCATCCTCCTCCTCGCTTACCAACGAGGAAGCAAACGAACAACCCCCATCATCCGTTGGCAGTTTTATTAACCATTCCATGAGTATTGCACTGTTTACTATTCTAGTTCTTAGTCAAATTAAAAGCGGTACTTTAGTTATACTTGTCTATGATCGAGAAACTGTGCTCCAAGCTGTCCATAACCACGGACACGGCTTTCAGAAAGATTTACCCTGCAGGGGTGCACGAATAGCAACACACACTCGATCAAGTTCGGAAAAACCAAATCAAAACCCAACGAGGCATTCACGACAAAGCAATCACAGGATTCAGAAAATATTTCATGGGGCCACCCCAATAAGCTACCCGCAACGAAGTTGGCCGGCTCCGAGACGGACCCAGGGTTTGCGACGACGGCTGTAAACGACTGGGAACCCGAAAATGTGACTGGGCTTGTCGATACCGTGGAAACGTGGCGCGATCCAAAACAGTACAGGTGCTCCTCGCACAATCTTAAATAAAGCAGTAACATGGCATAAGTACAGGATAGTAGTAAAGCCCCAAACTAATTGTGGCCCCAAGAAATAAGAATGAATCAAGCTCTGGCTCAGGGGGGTCCATAAGGCCTCCCGGATGTGGATAGTGTGAATAAACAAGGAACAGGAATCAAGTACTCGGGCTCCTACGGGACACAAGTGAGCATGAAAAACCAAATAGCAGATATTGCTCACCGGTGCCTCTTTCATTAGTTATCCCATTACTACTCAGGTTAAGTTGTTTAGGTACCTCGTTATTCATCAGACACTCACATACCCTACACATGCTTTTCTACGACTCGCATGGCTCAAACAACTCCTGTAGTAATGGCTCATGGGATGGAGGAACAAGCTTCGGTAGGGTTTAAAAGTAAAGGCTATGCAGTACTTGGGATTCAATTTAAGGCGATCGCGACTCAATGTTGCAAGAGTAAGATAGAGGCAATAGGTACTATATGTATGCAAGCATGTGGTAGTGCTTGCCTGGCAGCTCAGTTGAAGCGAGAGATGGATCTGGGTAGTACTCCTGTGATTCCTGGTAATTCTCCTGCTGAGCGTCTATTCGAAGAAGAACCAAAAAAACAAGGGCCAATATAAATAAAGTGCACAAGCATATGAATTAAAATGCGACAAGCAAACAAGCATGCCATGATGAATGATGCACAATTTACATGGCATTAAAGTAGCATGGCATGGTGAGGTGTGAGGTACAAGAATAAAGCATTTTATGATTTATTTAGTCAAATTTTATTGCCATAAACAGTTCAGATTTTTAATAATAACATGATGCATGCTTCAAATCAGAACAAGGACTGCATAGATAGAATGGGCTCGTCGCGCTGATCGATTTAGACATATTATTTGCCAAATTTGGAGTTATAGAATTAAAGTTATTAATTTATTAAGAAAAGAGCATTTTATTGTAATTTTAAACATCTCGAAATTTTAAAGTGTTCAAACCATATTTTTGAATGGCATATTTGAATTCCTCACATTTTTCTGATTCCAAAACATATATTATTTGTATTATTTGCATTTATAAATTAAAAGTTATTTAAAAACTGATTTGAATTTGAATTTAAACAGTTTGAATTTGTTTTGTTTAAACAGCTCATCATAGAAACTTTTATTACTCAGCTCGACCCAGCCACAGTCACTGATGGGTGGGCCAGCCACTGGCAGGACATACGCGCACGGAAAACTTTTCTCACCAGGGCTCTGGCTAGCCCATGTGACTGCTAGGTGGGACCAGCTGGCTAAGGCCCACGTGACAGCGGCGGAACCCGCAGAGGCTGTCAGGTGGGGCCGCACTGGACCGCGGGTTACGTCTACGAGAACTGGGGGCCTTACTGCAAGATCGCCAGGGCGGCTGACAGGTGGGCGCGCGCGTACTGCGGGTTGAGGCGGCAAAAGAACAGGGGGTTATCTGCAAAAAGGGGGAGGTCGCGGTACTGTGGATCTTCTCCACCGTTTGGCGGCAGATCTGCGCGCGGCGTGGAACGGGGACTCGAACTGGGGACCTGGAGCTCGCGCTAGGCGGCGGTGACCAGTGCGGTAGGACATGGGTGTTAACAGGAGGGAGTAACGCGGCTAGGTAAGGCTCTATGCGGCGCGTACAACGTGCAGACACCAGCGTCTGGCAGCGCACCGAGGGCGCTCGACGGAACGCGCGGCGCGACCAGGCAACGGCGACGACGGCGAGGATGTCTGGGAGAGAGCTTGGCTTACCGCGAAGCTGCTGGCGGTGGTGGTTCGGGCAGAGGAGCGGGCGATCGTCGACGTAGCAGGCGCCGGCCGGAATTAGGGTTTCATCGGGACGGCGCAGGTATTGGCGATCTTGGGGCTCCTCCTCCACGTTGGCGCGTATAGGGAGCAGCTGGGGGCTCTCCTTTGTCTTCTCGACCACCTCCACGTCGCGCGCGCTGGCAGGAACAAGAGGTAGACGGCGGTTCTGGCGGGAGGGAGGCGTCGTCGTTGGAGAGGAAGGAGGGGAGAGGCAGGGCTCTGGGCGGATCTGGGCGAGCCAGGAGACGTGTGGGAGGAGGGAAAAGCGAGGAGGAGGAAGGGGGTAGCGTGTGGGCACAGGCATAGATAAAGGTGGTCTCGGCCACCTTTGCTCCTCCTCGCTCACGTGCTAGCCGCGGTCAGCCAGGGCAGGCGCAAGGTGGGGCTGCCAGGTGGGGACGGCGTGGTGGAGCAGCTGGGTGGGGCTGGCACGGCAGGTAGAGAGAAAGAGAGAGGAGAGGGGGCTCGGGTGAGCTAGGGTGTAGCTAGGGCATGCTCGGCATGGGCTAGGGTTTGGGGGTGGTTCGGTGGGTAGATGGGGTGTGGGCCAGGAAGAGAGAGGGCCGGGTGGGGCTAGCATGGTAGAGAGAGGGAGTGAAAGAAAGAGAGGTGAGATTAAGGGATAGGGTTTTGAGAGAGAGGATATGAGAGGAAGCTAGGGTTTTTGTTTAGAATTTCTAGTGTTTTAAACATGCTTATAGATCAAGCCAAGATGAAGGGGTGAGGGAGTGTAGGGATTAAAAGAGGCATGATCAAGACATGGGCAAGTGTAAAGGAGAAAGATTAGCAATGTAGATAGATTCTCATATGAGCATGCATGAAGAAAATTATTAGTGTTGATGAGATCAGGGGATGGTGGAGAGGGATGGAGATGATCCACAAGGAAAAGACCCAATAAAAATCAAGAGGACTCAAATGGGATAAAGGTGGTGGTACTCTTGCATGGCCCATGCAAAATAATAAATGCCCTGATTTATTTTGTGAAAACAATAATAATAATATGGCATTATCCTTATGCATTCCCAAGAAGTGGAATAAGGCCAACCAAAAGAATTTATAGAATTAGATCCATCCTATCTCCCATGAGCTAGATTAAATACGGAAAGAAAATAAAAGCCCATGGTAAGAGGAATGGTGGAATTATAAGGTGGTGAAAAGAAAGGTGATGGAGTTGAATAAAAGATATGCCTCCAACTCAACTTGGGCATTAAACAATATATCAATAACCAACTACAATATCAAGAGGCAAATACAATTAATAATGCATATGAGGGAAGAACCAAAAGAAAAAGGGTTTTATATGATGCTCAAATGCAAGGTGGCATGATGACATGAGCATGATATAATTATGATGCAACAATTATATATAGGAAGTAGCCATTATCTTACTAGACCAAGTAGCATTACAATTGTTAGACAATTGGGATGCTACAGGCTGTGACCTCCGCCGTTGACGCCACTCCGGCGAGGAATACCGAGCGCAGCAGAGCTCCCCTCTCTCCATCGCGACCACCAACCAGATCGCCGAGACCACCGCAAACCCCCGATAAGACTGCCTTTTCCCCTACCCCTCTAGAATCACCGGAACGTCACTCACCTGACGTGCCGCCGCGGCGCACTGTCGCTAGGGTCGCCAGTCTCCGGCGAGATGTTTAGTAGCCGTTCGATCAAATCCTAGCGGATAGGATTAGATCACTAAACGAAAGGGTACAGGCTAATCAGATCCGTCCGTAGTTACTTAAGATCTGACGGCCCACAGCGATCGATTCGACCGAACCGGCACCAGCCAATAGGAAAGCGCCACGTCGCTAGGCTATTTCGTTTAAATAGAAAAATAGACAGATTTAGTATTTAACTTAGAAATTCAATAACTTTTGATCCACAAATCAGAAAAATACAAATTTGGTGTCTATGGATTCAGAAAAATGAGACCTTTATTATGGAGGCCTTGTTTCACCCTTTTGCCTCTGAAAAATTTGAATTATAGGCAGAACCTTTTTAGGAGTATTTTGCTCACAAAAATTGTTCTATAAATTATTTTGGGGTATTTCTTATGCATTTAGATGAGGTATTATATCCTCAGTACTGTAGACTCTGTAAATTTTAGAGTTGTGATCATATCATTGCATTTTGCATACATTCATGTTTTTGTAATGTTTTATTGATTGAATTATTGTTGTTGTATTGATCTTGTGTAGATTGTGTGGTTTGTTGCTGTGAGGATTGTACCTATTCCCCTAGATACCAAGGCAAGTGATATTTCATCCCATGTCCTATTATTTTTACTATTGCACTAGTGATATTTTAGTAGATATTAGCATGATAGAATTATTCATATGTTACTATACTATGCTATGCTACCCTATAGACTATATCTTGGTAGTATCCCCTAGTTAAAAGACTTTGTATGCCAGAATGCTTAGCTATGCTAGTAGAATTCGTGGGTGGAAAATACATATCAAGATAGTATGGAAAGATATTATTTTTGTTTGACTAAGAAAACAACTATTATTAATGAAACACCTGGGTGGAATGGGACTTGCTTGGATTATGTTGAGTGGTTACTCAGGGGCCATGTCTATGGTCAGCTGGTGTATCACACTTGTGGATGGACACCCAGGAACAAAGAGATTGGCGACATTCTTTTCATGAAGCTTCTAGTGCAACCACATGGCATATGGGCTCTGCCTTGACCAACTAAGTTGCAAGAACTCAGCCAGACGGACAGAAGGTGGTAGATATGGTAGGATGGAACGCGTCAGTGGTGGTCTGAGGGATTGCTTCTGAAAAGTCTTGTCTCGATGCATGTCGAGTCTTGTGGGGAAAGTGCACCACCTCTCGAGAGGGTAAAACTAAGTACTTAGCCGTGTCCCCGGTTATGGACAACATCTGAGCCTCAAGATAGTGAAGGAGTTCAATAATCTCCTCATCCAAATTTCTCTAAGTTAAAAACTTGTGGGTGAACATGTGTAGAGGTTCAGTGATGTCTATCATTGGTACCTTAAAAGTTTGACTGAGAAAATCTTACTCTTCAAAAACTATAAGTTAAACTAATTTTAGCAAAGCTAGCCATAACCCCACTTAGCCATATATTCGTGTAGTTGTTGGATTATACTAAGTATCTATGGTATCACTTGCCAATACAATTCCAAATGTATTGACCCTTGTGGCTGTAACTTATTATGTTGCAGGATACTCTGATGATGAGTAGGGTTGCAGGTCTACACTCGACATGCTTGCCTGTGGCACATTAAGACTAAAGACTCTATTATTATTATGCTATGTGATGTGAACTTGTGTCTTAGCCTTGGGCTAAGTGAGTTGTAAGAACCATTATACTCCTGGATGTGCGATGTAATAATGACCTTTGTTTTTGTGTACTTCATCTTAAACTGTGGGTGCTAGCATTTCGATCCAGGGACTAGCACTGCAATCACAGGGATCTTACCTTATCATGGTGAGATCTTACACAGTGATACACTTTGACATAGACAATCCTATAATCGATGAGGGGAATGTCTTTGATACTGCGAAGGACTACATATATGAAGTTGCTACCTATGCAATAAGAGTTGGGCTCGAATTTATCATTGAAAAGAGCGACCCCGAAAGAGATTTTGGGTGCATTGTAGGGAAAGTAAGGTGTGTAAATGGAGATTGCATGCATCTCCAATGTGGGGCAAAAACCCATTTTAGGTTGCCATACCTACATTTAGTTTCAGTCTTTCTCATATTTATTCTGCTGATATGTCCTCTGATTTATTTTTATTCTTATCGAATGCAGATCAAGGAAAACACAAAGAAACACAACTTCCCTAGTACTTCTTTATGTGATAAAATTAGACCGGCGATAACCAAGTGGATTGCTGCTACTGTACTTGACTAGGTGGGGCAGGATCATAACATTGGTCATGCTGAGTGATGACCCACAAGTATAGGGGTGTATCGCAGTATTTTCGAGGGAAGTGAAACCCAATTTATTGGTTCGATACAAGGGGAGCCAAAGAATATTTATAAGCCTTAACAACTGAGTTGTCTATTCAGCTGCACCTGGAAACAATCTTGCTCACAACAGTTTATCAGTAGCAATAGTTTTGTCATAGGAATAGTAAGACAACAGCAGTAGTAAAGTAAAGATAGTAGTAACAATAGCAGTAAATAGTAGGATTCGAGTGTGGTATGCATAGGGATGGATGGACGGGCATTGCATGGACAAGACAATTCACATAGCAATCAGAACATAGGGTAATTGCAGATAAATAAGATAAAGCATACGATACATTGCAAATGTATCTATAATTTTTTATGTTCCATGCTTGGTTTTATCCACTTTCTTGTGTTTTGTCCACACTTTGGAGTACTTATCATATGATTTCTTAGACTAACCTATTAACAAGAGCCAAAGTGCCAACTGCCTATTTTCTGTTGTTTTTGGTTCCAGGAAAGTCAGAAAATGAATATTCTTGGAATTGGACGGGACAAAAGCCAAAGTGCCTATTTTTCTGGCAGTCATCAGATGCCAGAATACGAGACAGAGAAGGGCTGGGGGCCGGCCACACCACCTGGCCGCGTGGCCAGGCCTGGCCCGTGCCAGGGGGTGGTCTGTTCGACCCTAGCACCCCCTCGTCCTCTCCTTCCGCCTATAAGATGCCCTCGGGACGAAAACCCTAAGTAACCGATCAAAAATCCACGAAAGAGTCTGTAGCCGCCATCATATCCATCCCAAGATCGGGAGGGATCTGAAGCTCTTCCCGGCACCCTGTCGGAGAGGGGAATTCACCCTGGAGGCCTTCTTCATCACCATGCAAGCCTCCGGTGTGATGCGTGAGTAGTTCATCCTTGGCCTACAGATCCATGTAGTAGCTAGATGACTGGTTCTCCTCCTTTGTGCTTTCATGTCTAGATCTTGTGAGCTCCGTTCATGATCAAGATCATCTATTTGTAATTCTTCATGTTGTGTTTGCGGGGATCCGATGGATATTGAGATGCTATTTCAGATTGATTATTGATTCTATCATGTCTTTGTTATTTGCGATCTTGCATGCTTTCCTTTGTTAGTAGCTATCTTGGCCAAGTAGATGCTAGCAACTCCAAGAGTTAGTATTTATGCTCGATAGTGGGTTCATGCCTCTGGTAATCTGGGGAAGTGACAGAAATCTCTAAGGTACTAGATGTGCTGTTGCTACTAGGGAGAAAATAACAATCCTTTGTTCATAGAACAATCATATTGTTTACTTTACACGCAATTTGTAAATCAATAATCTGTTGCTTGCAACTTAACACTAGAGGGGGTTCGGATGATAACCTGAAGGTGGATTATTAGTCATAGATGCAGTTGGATGGCGGTCTATGTATAATGTTGTAATGCCCAATCAAGTCTCAAAGGAGTCAAGATGATTAGTATATGCATGTAATTCTTTCTCGATGTTTGTCAATTGCCCTACTGTAATTTGTTCACCTAGCATGTTATCTATCTTAAGGAGAGCCGCCTCTAGTGAACTATGGATCCCGGTCCTTTTTCTTTTACATACAATCTACAAACTGTTTACTGCTTTGTGTTTACTTTCTGCAAACTATTATTTCCTTCCATTCGATACGTTTAATCGTTTGTTTTCAGCAAATCATGGTGAGATTGACAACCTCATCGCAAGTTGGGGACAAAGTTCTGTGGTTGTGTTGTGCAGGTCTCCACGTTGCTACTAGCACCGGTAGTGCGCCCTGCCAAGGCTCAGCTAGCAACACCTTTGGGGTGTTTCCTTGCTCCTACTGGTTCGATTAATCCTTGGTTTCATAACTGAGGGAAACTTGCTGTTGTGGTCATCATACCTTCCTCTTGGGGTTCCCAACGAGCTCTACATCAACACTGAGCCATCAAGCATTTTTCTGGCGCTATTGCCGGAAAGGACATCTTCACAAGGGGAGTCCCTCATAACCAATCTCTTTACTTTGTTATTTTTGTTTTGTTTAGTTTACTTTTGCTTTGTTTGCTTGTTTCTTTATCAAAAACACACAAAAATTAGTTCCTACTATAGTTGTTATTTTCATTGGTCTGTTATTGTCTTGCTTTATCATGCTTTCTATCAATGGTTGGTTTCTTTGAAACTAAATCTTATTGGCAAGGTGGGTTCACGGAAGAACAAAAATACTATTATAAGGAACACCGCTTGTCACAAAAAGGGAAACACTTATGGGAACAAATTGATAAATTGAATATCATTGCTAGAAACGTGTGCTCTACTTATAATGTTACTTATTGCTTTGATAAATCTTGTTGCTGTAGGAGGTATAAAAACCTCCCTTTTCAATGTGAGTATAATGATAATGTTACCATATCTTCTTATGTTAAAGGAAATTATGACTTTTATGATGTGGAACAAATTGAAGAATTTATTGATTGGAAGGGTGAATTTGAACTTGCTAGTTTGCTTGAAAATACTGATGATTCACCTTATAAATATGAGGTTTATGATATACTTAAATTTTGCTTTGATAATTATAAGGTAGAAAATGGCTATATTCTTGAATATCTTAATAGATGCTCTCCACCAACGGAAGAGACTAATGCCTTGCAGAAGCCTATGGAAGAACAAATTGCTGAAACTGGAAGCTCATTGGATAAAAAAGAGGAGGAGAGCGATGATCAAGAGGAGGAAGAATGGATCTACCCATCCCTACCTTCTAATGAGATTAACTCTTTACCCCTTACATTATTTGATTGTCCCTCATGCTTACCAAAGGAGGACGAATGTCATGTTCCTGAGGATTCTTTTGAAAATGTTTATAATAAAGATCTAGTGTTTGTAGATCATGAAAAGCATGCTTTATGTGATAGTTATATTGTTGAGTTTATTCATGAGGCTACTGAAAATTATTATGAGAGAGGAAAATATGGTTGTAGAAGTCTTCATGGTAGTGAAACACCTCTCTATGTGCTGAAAGTTTTGAAGTTGCTCTTGTTTTATCTACCAATTCTTGTTACTATGTGCTTCTTTGATTTATTTTCTTAGAAGATTCCTATGCATAGGAAGTGGGTTATACCTAAATGTGTTCTGAATTTGCTTCTTGATGCTCTCTTTTACTTCAATTCATATTTCTTATGTGAGCATCTTCTCAAACTATCAAGCCTAACTTAAAGGCGTTAAAGAAAAGTACTTATTGGGAGATAATCCAAAAGTTTTATATGAGTCTTGGAAGTTATTACCTCAGTAATAACCGCTCCTTATCCTTTTTATTTCCTTTTTGAGCAAAGAGTAACCTCTAATGAGAGAGAAGTAATGATTGGAAAAGTTGATGTCCTGAAACAGATTTTTGTGCTTCACCGTACAAATTCGTGTAAAATCTCTGAACATCTTTTTGAGGCATGAATTTTTTTGCTTCTGACCCAGGTTGTTATCTAACTTTAGTTAGTTCAACACTTTTTGATTTGAGCAACAGAAGATCTTCGAAAAAATCCGTCTTTACCTGCTGGTCTGTTTTGACAGATTTCTGCCATTTTCTGCATTTGCTTCTTGTTGGTTCCTTTTTGACTTCTTTTGGGGAATCGAGCTTTTTGAGGGAAGTGCTACAGTAGCTAGTTTTTTAATGGAAGTTTATTTGGTGTTAGAACTGAACCTTAAGACCTTTTATCTTGAGTGCACTAATGTTGTAATAAAGATTGTGTGAAGTTTTGTATGAACGAAAAAATTTCAGGTGTATGGAAGGAATGAGTAATGAGATGAAGGATGGACTAAAGCTCAAGCTTGGGGATGCCACACATGTTACCCCAAGAAATATCCAAGAAGTACAAGTGTCAAAGCTTGGGGATGCCCAAGGCATCCCCTTCTTCATCAATAAAAATCCCAGGTTTCTTCCAAACGCTTCATTTTTATTGTTTCATGCACAGTTGTGTTGTTCTTGGAGCGTCTTCTTTTTCGTTTTCGTTTTGGTTTTTCGTTTGCTATTGTTTGCTGAATAAATTGGTTGGACCCCCTCTTTCATACATTGGTTTGCAAATAGTTTGGTTTGGTTTGGAAAAGAGTAGGAAAGTTCATGCTGATATGGTAAAAAGAGCTTGTTTTTTACGGTGGCCTATGCTTTGTCATGCCATGCTTGATATTATTTTGGATTTATGCTTAGTATTCTTTGCTGTAGCATGACTTTTTATAAACAATTGAGATTGCTTAATGTGCCTTGGATGAATCATGCGTTGTTTTAGCATATTAAAGCATAGTATAGTGGTATTCTCCTTTGATGATTTATTTGGGTTAACTTGGCACATGCTCACACCATGTTATGACTATCTCAAGTCACCATAAGCCTTTATGATCCTTTAGTTTTCAACTTGTAGTATCACTTTATGCTTTGATCAATGATGTTTTGTCGCTCTGCATGATTATGGCCATTATTGCTCTCTTAATTTGTCACTCCCAGTCTTTTGCTAGCCTCCACAACCAAGTATGAGTTCCACTCATGCATCCAACTCCCTAAACCAAGTTATTCCAAAGAGTCCACCATACCTACCTACTAGCTTATGCTATTCCAAGTATATTCATGCTTTTGTTTACCTTCCAAATTAAACTTGTTATGAGAAAACTAGTGACTAAAGCTCTCACGAACTTGATGTCACACTTTACTTTTCTTGCCCTTAATAAACTTGAACCATTGGGTCCTTCTTTGTTGCGTATATGCTTGCGCTTTATAAGTTGAAATTAGCAGAACCATGTATCATGGGGAACGCTTTCAACATTGCACTTGTACTTTGTACCCCATTGATATCATGTTCTTTTGCTTATGGATCCTGGCGGTGTGAAATAAAAGTGGAACTTGTAAGATCATGGAGTTTGTATGTGTGTTAGAGAAACTGGGCCGCTAGCCTAATCCATGCCTAATCATGGTGGAAACTTGCAGCATCACCATAATGAGCACTCTATGAAGAATCCTCAATAAAAACCTATGCAAATAGAAAATAAAAAGATCGTTGAGATGCTCATTGTCTGCTTGCCTTGTCATTTTGATTATGGGATAGCTCCTGTATCATCTGCAAGGGGTACCCTGTTGGCAGTTCTTTATGATACACATGTACTTACAACGACAAGAGCTTACTCGTGACTAAAGTTGGTTAGCATGAGGTTCGGTCTTCGTAAGTAAGGGGCATGAGATTTCGGTTTATAACTTGTCAAGCATATCCTCTTAGTTGTGTCACTTTAACCTTAATCACCTTCAAGATGCTTATGATAGGGGCAATGAGAGCTGAAATCTATAAGTACCATAATTTTTGGAAGCTCTTTATGAGACTTGAATCCCTACTTCCTTTTATGAAGTCCTTTCTTCCACCATTATATTGAGTCTCCACCTTCTACCTTTATGCACCTACTTTGAGAGCATAGTGGCCATTCTTAGTTCTATGTGCATTGTCCCAAGACTAGTTGATTGATGCATAACTTGATATTGCTTGTTTTAAACTATTTGTATCTAGTCACTCTTATGAACTTTGAAGGTGTCCTATGCATTTATATTTGCTACTCTTTGAGGGACAAGCTGAATACTAGTATGCTATGTTTTCTTTATGTGAAACAAACAAACGTCTTGCAAAGCACTGTTATTCATGAATCTTTTGTTTGTGCCTTTTCATGTTGCATCATAGTTTCTTTGTCTTATTGCTATAACTTTGTCTTTCATGTTATGATTGAAGTACTATGATCCCAGCTTTGAATGTTTTGCAAATACTTTGATCAAGTCTTTGATGGTGCATGTCACCTGAAAAATTATTCTTTCTTTTTATCACTTACCTAATTGACGACGAGCATGAGTTAAGCTTGGGGATGTTGATACATTGCAAATGTATCTATAATTTTTGATGTTCCATGCTTGGTTTTATCCACTTTCTTGTGTTTTGTCCACACTTTGGAGTACTTTTCATATGATTTCTTGGACTAACCTATTAATAAGAGCCACAGTGCCAGCTGCCTATTTTCTGCTGTTTTTGGTTCCAGGAAAGTCAGAAAATGAATATTCTCATAATTGGACGGGACAAAAGCCAAAGTGCCTATTTTTCCGGAAGTCATCAGATGCCAGAATATGAGACGGAGAAGGGCTGGGGGCCGGCCAAACCACCTAGCCGCGTGGCCAGGCCTGGCCCACGTCAGGGGGTGGTCTGGCCGACCCCAACACCCCCTCGGCCTCTCCTTCCGCCTATAAGATGCCCTCGGGACGAAAACCCTAAGTACCCGACCAAAAACCCACGAAAGAGTCTGTAGCCGCCGTCATCTCTATCCCTAGATTGGAAGGGATCTGAAGGTCTTCCCGGCACCCTGTGGGAGAGGGGAATTCACCCCGAAGGCCTTCTTCATCACCATGCAAGCCTCCGGTGTGATGCGCGAGTAGTTCATCCTTGGCCTACGGATCCATGTAGTAGCTAGATGGCTGGTTCTCCTCCTTTGTGCTTTCATGTCTAGATGTTGTGAGCTCCGTTCATGATCAAGATCATCTATTTGTAATTCTGCATGTTGTGTTTGCGGGGATCCGATGGATATTGAGATGCTATTTCAGATTGATTATTGATTCTATCATGTCTTTGTTATTTGTGATCTTGCATGCTTTCCTTTGTTAGTAGCTATCTTGGCCAAGTAGATGCTAGGAACTCCAAGAGTTAGTATTTATGCTCGATAGTGGGTTCATGCCTCTCGTAATCTGGGGAAGTGACAGAAATCTCTAAGGTACTAGATGTGATGTTGCTACTAGGGAGAAAACAACAATCCTTTGTTCATAGAACAATCGTATTGTTTAGTTTACACGTAGTTCGTAAATCAATAATCTGTTGCTTGCAACTAAATACTGGAGGGGGTTCGGATGATAACCTGAAGGTGGATTATTAGTCATAGATGCAGTTGGATGGCGGTCTATGTATTATGTTGTAATGCCCAATCAAGTCTCAAGGGAGTCAAGATGATTAGTATATGCATGTATTGCTTTCTCGGTGTTTGTCAATTGCCCCGCTGTAATTTGTTCACCCAGCATGTTATCTATCTTAAGGAGAGCCACCTCTAGTGAACTATGGATCCTGGTCCTTTTTCTTTTACATACAATCTACAAACTATTTACTGCTTTGTGTTTACTTTCTGCAAACTATTACTTCCTTCCATTTGATACGTTTAATCCTTTGTTTTTCAGCAAAACACGATGAGATTGACAACCTCATCGCAAGTTAGGGACAAAGTTCTGTGGTTGTGTTGTGCAGGTCTCACGATGCTACTAGCACCGGTAGTGCGCCCTGCCAAGGCTCAGCTAGCAACACCTTTGGGGTGTTTCCTTGCTCCTACTGGTTCGATTAAACCTTGGTTTCATAACTGAGGGAAACTTGCTGCTGTGCTCATCATACCTTCCTCTTGGGGTTCCCAACGAGCTCTACATCAACACTGAGCCATCAGCATCCAAGTACTAGATAATCCTAGGCATGTGTCCCATATATAGTCATACGTGCTTGTAATGAGAACTTGCAAAACATCTTTTGTCCTGCCAGCCCGTTTGCAGCGGGGCCTCAAGGGAACTACTGGCAATTAAGGTGCTCCTTTTAATAGAGCACCGGAGCAAAGCATTAACATTCCGTGAACACATGTGATCCTCACATCAAATCCATTCCCTCTGGTTATCCCGATTTCTGTCACTTCGGGGCCTTTAGTTTCGGACAACAACGTGTGTATACAACTTGCAGGTAAGACCATAAACAATACTATCATAATGAATCAATAACATGTTCAGATCTGAAATCATGGCACTCAGGCCCTAGTGACAAGCATTAAGCATAACAAGTCGCAACAAAGTCAAAAATCACTAATAGAAGATACTAGGCACCATTCCCTAACAATCTGATGCCATTACATGAACGATCTCATCCAATACCTACCATCCCCATAGCCTACAACAGGGGATTACTCACTCATAGATGGGGGAAACATGGATGGTCGATGGAGAAGCGATGGTGATGATGATGGCGATGATCTCCAATTCCCTATCCCCGCAGGGTGCCAGAACGGAGTTTCTGGTTCCAAATCATGGAATCTAGTGGTGGCGGCGGAGCGGAACTCCTTCTGGAAAAACGTCAAACCTCCCTGAGTTTTTAGGTTAGAAGGCATCTTATAGGCGAAGAGGGAGACCGAGGGGGTGTCTGGGGCAGCCAGACCACCCCCTGGTGCGGCCAGGCCTAACCCGCGCGGCCAGGTGGTGTGGCCTGGGCCCAGCCCCCCTCCATCTCGTATTCTAGCTCCGGGAGTCTTCTGGTGAAATAGTATTTTTGGCATATTTTCCGGGATTTTTCCTGATAGTTGATTTTCTGCACAAAAACTAGACACCAAGGCAATTCTGCTGAAAACAGCGTCAGTCCGTGTTAGTTGCATCCAAATCACACAAGTTTAGAGGAGAAACAATAGCAAAAGTGTTTGGGAAAGTAGATACGTTTTGGACGTATCAACTCCCCCCAAGCTTAGCTTATTGCTTGTCCTCAAGCAATTCAGTTGAAAACTGAGTGCGATAAAAGAAACTTTCACAAACACATTTGCTTCATATGATGTATATATTCTCAGCATGTGATCAACTACTTAGACAATTCATAATAAAGAGTATGCAACTAAGTTTACTTAATAGGCATTGCAAGCTATGAAGAGATTCCAACTTAAAAATAATAAGTAGCATGAAACATAAACATAAGCAACATTACAATGCTCATAACAAGGTATGATAGAGTGGTATCTCGCTTGCCTTTGATTGTGAATGCCAGGGCACCTCTGAAGTTCAGGTGAAGACTAGAAGTAAAGATATCAAAGATACAAGCATCAAAGTCATAACACAAATAATCAAGTTTTGAGACAAGCACATTACACTAAGACTGACAACTATGCTCTCAAGAAGGTGCTCAAAAAATATGTGGAGACTCAACAAAGAAATGAAAAGGTTTTGAATAGTTTGAAAGGCTTCTAAATGCTGAAAGTATGGTACTCATTAGCTTTGAGCTCTCATTGCCCATATCATAAGCATCTTTAATATGGTTAAGTTGAAAGTGAGGTCCAATCTGAGTTATATGCTTGACAAACTATAAACTGGAAATACCATGTCCCTTGAGTACGAGGGCCGCTCCTCATGCTACTCAACTTTAGTTACCTGTAAGTTCTTGTCATCGTAAATACGTGCGTATCATAGAGAACCGCCAACGGGGTACCCCTTGCCCGATGATACGGAAGAATCCCCATATCAAAATGACAAGGCAAGCAGACAATGAGTATCTCAGCAATCTTCTTATTTACCATGGGAAAATGGTGCTTTTTTCTCTCTTTTCTCTTTTCTCAAATATTTTTTTCCTTTTCTCAATAGCTATTTCTCTCCTTTTTTATAAGAAGAATGCTTCATAGATACTTATTATGGTTACGCTGTAGGTTTCCACCATGACGGCATGGATTAGACCGACGGACCAGGCGTTTGTCTAACACACATACATAACTCCATGGACTTACAAGCTCCCCTTTTATTTCACACCGACGACATCCGCAAACAAAAGATCATGGTATCAACTGGGTATATATTTACAGGTGTTGAAAGCGTTCCCCGTGACAGCACAGTTCTGCTAATCCCCAGCCTATAATTTGCAAGCATATAACTTTCATGGACAATCACAATGGTTCAGGTTTATTAGGTGCAGGAAATAATTTGTGCCATCAAGTTCGTGAGAGCTTTACTAACTAACTTTTTCATCACAAGCAAACATTTTATTCAGAAGAAAACAAGGCATATTGAATATGCACGGAAATAGCAAATGGTGCTAATAGGTAGATATGGTGGACACTTTTGGCAATATTTGGTTTTAGGGGTTGGAGACATGAGTAAAACATACTCAGTGTAAGTGAAGGCTAGCAATAGTAAGGAAGCAACAAACGAGAGAGCAATAGCTGTCATAATCATGCTTGCAACAAAACATGACTAATCATGGCATGAAAGTGATTCAAGACCCTCAAGGCAAAATAATTCATCGAGGCTTAACTAATTATTTCAGTCATATGCATGCGTGAGCATGTGCCAAGTCAATTCAAATGAAATATTCAGAGGAGGATACCATGGTGTCATACCAAGTTATGAATAGAGTAATGCAAGCAAACATTCATATGACATGCTACAAACTATTAGCAAGCTAGAACTAATCATATGAAAGCAAGAACTACTAAGCATCCATAAGTAACATACACCCTACACGAACAGGCTAAGCATGCCCACAATGATGAGTATATGTACAAAAATGAAAACAAATAGAGTTCGTTACCAGCCTCTTACCACACCTCAAGTTGTCATTAATCCTCATTATTGCCCTTCACTTGTGTGGCTTGAATAATAACATGAAACCAAATCCCACTGAGGACTGCTGAACCCCTGCAACAAAACTCACAAAACCAAAGAAGAACAGCAAATATTTTTGGTGTTTTTGATTTTTAAAACAACAACCAAAAAGGGAAGAACAAGCAAAGCAAAATCTTTTTGGGTTTTTCGAATAGTTCAAACAAAGCAAGCAAACCAAGGCAAAAAGGGAGAAGCAAACGAAAGAGAACCAACAGAAATATTTTTGGTCTTTTGTGTTTTAGAAAGCAAAATCAAAGAAAGAACAAAAACTAAAAAGAGAACGAAATATGAATATACAAAGTACCGACGAAACATGATAAGGAGATGAGTGCGATGTCGGCCTACCTTCCCCCAAGCTTAGGCTTTTGGCCTAAGTGGGTATCAATCCCAGGCTGGCCAAGATGAAGTGTCTCCGTGGTATGACGAGGAGGTACCCTCGTCCTGGTGCGAGCTCGAGTACGTCCCTCCGTAGTGCGCAGAGTAATCATAGGAGGGCACATCCTCCTAGTGCTGCCTATGGAATCCTAGCAAGCAGAGCTGCTCGTCCACCTCCTCCTTGGAGCGCGACCACGGCCTCCTGTGAACACTAAACAAAGTAGATTGAGGTAAAGGGATCTCCCTCTCATCCCCATCAGTAAACAACATCCTATATACTAAACTGTCCAACTCAGAATCAGCAGTGACAAATTGATGTGTTTTCATAGCAGCAAGGTCAAGCCTTTGTGGTGCCAACATAGTATCATTGGGATCCACAGAAAGCTCTAATGCATTGACCATACGTGAAGCGATTATGCCCCCATATATAGGCCCCCTAGCAGCTAGGTGGCGAGCAATAAGAGAGCCAAGGTTGTACCGAGCATCATTGTTAAGCGTGGCAGCAAGGAAGGCTAAATGATAGTTGGATATATTAGTCGTATTCTCCCTACCAAGAACGCTAGTAGCAAGATAATATGCAAAGTATCTAAGAGCAGCGAGTTGGATGTTTCTTATCTTTCTGCGCTGAGCTACGCGGTCATCATCATTGGTCACCCCTCGGTAGAGCTCCAGCAAATCAGCGGGTCTCCCTTGAATCTTCTTCACAGTCCCCGTCATGCTCACACCTACAATACTACAAAATCTTTCCAATGGCATGGTAAAGGGCAGATTATAAATTCTGAAAGAGACAGTTGATTGATAGGGCGTGCTAGTAAACACGAAGCTCTCAACAAAAGTCTTGGTGAGCATAGTGTATTGCTCACTCTCATCTTGCATGTATGAGGTCAAACCAACCCTCTGAATCAGTAGCAAGAAATCATCAAGAATCCCTGCACCTCGTAAGAAAGTAAAACAAGGAAAAGTAGATGGGTGAGCATCCCCATCATCTCCTTCATTACCAATGCGAGGTGCAATGAGATCTTCGTTGTATGATGGCCTAAACTGAGAGGCTGATCTTGAGGGCCTTGACCTCCTAGGTGCATCCCTCTCAAATATTTCTCCAAAGGTATGGTTGTTCATGTTTGATATTCTGCAATTTAAACATCTATTAAACAAGTGATTGCAAAGTGAATATAATGAAGGGAACTACTCATAGGGACTTGTAAGAGGCCTAAACATGCATCAAAACTATATCTCTAAGCATCAACCAAGCCTACAAGCTCTCATAACCTGTCACCTACAGCAGCAAAATACTCAAGATATAAACCACTAAACACAAATCTACTTGGACAAGCGGAGGAGTCACATACCGGAGAACAAATGCTCCAAATTTCAGAAGCAAATATGGGCTGAGCAAGGAGATCGAAAAATCGAGGGCAAGAATAGCAAAAACGTGATTTTTGAGCAATGAACTGGTGTTTGCTCGGGAGAGAGAAGAAAGTGGCAAGTGAGAGAGTGAGTGGAGGGCCAGGGGTGGCCCACACCATAGGCATGCGCGCCCCAGGGCTGGCCGCGCCACTAGGTGGTGTGCCTGCCTGGTGGGCCCCCTTGGTACCTTCCAAGCACTCCTCTGCCCCTTTTTCACGTAAAAATTTAATATGAATTTTCAGGAATTTTTCGAGACACTTTATTTTTGGGCAATTTTCAGGCATAGATGAATGATTTTCTGACAGACAGATTTTCTGGAATGATGCCATGACAAAACAAGGATAGAACTACAGAAGTTCTAAGACACTCTAATATGCAAGCAACTAACAATAGAAAAGAAAACTAAACGAAAGCAAAAACTAAATGGATACAAAAGAAGTAAGTGGAGATAATCATGGTGAAAACATTGTTTTGTTCAATAAAATCCTTTTGTTAACAAGGTTGAGCAAGTATTGTTACCAAAAAAAATTATATGAAACAAAACTTTGTATTCCACTAATGATTATGTTACCTCAACCTTGATATCAATGGTCCCAATCATAATAGTTTCAAATTTTTCTCTTGGTATGGGACAATATATTTCTCCAACTTGAATGCCCTCAACATGTTCAATTGAATTCAAACATAAGTCCTTCAATCTTCTTGGGGAAATAGATAGTATGCTCCTTGTCATTAACATTAAAGGTCACCTTTCCTTGATTACAATTAATAACATCTCCTGCAGTATTAAGAAAAGGTCTCCCAAGAATAATAGACATATTATCATCTTCAGGCATGTCAAGCACAACAAAATCAGTTAATATCAAGAAATTATGAGCCACTTGAACAGGTACATCCTCACATATACCCACAGGAATAGTAGTATATTTATCAGCCATTTGCAAAGATATATCAGTTGGTATTAGTTTTCCAAGTTGAAGTCTCTTGTAGATAGAGAAGGGCATAACACTAACTCTAGCTCCCAAATCACACAGGGCAGTTCTAACATAACTATTCTTAATAGAGCAAGGAATAGTTGGAATCCTTGGGTCTCCAAGTTTCTTTGGAACCTTACCATTAAAGGAATAATTAGCAAGCAAAGCAGAAATTTCTTCATTAGGGATCTTCCTTTTATTCGAGACAATATCCTTCATATACTTTGAATAAGGAGGCAATTTAATAGCATCAGTCAAAGGAATTTGCAAGAATAAAGGTTTCATCCACTCACAAAACTTGTTATAGTGTTCATCTTCCTTTGACTTGTGTTTCTTATCAGGGAAAGGCATAGGTTTTTGGACCCAAGGCTCTCTTTCACTACCATGTTTCTTAGCAACAAAATCTTCTTTAGTGTACTTAGTATTCTTAGTGTGCTTTTCAGGTTCTTCTTCAACTTTTTATTTATCAGGAACATCATTTTCTTCATTACCACTTTCAGTTTCAGCATCAGAAATAGATATACTATTAGGATCTTTAGCATGTTCAGAGGGTTCTACAATAGTTTTATGTTTCTTTTTTCTTTTCTTACGAGTAGAACCACTATTTTCAGCTTGTTGAGAATCCTGCTCAATTCTTTTGGGATGCTCCTCGGGATATAGAGGATCCTAGGTAGCAGCACCACTTCTAGTTCTAATTTCATAAGCATGTTTTTCTTTGACAGCGTTAACTAGCAAGTCTTTTTGCACTTTAATGAGTTGATCTATTTGGGTTTGAACCATTTGAAAATGTTTAACAATCATTTTAACATCATTAGAGGTTCTTTCCACAATATCTTTTAACTTAACAATAGCTCTAGTGTTTTCCATTAGATGATTTTGCATCCTTAAATTAAAATTATCTTGCTTAACAATAAAAATATCGAATTCTTCTAAGCATTGATCAGGAGGTTTAGAGTAAGGGATATCACCTTCATCAAAGTGTTGGAGAGAGTGTACCTCAATAGTGGGTGAATAAGGGATAGGCTTACATAATTCTTCTATAGGAGGTAGATTCTTGACATCTGCAACTTTAATTCCCTTCTCCTTAAGACATTTCTTAGCTTCCTTCATCACTTCATCACTCAATTCAGTAACTCCCCTCTTCTTAGATAATGGTATAGGCACCGGTATAGCTGGTTCAGGTATAATTACTTTAGGTATAGCTGGTTCAGGAGGAGTCCAATATTCATAATTCTTGCTTATTTTAGCCATTAATTCCTTGGCTTCCTTGGGAGTCCTATTCCTGAAAACACAATCAGCACAACTATCTAGGTATGTCCTAGATTCTTCAGTTAGTCCATTATAAAATATATCAAGCAGCTCATTCTTAGGTAATGGACTTCCAGCCTGTGCATGAATCAAAGCACAAAACCTTGCCCATGATTCAGACAATATCTCTTTTTCTCCTTGTTTAAAATCCAAAAGTTCCTGCAAAATAGCATGTCTAGCACTAGGAGGAAAATATTTCTGCAGGAAAGTACTAATCAAGCAATCAGGGCTATCAATAGATCCAGGAGATAAATTACTAAACCAAGTCTTAGCTTCTCCTTTCAATGAAAAGGGGAAATCTTAGCAACAAAGTAAGTACACATCTTAATATCATCAGAAAACAAGCCACTCATGGTAGAAAGCTCAGTCATATGTGCTACTGCACTTTCATTCTTAGTCCCACAAAAAGGTTCTTTCTCAACAATAGCTATGTAAGATAGATCAAGAGAGAAATCATAATATTTATCTTTATTGTTTATGGGAGAAGTAGCAAACTTAGCAATAGGAGACAATTTGGGTCTAATAGTACGCCTCTCAAGAAGACTCTTAGCAGCGCTCCTATCATGGGTGTTTTTACATTCTTTAATAAATTCATCGGTCATCTCAACATAACCGTCTTCAATATCATAACTCTCACAAGGCTCAGGCGAACTAACAGGTGTAGTAGTGTCTTCATTAGGAGTTTCAGTATTTCCAGCTATAGTTCTAGCAATCGTAGCATCTAGGAAAGGACCTAATGAACCACTCTTATCAAGCACAGTAGAAGCAGCATCATAAGTGTGGCGCCCCGCAAAAACCACTACTAGAAAATCGCGTTATTTTTGTGCATTGCATCATCACGACCGCATGCTCATGTCATCATGCCACCTTGCATTTTAGCATCGTCATGTCATCTTGCATTTGTTTGCATAAAACTATTTTCGAAAAGTCTATTTTTGTTTTCTAAACGCCCCTTTATTATTTTAAATCAAATCCTGGGTCTCCGGAATATTTTGTTTTGTCTGCCAACGGTTTTCAAAAGCCCCGTTTTAAATACATAAAATTTATATTATTTTTTATAGGAGGCAGCCAGCCAGGCCCGAAAGCCTGGCCGGCCACCTCCAAACCCTAAGTCTAAACCATCCCTACCTAATCCTAATCTACCCAGCCCCAGCCACCTCACTCCCACCAATTGCCGCCTGCCACCTCACCCCAGCCTCACCTGGCCCCCTCCTGCAGCCCCTACCGACACCACCCCACCTGGCCATCTCATCTCCCGCTCGCACACAACACGCACGCAACACACCACCCCACCTGGCCACCTCATCTCCCGCTCGCACACAACACGCACGCAACACACCTGCGCAGCAGCACACACGCACAAAAACGCATGCAACCGCCCACCCCGTGCGACACGCCTGCCCGCATCCCCGACAACCTCCCCCCGTCGCCCGGTCCCACCACCAGGGCCTTTTTCCGTCGCCACCTGCGCCTCTCACCTACCGCCCACCAACTATCGTCCTCCACCCGCGCGCCCCACTCCCTGCTCCTCTGGCCCCACCGCATCACGCTGCCCACGCCTCAACTCTCGCCACCAAATCCGCCGCCGCCCCCTCCTCGCCGTGTCCGGCCGCGCGCCTCCACCTCCCTTTCCGGCCGCCGCCGGCCGCCCTTGCCGCCGGTCGTCCCCTTCCTCGCCGCCTTCTCCGGCGCGCCCTCCCCCGAGCCCGAGGTCGCCGTCCGCCCCGCTCCACCCCAGCTCTCCCTCTCCGGCCGCATCTCCGCCCGTGCCGAGCTCCTCCGCCGCCCTCGCCTTTCCTCTGCCGCCGCCCTCTCCTCGCCGTCGTCCGCCGCCGCCGCGGTTCCTCCTCGCCTCCATCCCTCCGGCCTCGCTTCTCAGCGGCCACCCCGGCCCTCCGCATCCGAGGACCCCGCCGCCGGTCGTCCTCATCTCCGGCGTCGTGCCCTCCACTTCTCCGCCTCGCCGAAAACGCCTCCAACTCGACCGAGTCCACGCCGCCAGCGCCCCAGCGACCCCCTGCAGGGCCGTCGTGCCTCCCGAGCACGTCCGTGTGTGCGGCGCTGCCGTCGGCCTCGCCATCGCCCTATCCCGCGACCCCGCCTCTCCTCTCTGGCCCGGATTTGAGCCTGAGTGATACGGTGTAAAAATTTGTTGCTGTGGTACTATTGGTGCTGTTGGACGAAGAGGACCGTGTCGCCACCGAGTTCTACTTCTTAACGTGACGCCATCCAAGACCGTCCCCAGTGATCTCCTGTGCAGTGTACCTGTCAAGGTCTCCGGACGAACAAGATCGACAAAGAACAAGTTGTACCAGGACTACCGACAAGATCTCCGATCCCAAACCCTCGAAAGTTCGCCATCGATCGAAGACGCCTAGACTCGGGATGCCAAGATCTCCGCCGCGAAACGATAAGACCGTCGACAGACCCGAAGACCGATCCCTCGGACGGCAAGTTCTTCGACCCGGGACCCGAACGACAAGATCTACTTCATGGAACCGAAGACCGATCCTGCCGATCCCGAACCGTCGAACCACCAAGCTCTCCTTCCCAGACCCGAAGACCACTGATGCGACAAGATCTACTTCCCGTTGTCCGAAGAACGATTCCCTAAGACCGGACCCGGAACCCCCAAAACCAAGACCTTCGCCCCAGATGTGTGACCCCTTTATCCGAGACCCCTATTTTTATAATACGACATTATCAACTGTCGCATATTAATTGTTCATGCATGCATATCTGTCATGTGGGTTTGGGGGCATTATGCCGATTCATATCATAATTAAATATGGAGTCTATATGAGGGCTATTCTAGTCTTATATCGACTCCATTTAAAATGGCGTAGCGAACCGATGTCATGATTTGCCCTGTTAATACAACATTTAAATTGCGGGGGTTCTAAATCACTTGAACCACCTAATTAATTGTCGGGACCCCGGTTCCGCTTAATACTGCCTAATTCCAGCGCATCCGCATCATATCATAATCATGCCGGATCTTCTGTCGTAGTATTAAATATTGCATCCGGTGTTTCTTTTAGTGCTTTGCTTCTTCGCGGATTAGCCCGATGATTGGATGCGAGTATCGACAAGTTCTCCGGATATGATCCTTCGGCAGTGTTTCCCAGGCGAGCATTCTCCCCCTTTCTACCTATTTTGCATTTATAGTCTTTATTTCATCCTGTTGATCTATTGCTATCCGTGTCGCAATGCTTTAGTTTCCGTGCACCAGTTATATCCCGTGCAGCCTTTATATTGCCTTGGACACCTCCTATTACCTGTGTTTGGTAGATAGCTGGCCTTGCGAGTCGTAGATGCTTGCTCAGGTGCGATCTCGTGTTGTCGAGTACCCCAGTTGTTGGAATGCTGGCAGTTGTTAATGGTGGAGATGTTTATTGGTGGAGATGATCATGACTTTAATTACAACTAATAAAATGCTAGATATAACTAATGCAGAGGCATCGGTGGGCAATAGATGTTATTTGGTTCTTCCACGCTCACTTGTGTCCCGTAGGACCCCGAGTACTTGATACCTGTTCCTTGACTATTCGCACTATCCACATCTGGGAGGCCTTATGGACCCTCCTGAGCCAGAGCTTGATTCATTTCTATTTCTTGGGGCCACAAGTAGTTTGGGGCTTTATTACTATTATGTACCTATGCCATGCTTTACTGCTTTATTTAAGATTATGCGTGGAGCACCTGTACTGTTTTGGATCGCGCCACGTTTTCACGGTATCGACAGGCCCAGTCACACTTTCGGGTTCCCAGTCGTTTACAGCCGTCGTCGCAAACCCTGGGTCCGTTCCGGAGCCGGCCACCTTCGTTGCGGGTAGCTTAGTGGGGTGGCCCCCTAAAATATTTATGAATCCTGTGATCGCTTTGTCGTGAATGCCTCGTTGGGTTTTGAGTTGGTTTTTCCGAGGTTGATCGAGTGTGTGTTGCTATTTGTGCACCCCTACAGGGTAAAACTTTCTAAAAGCAGTGTCCGCGGTTATGGATGACTTGGAGCACAGTATCTCGATCATAGACAAGCATAACTAAAGTAGTGTTATAAATTTGACTTAATATGTGACTAGTAATCAGATGCAACTATAACGGAATGGATATTAAAAATGCCAACAACTGGTGGATCTGGGTTGTTTTGTGACATGCTATAATTGCCTAGTAAGTATTGCAACTCCAATGAAATGTGATAAAAGTGCCAACAACTGCTGGGTTTTGGGATTCCTCAAGATAATTATATTTGACTAGTAAATGCTCCAACTACCACGGAATGTTAACTAAAACTGGCCAGTACTTATGCTATCAGGATGTCTCATGCTATATATCTGAGTAGTAATTGCTGCAACTATAATGGAATGAGTAAAATTCTCAACTGTGTGAATTCCTTGGTCTGACTTCCTCGTTTGGTCTTGAGGGGGAAATACCAGGATGGGTTTGTTTGGTGTTAGCTTCAGGTTGGATCCGAATAGGTCTTTCTTATCCCTCTCTGATAACCGCCAGTTGTATCGAGTCTCTATAGGTTGTTTAGTGCCGCTGCACTGCCGCTTCTGCCCACCATACCTATGTAGGCGAGAGACGCCGAATTCTAGCCTCGCCGTGTACTGGCCTCAGTACTGACGCTCCTCCTTTTTCCTTTGCCCTTTGTCGGCACCCCTTTTGTTTTAGTAGGTTTGAGATCACCGTCGTTCGCAGGGTTACCCTTCCGGCTTGGCCTGGGCAGGGTTATGGACGCCATTGGTTATTCTTCAGGGCTCTTAGCCCCATTTGCATCTTGTCCGTAGTCGGACGCTCTATCGTTTTAAGGTGATTTGGATCTTTGTATTGTATATCTATATTCTTGACTCATTGTTGTATATATAACTGTTCTGTGGGTCCCATCGAGGACTATTGTGTAATGGTATTACTTCGTTTTCCACCCGCACGAAAGTGCCCGGTGGGCGTCCTTGAATTGTTTCTATGCGGGCTTGGTGGAAAGGGCTAAAACTTGCATAGGGCCGATTTGAGGGTGTTACAGAGTGGTATCAGAGCTCAGAAGTTGCGATACCCCACAAGTCCAGCCTGTAGGATAACCTAGCTAACGGCCGAAGTAGAGTGTCAAAACTATTTTGCAAAATCGGTTGGATAGATCTGATTAGGTCTGATTTTACTTCTTACCCCTCTGCTGTTCTCCTCTTACCTCTGCGTGTTTTGAGTCTGCTCTCTTATCTTTACTTCGAGTCTAGGAATTCTCGTGGTTGGGTTTCCGTCATACCTTCAGGGCTTCGCTTCTTCCTTTGGTAACGGTGCTTCTACATTCGGCCTTCGTGTTATCGGAGGAATCCTTCATCTATTGGACTTCTCTCTGTTCCTTTTGTGACTTCCGGTGTTTTCCGACCCGACGACATCATCTATGCCAGATCCGATGCAGAGTGTGCCTCACTCCTTGTTTCCGAATCTCGTTTGTCGAGATCTTCAGTCTAATTCCGAGAGTTGGTTGCATAATTCGCCTATTCGTGTGCAGAGTAATGGTTTGGGTGCACGATGTACTGATCACCATCCGACTACTCTTATCATTCGCTTTTGTATATCGAATCGGTGGATCCCGCAATTCTACTCTGTCCACGGAAGCTAGAGGTGGCTTTATTTGTTGATACCTTTACCTTCGTCCTTTGTTTTTCCGGAGTGTTCTCTCGACGATCACGGACAATGACCTCTTGTTAGTGGTGTCGCGAGGATCTACACGAAGCGAGAAGATTCAGATCGCCGACCTTCCTTCCGGTACCATGAGGTGGATCTCGAGGGCGAGATCCATTGTTAGTGGTGACGAATTGTGGTTCCTCGCAAAAACCACTACTAGAAAATCACGTTGTTTTTGTGCATTGCATCATCACGACCGCATGCTCATGTCATCATGCCACCTTGCATTTGAGCATCGTCATGTCATCTTGCATTTGTTTGCATAAAACTATTTAAAAAAGTTTATTTTTGTTTTCTAAACGCCCCTTTATTATTTTAAATCAAATCCCAGGTCTCCGGAATATTTAGTTTTGTCTACCAACGGTTTTGAAATGCCCCGTTTTAAATACATAAAATTTATATTATTTTTTATAGGAGGCAGCTAGCCGGGCCCGAAAGCCCGGCCGGCCACCTCCAAACCCTAAGTCTAAACCATCCCTACCTAATCCTAATCTACCCAGCCCCAGCCACCTCACTCCCACCAATTGCCGCCTGCCACCTCACCCCAGCCTCACCTGGCCCCACCCTGCAGCCCCTACCGACACCACACCACCTGGCCACCTCATCTCCTGCCCGCACACAACACGCACGCAACACACCCGCGCAGCAGCACACACGCACACAAACGCACGCAACCGCCCACCCTGTGCGACACGCCTGCCCGCATCCCCGACAACCTCCCCCCGTCGCCCGGTCCCACCACCTGGGCCGTTTTCCGTCGCCACCTGCGCCTCTCACCTACCGCCCACCAACCATCGTCCTCCACCCGCGCGCCCCACTCCGTGCTCCTCTGGTCCCACCGCATCACGCCGCCCACGCCTCAAATCTCGCCACCAAATCCGTCGCTGCCCCCTCCTCGCCGTGTCCGGCCGCGCGCCTACAACTCCGTTTCCGGCCGCCGCCGGCCGCCCTTGCCGCCGGTCGTCCCCTTCCTCGCCGCCTTCTTCGGCGCACCCTCCCCCGAGCCCGAGGCCGCCGTTCGCCCCGCTCCACCCGAGCTCTCCCTCTCCGGCCGCATCTCCGCTCGCGCCGAGCTCCTCCACCGCCCTCTCCTTTCCTCTGCCGCCGCCATCTCCTCGCCGTCGTCCGCCGCCGCCGCGGTTCCTCCTCGCCTCCATCCCTCCGGCCTCGCTTCTCAGCGGCCACCCCGGCCCTCCGCATCCGAGGACCCCACCGCTGGTCATCCTCATCTCCGGCGTCGTGCCCTCCACTGCTCCGCCTCGCCGAACACGCCTCCGACTCGAACGAGTTCCCGCTGCCAGCGCCCCAGCGACCCCCACGGGCTCCACCCAACCTCGTCCTCCGCCCGACTCGCTCCATCTCTCTCGAGCCGGTGTGGCGTGCTGCCTCTGCCGTGCTGCGCTGTGGTCGCCCTCACCCTGCACCCGTCCGCGTCGCGCGTCAGCCGTGTCGGTTCCTGCTCTTCCTCGACCTGCCGCTTCTCACCGAGCCCTGCAGGGCCGCCGTGCCTCTCGAGCGTGTCCGTGTGTGCGCCGCCGCCGTCGGCCTCGCCATCGCCCTATCCCGCGACCCCGCCTCTCCTCTCTGGTCCGGATTTGTGCCTGAGTGATACGGTGTAAAAATTTGTTGTTGTGGTACTATTGGTGCTGTTTGACGAAGAGGACCGTGTCGCCATCGAGTTCTACTTCTTAGCGTGACGCCATCCAAGACCGTCCCCAGTGATCTCCTGTGCAGTGTACCTATCAAGGTCTCCGGACGAACAAGATCGACAAAGAATAAGTTGTACCAGGACTACCGACAAGATCTCCGATCCCAAACCCTCGAAAGTTCGCCATCGATCGAAGACGCCTAGACCCGGGATGCCAAGATCTCCGCCGCGAAATGATAAGACCGTCGACAGACCCGAAGACCGATCCCTCGGACGGCAAGTTCTTCGACCCGGGACCCGAACGACAAGATCTACTTCATGGAACCGAAGACCGATCATGCCGATCCCGAACCGTCGAACCACCAAGCTCTCCTTCCCGGACCCAAAGACCACGGATGCGACAAGATCTACTTCCCGTTGTCCGAAGAACGATTCCCTGAGACCGGACCCGGAACCCCCGGAACCAAGACCTTCGCCCCAGATGTGTGACCCCTTTATCCGAGACCGCTATTTTTATAATACGACATTATCAACTGTCGCATATTAATTGTTCATGCATGCATATCTGTCATGTGGGTTTGGGGGCATTATGCCGATTCATATCATAATTAAATATGGAGTCTATATGAGGGCTATTCTAGTCTTATATCGACTCCATTTAAAATGGCGTAGCGAACCGATGTCATGATTTGCCCTGTTAATACAACATTTAAATTGCGGGGGTTCTAAATCACTTGAACCACCTAATTAATTGTCGGGACCCCGGTTCCGCTTAATACTGCCTAATTCCAGCGCATCCGCATCATATCATAATCATGCCGGATCTTCTTCCGTAGTATTAAATATTGCATCCGGTGTTTCTTTTAGTGCTTTGCTTCTTCGCGGATTAGCCCGATGATTGGATGCGAGTATCGACATGTTCTCCGGATATGATCCTTCGTCCCAGGCGAGCATTCTCCCCCTTTCTACCTATTTTGCATTTATAGTCTTTATTTCCTCCTGTTGATCTATTGCTATCCGTGTCGCGATGCTTTAGTTTCCGTGCACTAGTTATATCCCGTGCAGCCTTTATATTGCCTTGGACACCTCCTATTACCCATGTTTGGTAGATAGCTGGCCTTGCGAGTCGTAGATGCTTTCTCAGGTGCGATCTCGTGTTGTCGAGTCCCCCAATTGTTGGAATGCTGGCAGTTGTTAATGGTGGAGATGTTTATTGGTGGAGATGATCATGACTTTAATTACAACTAATAAAATGCTAGATATAACTAATGCAGAGGCATCGGTGGGCAATAGATGTTATTTGGTTCTTCCACGCTCACTTGTGTCCCGTAGGACCCCGAGTACTTGATACCTGTTCCTTGACTATTCGCACTATCCACATCCGGGAGGCCTTATGGACCCCCCTGAGCCAGAGCTTGATTCATTTCTATTTCTTGGGGCCACAAGTAGTTTGGGGCTTTATTACTATTCTGTACCTATGCCATGCTTTACTGCTTTATTTAAGATTGTGCGTGGAGCACCTGTACTGTTTTGGATCGCGCCACGTTTTCACGGTATCGACAAGCCCAGTCACACTTTCGGGTTCCCAGTCGTTTACAGCCGTTGTCGCAAACCCTGGGTCCGTTCCGGAGCCAGCCAACTTCGTTGCGGGTAGCTTAGTGGGGTGGCCCCCTAAAATATTTATGAATCCTGTGATCGCTTTGTCGTGAATGCCTCGTTGGGTTTTGAGTTAGTTTTTCTGAGGTTGATCGAGTGTGTGTTGCTATTTGTGCACCCCTACAGGGTAAAACTTTCTGAAAGCAGTGTCCGCGGTTATGGACGACTTGGAGCACAGTATCTCGATCATAGACAAGCATAACTAAAGTAGTGTTCTAAATTTGACTTAATATGTGACTAGTAATCAGATGCAACTATAACGGAATGGATATTAAAAATGCCAACAACTGGTGGATCTGGGTTGTTTTGTGACATGCTATAATTGCCTAGTAAATATTGCAACTCCAATGAAATGTGATAAAAGTGCCAACAACTGCTGGGTTTTGGGATTCCTCAAGACAATTATATCTGACTAGTAAATGCTCCAACTACCACGGAATGTTAACTAAAACTGGCCAGTACTTATGCTATCAGGATGACTCATGCTATATATCTGAGTAGTAATTGCTGCAACTATAATGGAATGAGTAAAATTCTCAACTGTGTGAGTTCCTTGGTCTGACTTCCGCGTTTGGTCTTGAGGGGGAAATACCAGGATGTGTTTGTTTGGTGTTAGCTTTAGGTTGGATCCGAATAGGTCTTTCTTATCCCTCTCTGATAACCGCCAGTTGTATCGAGTCTCTATAGGTTGTTTAGTGCCGCTGCGCTACCGCTTCAGCCCACCATACCTATGTAGGCGAGAGCCGCCGAATTCTAGCCTCGCCGTGTACTGGCCTCAGTACTGACGCTCCTCTTTTTTCCTTTGCCCTTTGTCGGCACCCCTTTTGTTTTAGCAGGTTTGAGATCGCCGTCGTTAGCAGTGTTACCCTTCCGGCTTGGCCTAGGCAGGGTTATGGACGCCATTGGTTATTCTTCACGGCTCTTAGCCCCATTTGCATCTTGTCCGTAGTCGGACGCTCTATCGTTTTAAGGTGATTTGGATCTTTGTATTGTATATCTGTATTCTTGACTCGTTGTTGTATATATAACTGTTCTGTGGGTCCCATCGAGGACTGTTGTGTAATGGTATTACTTCGTTTTCCACCCGCACGAAAGTGCCTGGTGGGCGTCCTTGAATCATTTCTATGCGGGCTTGGCGGAAAGGGGTAAAACATGCATAGGGCCGATTTGAGGGTGTTACAATAAGTATCAGAAGTTTCAAATTCAGCAGTAGTAGCAGTGTGTGTAACATGTGTATGTGGTGGTGTAACGAGCTTACTCATAACAAATGGTGAATCAGGAGCAACAGAGGTGTTCAGAACCGTACCTCTTCTTGTAGTGGATGGTAAAATAGGAACCTTGCCATCACGAGACTTACCCATGATGGATGGATGGTAGCGAACAATAATGAATCCAAGTGAACTTGATAAATAAAGCTATGCTCCCCGGCAATGGCGCTATAAAATAGTCTTGATGACCCACAAGTATAGGGGGTGTATCATAGTATTTTCGAGGGAAGTGAAACCCAATTTATTGATTCGACACAAGGGGAGCCAAATAATATTTATAAGCATTAACAACTGAGTTGTCAATTCAGCTGCGCCTGTAAACAATCTTGCTCACAACAGTTTATCAGTAGCAACAGTTTTGTAGTAGGAATAGTAAGGCAACAGCAGTAGTAAAGTAAAGACAGTAGTAACAATAGCAGTAAACATTAGGATTCGAGTGCGGTAGGCATAGGGATGGATGGACGGGCGTTGCATGGACAAGACAATTGACATAGCAATCAGAACATAGGGCAATTGCAGATAAATAAGTTAAAGCATCCAAGTACTAGATAATCCTAGGCATGTGTCCCATATATAGTCATACATGCTCGTAATGAGAGCTTGGACAACATCTTTTGTCCTACCAGCTCGTTTGCAGCGGGGCCTCAAGGGAACTACTGGCAATTAAGGTGCTCCTTTTAATAGAGTACCGGAGCAAAGCATTAACACTCTGTGAACACATGTGATCCTCACATCAAAGCCATTCCCTCTGGTTATCCCGATTTCCGTCACTTCAGGGCCTTTGGTTCCGAACAACAACGTGTGTATACAACTTGCAGGTAAGACCATAAACAATAGTATCATAATGAATCAATAACATGTTCAGATCTGAAATCATGGCACTCGGGCCCTAGTGACAAGCATTGAGCATAACAAGTCACAACAAAGTCAAAAAGCACTAATATAAGATACTAGGCACCATGCCCTAACAATCTGATGCCATTACATGAACGATCTCATCCAATCCCTGCCATCCACATAGCCTACAGCGGGGGATTACTCACTCATAGATGGGGAAACATGGATGGTCGATGGAGAAGCGATGGTGATGATGATCTCCTCCAATTCCCCGTCCCGGCAGGGTGCCAGAACGGAGTTTCTAGTTCCGAATCGTGGAATCTGGTGGTGGCGGCGGAGCGAAACTCCTTCTGGAAAAATGTCGACCCCCTGAGTTTTTAGGTCAGAAGGAATCTTATAGGCGAAGAGGGAGACCGAGGGGGCATCTGGGGCGGCCAGACCACCCCCTGGCGCGGCCAGGCCTAGCCCGCGTGGCCAGGTGGTGTGGCCTGGGCCTAGCCACCCTCCGTCTCGTATTCTAGCTCCGGGAGTCTTCTGGTGAAATAGGATTTTTGGCATATTTTCCGGGATTTTTCCTGATAGTTGATTTTCTGCACAAAAACTAGACACCAAGGCAATTCTGCTGAAAACAACGTCAGTCCGTGTTAGTTGCATCCAAATCACACAAGTTTAGAGGAGAAACAATATCAAAAGTGTTCGAGAAAGTAGATACGTTTTGGACGTATCATTGAGCTTAGAACAAAAGCTTAGCAAAGAGTTTAACATTCCAATTCCTTACGACAGACTGTTTGATGGGAAGGAGATGGGTCCAGACTTTATTCAAGACAAGTGGAATGACAATGTTCACATGTTTCATAGTTTCAAAGCTGAGGTAGAGAAAACATCACCTGGTAGTGTTCTTGACATTGATTACGAGGTTGTGAAAGGAAGAGAAAAGGTCTCAAGGGGGGTCAAGTATAAATAGGGAGATAAGAAATGCTTCAGAAGATGTTTTGTCTTCCTCAAGGCATGCTGGAAGGGGTTCATAGACGGCTGCAAGCCATACTTGGCAATAGACGGGACTTCTTTAATATGGAAGTTCAGGGGACAACTTTCTTCTGCTTATGTTGTGGACGCGCATAATTGGCTTTTCCCGTAGCTTATGCTATTCTTGAGGGTGAATCAAATGAAAGCTGGCTATGATTCATGCAGAGACTATGTGCAGTAGTTGGTCACACTGATGGCTTGGTGATACACATTGGTGCATGCAAGGGGCTTGATAATGTTGTTGATGTTGTGTTTCCTAGGGTTGAGCATATGGAATTCATGCGGCACTTCACAACTAACTTTACGAAGAAGTTCAAAGGGAATATCTTTGAAGATAACTTGTGGCGACCAACATATACATACACCCCAAGCACGCATGCTACTTACATGCAGAACATGTATATAGTACCAAAGGTGAAAGAATACCTTGAAGAACATCACAACAAGCTATGGGCCAGAAGGAAGTTTGGTGAGTTAAGCAAAGTGTATAATGTTTGCAATAATTTGGAAGAGATTTTCAATGCTAAGATTAGGAGCATGAAGACACTTGCAATTGTTATTTTGTTAGATGCCATAAGACAGTGCATAATTGGGAATATAGATTTTAGGCAAAGAATTTGTGAAAGAAAATTTGTAGGCCATAAAATAGTTCCAAAGGTGGTTTTATTACTGAATGCAAGAAACAGGGCAATGAGAATGATAAACATGAGGATGGTCAGAAGTTCCATTACATTTGTTGAGGTTTATGAAGAATACAAGCATGAATGAAGGTATAATATAGACATTGAAAACAAGATTTGTTCATGCAGGAAGTGGAAGATTACTGGTATACCATATCACCATGCACTGTACTTCATCTTAAAGCTGAGAGGTAGTGGTGTTGAAATAGAGAACTATGTTCATAACTATTTCTCCGTGGACAAGTTTGCTGCAACTTATGCAGAAAACGTACCACCTATGGCTTATGAAAACTATTGAGAGATAGTTAATCCAGGGTTTAAACTTGAACCACCAATCTCAGGAGGCCACCTGGGAGGCCTATAAAGCTAATGATCTAAGCCTCCACTGATAAAGGCTCAAGGTTAGGAGCAAGGAAAAGAAAATGCAAAGGATTGGGCCATATCAAGAGGTTGTGCAAAAACCCAGTTCCACATGATGTTGAAGATGCTGACCCTGTCCCCGTTCACACCCCAGAGGATGAAAATGAGGCTTCTCATCCATAACTAGAGGAAGAGCAGCGATATGATGAAGAACATGAGGAAGTGTAGCCGGTGGAGGAAAAAGTGATGAGCATGCGGAGGAAAACATCGGTAAGCAGCAAGTTTATGAAGAAGTGGAGGTGCCAACAAGGATATGGGGTAAAAAAACAAAAGAGTAAGCGGAAGAGGAACAGGAAATAAAAGGAAAATAATGGAGGTGAACTATAATATGAAGAAGTTGCTGGGGTGATTGAGGATGTTCTTGAGGATCTTTCGGCTAACTGTAGGAGAAATAAAAATCCCAGCCAATTTCACCTCTATACAATTGTCCAGATGAAAGGTAATCTTAAAACATGTTTTATTTAGAATTTTGATCATTTTTGTTTCCATCCTCATCAACTATTGTTTAATGCAGCGGGGGCTTGAAGACTAATAAGAGGAGCAGAAAGAAGCGGGTACAATAACATAGTTTCTTGAATTTTCATTGAAACTGAACTAGTCATGTGGTATTTATTTATATCTGGTGCGTGCAACGTGTCTGTGATGGGGTCATGTGGGCCAGATTACAACTAGTTAAAAATTACATTAATTTTTAAACTGTGGCCTCGATTATCCATAATTGTGGATTTTTTACCCGTACAACGATGCAACCACTAGTTCCCATCTCGAACCACACACGAATCGCTAGCGTCCTCCCCACCCTCCTCTAACGACCAAAATTATGGCTCTGCCATTGAGTAGGTAAGGCAAACCTCCCTTGGATTCTGATATGGAACAACATGCTCATCCCCGTCACCTCTGGCGCACTCCAAAATTATGACTGTGCCATCCAGTGCTAGCAGCAGAGTTAGTGTATCATCCCATTAGATTTGCTAGGAACACGTGATCTGTGTTTTTTAGTCGCCGACAAATTTATATTAGTTGAACCTAGAAAGATAAACGCACCTAAAACATGGCCATTATATGCCCTACAATATTCTATGGATTGAATTCCTCCCAAAATTCTTTTGAAAAACTTTCAATCCAAAAAGACCATGAAGCTACCATACATAGATTAAATTTAGGCTCAAGTGTCCCTAATCGACTATGCCGCTCTAGCTATCTTCATCATCGACGACGTCGTCCGCATCTCTGTCTGCCTCCTCCGCATCGGAATCGATGTCGACGTCCCCACTCGTGTTCCTCCTCCTCATGAATTCTTCACGGTGTGCCGCCTTAATAACGGTGGAGGTCATACGCCCATGCACATCCCAGAAGCACTACCTCCCTTCGGGGTTGCGTAGATCTAAGTGGATCACCTGCCGATGGGCTCCACACAGTGAAAGCAACGACATCCACTCCATCTTGAACCGCTTTGGCCAGTACACGCTTGTGTGGGAGTACTGGGTCATTGCCCTCTTCTGCTCCGAAAGCTGGCGGCGTGCTCCTCGCTCTGCCTCGCCAACTCATTGACGCGCAAGAGCGGCACGACAGGCACCCCGGCGTAGCTAATCTCGAAGCCGCCCAAAAGGCTCACGCGTGGTGGCACGAGTATGGCATAGTGGGCGAACGTCTATGTCTCGTAGAAGCCGAGATTGGGCCTCTCTATGGCAGGAAGGAACATGATTTGAGCTTCGCCCCTGTGGTCACAAGGATAAGGTCAAGGAGGTAGTCCCACTCGTGGTTGTGAGTTCCAATCGTGTCGCATAATAACCTACTCGCGGATCGCCCTTACGAAGGACAATCCTTATCTTCCATGCTCCCTGATCTAATGTCGCCTAACAATCAGGATGCGGAACTAACCTACCCCCACGGGGGGCTTCTAGAATACCCGATTTTATGGCTACCATTGGTTCTAGGGTTACAATCCAACGATTGTCATTGGTCGTTAGGGCCAGGAAAGTTTTGTAAGGTTTCAATCTAGTCAACAGGGTTATCCTGGTTTGACTAGTTCTCAAGAAAAATATAGTATATGCTTGCACCATGAGATAAATACCCACCTCCCGGGCATGGCCATACATCATGATGTAGCATGCATGAAAATAGACTCAGGGCCCTAGGCGCGCCCAAATCTTGCACCTCCTTCAGAAAAAAACAAGAAAACACTGATTTTTCAGGTTCAAAAAATGGAAACTCAAAATTTCTTCAAGTAACCAAGAAATCTCTAGTCGGAGAAGTTGCTTGGAATTCCTAGAGGGATCTAAGTTTCAAGTTGGGATTCAATCCATGAAGAGGTGCATGGTTTCGGGCATGGAGGGGATCTAGGGTTGAAAGCCAGGTCAACCCCTACTCGATATCCATTCGGGTGGTTCCTTGGGTGCCAAAAGTCTCTGTATGTCTTGTTTATTTTTTTAGGGTGGTGGGTCACATATAAGGGCTCCACGAGCTGGTTTCACATTTTTATGATTTTGTTTGGTACTGTTTGGAATAATGGGAAAACTTGCCGACATGCGCAGCCATGCAAGGGTAAGTGCAATATTGAACCTAGGCATGTATCCAGCCTAGGTGCCCTATGGGGCACCCCAAACAATTTTTTCTGAAAATTGAGAGTGTTTTCTAGGGTACCTACTATTATAAACCGCCATTACCGGGACATAACTCAAGAAAATACAGTATAGGCTTGCACCATGAGATAAATACCCACCTCCAAGGCATGACCATACAACATGATGTAGAATGCATGAAAATTGAATCAGGGCCCTTGGCATTCCCAAATCTTGCACCTCATTTGCAAAAAAATGAGAAAAACACCGGTTTTCGGGTTCAAAAAATATAAAGTCAAAATTTCTTCAAGTAACCGAGAAATTTCTAATTGGAGAAGTTGCTTGGAATGTCTACAGGGAGCTAAGTGCAAGGTTTGGGATAAATTCATGGAGTGGTGCATGGTATTGGGAAGTGATGGAGGATCAAGGGTTGTAAGACAGGTTAACCCCTACTCGATAACCATCCAGGCGATGCCTTGGGTGCCAAAGTCTTTGTATGTCTTGTTTATTACTTTTTGTGGGTACTAGGTCACGTATAAGGGCTTCATGAGCTAGTTTCACATTTTCACCATTTTTTGGATTTTGTTTAGTACTGTTCGAAATAATGGGCAAACTCGCCGGTCTACGCAGCCATGCAAGGGTCGGTGCAAACATGAACCTAGGCATGTACTTCACTCCCAAATTCAAAGGCATTTACTTCAATCCTAAAATCCACCAAAACTATAAAAGCTATTGGGGGAATAAGAGTGGAAGAACACAAGAAGAGAACACCAAATTCTCCAAGATCTAGATCCAAAGGATTCCTTCACGAAGAAGGGATTCGTTTTGGTGGGGTTGAAGATACGGATCACCTCTCTCAAATCCCTCAAAAGATGCAAGATTCATAGGAGGGGAAGGGAAGAGGACAAATTCTTCAAGGTCAACAATGGAGGAGAGAGAGAGCAAGCAAATAACCAAAAGAAGGGCCACCCCCACAAAGGGGAAGATGAGCCCCTTTTAAAGGGATCTCCAAATCTCACCGTTTGTGCCATCTTCGCGCCTAGCTAGAGTTCAACCACACAAATGGCTCTATAGCTCTGGAAGTGAGTTGACAATACTGGCCAAAAGTACCGTCCGACCCGGACCGGAACTTCCGGCCGGTACTACCGGTCCACTTCCGACCAAGTTCCGGTAATAAATTGCGACGAAACAGAGAGATTACCGCGGGGTACCACAGGCTGAGCGGAAGTGACCTAGAACTTCCACTAGTACTACCGGCGGAAAATATGCCGTAGCATCACTTCTGGTGTAGCAGCGGTACTACCGGTCTAGGCAACAATCTAAAACCAAAAGTGCAATAACCTTAGCATCCGAACTTCGAATAGGATGAAACCAATTTTGTTGGAAAGATAACGACGTTTGGAAATATTGGATACCAAAAAGGGTTAAAATAACAACTATGAATATGTGAGATATCTCCCAAGGTAGCCGTACAACCTACAAGATAAAAAACGCAATAATTTATACAAGGGAAATCCATTTTTGGTGAACAAGAGCTTGTAATGAACATAACCACAATCTCTAGAACCTGGCATGTATAAGATCCAAACAACAACCAAGAAATATGATAAACAAATGCAAAGGTTTGAGCACTCTTTGAAGGAAACGATCGAGCTACTCACTCGAGAGTCCCTCTTGATAGTACAAATATCTATCCTAAACCTAGTCTCCCTACAAACTACAAGAAACTAGAAAAATAGAAAACCTATCAAGATCATACCTTTGCCTTCATAATTCCACTTGAGCTTGATGTATACAATCTTCAATTCCTCAAGATGGAACACCTTTCTTGATTGCTATTTCTCGCGCTTGCTTGATGAAAAACTTGCAAATTGCTCCCCACACACCATAGGGAAACCTCTTCTTATAACTTGTCTTCATTGATCCATGATCACCGAGGATGGCAAGGTTCAAGCATAAGATCTTCTAGAGATGACGCATACTAAACTTGCACTTCTTCATTTCTTCTTTCTCCATTAGGATGATATCTTCAAGATACATGTGAGAAAATTCATCTTATTCTTCAATACACACTTGATGTTTCTTCTTCTTATTTAACTTGAAACCAACATATGGTCCAAGCGATGCCAATGGACAATTTCTACAAGTGTAACTCAAAACAAACATTAGTCCATAATGGTGCACCCCTGCTGGGTAAATCCTTTTTAAAAACCGTGTTCGCAGTTATGGACTATTCAAGAGCACCATGTGTTGATCATAAAGAACTGACACTAAAGTGATAATGCTTGATTAGTAAGTTGGTCTACTTAATTAACTAACAACGTGTGAGTTTCCTTGGATTGCTTCCCCAATGGGTTAGAAGGGGAGCTATTAGGATGGGCTATGTCTAGTGTTAGATGTAGTTGGTTACGAATAGGGCTTGCTTATCCCTATCTAATATACACAAGTTATAGTGCCTCTATAGGATTTTTTAGTGCAAACTTTGCAGCCGTTTAACTCCACCATACCATGTAGGCGAGTGCTGCCAGATTCTAGGTCTCACGAGTACGCACATTTTACTCAACAGTCTCTTTCTCCCTTTATCTTCAACCATTGTCTCGATTCTGTACATGTACGTTTGGTTACAAGGATGATGCCCACTCTTCTGAGTTCACTACTCTAAAGAGGACTATCGATGAGTAATTTGAGGAGATCCTAAGAATGATAGTAGTGCGCTTTGGATATGGATTCCGCTTGGTTATGTTCATGGAATCTTATGCTCATTTGTACTTTGATCCATACTTGTATCCTATAACTTCGCTTACGTAATATAATGATTGATGTAATGTTGGGACATGTGTCCTATGGATGATTATATACTTGGATTTTTTCTATTGGCGTTGCTATCAAGAATCATAGATATTATGCTTTGTTGTCCATATTATATATCATTGTGTATGTACTCATTTGTATATGATTACTTGCTTGCTTACTGGGTATGAAACTCGCGCGTGAAGCTATGAACATCGTCATGTGTTTGGAGGAGTACATAGCGCTGATTAGTTTCTATTCATACTGGTCGATTGACTATGGCCTACCCTGGGACGTTTGATGTCCCTATTAGCAACTTCGATCCCATGGGTGTTCGTGCAGGTACATGAGTTAGTTCTCATTCCTCATGCATGCTTTTGCATGCACTAACAATGCAAAAAAGTGGCTTTACTACACTACTATGTGTAGATGAATGAAACTATTAGTGCATCACAGAATCTTCACAATTGAGCATTACACGGCTCAGATTGAAAGGGAAAACATCGCAATTCAAAAAACACAATTCAACAAGATCAATTCACCAAGAAAAAAGTGCCTTAGTGCTACCATCGCAACAATGCATGTGTTCTAGTCGATTCAACTAGCAAAAGCGGACTAATTCATTTCCAATCATAATCTCCCCATGAATCCAAGATAAACCCTTCCGCACTTATCAAACCCTTAGTCCGGGAGAAATTTATTGGTGTATGTAGTCAGGTGGGTCCTCGTTCCACATCCGGGAGTGAAGCTCTGCACCGTGATTGAAACAATGGAAAATACGGCAACAATATCGGCGCTGACGTGCAACAAGAAAAGCTTGCTGCAAGAAAAGACAATGTCAAACGCTCTCCAGTGCGAGGGGGACAAATTAGGTTAAAGTGATTCATGGTCCCTTTCCTTTATTAATACACGGCCACCGCACGAAGGACTTCACACTAAAATTCCTATGGTCTTGACTCTTGACGAACTAAACTAAAAAAAACATATATCTGACAAAGTCCAACTGGCAAGTTTCAGACTCCTACGATGGCAAATCTGGACTAAAAGGAGTCACTAGTAGAAAATGAGCCTTTCGTCCACCCCAGTTTAGAGCATTAGTCCCGGTTGTGGTTGGACCCAGGACTAATACTCACATTAGTCCCGGTTCGAACGGAACAATCTTTTGTCCCGGGTCAAATGGGACCTTTAGTCCCGGTTGGAGATACAAATCGGGACTAAAGGGGTGGCGGCAGGCTGCGACCGGTGCCGACCCCTTTAGTCCCGGTTCGTATCAACAACCGGGACTAAAGGGCCTTTAGTCCCGGTTCATATTACCAACCGGGACTAAAGAAAATGGATAAAAAAATTCCTAAATGGTCATAACTTTTGCATACGATGTCAGAAAAAATGTACAACCTATCAAAACGTGTAGAAAATAATTTCCTCTTCGATTTCAAAAGCTTTAAGCCGTTTTGGATTCTTTTAGATTCTTAAAATTCAAAAGAAAAAATAGTTATTTCAAAAATTAAAAAAATACTAATTTTTATGTCATATTTGAATTCCTCACATTTTTATGATAATATTGGATATATTATTTGTCAAATTTTGATTTACAAATTTGAAGATATTATTTATGTCATATTAAATGAATAAATGGCAAAAATGAATAAAATATTAATTTAATTAGTTTTTTATTTTCATATGGATAAAATATTATTATTACTTATTTATTATTGTTTACTTAAATAGTTGTTCGTAATTTCAAAAAATAAAGACAGTTGACATATTGATATGAGTTAATAGGATTAATATACTAGCCCTGACAACAAGGTATAAGGGTCCTTCGCGCGAGGTGGGAGAGATGGAATGAGGAAGTTAAGTGTGCTGGGGGTGGAGTAGTGCTAGGATGGGTGACCGACCAAGAAGTTTGATCATAAGTGTAATTTGACCTAAGATTAAGTATAGTTAGTGTTAAAAATGAGAAATGTGAGAGATTAACGAGTCAGATAATTCAAAAGTTTAAGAAAAAATTGAAAAAAAATTTGGAAAAAATTTTGAAAAAAAATCTTTAGTCCCGGTTCGTAATACGGTTCATAATATGAACCGGGACTAAAGGTCCCGCTCGCTCGAAGCAGCCTTATGAGGACCTTTAGTCCCGGTTTGTGGCAGAACTGAGACTAAAGGGGGTGACCTTTAGTCCCGCCTTCGTAGTACCGGTTGGAAAACCGGGACTAAAGGCCCTTACAAACCGGGACTAAAGGTCCGTTTTCCACTAGTGAGTGTGTCAAGAACGAACAAGTTGTAGGACCACGGGATCACACTTAGATAGATGTAGGAGTAATTTGTAGTGGCGTCCATCACAACTTCGGTTCCGTTTCTACAGAACTATGCAGAGACCTTCCAATCATTATCATCTAAGACTCGCCCCCCATACATCGTCCGGTGGTTTGCCTTATGGGGAGGGCGCCGATGCAGGTACCTCATATCGGGGGGATCACTGGTTCCCAGCCGCCAACTCTAAACATCGCCCAAACAATTTGATAAATTCAAACATTCAAAGTCACTAGAAATTAAACAAACAAAGGTTTGCCGCCACCGGATACATCATACTCTCGGTGAATAAAATTTCGCAAGTCCCCGTAATGCAAGTCTAGCGATAAAAAAACATGCGAACGGAAATCAAGCGGTGAGATCATCTGCCGCGGTAGGAGGCATCTCCGGGGCAGCCGACAGTTGAATAGTGGTTCTGGCCTGGGTGCCGATCGGGGTCAAGGTCACAGTCGTCGAAGAGGGGGTGCTGGTCTAGGTGCCGATCACGGTCGGGGTCGTAGTCGGGGTGTTGTCTTGGTTGGAGGTCTGTGTCACTCGACTCTTGAACAGGATCTGGGTGCACTGATCAACATACCACGCCTTCACCTCGTCGTCCATGTCCCTCGTGTCAACCATCAATGTCACCAAGTCCTCCCTCCTCTTCTTCATTGCCACGTTGGCCTTGGTGAGTCTGAGTTTGATGTCTTGCCTCTCGATGACCGATGCCCACCTTGGTGCGGTGACCTCTTCCATCATGGTGGCCTGCTCTGCACTCTTGGCGGCGTGTGTGGTAGCGTCAGCCATGTAGGCCATGATGGATGAGTGTAACTTCTCGATGGCTGGCATCGCGTCCCTCATGGCCTTGGCTTTCTTGTGTCCAACGGCAGCTTCTGTTCTCCACCTGCCGGCACTAGATGTTAAAGCCCACTCTGAGTTCGACATCCCCTCCAATCGCTCATTGTCGGCCTTCCCCTTCTTCCCGAAGGCGCGGGAGCTTGGTACTTCTTCGGCGGCATGGTGGGGGCGGCGCGTGTTGGGTGTGGTCCAGTGTTGAGGGGGGGATGGCGGGAGTGGGCGGCGAGGAGGGGGAAATGGAGGTATTGAGAGAGAAAATGAGGGGAAATTTTGGTGTCCCATCGATGGGGATGGCCCACCAACTTTTCAGGCTCATCTGGCGCCCCCGATATTCCCCCCTTGGGTTGGGTTCGGCCTAGGGGCACCGGATGATTAGTTGGGCTGCACCAGCGTCTTTTCAGTTTTGGGGTGGACTGGACGGGTTTTTGTATGCCGGCGGCCCTATAGCATGCTTAGGGGGCTTTTGTGTGTGCGGTTGTTGGGGGGGAGGGGGAGGGACGAGTGGAGATGTTGTAAGGAGATTGATCGAAAAGGGAAGGAGCCTAGTTTCGGGTCCTCTAGTGCTTGACCATGTGCGTGTATCAGCCTGGCGACCCCCGGACACTGGATAGATGAAGGCGAATGTTGATGGAGGGCGAGGTCTGATTGTGAGAAATTCTGTGGGCAGTATCGTCCTCTCAGCTTGGCTGCACCTCCCTAGCTATGCAAGTATGGAGGAAGCTGAAGCTCTCGCATGCCACGGAGGCCTCAAGCACCTAATTGATCTGCTGTGCTGGCCGGCTACCAACGAAACTGACTGTATCCGAGTAGTAAACCGTAAACGCAATTGCTGATAGTGCCCTGGATAGAGCACCATTCTGGTGTATCTACAAGGAGATTCAAGAACTGCTTAGTCTACATCCAGAAATTTTAGTTCAGAAAATGAACGGTGAGTTTAATCATGGTGCACATGTGTTAGTTCACTTTAGGCGAGAGTAGTCATGGAGTTTTGCTTGATTAAACACCGTCTTATGTGATGGTGGCGATTACGAATGATTGTATTAGATCATCTCTAGCAGTAGCTATAAATTCTCGTGTTGTATGTGCGCTTTGCAGCACGCCAAATGCAGCGAAAATTGGCCCCCGGCTAGCACGCCAATTTGCAGCGCAGAAACGACTTTTACACAAACACACATTGAAATAGGATCTAGAAAATTGATAGAAATATATTTTATATAGAACACACACATAGTGACATAGTAGGTTCTACAGAAACATAGTGCTAGTGCAAACAAAAAAATAAACCTATATACTGAAGGGAATATGTTCGGGAGGCAATAATAAAGTTGTTATTATGTGTATTCTAAGTATATGATAGATGTTTATTTTGCATGCTATAATTGTAGTAATACAGAAATGTTAATACATATGTGCTTAATAAACAAATAGAAAGTTCCTAGTTATGCCTCTCTTTGAACTAGCTCGTTGATTAACAAGGTGATCAAAGTTTCCTAATCATGGACATTGGATGTCGTTAATAACGAGGTCACAACATTTGTGAAATGATCTGATAAACATTCATCCGAAGTATAGCATTACAATCAAAGTCATTGTGTTTATATTGTTATAACATCATGCGAAGTAATCCTAGTCCTTAGACCATGAGATCATGTTAATCACTAACACCGGAAGAATATCTTGATAACATCAAACGTCACACCGTAAAAGGGAGACTATAAAGGTGGGTTCAGTGCTACGAAGGTGTTATGTAGAGGCTCATGGATCAAGAGTGGAATTTGTCCATTCCGATAACGGATAGATATACTCTAGGCCCTCTCGGTGATATCACATTAAGAATAGCTTGCAAGCAAGTGATGTGATCACTAGAATGTTAGATCACGGGAACGAGAAAAGAGTGCATGTCGGTAACGAGATCAAACTAGGTATTTGGATACCGATGATCGAATCTCGAACATGTAATATATCGCAAGATAAAGGGATTAAGTTACTAGCGTTAAAGGTTCTCACGATCACAGAAGTCATCGTTGAATGTGTAGGAGTCAGAATGGATCTCCAAGTCCGGCTTCTGATTATTGATCTGAGAGGGGTCTCGATCATGTCTGCATTTTTCGCGAACTGTAGAGTGACACACTTAAGGGTTGCCAAACACTATTTGGAGCAAATATGTTTCAGACAAAAGAATTGTAAAGCGCTATAATTATTTCAATGGACACCGCAATTGTTTCGGATGAAATTGCTCAAATTAGTTCTGCATGTGATATTGAAATATTGCAGGGGGTTTTATGTGAATGTTTGTTAATCAAAGTAATTAACAAAATTCTGAATAAAATAAATAAAATAGTTTTATTAAATGGGAGTTGCATTAAATTTGGTGGAAATTTAATGCATGTGAGTTGATGTGTGAGTGGAGGCATGTTTGTGTGAGTGGAGCTTCCACCCACATGAATGAGGGAAGAGGTGGGGGCACCTCCATGGCCGCCGACCATGGGAGGGGGCTGCCCCCCTCTCCCTATAAAAGACCCCCTCGTTTCCTCACAAAGTATACCTCCTCGTGAAGGATCTCTCTCCCCATGGTCTCGGATTAGCGAGATACATGTTCCTGGTGGAATTTCGTCTAGAAGGAGTTGTTGCTTTCGCTGATTTGCTGGAGCGAGGAGGTGGAGGTTATTCGGTGGCCTGAACGTGTGTGCAAGGACGGATGCGATGCTGATTTGCGGTGCTAGGACTTCCACACAATCTTGAGATCAGCAAGCGTTTGACTACATCATCCACGAGTTCCATCTTGTTAACAAAGCTTTGTTGTGTGATACGTCCATTTTGCATCACTATTCTATGTCATAATTCAATGTTATTCATTGATATATTTCATATTGAGAGGTGATACTTATGTTATTTCATCTGTTTTTGCATGGTTGATGATTTTTAGAGCATGGACCGCTGCAGTCAGGATTCTGATGGAAAAGGTGATGTTTGGAGGCAAAATTCGCAAAGATCAGAAAATCTGGCAAAATATACGGAAAATCCTATTTTTCCAGAAGACGAAGGAAGCCAGAAGGGGGGCTGGAGATGGGCCACAGGGGCCCACAGCACCCCCTGGCGCAGGCCACCCTGGGCCACGCCACCAGGTGGTGTGGCTGCCCTGGTCCACCGCTGACACTCCCCTCTGGCGTATATTATCCTCCCGAAACCCTAAGACTCGGGGGGCGACCACAGAAAGATTCTGCCGCCTCTGCGGGGTGAAAAACACCGAGAGAGAAAGATCTCTACGACAGACAGAATTCTGTCGGGGAATTCCTTCCGGGGAGGGGAGATCGTCGCCATCAACATCACCATCAAGCTAGACTTCATCAAGATCATCATCATCATCACCACCACCATCATCACCATCAGCACCCTCATCACCATCTCCATATTGTTGTAACAATTGGGTTGAATCTTGAATAGTTCATAGAGGAAACTTTACCGGTGTTGATTACTCTTTGTAGTTGATGCTATTGAGTGAACCATTGAATTATTGTTTATGTTCAGATTGTTATACATCATTATTCCATCTCTGATCATGATCCATATGATGTCTTGTGAGTAGTTCGTTTTGTTCTTGAGGACATGGGAGAAGTCATGTTGTTAGTAGTGGAGTTGTGTTCAGAGAGATTCAATAGTTCGATATTTAAGTTGTGGTGTACTTCTTCTAGTGGTGTCATGTGAACGTCGACTACATGACACTTCACCTATATGGGCCTAGAGGAATGCATTGTGTATTTGGCTACTAATCGTAGGGGTTGCCGGAGTGATAGAAACCTGAACCCCCGTTAGGAAACCATTGCACAAGGGACGTAAGGGTCTTAGAGTTTCAAGTTGTGGTTAGGTTTATACCTTAATTACTTTCTTGTACTTACAGATGTTTGCAAGGGGTATAATCACAAGTATGTATTTGTCCTAGGAAGGTCGGTACATTAGCACAGGTTCACCCACACAACACTTAGCAAGCTAAAGAAGATTAATCAACTATATAAAGCGAAAGCACTTGACAGTCTTCCCATGTGTCCTCGAGAATGTTTGGTCATCTTAAGTAATACAACCGGCTTGTCCTTTGCTGAACAAAGGATTGGGCCACTTGCTGCATTTATTCCTACTGTCTTTTATTTACTCGTACTTCGTTTACTTGCTTTATCAAAACCCCCTAAAAATCTATTTGCTAAGTATTTGGAGAGAATTCTTGATCCATACTACTATCCAGCACCTTCTGCTCCTCGTTGGGTTCGACACTCTTACTTATCGAAAATACTGCGATACACCCCCTATACTTGTGGGTAATCAAGACTATTTTCTGGCGCCGTTGCCGGGGAGTGAAGCGCTAATGGAGAGTGGAACTAGTAAAGGAAACTTCTACTGTGAGTATTGTTTACTTATGTTAGTTGCTTTATTTTCGTTATGGATAATTCACTGAGTTTCTTATTTGTTAATGCTACTACCACTGCTAAGGTAGTAGATGAACCACCACCTGCTGAGAATGATGCTTTTAAAATACCTACAAGAATTATTGATCGTGTTATGGATAACTATTATGTTGGGGATGGAACTGTCCATCCTGGTGATCATTTACTCTTTGTACACGAATTATGCGGGTTGTTCAAGTGTGCATGTATTACTACAGATCAAGTTAAGAAGAAGTTATTGTCATTATCACTAAAAGGAAGAGCTGAGAAATGGTATAAGGTGCTGAAGAATGGTCAAGCTTTGGAATGGGAGGAAATAGCGCCTCTCTTTTATTCAAAATTTTATCCTCCTAGTGAGATTCATAAAGATTGGAATCAAATATACAACTTTTGGCCTCTTGATGGAGAGAGTACCGCTCAAGCTTGGGGGAGATTGAAGTTACTAATGCTCAAATGTCCCATTCATGAGCTCCCCAACAATATTATTATCAATGACTTTTATGCAAGGCTCCCTCTACATGATAAGGACTTATTGGATGCTTCTTGTGCTGGATCATTCACTCGCATGGAAGAAGAAGCTAAATGGGATCTTCTGGACCGTATTCAAGATAATGCTGAAGCTTGGGAGAACGACAAAGGTAGAAAGTCAGGTATAAATTATGATTATGAATGCATTGAATCTTTTATGGGAACTGATGACTTTCAAAATATTAAAAATGCTTATGGTCTAGACTCTCAAGCTATTGCTTCTTATTTTAAGGCTTTTGCTTCCTACATTGAAGTGCCTAAAAAGAAGTGGAATAAGTATCATGAACCTTATAAAGATATTGCTAAGTGTGTTCCTGCAAGAAATACTGAAGCTTACACTGCCAATCATGTTTTACCTAAACCTTACATTGAGAAAATCCCTTTCCCATGTAAGATGAAGGAACATGCTATGATAACTAGTATGGTTAATGAAAGTACAAGTAAAGCTATTGAACCTGATAAACAAATGGTTGATGAACCTATAATAGCAAATGTGAAAGACTTTGTCACTAAATATGAAGAAGAGAGACACACTATCCTTTGTAAGGATACCTCTAATATTATTTCATAAAGTAGTGTTATGAGAGCTAGTGTTCATGTGTTTTCTGTTAGAATAAGTGATCATTGTTACAATGGTCCTTGTGATAGCTATATTGTTAAGTTTATGCATGATACTGAAAGTTACTATGAGAGAGGGAAAAGTGTTCTGATGCATCTCAATAATATCAAGTTTTCTCGTTTTATGCTGAAAGTTTTTATGTTGCACTTCTTTTGCCTTCCTATGCAAGTAGCCTCTGGTTTCAACAACTTGTTTGTTTACAAAATTCCCTTGCATATGAAGTGGGTTAGGCTTAAATGTGTGTATTTTTGCTTCTTAATGCTCTCTTTCACTTCAATTCATATTCTTATGTGAGCATCTTCAAAATTATCATGCCCATCTTAATGGCTATAAAGAAAGAGCTTTTTGGGAGACAACCCAATTTAGTTTTGCTTTCAGTTTGTTTTTGTTTTTTTGAGTTTTGGAAGTTATTACTTCGGTAATAACCACTCCTTATCCATTTTGTTTGGTTTTTGTGTCAAGATCAACCTTTAATGAGAGAGAAGTAATATTTGGGGAAGTTGCTGCCTCGAAACAAATTTTTGGGCTTCACCGTAAAAATTCGTGAGGGATCTCTGCATATCGGTTTGAGCTGTAATTTTTTGTGCTTTTGCCCCAGGTTGTTATTTAACTTTCGTTAGTTTTGCACTTTTTGATTTGAGCAACAGAAGATTTTCGAAGAAATTGATCTTTCCGTGCTGGTCTGTTTTGACAGATTTTGCCACTCTTGCATTTGCTTCTTTATTCGATTTCCTTTTTGAATTATTTTTGGGTTTTCGGAAGGAGTTGCTATAGTAGCTTTATGTTTTGATGGTTTTCATTTGAAAGTGGACTCAAAAGGTTTTATCTCTTCACTTATAACTAATGTTGCTAATGAGAACTGTGTGAAGTTTTATGTGAAAGAAATTTCCAGGAAGTGGAGATAATGGTGTAATAAGGAAGAGAAAGGTTTTCACGACTCAAGTAGTAAGTGTATGAAGATGAAGATATTGATGTTATTCAAGAGGTGACTCTAGAAGAATCTACTAGATACCAAATTCAGAGACCTGCAGAGACCGTTTTCAAATAGGTAACAGTTCTGGTAAGAAAAGTTCTGCGAAAATACTATCCAACTATATTTCTGCAGTTTTTAGTCAATAAAGAAAGCTACGAAGCGAAAAAGGGGCGGAAACAGAGCCAGGGTGGCTCACACCACCCTGTGGCGCGGGCCCACCCCTGGCCGCGCCACCAGGTGGTGAGTCCACCCCGGACTCCGCCTGCGGCTCGTTTTCTCCCAGTACCTTCCTTTTGATATGAAACTTCATAATATATAATCCCCCGGATCCCCCGAGGTTCGTATATTGTGTTCTCGTCGTGTCTTTGTTTCGATCTGTTTCTGCCAGGACATACTTTTTGAAGGTTTAGAAGCACAATGGTGTCCGCCAAGGATAAAGGAAAGGAGCCTATGGAGGAAGACCTCCAAGACCCCGGGCAGGAGAAGGAGATCAAGAGTGAAGATGAAGAGGAGGAAAATCACACCGACACTACCATTGCAAGCATTGGACTGGTGGCAAACCCTGCCAGGACTATGTCAATTGGAGGGAAGCCTCGTCATCACCGTTCAGATCCCTGCCATGCAAGAAAACAAGACTCCAAGAGGGAAGAACAGAAAAAGAATCATAAGAGCTGGGATCCACAATCTGACATGATCATGCACCGCATCGAGCACAACTCGTAGTTGATTCGTACTCTCACCTTCAAGATTGAAGACTTGGGGAAATTGGTCAAGAAGCTCATCGGGAGGATACCACCACCACCGAAGGAGTAATTCGTCATCAGGTTTGGCATCCCCTTGGTTTGTTCAAAGCTTGGGAGAGTGCCGCGGTATCACATCACTACCTTCTATCTTTTTACCTTATTAGTAGAGTCATATCATGAATATAGAAGTTATTATGTAGGATGGTTTGCATTATGGAAGTGTCCCCTCTCTCGTTAGATATGTATCCCTTGGTGTGAGTTGCCGTTATGGAATATTAATGAGAAGTTCTATCATTTACTCTTTTGCATATCTTATATTAGTTTTAAATTCGTGGTGATATGATTGATCTTGTTGTTAGTATTGGTATCACTTTGGGATCATTGAGTTAATTTAATTGGTTTTGGCAAACCTGGCTTGGTCAGTAGTTACACTATTTTTGAGAGTTGAATGAAAAAGATAAAAGTACTCTAAAGAAAAATAATTTCATCATCTTTCTTTCTTGATTTTCTCATGAGTTTAGTATTCTCTAGTTAAGATCTTTTGTGCTTCCAAGGAAGATTGCATGTTTGTTTTTATCAGTTGTATGTTTGTTTATTTCCTTTAACTCTTATACTTGCTATCCAGCCTTGCTAGCAAAAAACCTGTACTGAGAGGGAATACTTCTCGTGCATCCACTTCCTTAAACCAAAACCTATGCCATTTGTGTCCACCATACCTACCTATTAGCATTATTGCTATTCCAAGTAAATTCTTATTTTGTCTACCTTCCAAATTAAACTTGTTATGTGGAAATTAGTGATTAAAGCTCTCACGAACTTGATGGCACACTTTAATTTTCCTGCATTTAATAACCTGAACCATTGGGTCCTTCTTTGTTGCGTATATGCTTGCGCTTTATGAGTTGAAGTTAGAACCATGTATCATGGGGAACGCTTTCAACACTGCATTGGTACTCTGTACCTAGCTGATATCATGTTATTTTGCTTATGGATCCCGGCGGTGTGAAATAAAAGTGGAACTTGTAAGATCATGAAGTTTATATGTGTGTTAGAGAAACGCCTGGGCCGCTAGCCTAAGCCATGCCTAATCATGGTGGAAACTTGCAGCATACTATAGTGAGCATTCTATGAAGCATCCTCAATAAAAACCTATGCAAATAGCAAATAAAAAGATCATTGAGATGCTCACTGTCTGCTTGCCTTGTCATTTTGATTATGGGATAGCTCATGTGTCATGTGCAAGGGGTACCCCGTTGGCGGTTCTCAATGATACAATGTATTTATAATGACAAGAGCTTACTCGTGACTGAAGTTGAGTAGCATGAGGTTCGGTCTTCATAACTAAGGGGCATGTGACTTCAATTTATAACTTGTCAAGCATATCCTCTCAGTTGTGTCACTTTAAGATTAATCACCAAAAGATGCCTATGATAGGGGCAATGAGAGCTGAAAGCTAGTAAGTATCATAATTTTTGGGAGCTCTTTACAAGACTTGCAATCCCTGCTTCCCTCTACGAAGGGCCTTTCTTTTACTTTGTAGTTGAGTCAGTAAACCTATTCCCTTCTATCTCAGCAAGTATTTGAGTTGTTGTGTTTCATTCATTCATATGATGATTTATTCAATCATGTTTCTTATGTTCCTTGTTTTGCACATTGCTCTTATCTTGGTGTTTACTACTTTGAAAGCTATCATTGAAAACCAGTTATTTGTGAACTCCAGCAAATTATCAACTATTCTTCGACCAAGAGCTAAGTTTGCCATTACCAATTATGATTTACTTTATGTATCTTTATTGTGTTTCCTTTACTTATTGCAAGTAAAGTTGTATAATAGTGAGTTGTCTTCTATTATGATCTATGTATTTGATAAATGTGTTGCTTCTTGTCTGTATTCTTTTATCGACTCTTCACTCCATAAACCTGAGGCCATGTTTATTGAGCTCAGTTTCGCTTGGGGACAAGCGAAGTCTAAGCTTGGGGGGAGTTGATATGTCCATTTTGCATCACTATTCTATGTCATAATTCACTGTTATTCATTGATATATTTCATATTGAGAGGTGATACTTATATTATATCATCTGTTTTTGCATGGTTGATGACTTTTGGAGCATGGACCGCTGCAGTCAGGATTCTGATGGAAAAGGTGTTGTTTGGAGGCAAAATTCACGAAGATCAGAATATCCGAGAAAATATACAGAAAATCCTATTTTTCCAGAAGACGAAGGAAGCCAGGAGGGGGGCTGGAGATGGGCCACATGGGGCCCACACCACCCCCTGGTGCAGGCCACCTTAGGTCGTGCCACCAGGTGGTGTGGCCGCCCTGGTCCACCCCTGGCACTCCCTCTGGTGTATATTATCCTCCCGAAACCCTAAGACTCGGGGGGCGACCACAGAAATATTATGCCGCCTCTGCGGGGCAGAAAACACCGAGAGAGAAAGATCTCTCTGGCAGACAGAATTCTGCCGGGGGAATTCCTTTCCGGAGAGGGGAGATCGTCGCCATCAACACCACCATCAAGCTGGACTTCATCAGGATCATTATCATCACCACCATCATCACCATCAGCACCCTCATCACCATCTCCATATTGATGTAACAATTGGGTTGAATCTTGCATAGTTCATAGGGGAACTTTCCCGGTGTTGATTACTCTTTGTAGTTGATGCTATTGAGTGAACCATTGAATTATTGTTTATGTTTAGATTGTTATACATCATTATTCCATCTCTGATCATGATCCATATGATGTCTTGTGAGTAGTTCGTTTTGTTCTTGAGGACATGGGAGAAGTCATGTTGTTAGTAGTGGAGTTGTGTTCAGAGAGATTCAATAGTTCGATATTTAAGTTGTGGTGTACTTCTTCTAGTGGTGTCATGTGAACGTCGACTACATGACACTTCACCTATATGGGCCTAGGGGGATGCATTGTGTATTTGGCTACTAATCGTAGGGGTTGCCGGAGTGACAGAAACATGAACCCCCGTTAGGAAACTATTGCACAAGGGATGTAAGGGTCTTAGAGTTTAAAGTTGTGGTTAGGTTTCTACCTTAATTACTTTCTTGTACTTACAGATGTTTGCAAGGGGTATAATCACAAGTATGTATTAGTCCTAGGAAGGTCGGTACATTAGCACAGGTTCACCCACACAACACTTAGCAATCTAAAGAAGATTAATCAACTATATGAAGCGAAAGCACTTGACAGTCTTCACATGTGTCCTCGAGAACGTTTGGTCATCTTAAGTAATACAACCGGCTTGTCCTTTGTTGAACAAAGGATTGGGCCACTTGCTGCATTTATTCCTACTGTCTTTTATTTACTTGTACTTTGTTTACTTGCTTTATCAAAAACCGCTAAAAATCCGTTTGCCAAGTATTTGCAGACAATTCCTGATCCATACCACTAGCCAGCACCTTCTGCTCCTCGTTGGGTTCGACACTCTTACTTATCGAAAATACTGCGATACAACCCCTATATTTGTGGGTCATCATTGTCTTTGAGGATAAGTTCTCTATGGATGTATATCCACCCGTTGCTTATACCTAGTACATAGATCTTGGCGTACATAAGTTCCCATCATAGGATTTTTTTTGTTTTCTGTGCTGTGAACCCAACATATACTCTTCGTCCTTTTCCTCCTCTGAGGTGGTGTCGTCGGACTTGGTCCAGAGGTCATCCCACCTCGGTTCGTCGTTGGAGATGGTGCATGGGCCTGCCATTTGGGAGTTGATGGAGGCCTTCCGGTGACATTGTTCCGCCCTCTTCGCAACATAGAATTCAATCTCCACTTGAACGTCCTCCGGGAACTTGCGCTTCCAGGATGCAATGGTGCCCTCATCATGCTCGACGATGGCAAGCCGCCGCTGCGCCTAGCGGTGACAACAACGGTCGTCATCGGTGACGAGGCGTGGCGCGGGCGTGATGAACTCCGCTTCATCGAGCGATTTAACATTCTGGAAGTTCATCGCTAGCCGCGGGCGGCTGAGGTGCCACGCCACGACATCGTAGACACGCGCGGCCTCATGCGCACTCTCATAGATGTCGAGCATGAGGCGAAACCCGGTGGCGCGCAGCTTGATGTCTACGCACGCTTCTATTCTTGTAGATAGTGTTGGGCCTCCAAGTGCAGAGGTTTGTAGAACATCAACAAGTTTCCCTTAAGTGGATCACCCAAGGTTTATCAAACTCAGGGAGGAAGTGGTCAAAGGTATCCCTCTCAAGCAACCCTGCAATCAAGATACAAGAAGTCTCTTGTTGGGGGGATACCCCCGGGTAGGGTCACGCCAGGGTATAAAGGCCGAGTTAGCCGAGGTTCGGCAAGGCCGAAGCGAATGCTGGCCGGGTCACCTCAAGGCAGGACGAATCACGGGGTAACCCAGACCAGGGGCGTTCGCCTAACTAAGTCTCAACCGACTTAAGCAGTAAGTCAGAAGTGCCTGTTTTACTTGTATGCAGAAACAGGTGTGGCCAGATCAACTATGATCCGGGTCACGTCTAGCTTCTAGGAGAAGGAAGGAATCACGCTGGTCAAAAGAAGCCCCGGTACGCACTACCTGAGCGAAGCAAGCAAGGGCAGGACCACCGGGGCGTGACCGACAAGGGTGACGACGCCCATGTCGGCTGACGCGGGAGCCACAGAGGCTCACATAGCCTCTGCATGTGTGACGTAGGGGAAAAGCACCCCGGTCGGCTTACTACTTTGGGAGGAGGCATATTCTTAGGAATATGCCTCCACGTATGCCCTAGGCAGAGACCGAGCTCCCTCTATAAAAGGGGGGCTAGGGTTTCAGTAGAAGGGGTTCCTCTATTCTGATTTGGCTAGGGTTTTAGGTGTGGTCTGTGGGTGAGAGAAAGAGAGCTCCTTCTTCCTCCTCTCGCCAATACAGCTCTAGGAGCACTTGTAATCTTGGAAGCAAAGCAATACAAACAACTGTGTGGAGAATCACTTCACTATCCCTCCCTGGATTCCCCTATCGTGTATTAGTCCCCACCTTTAGCCTATCCATGGCATCTGCCGTGACACCACCACGACAGTTGGCGCCCACCGTGGGGCTAGCGGCGCTAGCAGGGGTCAAGATCCAGACGGGAAACTTCATCGGCACTGGCGAACGCATCGTCTCCGGGCTCGTTCAGCGCTTTGGAGTGCTAGACTTCGTCAGCGACAACGTAGGCTGCTTCGGCACGCGCCCAATTCCGTGCAATGGCCTCTTCGTGAAGATCGGCGCGCACAAAGTCTACGTTGCTGTGGACGTGTCTTGTGTTCATTCGCGCCACGTCATTGAGGCTGGAGAGCCGCCCCTCACCATGGCTCGCGGGGTGCGTATCGCTCGCTCCCCAGACTGCGCAGAGGTGATGATGATTGCGCCTGGTGCGGGCGCGAGCAAGGATCCGGCGCCAGATCCGGAGGGTAACGCCTAAGGCACCGAGGAAAGGTAGAGGTCCTCCACTAGAGAGGCCGGAAAATGTGTTGAGGGAAGCGATGGATAGCTTGGCAAACCCTGTGGTAGCAGCAGTAGATCTGGCTCGAGCGCATGCCAAGCTAGAAGAAACTAGGCAAAAGATACTAGAGGGCGCAAAGAAAATAGCCGCGGCTCAGCAGTCATTAAATATGACGTTGTGTGAGTACGCAAAGGCGAACAAAGTTGATGCTGTAAAAGTAAAGGGGAGAAATCTCATGAGCGAGATGAACAGAGAAGGTGATACTGGAATTGAGGAATCAAAAAACTGTATGTCCGTGGGGCTGCCAAGGTACAGTACCCCGGCAAAGAACCTCAGAGTAGCGGATGCAGCTGCATCCGAGTTAGAGGGTCTGACGGGTGAAGCCCGTCAAAGGCAACAAGATAGGGTTAATGACCTGGTTCGGATCGTGAACAGACAAAATGAAGAGCTACTCCGAGCTAACCCGGAGAGAGTTGGAGCCTCCAAGATCGTCCATTCGGCGATGGGTAACCCGGAGAAATACGCTGGAGCCGCATCGTCTCCTCTTGGTGGTCCAAGGAGAGAAGAGGTAGTAACCTCGGCCAGACGGAACAAACAGATCGTCCCGTATGACCCAACGCGGGCGGGGAAAGGAAAAGAAGCACAGAAAAATGATGATCGACGGAGTGTGAGCCAAGGTGAAGCTGGCCGAGGTAACCACGACCAAGGCAATGCCGATCCAGGAAATGTCGTCAACGGCAATGCCGAACAACGAAACTCGGCAGGAGTAGGACAACCGCAGCAGCGGAATATACCAAGGCAAGAGCAAAGTGCCCGCCAAGGTATGCAACAGAAAGGTGCTCCACGAGAGCAAGACAGATATAATGATGGAGATTCGGAAATGGCAAACGCGGGATACCCCAAGACCGAACTATCATGTGATAGGGTCAAGATTGGGAAGCAGGGATTTGATGTCGGATGATGCCAGGTTGAAACTGGATCGACTGTATAGGTCAGAACAGATTGAATGTCAAGGTCCACCGGGTCCAGCGTGTTTTGGACCCCGGATCATGAAGGAGCCACCAGTACCCAACTTCCAGCTTCCCAGGGGCAGGAAGACGTATGACGGCAGTACCAAGCCGGAGGATTGGCTGATAAACTATGCTACAGCTGTGAAAATGGCCACTAGAAACTTGAGATGGGCTGTACGATATGTACCCCAGATGTTGGAGGGGCCGGCAAGGGTATGGCTGAACAATTTGCCACCCGGAAGCATCAACTGCTGGATAGATTTTGAGGAAATGTTCATCAGCAATTTCTCGAGTACGTATCAGAGGCCGAATAGGCCGCAGACCCTAGCTATGTGCAAGCAAAGACTTAATGAGACGGATCGGGAGTTTTTAACCCGGTGGTGTACTGTGAGAAAGTCGTGTGAGGGCGTGATAGATACACAGGCCATAGCATGGTTTGCATAGGGGGTGCAGATATGCAAGCGAGCTGTGGCAAAAGTTGCATAGGAAAATGCCAACTACGTTGGCAGAGATGATCCGGATTGCGGATTCGTATGCTTTGGGGGATCCGACTCAACCTAGGCTCGTATCAAACGAGTCAAACGATGAGTACTATCAGAGGGATGGAGCCGGAGAAATGACTACAGAGGAAAAAGAAGAGATGATAGACCAGATCATCGATACGGTTTGCAACAAGTTGCGGCTGTGAATCAAGATCAGCCCGGAGCAGGGGGCAGTCAGCGCCAGAAAACTGGAGGGCAATGGACTCCGAGAAACGATGGCAAGAAAACTTGGACGCTAGAGCAAAAGAGACAGTGGCAAGAAAAGAAGGACCGTCCGAGGTATACTTATGAGTCAATGTTGGATCAGCCGTGTAAATTTCACACGCCAAATCCGAATAACCCAGCGGGTCATACAACAAGGCAATGTGAGTGGATGCGCAAAATAGAACAAGGTGGTTCAGGGAATGCTCAGGCACCCCGGAATGATCAACCTCGGCAGGAGTTACCCCGGCAGCAGTTGCTCTCCAGAGCGAACACGCAACAGGCAATGTTGCCTCCCCCTCCGCCGAGGTATGATAACCATGAGAGAAGGGATGCAGTGCATCAGGTGGAAAATCAGCATCAGCCGGATCAAAGGTACCCCGCAAATGAGGGGAGAAACGAGTACAGAGAGCATCATCAGAGCTATTGTGTGTTCACCACTGAGGAAACAGATAGAAAAAGCTTGCAGCGTAGGCATATGGAGGTGAATGCAGTGATGCCGGCAGTGACGAGGTACATGCCTTGGTCTGATCAGGAAATCACCTGGAGCATAAAGGATCATCCCAAGCTTATGCCAAGCCCTGGTTTGTATGTGTTGGTGCTGGACCCGACGTTCATTGGGCCTAGCATTAATGTAAGGTTCTCAAAGGTACTGATTGACAATGGCAACAACATTAACATCATGTATGCAGACACAATGCGCAAGTTGGGTATCTCGGAAAACATGCTACAGCCCACGAGGACAACTTTCCATGGTATTGTGCCTGGCATTTCTTGCGAGCCCATAGGCAAGGTCCGGGTTGACGTATTGTTCGGCACGAGGGATAACTGCCGAACCGAAAATTTATAGTTCGAGGTGGTGAACTTGGAAAGTGCGTACCATGCGTTACTCGGAAGGCCAACGCTGAACAAGTTCATGGCAAGCTGTCACATTAGCTACTTGAAGATGAAATTGCCCGGACCAAATGGAGTGATTACCATTGCAGGGGATTTCCGACGTTCCATGGAGTGTGCGTCGGCTGGGTCTAACTTAGCCGAGTCGCTTGTGATTGCGCAGGAAAAAAGGAAAATTCAAGAGGTGGCGGCATTGGCTCAGTCCGCGCAGCAGTATATGCCGGCGCTGAGCAACCCGCATGGAAGTGTCTCCTTCCAGGCCACGAAAGATACCAAGAAGGTTCCAGTTGATGATATGTTCCCGGAGCGCACCGTAACAATTGGTGCCAGGTTAAGTGATAAATAGGAAAGTGAGCTCATCAGCTTCCTCCGTGAGAATCGGGACATTTTTGCTTGGTCCACACAGGACTTGCAAGGTGTTCCGAGGGAGTTGGCCGAGCACTCTTTGAATGTAAGACCCAGAGCTAAGCCAGTGAAGCAACCTCTCCGCCGCTTCGCCGAAGATAGGAGGAAAGTCATCGGGGATGAGATAGCTCGGTTGCTAGCTGCAGGATTTATCATGGAGGTTCTTTATCCGGATTGGCTGTCTAATCCGGTGCTGGTGGAAAAGAAGAAGGATGACCCGAACGTGGCAGTGGTTTGGCGAATGTGTATCGATTACACGAACCTGAACAAGGCGTGTCCAAAATATCCATTTCCACTGCCAAGAATAGATCAGGTCATAGACTCAACTGTTGGATGTGAATTGTTGTCATTCATTGATGCATATTCTGGTTTCCACCAGATACCTCTGAATCCGGATGATCAAATAAAGACTGCGTTTATTACCCCATATGGGGCTTATTGCTATCGCACCATGCCGTTTGGTTTACGTAATGCGGGGGGCAACGTACCAGAGATGTATGCAAAAATGTTTGCACGACCAAATAGGTCAAAATGTACAAGTGTACGTGGATGATGTGGTTATCTAGACCAAGGAAAGCAAAACGCTCCTTGACGACATCAGGAAAACGTTCGCGAACCTAAGGAGGTTCCGGATGAAGCTTAACCCGGAAAAATGCACCTTCGGTGTCCCGGCTGGGAAATTGCTCGGTTTTCTTGTTTCAAGCCGAGGTATCGAGGTTAATCCAACTAAAATCTGAGCCATCGGACGAATGGAATTGCCGAAGTGTCTTAACGATGTCCAGAAGTTCACAGGTTGCCTGGCCTCGTTAAGTCGGTTTGTATGTCGGTTGGGAGAAAAGGCATTGCCTCTTTACCAACTCGTGAAAAAGTCGGATAAGTTCGTTTGGACACCGCAGGCCAATGAAGCCTTTGCCCACTTGAAGAAGATGTTAGCCATTGCACCAGTGTTAGCCTCACCACTATCAAAGGAGCCAATGTTGCTCTATATAGCCGCAACCAACCGAGTTGTAAGTGCAGTGATAGTAGTGGAGCGCGACGAGGAAGGTAAGTCGATGCAAAGGCCAGTATATTACTTGAGCGAGGTGCTGTCAGCCGCCAAGCAGAACTACCCACATTATCAAAAGGTGGCGTATGGCGTGTACATGGCCGCCAAGAAGCTGAAGCACTACTTTGAGGAACATCCCATCAGGGTCATATGTGAGGCTCCCATATCCGAGATAATGAGTAACAAGGATGCGAGTGGCAGAATTGCAAAATGGGCAATTGAGCTAGCTCCTTATGCTCCGCAATATGATAGAAGAGAAGCCATCAAATCTCAAGCTGTGGCGGACTTTTTCGTGGACTGGGCTGAGATGCAATATGAACCGCCACTACCCGATCCGAACTATTGGCGAATGCACTTTGACGGATCAAAGACCAAAACCGGGCTAGGGGCCGGAGTTGTACTTACCTCGCCAAAGAAGGACCAGCTGAAATACGTGCTGCAGATCCATTTCGCGGCATCAAACAATGTCGCTGAGTATGAAGCACTTGTGCACGGGCTCAAGGTGGCAAAAGAGATTGGGATACGTCGGATCGTATGCTTTGGCGACTCAGATTTGGTGGTGCAGCAAGTGTCGGGAGTGTGGGACGCCCTGGATCCGAACATGGCACTGTACAGATTTCATGTGCAGAAGATATCTGGTTACTTTGAGGGATGCGAATTTCACCATGTACCCCGGGTGGAAAATGAGGCTGCCGACATGCTGTCGAAGCTCGGGTCAACCCGACAAGCAATTCCACCGGGTGTAGCATTAGAGCACCTTAGGAAACCATCCATCAGGCCCTCCCTAGAAACCGACTCGATCTATGTCCCGGAGGACACAGAATCCGGAGCTGTGCCCATGGATATTGACATGGGAAGTGGTGCGCGAGACCCGGGGACTGCCTCGGCAAACCCGGGGACTGCTTCAGTAAACCCGGGGACTGCTTCGCAAGACCCGGGGACTGCTCAGCATGATCCGGTTGAAGTTATGCCGGTGGATCAGATGGAGATTGATGAGGATGTGTTCCCTGTGCGAGCAATACCGGTTTGGGCACTACCTATATTTCAATTCCTGAAAGATGGAACGTTACCCACTGAGGAAGTGTTGTCCAGGCAAACACAGAGGAGGGCAAAGGCGTACGCGATCATCAATTCTGAACTATACAAAAGGAGTGTGACCAATGTCCTCCAGCGATGTGTTGACCCGGAAGAAGGGCTTGACATCCTCCGAGATATACATCAAGGGGAATGCGGGCATCATGCCTCGTCCTGAGCCTTGGTAGCAAAAGCTTTTCGGCACGGATTCTACTAGCCAAGTGCCTTAGAGCAAGCAGAAGATCTGGTGAGAAAATGTAATGGTTATCAGAGGTACGCTACCAGGACACATATGCCAATGTCGGAACTCAAGACCATACCAATTACTTGGCCATTTGCCGTATGGTGCTTGGATATGGTCGGCCCGTTCAAACCAGCAAGGGGAAATATGACTCACATTTTAGTAATGGTGGACAAGTTTACGAAGTGGATTGAGGTAAAGCCTATAATAAAATGTGATGGAGCTACGGCCGTAACGTTTCTCAAAGATATCATCTTGAGGTATGGTTATCCTCACAGTATCATAACTGATAATGGCACAAATTTTGCGGAAGGAGCATTTGCGCGTTTCTGCCGGGATAAGAAGATCCGGCTGGACGTAGCCTCGGTAGCCCACCCCGCATCGAACGGACAAGTGGAAAGATCCAACGGATTAGTATTATCCGGGATAAAACCCCGGCTCATTGAGCCGCTGCAAAGATCAGCGGGGTGCTGGATAGAAGAACTACCAGCTACTGTGGAGTTTAAGAACAACTCCGAATCGATCAACAGGCTATACGCCGTTTTTTCTGGTATATGGGGCAGAAGCTGTATTACCAGCCGACATAGAGCATGATTCCCCTAGGGTCACCCAATACACAGAAGCCGACGTGCAAGAAGCCCGGCAAAATGATGTTGATCTGCTAGAAGAAGCGAGAGAACTGGCACTGTCCAGATCCGCCATATATCAGCAAAATCTCCGACGCTATCATAGCCGGAAAGTGAGCCTCCGAGTCTTTCGGGAAGGCGATCTGGTGCTCCGGTTGGTACAACATACTACTGGCATGCATAAATTATCCCCCCCATGGGAAGGGCCATTCATCGTAAGCAGGGCATTGCACAATGATTCTTATTATCTTATAGATGCAAAGCCATAGGAAAAGAACAAGACGGACAGGTCCGGAGAGGAATCTAAGCGTCCATGGAATATAGCACTACTTCGTCCTTTCTACACTTAGCTAAGAAGTGTATGTATCCGAGTCGTCTCATATGTCGGTATGTATGTCGGCAATGAGCTTATCAATGAAATGTTGGCACCTCGAGCAGTAACTCGGGGACTGCCTTAATAATTTTTGTTGTCTCTTGTGCGTTAGCTGGAATAAGTTGTTCTACTTAACTCGGATTAGTAATGTGTGAGCACCAAGAACACAACTATTCGACTTACTATTGTCCAACAAGAATTGGCTTCATGACAAGCAAGAGAACAAGTTTGTAATTGCGTAGCACATGAAAAACGACTAAGGAAAAGAATTTATTCGAGCCGACGTCTGTTTTTCGGACTAACCCTGTATTTATTTTCAAGTTATTATGCAGTTTTATTTTTGAGCTAAATCTAAAAGTTTCCCAGTATTGTTAAGACAATTTTTGAAGCTCGGATTCGTAAGTCGTAAAACTGAATCAAGGTAGACACGAACCGAGCCAAGAGATTGGACGAACAAGAAAAAGAAACTCGGGGACTACGCCCAAGTTAATCCGGCATAAGAACTTAGTAGCAAAATATCACATGTATATGGAATACAACTCCACCCGGCATACCGGGGATCTGATAAATTTTCAAGTTTTTTCGCTCAAGGAGCGGCAGGAGGAGGGAGTTCGGCATCATCTTCGCCATCTTCAATATCCAAGGCGTCATCTTCTCCATCACCGTCCGAGCCATCTTCATCATTCTCAACCTCTTCGTCCCTAGCGGCTTCTAGGAAGCTCGGCCCCTCAACCCATTCATGAATGGGAGCATATTCGATGAGGCTATGGGCGCAAGCCTGGCGCCGAGCCACCCACTCTGGGTCATTGGTCCATCTGGATCCTGTGCGCAGGCGTGTCAGGAGGTTGAGATCAATTTTCTCATACCACGTGAGTATGTGGTGGAAAATGGTATCAGCTGCGGCACGCCGAGTGGACTCTCTACAGAGGTCGAGCTGAGTCTCGGTTTCCATTAGCTTCTCAACGAGAATTGCGGTGGTCTCTGGAGTATCTTCGTCGGGCCAGAACGTGTTGAAGATGCGAACTGCAACGTCGAGGATGTCCTTGCCATAATTTTTGATGAGCTCCACGCGAGATGACAAGCTGACCAACAGGTCCTCCATGTCATAAGGAATCTCTTCACCATCAGGAGCGGCAGGAATACCTCTTTCTCGGCGGAAGTCGGCAACCGCTGCGCTCGCAATAGCAGTGCCCTCTGGAAATTTGCCTGGAAAAGAGACAAAGGAAGAAAGTAAAGAAAAGACATATGAAGTAACTCGGGGAAGTAGGTCGGCCAAGGGAAAGGAACTTACGTGATATATGGCTGAGGATCCGGGTCAACTCCCTGGTGCAGTCATCGCGTCTTTTACGAAGCTGCTCAAGCTTAGCATTCGCCGACCCTAGCTGGATGTCGGACTCCTTGAGTAAATCCTAGTCCTTAGCGATCTGGAGATTGAGGCGCTCGCGCTCTTCTCTGTAATTCTGGCCAACCTTTTGGAGTTCGGATTGGTGTTGGGCCTTCATTTTCTCCATCTCAGCCTTGAGCCTGGTGATCTGATCGTCCTTGGTCCGGAGGAGGGCGAGCTCATCATCTTTCTTCTTAAGCTCGGCTTGGTGTTGCCCTGCTTGTTCGAGAAAATGCAGCATCATATCAGGCACGGGCACACTATCTTCAAGCGATGTTGAAATAGTGTGTTGACCCGGCAGAGCCGAGGTATGAATGTTCACCGAGCCAAGGAGAAAAGGAAGTGGAAAGCACTGTAAGGTCGGACAAAAATGACTTACCCTGGATCTGCTCTAGATTCTTCCGCATAATCTTGTTCTCAGCCTCCACCCCAGCTGCGGAAACCGAACGATGAGATTAGTTCGGCAGAGGAAGATGAAGAAACACGGAGAAGCGCCAAGGAAAATTTTTACCCCTTTTCTCGTGTTCCGCGAGAAGTGCAGCCTGCTTGGCGCGTAGCATCTTGTGGGTATCCAGCAGACATTGGAATTCAGCACTCCGGCGATTGGTGGTCACCTGAAAGAAATACAGGAACATAAATTAGCTTGGTGCATATTCGAAGTGTACAAGATCCGGGCCAAGTAGAACTTAACCCGGATCTAGGCATATTCGAAGTGTACAAGAACCGGGCCAAGTGGAACTTAACCCGACTCTAGGTGTGTGCATATTCGAAGTGTACAAGATCCGGGCCAAGTGGAACTTAACCCGGCTCTAGGTGTGTGCATATTCGAAGTGTACAAGATCCGGGCCAAGTGGAACTTAACCCGGCTCTAGGTGTGTGCATATTCGAAGTGTACAAGATCCGGGCCAAGTGGAACTTAACCCGGCTCTAGGTGTGTGCATATTCGAAGTATACTAAATCCGGGCCAAGTGGAACTTAACCCGGATCTAGGTGTGTGCATATTCAAAGTTCTCATGGAGCTCCGTTAGTTTTCTAAAGAGCATCTGGCCGAGTAACAGGTTACTCCCCCGGAGGCTCGGGGACTAATGGTTATTATCTACAGCATGTAAAGGGGAAGCGACGTACCTCCATCATCCGCCCCGCGAGGTTGATCGCCTTAGCGGCTGTGTTCATTTGGGCGGAAAATTCAGCGTGGCCGAACTTCTCCGGAAGATCGTCGTTATGGACGAACTTCGCCTTGTTCCAATTCATGACAAATTCAATCAAGATCGGAGGGTACCGCTCACCGGTGGGCATATGGGGCGCCACCAAGCCCTTCGCGTGCGCTTCTTTCCTCTCAACCAAGGCAAGGGCTGGGCTGGTGTGCAGAACCATCTGTTGTGCATCAGTTGGCTCGGCAGGGGCCTCCTTCACTGCTGGAGCTTTCTTGGGAAGCATTGATGCGAGGGTACGCTGCCCAGCCTCGACGAATGCTGACTTGTTAGCATCCGGAGCCTTTTTGCTTTTGGCTTGCTGGGAAGAGGAAGTCGTCACAGCGGATTTCCCCTTAGGAGCTGCCGGGGTAGTTCCTCACTGAGGTTGAGAAGACTCGGGCGAGGCAGAGGAGCTCAGCGCTGGTGCTCTTGTTGCTGGACTTGGTGCCACTGCTGATGTTTTTGCAGCCGGAGTTGGTGCTGATGCCGGAATTGGCATTGGTGCTGGTTTGGTTGCTGGTACTAGAGCTGGTGCTGGTGCCGAGGTAGTTTCAATGGTTGCTGGTTGCGGCCAAGCCGAAGTTGTGGATGCCGTCACCTCGGCTGGACCGGTCTCCCCCGCTCCAAGGTTACCCTCCTCTTGACGAGGTGGAGCAGAACCCGGAGCAGCCGTAGAACCCTCTAGAATAGGGCTCAGCGGACGTGACTCGTCGTCACAAGGGGGAGAAGGGCTAGGTCGGAGCGGTGAAGAGATGCTAGATCCACTCTGAGGGACCTCCACCGGAGCCCTGCAAAAGAAAATAATGTCAGAAGAGAAATTACAACAATGCAAGGAAGAGCAAGTTACAGAAGGAAAAATGACTTACGCATCCGAGGTTTGGGCCTCCTTGGGTTTCCGAGCCCTTCGTGCTGGGGCCTTGCCTGCTGGTTTGGAGACAGTCTTGTCCCCGGACTTCTTTCGCCTTTTAGCGTGCTGAGAAGGTCCGGAGGAGGAACTTGGAGCAGCCCCGTGCTTCTTCTTCGGTGCTACCGAAACAGGTTCGCCCGTAGCAAGAGGAGGGTCCTCGTGGATGTGCCCACGGGGATTAGCTGATGCCAGAAAAGCAAAAGAAAGGGGGACAGCCTGAACAGGTTCAATCACCTCGACATCCGAGTCATCTTCATCATCGGGCCAATCTCTAATAGGAGAGGATTTACCGGTGGGTCGCTTTGTAGCGTCGGTCATAGGGAGGAACATCTCCTGGTCCGGCTCCTCCTCATCCGAGGTCTCCCGGTCCGGCGCCCACTTAAGGGTCGGATCCGTGTCATCCTCAAGGGTCTGCTGAAGGAATAGCTGAGAAAAAGAATGAACAACAGAGTCAAAAATGCAATAAAAACCGACATATAGTTTGTCCGGGGTAAGTTTGCAACATGAGGCTTACCGCGGGAGGAAGTCTATCGCGGCAGTAATGCTCAATTCCCCAAGTCCACTCAGAGGAGAAGTCCTTGTGGGTGGTGAAGAGATCCTTAACCCGACGATAGATCTCCGTGTTGCTCAGCTCGAAGGATGAGGTCCGGTTGGGGTCGCGACCGAAGCTCATATGGCACACCTTGTGGGTGCGCTTCTGCAGGGGGAGATTCGGTTGCGCACGAACGTGATCATAGCGTCCTTGTTGCGCAACCCCTGCTTCTTCAGCTCCGCGAACCTCTTGTTGACCTGGTTGGCCAAGGCCATGGGTTTCTTAGGGACGACATCCCACAGTTCCGGGTTAGGTGGACCCGGAGTATAGGGGAGCACCCGGATTAAGTCCTTGGTACCTGTATTCCGGACATAAAATAAAGTCCGGGCCCAGCCTTTGTAGGAATCCAACCCGGTGACCCGGGGGAAAACGGAAAGCCTCCGGGGTGAGATGGACGTAGCTCCGAATTGAGTGAGCTGCTTGTCCTCCGGATCAAGTAGGATGTTGGGGATGACATTGCAACGAAGGCCGAAAAACCGGATTCATAGCTCCTTCGTGGGCCATAGTCCGGCATAGCCCTCGATCGTAGAAGCAAAAGCAGAGAGAGGTAATAGCATTGGCAGGAAGATGGTGCGGCTAGAGTTCGTAGGTACTAAGCCAATCCTGGAAGAAGTCGCACACCAGCAAGCCGAACCCCCGTTGGAAGTGGGACAAGAACAGGACGTACTCACCCTGATTGGGTGAGAGGGCCAGTTCGGCGGAGGGGAGATGAGCGGCGACGCAGGCGGGGATGCGTCTGGTCCGGTAGAGCCAGTCCAAGTCATCTTGGCAGACCCAAGACCCGGCCCACGCACCACGGTCCGCCGCCGTGGTGTCCTCCTCCATTTCTTCCTCGGCGACGACGAGCTCCTCCTTTGTCATCTGGTATTCACGACCCTCGCTGGCGCTAGTGGTGGTGGGGGGCAGAGGCCTAGATTGGCAGCGACCCATGGTGGAGGAGGCGCGTAGCGATGGCGAAGATGCAGAGGTGTGAGGGAAAAGCGCGGCGGCGACGCTGTTATTTGGGAGCACTGGCGGCGGCGCGGTCGCGAGGAAGACGAAGGAGAAGAGCAACGGGCAGAGGGGCGCGGAAGGGGAAAATCCTAAGGGGTGCGCCCCTCTACTATTTAACCACTCCCTCAAGGAGTGAGTGGGATCGCATCCTGCGGATCTGCCACACGCACTGGCCGTGTATCACCTGCCTCGGCCAATCAGTGGGGAGCCACACGGAAGGCAACAGAGCGGAGATGATCACATGACGTGACGCTATGATGCGGTAAACGAGGAGGCAGGCGTGACGTGACCCGCGCACAGTGATAACTAACAATTACTGCGGCGGTTACTGTGCTGGCCCTTAAAATAAGACAACATAATGATTAGCCTCCACGTGGGTTGGCGTACGAGAGAAGGAAACAAGGCCCAGATGGAACCATGGTAACCCGGACAGCAAGTGAAAACTTGGAATGTGCAGAGGGAAAGTAAAACCATGAGGTCCGAGTCAAAGTGGTAACCCGGACGGCAAGTGAAAACTTGGAACGTGCGAAGGGAACGTAAATCCATATGATCCGAGATAAAGAGCTAACACGGAAATAACATCCAAGGCTCGAACATAAATGAACCTGATGTGGCCTTAGCGGCCAAGGCAGCTAAGACCACACCAGCTTCGGGGACTAATGTTGGGGGGATACCCCCGGGTAGGGTCACGCCGGGGTATAAAGGCCGAGTTAGCCGAGGTTCGGCAAGGCCGAAGCGGATGTTGGCTGGGTCACCTCAAGGCAGGCCGAATCACGGGGTAACCCGGACCAGGGGGCGTTCACCTAACTAAGTCTTAACCGACTTAAGCAGTAAGTCGGAAGTGCCTATTTTACTTGTATGCAGGAACAGGTGTGGCCGGATCAACTATGATCCGAGTCACGTCTGGCTTCTAGGAGAAGGAAGGAATCTCGCTGGTCAAAAGAAGCCCCGGTACGCACTACCTGAGCGAAGCAAGCAAGGGCAGGACCACCAGGGCGTGGCCGACAAGGGTGACGACGCCCATGTCGGCTGACGCGGGCGCCGCAGAGGCTCACGTAGCCTCTGCATGTGTGACGCAGGGGAAAAGCACCCCGGTCGGCTTACTACTTTGGGAGGAGGCATATTCTTAGGAATATGCCTCCATGTATGCCCTAGGCAGAGACCGAGCTCCCTCTATAAAAGGGGGGCTAGGGTTTCAGTAGAAGGGGTTCCTCTATTTTGATTTGGCTAGGGTTTTAGGTGTGGTCTGTGGGTGAGAGAAAGAGAGCTCCTTCTTCCTCCTCTCGCCAATACAGCTCTAGGAGCACTTGTAATCTTGGAAGCAAAGCAATACAAATAACTGTGTGGAGAATCACTTCACTATCCCTCCCTGGATTCCCCTAGCGTGTATTAGTCCCCACCTTTAGCCTATCCATGGCATCTGCCGTGACACCACCACGACATCTCTTGTGTCCCCAACACACCCAATACACTTATCAGGTGTATATGTGCACTAGTTCGGCGAAGAGATAGTGAAATACAAGTAATATGGATGATTATAAGTGGTAATTGCAATCTGAAATAATAGTGGCAGCAAGCAAACATGCAACATGACTGATTGTAAACGGTGTTTCAATGCTTAGAAACAAGGCCTAGGGATCATACTTGCAGTAGTGGACACTCTCATATAAATATATTTTCTTCATTATTCTATCATGAACTACTCTCCGGTTGGACTATCTAGAGCTATAACAGCACACCTTAAAGTTTGCATTCCCCATCTAGATAACCCCTCACTATCACCTTGAGCGCTAAATGGTTCCAACAAACACCACAATCTCATAAAAACATCCAACTCAAATTATACTCATGATAAGTATTTCTATAACCTTAGCCAAAGTGCCACACGGTGTGCACACTATCAACTTCACACACGTGGAGATAAGCAGAGATTAATTAAAGCACTTGAGTAGCAGAATAGATCTATAGATTACAAAGCTCATGATCTCAATAAGATCACGCATAGAGAGAGAGAGAGATGAACACATAGCTACTTGTAGAGCCCTTAGCCTCGAGAGAGAACTACTCCCTCCTCATCATGGGAATCATCAACATCGATGGAGATGTCGGTGGAGTCGATGTAGATGCCTCTGGGGGCACTTCCCCGTCCCGGCAGGGTGCTGGAACAGAGACTTCTGTCCCTTAAATCTCCTCTTCAGTGACGGTGGCGCTGCGAAACTTTTCATGGGATTCTAATCTTGTATTTAGGGTTTTCGTCATGAGAGGCTTTTATAGGCAAAGGGGCAAGGTCGGTGGAGTACTATATTGCTTTGGGTAAAATATTGACTTTAGCTTTTGTCCTGTCCAATTCTGAGAATATTTTTTTACTAGCTTTTTTTAAAACCAAAAACAGCAGAAAACAGGCAACTGACACTATGGCATCTTGTTAATAGGTTAGTTTTAAAAAATATATAAAAATATCTCAAAGTGTGAACAAAACATAAGAAAGTAGATATAAAACAAGCATGAAACATCAAAAATTATAGAGACGTTTACGACGTATCACAGCTCGACGTAGAACATGTCGTTCGGTTGCGCGCACACACCTCGGAACCCCGACGAACCGCAGCGGCAAGGCGGCATGCCGGCTGCTGCGACACAGGGATGGAAGGGGAAGGGCGGCGAAGGGGAGGGGAAGGGAAGGCGTAGCGTGGCGTCGTGTGGCTGCGGTGTCGGTGGGTGGGGAAGTGGATAGGTGATGAGGGTTCACAGGCAGTTGGATGCGCGCGGGGCTCTGTCACACTATTTTGATGGGGTTTTTAGCGCAGCGCCAGTTTACACCTATTACTGGAGATGCTCCTAACTCCATTGTCTGATTAATAAAACTCACGGTAACCCTAAAGAATTGCAATTGGGTGTAACTAGCTTTTTTTTCTAAACAGAGTTCCTATACATGTCCGACATAACATGTATCGGAACGGCGATAATACACCACACGTTGGCCCCTATGTTTCAGGCGCCACATGGGTACAGTACCGTGCAGGTGTATAGGGGTTGAAATGGGGAGGTGGTGGTTGGTTCTCAGGTGCAAATACCATTATAAAAAAAATAGAAAATTAAAATTAAATTGTTAAAAAAATCCGAACAAAAGTTTCGTATGTACATCCATACATCCTATGCCCGTACATAAGTTTTCAGCAAAACTGAATATTTTATGTCGCTTGTGTAAAAAAACAAAAAAATATATAATCGTAAATAGACATGTTGGGCCATCGAAATTTATGTTTTTTACTTGGACACCTAAAATGTTAATTTCTTTAGAAACTTGTGTACGTACATATAATGTCCAGATGTATATGCAAATATTTTTTATATTTTTTATATTTTAAAATATGTTTTAACACAATTGGTTAATTTACACCCCGAACAGGATTGAATTTCCATTGAAATGGTTGGTCGCTAGCACGGGGAATATTATTCTAGTTTTGGCCTCTTGCAGATTGTCATGCCACCGTTTCAAACGGCACACACGACATACTATACTACTTCCTCTGTTTTTAAAATATAAGATGTTTTAGGTTTGTGAAACAAATTTATCTAGATTTTTTTCAGCATGTAGGTTCACTCAAATTAGGAGTGAATCTACAGACTAAAATAATTTTAGATACAATTTCTTCAAAAATTTAAAATATCTTATATTTTGAAACAGAGAGAGTAGGAGAGAATAAGGTTAGATTCCTTATCGAATCTCGAGGTCATTTGCCTGCAAAGCCCAACACGACAAGCATATCTTACTGCACGGGCACACAGCTACTTTTCACACGCACATTGGCAGTTACGTGTTCATACTTCATCGT